>BSWB01000005.1:100775993-101425993 GCA_033239125.1 Fagopyrum homotropicum
ATGACTATGAAGATGATCCAATAGTAGAAGCACAAACCCAAAAAGAATTTTACCATTTTTCTGCATACATAAATCGTGCTATCTTGTTGTCTATAGTTGAGAATTTGCTCGGGGACGAGCAAACCTTAAGTATGGGGTATTTTTGATAACACGATTTATGACTTAGGTTTAGGTAATCATTTAGATAGATTTCTCGCTCATTCATGCACGGTTTAGCACTAGTTCACAACGTTTGCACTCAATTCACGTATTTTGTCGAGATAGACGTCTACACGGACTTGTGCATTGCTTTGTAGGTATTTTGGGAGATTTAGGAGCTAAAACGATACGTTTGAGGATCGTTCATCAAGATGACACACCCTCGGACTCATTAGGATGCAAGCTAAAGGCTAGGGAGGACTCATGGAACCTTGCCAACACAAGCCATGCACCAAATCGAAGCTTAATGATCAAAGGCAAAGTTGAAGCACAAAATCACGGTTCACTGACAGATCACGGCCGTGATTCTAACCGTGGTTTTTGCCAGATTTTCGTGACAGCTGTGCCACGATCTCTTGGCCAGCTCTTGCAAAGTTGTAGTATAAAAGTGGTCCTGCATTGGCTGAGAGAAGCATCTTGGAGCAGCTCTCCATTATCCACTATCATCCAATCAAAAATACTCTCTCAAGAAGAAGATTCTCAAGGAGGAAAGCCACCATTGGAGAAGAGCTCCATTGGAGAGAAGAAGAAGAACACACCATTGATAGACTTGGATAGCTTTGTAGTGAAGAATTTCGGAATCGATTTCTAGGGTTGTATGAACCATTTAAACCTTCTTTAAGAAGGATTGTGAGTCATTCTAATTCCACTTTCAGTTTGGTTTTGTTCACTTCACTTGTTCATCTCCTTCTATTCATTATCTTGCAAATGGAAGCCATGATTTTATGTTTGATGATTTTGATTGCTATGATGAATGTCGAAGGCTAAATAGATGTGATTCTAGGGTAAGGAAGGAATGTTTATGGCTAGGACTATGATAGGATGGACTTAGATTAGCCCTTGGATGACTCACTTGCTTGGACGTAGCCTCTGTTGAAGTCCACGGATTGTTCTTGACAAACCACGGCCGTGGACTTGATAGAACAAACCGTGATTCTCCCTGGTTCGATGGATCTAACTTTAGACTATTAGAATGTTGAAATCCTAGTGTTTGTTGAGTTAAATCTACCCTAGGGTGACCTAGTGTTAGCTACTAATTGTTAGAAGAGACTTACCCGGTGATTCTTGCTCTTAGATTTCAAAGATGACAAACCCTAGGTAGTGGTGAGCCTCATAAACCGCCATTGGACTAAGTGTGCTAGGATAGTTGTTTAGGACTAACCCTTTCGAGACTTACCCGGTAAGGATAGGTTAGCTTCCTAGGTAAAAATCCGGTTTGTGTAGAATTCCATCCCTTAGGTTCTTAGAGACTTACCCGGTGATGAGACCTTAGGGACGGACTAGTGGACCATGAGGCCTACCCGGTGATTGATCCCAATCTAGAAACACTTACTCCCGACATATCATAGATCATCCAAGGAATGATTAGATAACTTGAGTCTTATGTCATAACCGGAACTTCCAACCCTTAGAATCCGCGTTTCTCTTTTGATCTATATCTCGTGTTTCTTGTTTGTTTGAGTTGATTTGTTAGCATAGTTGATTTGTTCATTTGCATGATTGGTGATCCTTGATTGATCACCTAAAAACCCACCAAAAACATTTAGATTTTCATTTCTTTATTTCCTTTCCTTTTTCTTCACCTAGATCTTCACTAAACTTAATCACTAATCGAATCAATCTTACCTTAGTCTTTGTGTTCGACCTCGGAATACTATCCCTACTACAAACGTCCCGTACACTGCGGGTTCGCTAGGAGTTAGGATAAATATAACGAGAATATAAATTTAAAACCAATTGCGTATCACATCCTGAGCGTAACAGCTGTCCTGGAGCACAATACTAGACATCTGCGGTCAAGGAGATACCGATGTTGAGGATCCAGTGGTCTAGACGAGGAGCCGATGAGGCCACTTGGGAGACAGAGGAGAGTATTAGACGTAGTTATCCCGAGTTCTCTAGGGAGTTAGCCGCTATTTCTATACCGACGAGTTAGTACTCGGATGTTGTTTTATTTGACTTTTATGATTTTTCCTTGGATTGAGTGACTGTGTTCCCTTTTATGTATTGCCAGATTATGATGATTGAGTAGTTTGCATGTTAGAAAACGAGATTTAATGAGACCAAGTTACACAAAGCTAGTTATGGAAATCGTTTGACTAGATACATTATTCTAAGTTTCGGGACGAAACTTATTTTAAGGGGGCACTGATGTAGTATCCGGAAAATTTTAATTTCCGATGAGTCCGAGTCAAACCGGTTTTTTCGATTGGTCGACCTTCCTAATCCTACTTAAAGTTTACTAAAACAAATTCTATCATTTTATGTACTCTTTTAGTCACATAAAATGATAGAATTTCAAAACCCTAATTTAAGTCATGACATGGGTATAGACAAGATTTTGACAACCTTACGAGGAGGCCATGATGAGACCATGACGACATTTGACGAGTTTAGGACGAGGCCATGACAATTGTTGACAAGACCATGACAAGGTCTTGACAACCTTCAGCCCAACCCTCATTCTTTGTTTCTGGCCCATCTCTTCATGTCCAGCCGTTCCCCAACCTAGTTCCGTGCATGCCTCCAATCAGCCTAGATCGCTTCCAGCCCGGGAAGAAGGTGGGCCGTGCCTCTACTCCTCGCAACCCACAGAAGAGCCAGCCCATTGCCCAGGAAGTCTGTTGCCCACGCTGCATGTTGAGTTGCTGCTTCCGTAAATCACGCAACAGAAGGCGCCTTCTCTCCCGGCATTCACATATACGGATCTTCTGCCTTCCTTCCAGCCGTTACACTTCCCTCCCTTCTTCGTGACTGCCTCATTCGATCTCTACCTTGGCGTCCCAACATGCTGCAATCTGGTGCGACTTAGCTTGCTGCACACAACCGCTATACAGGTGAGCCTTCTCCTACTCCTCCGGTCTGTTACGTCTTCCAACATCCATACCCGCCTCATTTGGTGTCGACAGCAGAACGAGGAAGTCTCCAGCACCTGCAACCGACACTGGAACCGTGCGAGTGCAGCCCTATCCCGACCGTCGTCATTGGCGCCGAGTCTTGCTCCACCCTCACTGATCGAGCGAGTCTCAAATCTCCCTCTTTCCCTCCGGGTAAGGCCAAGTCTTCCGTCATCTGTTCATCTCTTCACTGTCATGTTTACAGTAACTCACCACCCTCCTTCTCTGTGCCGGACGGACCTCCAATCTTGACCAATCGGATGCCAACAGTGAGATCAAGTGGAGCCGTCCAACCGCTGTAGCAGTAGAGCCGAGCCTAGCCCTTAATCCCCTAATTTTGTGGTGTTGAGCGACACCAGTAGCCTCGTGAATTCATCCGTGCAGCAGCCCAGTATGAGATTCAAATCTCCCTTGTTTCTTGTATACTGGAAAGATGAAGTTGTGTGTATATGTGTTAGTGTTTTTCATAGGATTCGAACCTAGGATTTATGGACAAGTATTATGCGGTTTTGGTGGGCAGTGAGACTCGAACTAGGGGCCTCTTGATAGATTTAATGGTGTTTTAGATTGACAGCAAGAATCGAAATGGAGACCTCCTGCATACATTGTTTTCCAGCTTTGGCATACTGACTTTAGGAGCTAGTTTTGATATCTTAGATTGAACATCCACCGTTAAATTTTTAATATGTTGTAGATTGAAATACGTAGTTTACTGTGTTAAAATTTGAGAGAAATTTAGCGGTCGGATTGGGATTTACGAGGTCCTAAAGTAGGACAGTTGAGTTGTTTTTACAACAGAAGAAAATTTGACTAAGTATAGAAATTCTAGTTTTTATTCCAACTTTGGAGAATTGTGTAGGAGTTATGGTTGAGTATTTTTGAGAGATATTTGCCCCTATGTTTAGTATGCATATCATAGAGGATCTAGAGATTTATTTCGGAATTTAATACTTTTATCCGAGCCTCACATCTTAAGCCAAAGTTGGACCTTAGCGACTTTTTATGAAAGTCAAGAATGTGTTTAACTCTTATAAACTTTAACAAACTTCCTTTCTAGAGTGAGAGTGGGATTTTGAGTTCTAAAAAATAGTTTGGAACCTTGTTATAGAATTTTGTAGAGTTTCGGGATCAGGGGTAAAATGGTCATTTACCCGCATACGGGTATTTTGGTAATTTCTTTATGATCAATTATATATCTTAGAAGTTGGAGACTTCTAAGAAAGTGAGATACATTATTGATCCATGTGCCTTGTGTGATAGGCGTTGGAGTTTCTACGTTGCGGACCGAGTGAGAAATTGAGAGTTGTGATTTGATTCACGTAAGTCCTTGCGACTTACTTAGCTGGTTTCTGGATATTAGTTGAGTGATAATAGTGGTGTGTGTACCATGTGTGTTATAATAACAACTTGTTAGGACGACCGTCGTTATTATGTGTTAAGGCCCAAGTTTATGTATAACGGGTCGTGACATCACTACCCAGCTCTGCCAGGAGAATGGAAGGTTCTCTATACCCAGACCACACAGGTACACGGTGAGATGCATCGGATTCACTCCTGATGGGTAGACGGGGGCGGAGGCGAGGTTTGGGAATCCCTCGTGTCACAAAATAAGTATCATTAGTAAGAGTAATGACTTAAATGAAGATAATAAATGGATTGTTTGAAAGCATGATGAGTGTTTATTATTTTATGTGTGTGTGTGCTATTATTATTCTCCTAATGTTTAGATAACTACCTAATGGTTGTTTTGTTGTGTTTTTAGATTTACCGCAAGTTAGAACAGCAGTTGAGTGATCAGGAAGTAGTGGTCAGTCGGGTCTCCGTACTCCTTAGAGTGGGGGTTTGGGTTGTTATCTTGTCGTTCTTTCCTTTTGTTAAGACAATTGGTCTTTTTCCTTTGTTTAAGAACTATAGGCTGCTAGACTTTGTTGCATTCATTCCTTTAAAAATACTATTTCATGAAATTCGGTTTTTCTTATTGGTGTCTTGTTGCAAGATCCTAGTAATATTGTTGTCAAACTGAGGTCGGGACCCATTGTGAGGTCCTAACCAGTAATGTCCCGAGTTTTGAGAATTCAGGGTGTTACAGAATATAAGTCACAGTGACCATATATAATTTATTTCTTTATATAAGCTATGTTAAACGAACATAAAAAAGGTTAAACTTTAAAGTATAAATGGCATAAAAAATTAGCTTATAAAAAGTAAAAAAAAAAATCAACTATCACGTAACCGAGTAAGTCATAGTGCTTCTAAATGCTAGATTTTAAAATAAAAAGGAAAAATTATATAACAAATAATTATTGGTAATTGTTTTGATAAATCGATAAAATACGTACACAAATCTAAAGAACGGTCAAAGAAGATCAACATTTGAAGAATTTCGTGCAGATGAGTGGTTGAACAGGATTCAATCAAAAGATTGGAATAAATTGTAAAAGAAAGACGATCAAAGAAGATGAATAGAAAATAACAACGAAAAAAATAACTTGTTAGACATTCAATCACAATACGTACAAAAATTGGGAACTGAAAATGGAAGAAAAAAAAACTCGTTAAGCATTGGATCAAAAGAAACAATCAAAAATCTGATTTGTATGCCGATCAAAACAAAACAATGAAAATACGTAAATAACTCTAGACTATCAAAAGAAATGATCAAAACACAATAGTAAAATTTGAGCATATCCCAAAATATAAATTTACCTGGAATAAATAATATGTTTTCTTGCTTATAAGAAGGGTGAGATCGATGAATGCATGAGTAAAATTGATGAATATAGTAGGTAGGTGTTCCATATATATAGTGGTACGAATTGCTTCCCTTGTAAGTTTTATCTCGGAAGTATATCCAAGAAGTTTAGTTTTTGATTTTATCTTTTTAAGTATTTTGTTTTATTGATAACAATTTTTTTAAAATATTAAGTTACAAATATATTATTAAAATACGGGATTTTAATAAAAAAAATTTGAACGAATATTTTAATCCAAATTGTGGTTATTAGAAACTGGCGCAAGGATCCCTTATAAAAATTATAATAAAAAATAATTAATAACAATAACAATTTAGTAATTATTCTAAATAGAAATGACATTTTAGTAAAATATTTTACAAAAAAGTTGATGTGACATCCCTCGTTGATTAACATGTGGTCTTAGTGTGTTTTGTTTTAGTAATTTATATAGATTAATAACATCATCTAAAAAAGTGACTCATTTTAACTACCTAAATATTTTTCTAAATATTATATTTTTCAAATAAAGTTATTATGATCTTATATTTTTTATGTTTTTATGCTTCTGAAGTATTTAGATATCATGTTTGAAAAAGGTGAATAAGAAAATAGTATTTAGAAGAAAAAAGCAAATATAACATCATTCACATTTAAGGTCTCGTACAAAAGCTGAAACTATTTTAATAGACAATTTCTTATAAAAAAACAAAAAACGTAATGATAGATGTAATTTTTTTTAATTTTATATATAAGTATTAACAATTTTTTTTAAAATCTCTTAATAATTACATGTTTATGTACATTAATAGATAATTAGATGATTAAGTTAAATGCACTAAAAAGAGGTATATATTATTTATTAAAATAAAAATGAAAATAAATTCGTGTATGGAACGGACGCTAAACTAATTTTCACATGGGAGAATTTGACATACTAGGCTTTTTTGAGTTTTTGTTTAAGAAAGTGTACCCCAAATTTTTTACCACTTTCATTTAATAGTAGGTAAAAATTATTAACCCTTCTATTTAGAAAGAAATAATAAATGATGTTTGTTATTTATTATATAAGTATAAGTTTTAAATTTTAATTACTTAATTTGTTTTCTTTTATTATTTTTCTTGCCTTTTTTTTTATTTTTTATTTCTTTTTTATTTTCTGGAATAAATTTCTCATACCGGAATTTCTCATACCATAATTTTCATACCAGAAATTTCATACCAGAATTTCTCATACCAGAAATTATTTTCATACCAGAATTTTGTCATACCAGAACTTGTCATACCAGAAATTGTCATACCAGATTTTTTTCATACCAAAATTTTGGTCAAATTTTTTCATACCAGAATTTTGTCATACCAAAATTATTTTCATACCAAATTTCTTTCATATCAGAAGTACATACCACAATTTTCTACCATAATTTTGGTCAAATTCATTCCAAAATTTTATGATTTTCTACCAGAATCTCTCATACCAGAAATTTTTCATACCAAAAACCTCATAACAAAATTTTCTGGTAAGAATTTTACATACCAGAAAATTCTGGTATGAGTTTTTTGGTATGAATTTCATACCAGAAATTCGTACTAGAAATTCTGGTATGAAATTCATACCTAAAACCTCGTACCAGAAAATTCACAAAATTTTCTGGTAAGAATTTTACATACCAGAAAATTCTGGTATGAATTTTCTGGTATGAATTTCATACCAGAAATTAGCAGATTATCATGAGAAAGCACAAGAAAATTCCAGTACCAGAATTTTACTCCTATACGAGCTTTTCAAAAATAACCAAAACAAATGAGCTGTACACATTTGTACGAGTACGCCTTGTAAATTGCAAGACAAACATGCATGCCTACACAACACAAGAAACCAGAACAAGCAACCCCCAACAAACAAAAACAGAAGCCATACACCCCCCAAAACAAATAAACTCAGAAGCAGGAAAACATACACCTGCAGTGGTGCACTTCCAGGACATGCACCGTTCTCATATTAGAAAGTAATGATTAATCATGTCCAAACAAGCACCAAATTTACATACACTTACAGTAAAAACATAGTAACAGGGATCAAAATAAACAAAAGATTGGCATGTAGAAATGCATCTAAACCAAATAACTGGCAATCTAATCTTAACAACATATTATCACACCACAAGTAAGAAGAACAGTCCCTAACAACATGAAAATGTCTAAATAGAACCAAAAAGACACCATTTAAACCTATCAAACTAACCACAAATGTTTAAGTCTACCCGATAAAAATTACTTACAAACCTCAATCAGGAGTACCATACAATTGAATTTTTTAAAAATTACCAATTAAAGCTGAAAAAATTAACTCAAAAATTGATGAACGGCAACATACTTGTTTGGAATGTTTTTCATCATTAATGTTGTGCGATTATCTTCTCCACGCAAAATACGACCAGACAATAAGAACACCCCCCCCCCACACACACACAAAGAAACCAGACAATAATACACTCTGCACAATCTTCGTGCTCATCCCTTTGTAAAATCCAGACAAGCCTTCATGCTGAATCATCTTCATGATAGCATCAGATGTGCCTGAAGAAAGTGAAAAATCATTGCCCATGCTTTAGATCAACTAACTTAAAGCAACATGCGATGAGCCCTGAAGAGTATATTTACACAAACCTTTGTAGTGATGCTGCTTATCAACACCAGTAGCTTGCTTTGCTTGAAGCCTTGACTGCATTCAGGGGAAAAACAACAGTAATCAGACAACAAAACCAAATATTACAGCTATGTATTATGAGTTCAACTTCGTTCAAATCAGCACAAATGCTTATGCGTGTCTTAAACATAGTTGCTTGAAAACCTTATGCGTGCCTTAAGGTTTCAGAAGCGGAGATATGTACAGAAATCAAACCGAAAACGAAAGCACGAACGAACCTGGCTTCGAAGTCACACCACCGTCCAACGCCGTCGATGCCGGCTCTACGAGATAGAAGAGAGGGGGGGAGGTTTCAGAAGCGGAGATTGAAGGGAGCGGCAGATTTGTTTTTCGGATTGACGGCAAGATTTGCAGTAGTAGCGGGAAGTGAGGCGACAGTGAGAGGGGGCGGAGAAGGTGAGGAGGAGAGCGATAAGAAGAGGGATCAAATCAAATGTGAAACCCTAACCACCGTAAAAATATTAGTGGGGTACATTTACTAATTAGAATACTGAAAAAAGCCTACTTAGTATACAATAATAAAAAACAGCCTAGTTACCTAATTAGGTAACTTTTGACATTAAAGTAAAAAATCATAAAAATATACGGGAGTTATAACAGCACCGCAATTCACGTTTGACAAATCAATCACCGTTAAAATCCCCTGAAAGTATAATAAAAGAGATCGGTTATGTTACGGATGTCCTGGTTACGTCGGGAGGGTCGCTTTTTCTGATCATCATAATATAATAAATAGATTAGACGCAGAATCAACAGAGGAGCCGAAGGCAGCAAGCAGACAAAGCAAGTTGTTGTACTTGGAGAGCTTGGAATCTTCGTCTCATGGCGGTTGCGTCGCCTGCCAGTCCTATTGGATCCGTTCCACCACCTCCTCCTCCTCCTCCTCCTCCTCCCATACTCACTCCTTCTTCCCCTCACTCCGCCACCGCTCCCATTGCTGATCCCTCTAATGACCTCCCCCACTCTCTCAGTCTCCCCAGTGACGCCGATCTTCAGGTTCTCACCACCAATTCCTAGTCATTCCTTCTTTCTTTTCCCCTTCTCGAAATTTCAGATCATTTTAAAAACCTGTTTCTGTCGATTTTTTTTGTCAATTTCATCATCCATTTCCTTTTTTTTTTTGCAATGCCAGTCGCCTTCAAGGGCCGAAGAGTATCGTAAATTGTTTCATCTTCCGCCGGAAGCAGTAAGTGGTTGGAACCTTTTTTTCTTACTTTAGGTTTTCTTCGTTCGATACCGTCGGTACATTGCGTTCCATCTTTGTTAATCCTTGGTTGTCTGTCATCTCATTTTAAGTGTTTATGTACAAAATCAACGTGCTGATTTCTTTACTTATGAATTTGTTACCTCCTCATTCTCACAGAAGCAGAATGTGAATATTCAGTACCCGTACGTTTGCTTTTTTATTCTGAATTGTTTCGTCATATGAATCTGCTGTTTTATCTTTCATGTAGCCACTTCTTCAATTTATTGAAGAATTCCATGGATCAAACTCGAATGAGGATGAAGAGTTGGAGAAATAGTCTTGAGAAAATTTCGGACAAGGAGATTCTGTAATTCACTTGATTAAAGCAACTAAATTCAAGTTAAAACCAATTCTAACAAACTGAAATGCTCTATTAAAGCATCCACTAAAGCAAACAAACAGTATATAAACTTTACAATTATGCTCTATATGATTGTTTCAAATTGTGTTCGTGGCAATAGGTTCCAGTTAGAATATCTTTGTGATATCTTTCTTGCAGGCTCTTATTCAAGATTTTAATTGTGCCTTACAAGAAAGTATTCTTCTTCAGGTATCATCAGTCCCTATTCCTGACAATGTTTTTTAGTTGAAATAAAGTTCTCCACTTCTCCTCTGTTTGTTTGCGTACTAATCACATTTTGATAACCTTTATATCTTTCAACCTGTCGAACTTAAAAAAAATTTTTAAAGCCAAATCATCTTCCTTGTAATTGACCTTCTCAGATCCTCTATTGCTGCAGGGTCATATGTACTTGTTTGATCGCTGCATATGCTTTTACGCTAACATCTTTGGATTTGAGACAAAGGTTCGTCAATAAGCTTATGCTTTATCTTTGTATTCTATTAATACATGAGTACTTTGGATTTTAGCAATATGGACGATTTTTTAGAAGTTCTTGTTGAAACTCTGAAACTATAATCCTATGATTTTATGACACCGAAATCTATTTGTTCAATTTATATCCTACTAATGTGTAATGAGTGATTGTGAGATAGGTAAGCATATAAGTTGATCCTTTTTTATATTGGCGAGCTACCCCATGCAATGTGTGATGTTGTGATCGAAAGGTCCCTTTCAAAAGTCAAAACAATATTAGGGTCATTGTGCATGACACAGAGTTTTATGTGGGAATGGTAGAGCTCAAGTACGGAAGAACACAAAACAAATCCCCAAATCACAAACACTGAGCATACACAAGAAACCAGAGGACTAAACCTTAAGTTTACCCTCCAAATTGGCAGTATAAAACCTTCATTTGTACTAGTTTGCCTATAGGTCACCCTACTGTGACAATTGACAAACCTTGCCTCCAACCTAACTAATAATCTCTCTTGATAACCTTCTAGCTTGCCTTAAATATTCTGCAACCTATTCCATCACGCTTTCCTCATTCTTCCATTCATATACTTATCTGGGAACATCTCTCTCATTCTCCTGGGAAGGTAAAGAGTACATGAAAGCATAATGTTTATATATCACCACTTCAAAAGTCATTTGTTTCCTGGTAAAGGTTGCTTACATTTTGCAAGGCCTAATACCAATTCACTAATTGTAATCTGCTTCACTGATACATCTTCCACCTTTACAGAAAAAAATTCTGTTCAATGAGGTCACATTAATCCGAAGAGCAAAGACAGCAGGGTTATTTCCAAATGCCATAGAAATTGTGGCTTCAGGGAAGAAGGTAACAAAATGGCCTAATTTATATGGACTAGATACTTTTGCTAAATGCAAGTTGGTGAACGCTGGACTAGTATTTTAAGAACAATCTTGCATGGGTTCTGCAGAACTTTTTTGCTTCTTTTTTTTCACGTGATGAAGCCTTTAAGACCATTGAAGAGGGATGGTCAAAGCATGACAATGGTGCTAGAGGAATCAATGATCAGGTTCTTTTCTCAAACTTGCTATTGTGATGAATTATGACAGACAGAGAAAGGCATGCAAAGTTGATATGTTTAATATTATTATTGTCTGTGAGTATAGTTTAAAATTATATGGGAAACACTCCCTGGTTTTCCTGTGTTTGACACTTCTCGCATGATACACAAAACACGTTTGAAAGCTTGTGTCTTATCCTCATGTTTTAACTTTCATCTGTTCCACATCCAAAGTCGTCCAAAATCGTTAAGTTAATGTTATTAATTTCTATTTGATGCTACTAAGTTCTTTGCCATGAACATCTGAAATCATGAAAAGGCTCTACCCAGCATTAATGATGTTAAAAGAGAGTTCCATGATGCTAAATTTTTGGTGCATATAACTCGTTTTACTTATTTCGGTACTTCGGTTTGATTAATATACTGAATAGAGACCTTAGAGACAGTTAAAAAGAAGTTAATAATGTTAGTTTCTTGGTTTTGGGGAACTGTGTACATGGGACAAACGAAAACTACACGATGTTGGGGAAAAACTCCGCGTTACCGACACTCACCGAGTATATAAGCGGGTATTTTGTTGCGCACTCACACTCTCGCAAACCTCACTTGTGTATAAGCCTTTGTGATCGAACACTCACTCTTTGTTGCATTCATTCATGCAATACTACATACATATATATATTGGCAAAGGTCGGTTATGGAGGGTAAAGCAACCGACATTCATCACTTTCAAAATGGATAAGTATGAACTAATTCTAGACTAATCTAACTTATTTTACCAATCATAATCCTTGAACCTTGTTTTTCTTCAAAGTTCTAGACACTTCTTTACCTTTCCCAATCTCACTTTTTTAACAAATATAAATTATACCAACAATTCCTCCCTTAATTTATATTTTAAATATCTCCCCACCATCCGAAAATCTTACCTTCGTATGCTTCTTGGTTCCAGTGCCACTACATGCTTTTCGCACCGCTCTTCCATCTAAGAAGCAAATATTCTTCTCATTCCGGCCTAGCATCACCAAGCGTCTCCCCTTGAACACCTTGCACCATCTCCTTGTGCCGACGAACTTGCACCATCTCCTTGTGCCGACGAACTTGCACCCCTCCATTCTCATCACACCCAACGAGATGACATTTGCGTTCGCCGATGGCATGTACCTCACATTGTGTAGAGTGTCGCTTGTACCGTTATGACGCCTCATCCTCACGCTTCCGGTACCTGCTACCTTCAACTTCTCACCACTCATCGAGTTGAAGTGAACAAACTCTCCACGAGTCTCCAAGGTGTCAAACATTGTTTGGTCCCGACATACATGCATTGAGGCAGCACTATCCATCACCCACTCTGACTTGGTGGTCTCCTCACCCGTCGCCAAGTAAACATCCCCGAAATCAACTTCACCAACTCCATTGACCACATTTGTATGGGAGTCCCCTCTCTTCTTTCCCGGCGACATCTCACTCAACTTCTTTAAGTCCTCCCTCATCCGAGGACACCGGACTTGCATGTGACCCCTCTCCCCGCAGTAGAAGCACTCGACCTCACTCAAATATCGTCGCGAGCCTGATCTCTGCCTCGGGTCATCATGCCTCCTCCATTGACTCCTCCCTCGTTCTCGCTCCCCCGCAACTAGTATGCGATCCTCTCCTTTGTCGGTAGCATCATTTTTCATCATCCTCTCACTTTCCCGCAAAGCAGCGGTCACCTCATCCAGAGTGAGAGACTTCCTTCCTACAAGTAATGTTTGCACCAAAGACTTGTAGGACTTCGGCAATGATGCTAACAACAACAACGCCTGCTCCTCTTCTCCAATCTTGTCATCAGCATTCAACAATTGCCATATTAGTTGATTAAACGAGTTAATGTGGTCATGAAGATTACCTCCTTCCTCCATCTTGAGTGAGTAAAGCTCCATCTTCAAGCACAAACGGTTGGTCAACGACTTCGACGCGTAGATGCTCTCAAGCTTCTCCCACAACGCCTTCGGTGTGGTCTCCTTCAACACACCGTACTTGATCTCGGGAGCCAACGCCAACCGAATTGTACTCACCGCCTTCTGCCGGATGCTTCGCCACTTCTCCTCGCTCATCGATCCAGGCTTCTCCTCCTCCAGAGCTTGGTCAAGACCCTGTTGCACCAATAGGTCTTGAATCGTACTCTGCTACAAAGTGAAGTTGATCTTCCCATCGAAGAGTGGAATCTCGAACGCCCTCATCGCCTCGGCCGCCATCGCGCCAATCACGAGATTCAATAAGCAACAAAGTTTACCCAAACACCACCACCGTAACCTCGGCTCTGATACCAGTTGTTGGGAAAAAACTCCGCGTTCCCGACACTCACCGAGTATATAAGCGGGTATTTTGTTGCGCACTCACACTCGCAAACCTCACTTGTGTATAAGTCTTTGTGATCGAACACTCACTCTTTGTTGCATTCATTCATGCAATACTACATACATATATATATATATATTGGCAAAGGTCGGCTATGGAGGGTAAAGCAACCGACATTCATCACTTTCAAAATGGATAAGTATGAACTAATTCTAGACTAATCTAACTTATTTTACCAATCATAATCCTTGAACCTTGTTTTTCTTCAAAGTTCTAGACACTTCTTTACCTTTCCCAATCTCACTTTTTTAACAAATATAAATTATACCAACACATGTTCCAACGAACTTTCAAATAGGTTTTTGTAACATGTGAAAAGACAGGTGCAAGTCGGAATTTCCCAAATTTGTTTCTGTAGTTCTCACTCATCTCATGACTCTTTTTTGTTACTAAATGAAGGCTTAAAATAATCACTTCTTGACAAGCCATAATGACATGCTGTCAGTAGGGTATTTTGTAAGTTGACAAATCTGAAAACCTTGCAAATTAATTGAATGTGGTGCTTCCAATAATAAGAAGCATTTCCCGTCATGGATAGAAGTTTTGCTTGTTTATCAGGAAATGTGTGGAAAGAAGATAAATGCATTTGCTTTTGACTATTTCTGAAAAATTTTAGACAAAAAATAGAGTTTAGTGCATTGTTTTTCAGTAACCCTTGAGCTTAATATATTGCTGTCAATAACCCTATAGACGGTAGCTGGAGGGCTTTTTTATATCTTATTAAAGGTCATTCCAGCCTTTCTGGTTGTTCATATCAGTTTCTCCTAATATCGTAGTTGCAATTACTTCAATATGATTTGCATTCATAAGTCCTGACCCATTTGTTTGGCTGGTAAAAAAGATAAGCCATATGGAGACTGAAGTATGTGGATGACCATCAGTTGAAGTTCTAGGAAGGAGGAACAATACCTTAGTTACATCCCTTGCTCAATCAACAAAGTACTATGTTGAAGTTCTGTAGTTTTGTACGATTTAGATGATCGAAACAGAAGTGTTGTTAGGTCTTTCAATCATGAAAATATGTAATTATTGTAGGCTACAGTATGTTATGTAAGAACTCATTCTTTTAGGCCTTCCAGTTTTTATTTTTAGGCTACAGTGTGAAATAGTTTATTTTAGTCCGCCTTGGGATTGAAAATTGTTCCTTCATTGTATCAAATTTAGGATTCCATGTCTGAGACTGGCAGCCAGTCCAATGGACTTATTGCAGTTGAAAATTCAAAAAGTTCTGAATTGCGGCTTAGTGCTTCAGACTCTGAAGAAAGGTAAATTATTATACAACTCCAAATGTTCTTCGTGACTAAAATTATCTTGAACCAATCCTGTCTATACATGATTGCATCAGGGTTCTGGGTGTGCCAGTTTTAGAAGATAGGGAGCTTCAAAATAAAAACGTTGATAATATGGATCTGAGTACCTCAGAAGCTCAAGGTGCTGTAGACAAGGATGGAAAACTAGCTGCTGATGCAGATTCATCATTGCCAGGGAGCTCTAATAACTGGGAAGAAGACACTTTAAATTACCCAGAAAGTAAATCCAGCATACTCTAATTCCTTAATAATCTTAAGAGACATTTCATTTAGGTGCTATGAGATTTGATTTGAATTATTTTTTTCGGCTATCATACTTTCACTTTGGTGTCATGACAGCCATGACTTGTGAGATTTGATATTTATTTTCCACTTAGGTGATTTCAAACTTCAAAAAAACAAAATCATTATTCTAAGCTTTAAAATGCCGTTCTATAATTAAATTGTGTCTTACCTTTTACCTCTTTGCATGTTCTGTGGTCACTTTATTATGCAGTTCCCGAACATTATGCAAAGGTTGCAGAATCCAAATTCCCGGTACAGATGACACTTATTTAGCAATTCTTGTTCTGGAGTTTTGTTTTGGTTTTATCCTGCTTACATAAATTATTCACCATCTAGTGTACATGATCAACTTTCTAACCTTTTATTTTGGTGTTTTGTCAATTAACTACAGATAAAAGTAGAGGACTTCTTTGATCTATTCTTCTCTGATGATGGAATTGGTTTCATGGAATCCTTCCGAAAAAGATGTGGAGATAAAGGTCTGACTTGGATATTGTTTCATTTAGCATACCTTTTGCACTTGCACCCCTTTTGGTTCACGAAAATTGTCCAGTTTGACAATCTTGGTTCCTTTTCCATGTAGAAAGTGCTCTATGCATCACTCTTTCTGTTTGTGGTTGATGCTTTATTCTCTATGATGGGTAAAAGCTACTGGTGTGAGAAACATTAATTTGTAGAAGTTAGCTTTTTGAAAGTGCTGAAAGCCGAGACTGATTAATTTTCTAGACAATAAATGTGGGATATAGCAGTTGTGTAGAAGAGGGTATCTTAGCTACACTCATGAATTTTTATTTGGATGACTTTTCCTGCTTATTGATGTTCCCCCCTCAGATTTCAAGTGCACCAAATGGTATCCCCATGAAAAACTAGGCCGTGCACGTGAGGTGTCGTTTCAGCATCCGATAAAAGTGTATTTTGGTATGTTACATAGGAACTTGCAAGTTATTCTTATGTTATATAATATTCAACTAAATAACCTACTTATGTTTGTTGCTAACTAGGTGCAAAATGTGGTGGTTGCAAGGAGCTTCAATCTTACATAGTCTGTAGAAACAGGTAAATTACATCCCCCCCCCCCCCCCCCCAAAAAAAAAAAAAAAAAAAAACCCTTAACATGTCCCATTGCCCATGTAGATTCATCTAGTTAACCTGGTGTTTATGCCTTTCATATGTAGATGTCCATTATGCTGGTTTCTTTGATTTACAACGTGCTAACTTTATTCACTTAATTTATCTGGTTCTTGTCAGCCATTTAGTTGTCAAGGTTTCACAGGAATTCAGTGATGTTCCATATGCAGACTATTTTCAAGTAGAGGTAAATTCTTGCTCAAGCCTGTTAACGAATTCCTGTCTTATAAGCAGCATAAAGTGAAGATAACATGTGGAAGGAAAAATGACCAAAAATAATATCAACTATGAGGTATGAACCAAAAATAATACAAACTTTAGAAATTACTATTTGGTATACAAACTATTTCACATTAAACTAGTTTTGATACGGGGTGAAATTGTGGCCAAATTTCATTACAAAAACCACCCATACATTTTTAAATCACACAAAGTTACCCCTATATTTTATGTTCTTTCAAAAATCACTAATGTTATTTTTGTTTAGTTAACAAATTATGGAATAAAGATTAGTCATCACTTTATTCTTAAATATTTAAGGTATTTATGCATAAAATAAATAATTAAAAATAAAATTTATGGATAGTATGAGGAAAAAATTCATGTTCTGGGTAAAACTGAATGAAAGAATATATCACTTATTGAAAATTTTGTGTAATTTGAAAATTTAAAATTAATATATTTAAGGAAAAAGATCCCTATTTCATGTCTTAAATTTTAAAAATCAGTCATATTTATACCAAAATTTTGTGAGAATGTCACCAAGTTTGGGTCTTTTATCCAAAATTTTATTTTAAAAATTTTAAAAATTCTCAATCATCCTTATAGTTATATAAGAATAAAGTGATAACTAACATTTATTACATAATTTGTTAGGTATACAAAAGTAATATGGGTAGTTTTTGAAAGAAAATATAATGTAGGGGCGATTTTGTTTGATTTGAAAGTTATGGGTGATTTCTGTAATAAAATTGGCCATAATTTTACCGCGTATCAAAATTGGTTTAATGTGAAATAGTTTGAATACCAACTAGTAATTTTTAAAATTTGTATTATTTTTGGTTCATGGCTCATAATTGGTATTATTTTTGGTCATTTTTCCTTCTTCCAAAGTAAATTGATTTATGTGAATGTTTAGTCAGTAATTGGAATATGTTCTTAAGTTTCTACTTATTGTTTTAGCCTCCGTTTGTTGTGCTTAAACTTATCATTGGAAGTAGAATGGTATCGTACTAATCCGTCAAATTGTGTTTTGTTAGTCCCTAAAATGGAATGTTAGAGGTCCTTTTAAAAAATCAAATGATGATAATCATTTTCATTTCATTTTCTTCCCCTTAACCGTTTCATTTCTACGTTCCAAACAATCGACCCTTCAGTAGATATAATATGTTATAATTGTTATATGTACCGGTGTATTTCCTGGAAGCTTACAAATCGGGAAAGAATTTTGCAGTATTGATTCTGTTAATTTTGTTCCTCTTCTTCTGAATGCAATTTCAGGGACTGTGGGATGTCCAGAGAGATGACAGTCAAGTCAATGATGGTTGCATTTTGCGAGTTTATATCAATGTGGCTTTTTCCAAGAAAACTGTGTGGAGAAGTAAGCATCTTATACATACATTTTTCTTTGATTGCTTGCTAGAATTTGCACTTCCTTAACCTCACTCATCTACACTGGGTGTACTAATAACTAGATGTGGTAAGAAATATTTAGTTCCATCTATCGTATCTCGTTATCACACAGTGCATCACTTATTCATAATCTCTCTAATTGTGTTTGTTCTACTGCTGTATACTACTACTTCTTTGTCAGGTAAGATAGAACAATCGACAATGGAGGAATGCCGTGAAGCCTATACCACTTGGATTGAACTTGTACGCCCTCACTCCTTATTCTCCAACTGAAGCATAGTTCTGTTTGATGATTACTTACTGATGTTTGGAGGTGAACTAATTTCCAGGCCCATGAGGAATTGAAGCAGAAGAACCTTGAAAAATCAGGTAAGTATTCATTCCAGTAAAAGGATGATTAAAAGATCATCATAAAAACATCAAGGAACAGAAACAAGGATTGATGAACTTTAATCTAGATATTCAAAGTTGAGATTGACGTTACAAATGCACAATATGTTTAACATAATCCTGAACAGGATATGTAGAAGGCACGGCAGGAGCTAGCAATGTTGAATCTCTTGTTAGGAGCTCTCAATTAATTGCAGAAATGCAGCACGAGAAAGGTGGCGACGGGTCTACAAAAGTTACAGATGCATCACCTGATCTTCAGGGTTCTCAACAACAAACTCAAATTTCCATCACAGACAAATTGATTGATATCACTGCAATTGCTTCATTACTAGGATCAGTATCAGCCAAATTGCGCTCATTCCTTAAGAGTCAAGGAAACCGTCAGAGACTATTAATTATTCTTTTTGCAACTATCCTTGTTCTGATGCAGGTGTGAATCTTTCCCTCTACCCTAATTGAAGAATGTGCATTTGTGCAAGAGTTTGAGTTTACAGAAATTATACATTATTTACCATCTCCACTATTACTTTGTTGCAGCTAAGCATAGTCCTGCTGTTGAGCAGACCTCAACAGATTTACGTCGTTCCACAAACAAACCCTGTAAACACGGGTGGCCTATGGGACCATCCGAAAGGAACAGAGACCATGGCTTGGCTGGAAAAGCGAGTACACCTGCTCAAGGATGAGATTGTGATGGTGGAGGCTCAAATGCAAAGGATGAGACATGAACATATACTACTAAAAGCACAAATGAAGGTACTTGAGCATCTACACGACGAGCAAAGATGAGAACGGTATCGTATCTCTTACACAAATAAAGTATATAACCTTTGCTTGCCCTGTGAGATGCAAATAAATTAGGAGCAGAAGATAGGTTTGGACTTTGAAATTGCGCAAATGACCGGCATGCTTTGTTTTTATTAGCTTGTGCAGATGGCAACTATTAAACTTGGATTCAACCAAAGTTATTTTTTTCGGTGGAGCTAGATCTGTGGCGTGGGTGGTCGGCCATGCCTTGTTGTTTATTGACTTCTCCGGTGTTCAATTCATTTGTCTCGTATTTCACTCTGAGATAAGTATATAACCTAATTTTTTGCGTAAACCATACAATGTTATACCCACGTCAGGGCCACTCTGCTACCGATTTTATGCTGGAAGCTGAATGGAAAACCCATCCCGGTGTCCACATGTAAGATTCTTTACGATTCTGTTTCAAAATAAAACACTTTAATATCGAAATATATTATATACCGATCAAAATATACTTATACAAATCGAAGACTAACCATTACCCATATGAGTCTTCATTGCGTAACGAACAAGTAGTAAGCGTGTATCTTCCTTAATCCTTACCCTTTGATTAAACTCTAATGGATGAGATTATATATAGTTAATCCTTTCACTGCAGTAATCACTTTTGAATTGCACTAATCACTTTTGAATTGTACCGTACTTGAAAATGGCGTTTGTTCTGTAATAGAATGTTAGGATTACTCACATTGTGCAGTGAGTGCCAACCGCCTCTTTTATATCTCCTTTTGTAACCATCAATCACAACACGATGATAACCGGATACTAACACATTTCACCTCCCCTTTTGTGAAATGATGATAACCATTCATGATGTTTGTCAAATCACCGGTTTGTCAAATGACGGTAACAACATACATGACATCCCATCGGAGTTCGTGACCCAACACCACTTGACAAACTTATTTGGATTTTGGGATGACGACGCTCCATCGGAAACGTAGGTTTGTGACGGCAAGCAACAATTACTTCCGCTTGGCTATTGCAATTGTTGGGCTTGACAATATTTCAATACAAGTCCGGTAACAAGGTTCGGGCACACTACTTTAACCTTGTTCACGACCACCATTGAACAGGGGAGACGGCATGGGGATGCTCACTCTTGTGTACCTATACCGACACTTAGGTGTGGCTACTCGGGAAGGAACACATCAATTGGTCGGGTTTATCGTCATTCTTTGAGTGATCAAACTATTTATTTATAATTTACTATAATTAACATTAATATTTCAATCATATTTATTAATACAATGTTATACTTCCATATACAACACTAGATTTCTTTGTATTTTCCGTGTTTCCAAGCAAGAGTCCAAGGAGTGCCATTGGGTCAAGACCTACCCATTGGGGTCCACTTCGAGACGGACAGGGCATTGCTGATTTTAGAGTTGGACCAAACCGATTTTTACTGTCCAGTCACACCCGAACTGGATACGGTCTGGTACACGGTTCTCATTTTTGCCATATATGGTCCTATCCCATCAAGGATCGTAAAAAACCGGTAGACTGAGTTAGACTGTAAATATATAAATTCCGAAAACCTACACTACTCACTAACTAAATTAAGAATGTTGGGTTTCGTACCATACAAATTATGCAAGAGCCCTCGTGGATAAATTAAGAATGCTGGGTTTCACACCTTAATCCGATCCGAACCGGTCTAAAACTGGTCCGCTCCCAAACCGAGCTATGGTCCGGAGTTCGCTGAAATTACGGTTAGGATTGGATGCACAATCCTACACACACTTCCCGCTTATAACACACATTTTCATATGGTTTTAAAGGCATGTAAAAATATGGTATGGATCTAGTAATTTTTTTGGTATGACTATAGTAAAACTGAAAATATATAAACTATTAGTAGAAAATATTTGAACAAATCTAACAAAAACTTTCAACTGAATTTGAACTAAAATTGTAATACTATGATTTTATTCTAGGAAAAAGTATTTTCAAATAATTTTTTTTTATCAAAATAGCAATTTTTTTGTGTATTTATCACATATCATTTTTGTTTTATCTAAAAATTATGTAAACTATATATTTTGACATACATTTTCAAAATAACTTTATTATCTTATTTTTTCCGCTTATATTATCATTATACCTATTTATCAAATGTCTTTATTTTACAAGCTTACTATTTGCGCGAACGTAGGGCCACCAATACGGAGTGTGTATGCTCCCTAATTTTCCCTATGCGCATCATGAGACGCACAATTGGGACACATGCGGACTCTGCATGCGCCGCAAACCGACATAAAAAAGTCAAAAAGAAAAAAAGAAAGAAGAAGGAAGAAGTTGCGGCGCGCATGCGCCTCATGAGACACATGCATCTAGGCTTGAATCCAAAACTTAAACCGCCGGTTTAGGTCTAGGAACCGCCGGTTTGCTAGGCGGTTTGTAAAAAAAAAAAAACTATGAAACCGAACCAAACCGGCTTGTTTGGTCCCTTAAAAACTAAAAAAAAATTATCAAACCGCCGGTCAAACCTAAACCTAAACCGTTGACCGCCGGTTTGGTCAAACCGGCAAACCTAAACCACCGGTTTGACCAAACCGGAAGTTTGAGCCGGTTTGAGAACCGCCGGTTCGGCGGTTTGGGCCAAACCGAACTCACGCCTACATGCATTGAAAGGCCGGCGCACATGCGCCCCATCCGGGCGCATGCACAACCCGCATGCTTTGTCTTAATGGTGTCATGAGACGCATGCATCGCAAAGGCCGGTGCGCTTGCGGGTTGCGCATGCACCCCATCCGGACACATGTACGCCCCACATTCTTTGTCTTGATGGCGTTTTACGGCCGTGTCAAATAACTTTACTCTTATTTTATAATTGTATAAATAATATTACATTAATACTAAATCACTAATTATTTTATATGAAATTTATTTGTGTAAAAATATTATTTAAAAATTATTAAATATAAATATTTTTAAAGGTTATGATTTTTAGTTATTTTAAAATTAAAATGAATTAAATAACACTAGTACGGCAGTACGTAGCACACTAGAACGGATGTTACACTAGTAATTATTGTAACACCCCAAATTCTGAGAACTCGGGGAGTTACTAGTTAGGACCTCACAATGGGTCCCGACCTCGGTTTAACAACAACTTTATTGGGATCTTACAACAAGACACAAATGTATTTAAAACAATTTCAAAACATATTATTTTTAATGTATGAATGTACACATGTGATAGCCTTACAAAACATATATATAGATACATAACATGCATGTCGTATGGGAGACTCCCCTGTCCCTATCTAATGAATACTTGGACCCGGCTGACCATCCGTTCCGGATCTCTCTGCAACTGTCTATCTCTACAAATCTACAACACGGATAAAACCGTTAGCTAACATTCTATGCATAAGTATAAAGGTAAAAGCACAAACACACAACATACACAATCAACATGCAACACTCAATCCTTTTTATTATCTTTTAATTAGGTGATATGTCATTACTAATGATACTTATTTTGTGATACGAGGGATTCCCAAACCTCGCCCCTGTCCCCGTTTACCAACGCGGAATGGTACTAATGCATCTGACCGTCTACTTGACTAGGCTGGTCGCAGGGAACCTCCTAGACTCTCGCAAGAGCTAGGTAGATGATGTCACGACCCGTTATCATACACTTGGGTCAATTATACAATATACTACAGTCGACCTATTCCGGTTTCGTTTTTATCTTAACTATCAAACACCACTCATACACATCACACACATGCAAGAAGCCAGCTAAATAAGTCCGTGGACTTACCAGAATTAGATCTCGACTTTCTAATTCGCAAATCGATGTGTACAGTAGGAATTCAATGGCCTGTCAAAGGAGGCAAGTGTGTCAGCACACTTTCTAGGTGATTAGAAGTCTAAGACTTCTAAGATAGCAGACCTTAATAGAACGGAATTGATTACAGTATTAATTTATGGTAAAATGACCATTTTACCCTTGGTCCCGAAACTTCTAAAAATTCCATAATTTATGTCTAAACTCTTATTTGAGACTAAAATGTCATATTCTAACTCTTAAAGATGAGTTTGGTTACAAACTGGCAATTGACACATTCTTCTTATTTTCCGAATGATCGTTAAGGTCCAACTTCGGCTTCAAATATAAAATTCGAATAATCATATAAAAATTCTGAAATAATTCCCTAGATCATTTTGTGAAATCTCATCTACTCCTAGGAGCAAGAATTTCTTAAAACTGTTCAACCATCACTTCTACAAAAATTTCCAAAGTTGGTTACAACACTTAACAAACAACACACTATCTTAACTTTGAAAAATCATAACTCCTAAACTACTCGCTGGATTTATCCCAAATTTTGATATGTTCTACTATAAAATCTTATCTATATTATATCCAAAATTCAGCCGCAAAGGAGATCAAAATCCTATTTAAAACTATCTCACAAAACCGAATTTCAGCACAACAGAAAAACTGCTTACGACTAAATCTTTGAAAAATCATAAATCCCAAACCACTCGCTGGATTCCTCTCAAATTTTAATATGTTCTACAAAAATATGTCAACTATATCATATCCAAAATTCAAGCCCAACGGAGATCAAGAGCTTATTCAAAACCATCTCACAAAACAGCATCACTTGTTGTTTTTCCCAACACTCAGCACATATATAAAAACTGCATGAGGCGTCAACTTTGGAACACCATAACTCTCAAACCATAGCTCCGATTCCTCTCAAATTTATTATGATGTACTATGCAATACCGTCTATAACATATCCGAAAACTAGCCAAAAATAAGAAGTCTAACTTACCCAAATCTGGACCCGAAGATGACTGTTTGTCACTTCCGAAAATTTCAGAAAACACCTCAGCTCTTCAAGCTGTCTTCCGAGGTTGTTAGGGGCTGATTGATGACAAAAAGGGTACCCACATCAGCATATATATATTAAGGATCGATCAAAGAGAAGGACCAAGGAAGGACGGAGTTGGATCTTACTCGATTCTATGACTCGAAGGCATGAGAAAGACAACCCAAGGCTGTTGCTGATCAGATTTGGGCTCCTCGCATCAATGGTCCGTGGGATCGACAGAATAGAAGCAGCAGTCCGGGTGCCAGTTCAGTTCGACAGAAGGAGAGGTACTCGGTCCTGGGTGCCGGTTTGAGTCGACCTTAGAGACCAAGCCGCTACTACTGTGTGGTTGCGAGATTGGAGGCGAAGGGGCTCGTCCTGGTGCTGTTGTTGCTTGTAGCTCGCGAGGGAGGCGGTCCATGTTGCTGGTCTCGACGGCACGTCGAGCAGGAGGTCATGCTCGCCCGCCAGGTGAAGCCACTGTCTCCGGCCGACACAACTAGCAGCAACAACACTACTTCCTTGTTGGCATTGGGAGGGTTTTGCCGGCGCATCCAAGACTGCGGTTTGAAGGCGGCGGTGGGGTGAAGACGACTAGCGGCACTGGTGGTTGGAGGGCTAGGGTTCCGGCGGCGTGCGAGGGCTGGAAGCGGGCTAGGATTAGAAGAGAGGCGGCGATTTACGTGGGAGAGAGAAGGAAAGAGTTTGCAAGGGTAAGGTTGAACGGCTACAACGTCTCATTGTTGGGCTGCTTCTGGCTGGCTTCTTGGGCTGCTCCAATCCGCCAGCAAGGGACAAAGCCATGGGAGGGACAAGGTAAGCACAAGAGATGGGCTGAAGTTGTAAAACAAAGGTGGGCTGAGTTGTCAAAACTCGTCAAAACTCGTCAAAACTCGTCATGACTTTGTCAGGCCCAGGCATGACTTCGTCACAGAGTTGTCGGGCTTCGTCAGGACTCATGACCTCGTCTCAGCTCTGTCATGGTCTCGTCACAGCTTTGTCACATTCTCGTCACAGCTTTGTCGCATTCTCGTCTCAACCTTGTCATGATCTCGTCTAAAGTCGTCGTTAAGGATTAATTATAAGAATTAGGGTTTGATATAATTATATCATTTTATGTGAATTAAATTCTACATAAAATAATAAATAATTATAAGAATTAGGGTTTGATATAACTCTATCATTTTATGTGAATTAAATTCTACATAAAATGATAAAATTTGTGAAGAAAGAAATACTAGATAGAATGGAAAACCGTCAACGGCTCAAAGTCCGAATTGATTCGGAATTAAACGGAATAAAAATTCCGGATATTAAATCAATACCCCCTTAAAATAAGTTTCGTCCCGAAACTTAGAACGAGGTACTTAATTAAATGACTTCCATAAATAAACTGGTATGTCCTAGTCTCACTAAATTTTTATTTGTGTCTTAAAGGTTATGATTTTTAGTTATTTTAAAATTAAAATGAATTAAATAACACCAGTACGGCAGTACGTAAAATGAATGGTTTAAAACAATTTTTCGAAAGTTATTATGAATTTTAAGGTTTAGAAAAACATCCCGATTGTCATGTTTCTACCATAATTGCTAAAGTTAGAAAATTATTTGATGAATTATTGCTTCAATATCGTGTTTTCGATCAAGGTCAATCTTCTCAACCCCCTCCTCGTCCTTCATCTTCAACTTCATCTAAATTTAAATCAATTGCTAGAGATTTGTTTGGCCCGAAAAGGGCAAAAATTACGTCGAGTTCCCATTCGGAACTCGACGAATATCTAACCATTTCTTTTGAGTTTGCCAATGATGAAGAAGAAGAGGATTTCAACATATTAAAATGGTGGAGCCGACCGGAGAGAATGAGGTTCCCTACTCTCTCAAGGATCGCGGCACAAATTCTCGTCGTTCCTGCCTCAACGGTAGCGGTTGAGAAAACCTTTAGCCGAAGTGGAAAGGTGCTCGATCCGACGAGATCAAACATGTTGCCTAAGACGTTGGAGGCACAAGTCTTCCTAGTCGATTGGAGGAAAGCGGAAATGCAAACACAAAAAAACAACCTTTCGGCGGAGGAAGGCGACGAAGATGACGACGAGCGACAACAAACGTCATCGGATGTATCGGCGGGAGAGTCCGATTAAGGTAAGGGCCAATCGGGGATATAAACAAAGGTAAGAGAACTACGTGAGCTTTGATTCCTCCTCCCCGAGAGGATACGTAGGCAATCGGGATTCCGGTTGAAGCCCAATTCTTCCCTTTTTTTTTTTTTTTTTAAGTTTAAGACTTAAACTTAAAAAAGAAGAAAATCTATATTACTTACTAAAACTAAGGACACTACCGCCACATGTCAATCAACCAGTAATGCCACATAGGATTTTTGTAAAATATTTACTAAAATGCCATTTTAATTAATCTTTAAAGTAATTAGTAAACTGTTATTATTATTAATTATTTTAATTATTATTTTATAAGGGATTCTAACCACCATAATTTATATTAAAAAATTAAATTAATTAAAATTTCTTTTTATTAAAATCCCTAAATGTTAGGGGGAAATTGATTCAAATTTTTAACAACCAGAATTTATAAAAAAATATTTTCCTATTTTTTAATAGAATTTTATACGTAAATTTTCTGAATTTTCAAAATTCAGATTGCAAATTACAAATCTATTTTTCTTTAAAAGAATAATCAATATGTTAATAGAATTTGATACGTAAATGTTATTTTTACTATTTTTAATAGAATTTGATACGTAAATCTATATCTATATACTTTACTAAAACAAACGACATAAAGCTGACGTGACACTCTCATTTTTTTTCTCGAATTAAATCTATATAACTTACCAAAACAAAGGACACTAATGCCACGTGTCAATCAACGAGGGATGCCACCTCAGCATTTTTGTAAAATATTTACTGAAATGTCACTCCTACAAAGTTTATGATAGATTACTAAATTGTCATTCTTAAAAAATAGATGCCGAATTACTAAATAAATATTAAAGATTATCAGGCACAAATAATTAAGAGTATTTTAAAAAAATTGAGGCTTCTTTTATGTTTTTAAAAAATTTGTTTAAAAGATAGTCAAAATCTTTGATTATTTTGTAAAAAAAAAAAATTCAGGCTCCACATTTTTATCGGATTAAATCTTTTACTAAATCTCGAATTAAGCCAATAATTTTTTTTTACTAAACCTTAATTATTTTGTAAAATATGAATTTTGTTATCAAACATCGGTTATCAAAGAAGATGACACTTTGACAACATGTATAAATAGACCTAGAAGGTTCGAAGATTATACAAATCATACATTTCTGGACCTTTTGGTCGGAATCAAGTATAATACTTATTCATACCGGATTAGTATTTGTATTTGGATTGTTGTGACCTACTAATTCGTAGGTCATTTTAATCTAATGATTTGTAGGTCGTTTTGATCTAATGATTTTGGGTTGTTTTGATCAAATGATCTTTGGGTCGTTTTGACCTACGGATTTTTAGGTCGTCGTGACCTACTAATTTTTGGGTCGATTTATTCAAATAATTAGTGGGTTGCTGTGACCCATTGATTTGTGGGTCGTTGTGACCTAATAATTTGTGGGTCATTATGACCCACTGATTTGTGGGTCGTTGTGACCTATAAATTTGTGGGTCGTTGTGACCTAATGATTTGTGGGTCGTTGTGACCTATTAATTCGTGGGTCGTTGTGACCTATTGATTCGTGGGTCATTGTGAACTATTGATTCGTGGGTCGTTGTGAACTATTAATTCGTGGGTCGTTGTGACCTACTAATTCGTGTGTCGTTTTGACCTAATGATTTTTGGGTCGTTGTAACCTAATGATTTGTGGGTTGTTGTGCCCTTGTGATCTACTAATTTGTGGTCGTTGTAACCTGATTTGTGGACCGTTGAACTATTAAATTCGTAATTCTTATTTTATCAATATACTAAATAAACATCTATATATTTTACTAAAACATACGAAATTAATGCTGACGTGACGCTCCTACGTTTTTTCTTGGATTAAATTTATTACTAAACCGAAAATTAAGCCAATTAATCTTTTTTACTAATTGGTTTCATATCAGTTTATGGTATTTTTTAATTATATGATTATGTTTTTTTATTTAAATTATTATTTATTAAATAATAAATTAGATCCAAAAATTTTTTGAAATAAATTTTTTTTTATTAGCATAAAACTAATTAATGATCAACACATGGCTACATGGTCTCATTTACTATGTAACACTTGACGCGTTATTTATACGAGCCCATAACATATAACTAATAAAGTTAACAACATATAATATAGTAAAAAATGTAATATGATAAGCTATTTTATTAACAAACCCGCACAAGGTGCGAGCTATAAACTAGTAAACTAATAAAAAGAAGACTTAAACTTAAAAAAAATTGGCCAATTTTTTAAAGTTTATGTCCTCTTTTTATTAGTTTATTTTCTTCTTTTTAAGTTTGAGTCCAATTTTTTATTAGTTTACTAGTTTATAGCCCGCACCTTGTGCGGGTTTGTTAATAAAATAGCTTATCATATTACATTTTTTTACTATATTATATGTTGTTAACTTTATTAGTTATATGTTATGATCGAGCTCGTATAAATAACACGTCAAGTGTTATATAGTAAATGAGAACACGTAGCCCATGTGTTGATCATTAATTAGTTTTATGCTAATAAAAAAAATTTTAATCTAATTTATTATTTAATAAATAATAATTTAAATAAAAAAACATAATCATATAATTTAAAAATACCATAATCTAATATGAAATCAATTAGTAAAAAAGATTATTTGGCTTAATTTGTGAATTAGTAAAAGATTTAATCCGAGAAAAAACGTAGGAGTGCCACGTCAGCATTAATTTTGTATGTTTTACTAAAGTATATAGATGTATATTTAGTATATTGATAAAATAAGAATTACGAATTTAATAGTTCAACGGTCCACAAATCAGGTTACAACGACCCACAAAATAGTAGATCACAAGGATCTACAAGAGCACAACGACCCACAAATCATTAGGTCACAACGACTCAAAATCATAAGGTCAAAATGACCCAAAAATCAGTAGGTCACAATGATTACATACAAATATTAATTCAATATGAATAAGTATTATATTTGATTATGACCAAAAGGTTCAGAGATGTATGAATTTTATAATCCTCAAACACTCTAAATCTATTTATACATGTTTTCAAAGTGTCATATTTTCCTCATAATCGATGTGGGAGAACAAAAATCATATATTTACAAAATAATTATGGTTTAGTTAAAAAAAAATTTATTATCTTAATTCGTGGTTTAGTAAAAAGTTTAATTCGAGAAAAACGTAGGGGTGTCACGTTAGATATAGTGTCTTTTGTTTTTGTAAAGTATATAGAATATATATGTATATTCAGTATATTGATAAAAATAAGAATTACGAATTTAATAGTTCAACGGTCCACAAATTAGTGGGTCACAAACGACCCACAAATCAGTAACTCACAAACGACCCACAAATCAGTAACTCACGAACGACCCACAAATCAGTAACTCACGAACGACCCACGAATCAGTAGGTCACAACGACCCACAAATCAGTAGGTCACAATGACCCACGAATCAGTAGGTCACAACGACCCACAAATCAGTAGGTCACAACGACCCACGAATCAGTAGGTCACACCAACTCACAAATTCATAGGTCACAACGACCCATAAATTAATAGGTCACAACAACCCATGAATCAATAGGTCACAACAACCCACAAATCAGTTGGGTCACAACAGCTCACTAATTATTAGATCAAATCGACCCAAAAACTAGGTCACAACGACCCAAAAATGAGTAGGTCACAACGAACTAAAAAATCATTAGGTCAAAACGACCCAATAATCATTGTTAAAACGACCTACGAATTAGTAGGTCACAACAATCCACATACAAATACTAATCCGGTATAAATAAGTATTATACTTGATTCCGACCAAAAGGTACAGAAATGTATGATTTGTATAATCTTCAAACCTTCTAGGTCTATTTATACATGTTGTCAAAGTATCATCCTTCTCTGATAACCGATGTGGGATAACAAAATTCATATTTCACAAAATAATTAAGGTTTAGTAAAAAAAGTTATTGGCTTAATTCGAGATTTAGTAAAAGATTTAATCCGATAAAAATGTTGAGCCTGAATTTTTTTTTTTACAAAATAATCAAAGATTATGGCTATCTTTTAAACAAATTTTTTAAAAATATAAAAAAGCCTCAATTTTTTAAAAAATATTCTTAATTATTTGTGCTTGATAATCTTTAATATTTATTTGATAATTCGGCATCTATTTTTTAAGAATGGCAATTTAGTAATCTATCATAAATTTTTTAAGAGTGACATTTCAGTAAATATTTTACAAAAATGCTGAGGTGGTATCCCTCGTTAATTGACATGGCATTAGTGTCATTTGTTTTAGTAAGTTATATAGATTTTCTTCTTTTTAAGTTTGTCCAATTTTCTCTATTCTTTATTTTCTTTTTTTTTTAAAGTTTATTTTCATTATTTTATTTTTATTTTTTTTTTAAGGTGAGGTGGCCGACCCGTCGACCCGTCGGGTCTGACCCGTGACCCGACAGGTCCCTAACCCGACGGGTCGGCCATATATACGGGTCCGGGTCACCCTTCTCGGACCCGTCGACCCGACAGGCCCGCCCTGTGGACATGCTTAATTTAAACCGATCTAGAAAAATAGGTGAATCGAACGATATAAGTAGAGCTTCTAGAGCATTCTACTCACGAAGATCGGACGGCGTAGATTGTAGAAAAGATGAGTAGGTTCGAGAGCCTTAAACACAACGTTTTAACCATTTTCAAAACCTAACCTTGTTTCATCGTCGTCTTTGAAGAGCTCATTACCCTATCCCTACCTATCCACTCCACTCTCTCACTCGCAGGGACGTAGCCTACCTGCTCCGCTCACCCATTTTTTCATCGGGTAACTTCTACTTTCTATTCCTTCGATATTTGTTGGCTCACTTCTTCTTCGATTCTTAGGTTTTGTGGTGACTGTAGTTACTTTGCGCAAATCTCCTCAACATGGCTTCAGCACTATTAAGCAGCACCACCTCAGTTGGGTCCATGGCTGCCCCTGAGAAATTGTCGTCCTTCACCTCCATCTGCTCCCGCACTTCTAATCTTACGCTGCGTAGAAATCGAACTACCCGCCCATCCAGTTCCAGGATCAATGCCATGGCCAAAGAGCTCTACTTCAACAAGGACGGCTCTGCTATTAAGAAACTCCAAGTCAGATACACTTCACTTCACCTCACCTCCTTTAATTTATTGCTTTAGTAGCTTTGCTCAATTTCACTTTGTTTATTAATTATTTAGAGCGGAGTGAACAAGCTTGCCGACCTGGTTGGGGTCACTCTTGGCCCAAAGGGCAGAAATGTTGTTCTTGAAAGCAAATATGGCTCCCCTAAAATTGTCAATGACGGTGTTACTGTTGCCAAGGAGGTAAGCCGTCTAAGTTGCTCCATAAATTTCATTATTGTTTTGTCAGGAAATCTACTCAGTCCGAACTCTTAATAGTGATGTTTCTTGATACTTTGGTCATCGATAGGTTGAGTTGGAGGATCCAGTTGAAAACATAGGTGCCAAATTGGTGAGACAGGCAGCAGCCAAGACCAATGATTTGGCAGGAGATGGCACAACTACTTCGGTGGTACTAGCACAGGGTCTTATCGCTGAGGGTGTCAAGGTTGTTGCAGCCGGTGCAAACCCAGTCCTTATCACTAGGGGCATTGAGAAGACTGCTAAAGCTTTGGTAGCAGAGCTCAAGTTGATGTCTAAGGAGGTTGAAGATAGTGAGCTTGCTGATGTCGCAGCTGTCAGTGCGGGTAACAACAATGAAATTGGTAGTATGATAGCTGAGGCCATGAGTAGGGTAGGAAGGAGAGGAGTCGTCACCCTTGAAGAAGGTAAAAGTGCCGAGAACAGTCTCTATGTGGTCGAAGGTATGCAGTTCGACCGTGGTTACATCTCCCCTTACTTTGTGACTGACAGTGAGAAAATGTCTGTTGAGTATGAGAACTGCAAGGTATTTTTTTCCATTAAATTTGATTATTAGCAGCGGAGCTTTGCATCATATTATTTCTAATATATGTATGGTGTAAATTCAACATGTAATGTTACCCTTGCAGTTGTTGCTAGTTGACAAAAAGATTACAAATGCTAGGGATCTCATCACCATCTTGGAAGATGCTATTAGAGGTGGATACCCAATATTGATAATTGCAGAAGATATTGAACAAGAAGCTTTGGCAACTCTTGTTGTTAACAGGCTCAGGGGTGCTTTAAAAATTGCTGCTCTTAAGGCCCCAGGATTTGGAGAACGGAAAAGCCAATATCTTGATGATATTGCTATTCTTACTGGAGGTAAGCATGTATCCTCGTTTACCCCTCTAGGCTCTTCATCAAGTTTCTCTGGTTAACTATATGTAATATTGATTGGCATTTTGCAGGCACTGTAATCAGAGATGAGGTGGGCCTGACACTTGACAAGGCAGACAAAGAGGTTTTGGGTCATGCTGCAAAGGTGGTGTTGACAAAGGATTCCACCACAATTGTGGGTGATGGGAGCACCCAGGATGCTGTCAATAAACGTGTTGGACAGATAAAGAATCTCATTGAGGTATGATCCTCTACTCTTTTTTGGATCTGCATTGCATCGGTAATTGCATAACGTATTGACCACATTGGATGTTACAACTTTTAACATTAATATATTTTTCTTACAGGCTGCTGACCAAGAATATGAGAAGGAAAAACTCAATGAAAGAATTGCTAAGCTTTCTGGTGGTGTGGCTGTGATCCAGGTGACTAGCTATTTGAACTTTATGTTATTAGCTTTCTTCTTTTTTCACAGCAGATGCTTACGACTCTGAACTCCTGTAGGTTGGGGCTCAAACGGAAACAGAATTGAAGGAAAAGAAACTAAGAGTAGAAGATGCACTTAATGCCACTAAGGTAATTGTGCTGTCCAATAATTTTTGTATGAAAGAGAAGTCTTATCTGCACTTGCACCATCTGATGTGCATTATTACTCATTTCAGGCAGCTGTTGAGGAAGGAATTGTTGTGGGCGGTGGATGTACGCTGCTCAGACTTGCATCCAAAGTGGATGCCATCAAGGATGGGCTAGCAAACGAGGAAGAGAAGGTATTTTTTTTATTCATTGTGTGCATTTAGTGTAGAAGAGTAATCATGTAGATGCATGATTAATGAAAATTTGCATGGAGTACTTGCGTACATGTAGTTTAAGCTTAAATATAGTGATGAAATGGAAGCTTTGTGTTCCACATACCTTGCTTTTTAGACGAGAACAAATAACATTGTTGAATACTTGTCGGAGTATATGTATGTATATATACTATTTGAATTTGTGGTCAGTATGCTGCCACACACTGACTGTTTGAATTCCTTGTTTTGGTGGTCTTTGTTGATAGTTTTTGAATTGTTTGGTTGGCGTTATGAGTTAATGATAGAAGTGTTAGAATAGTGATGGAAATTACAAATGCAGGTAGGGGCAGATATTGTGAAGAGGGCATTGAGCTACCCACTGAAGCTAATTGCAAAGAATGCGGGTGTCAATGGAAGTGTGGTCAGTGAGAAGGTATTCATTCAAACCGTTTGATGAATATATGATTTAGGTGGATTGTGGGTTTTGTGGTGTGAATTTATGAAAATGATGTCCCTACAGGTACTCTCAACTGACAATGTAAGGTATGGATACAATGCTGCAACTGGGCAGTATGAAGATCTGATGTCGGCTGGGATTATCGATCCTACTAAGGTAACATTGAATGAGAGTCTTTGCTGAGCTGTCTTAACATCATCAAGTATGGTTTTAGTTCTCACAGTTGTGTTAAATGTCAGGTGGTAAGATGTTGTCTGGAACACGCCGCCTCAGTCGCAAAGACGTTTCTAATGTCTGACTGTGTGGTGGTGGAGATCAAGGAGGCCGAGCCAGTGCCAGCCGGAAACCCAATGGACAACTCAGGTATTTTTAATCACATGCTCCTTGTGCGCAGCATGCAGTTAATATATCCCTTCAATCTCTAACACGCGGCCTACTTTTCTGGTCCGACAGGATATGGGTACTGAAAATGATACAGATCTTGCCATGTCCGAGGAGAAGATCGAAAGGATGCACGAGGGTAGATAATGGTCGTTGCCGTCCATAAAAATCGGGAAGTGCTTCATTGAGTTTTAGCATTCTATAGATCAGTTGAATAAGTTGAGGTTCAGATAAGTAAAAGCGAGGGAAAAAGGGTTTTAGAAGGTTTGGTAATGTTGCTGTTTGTTAAGTAGTTTAGTATCAATTCAGTGCATTGTTCTGTATTGCGGAACTCCAAAGCATCAATTTATAGCTTATGTTTTTTTTCTTGATCAGTGTTCATGGCTTCCATGATGGGCTCTATTTATTCCATAAGACCTGAGAGTGACTTGGGTAAATTTGGAGCTTTGAGAACTGAATGGTCCGGGCTAGACCGGTATAAGTTGGACCAGTAATGGTTCATGAACCGGACCAATATATGCCTGCCCAATATGGTCCGGGTTATGTGAACCCATTTTCATTTTCTTGAGTTTTTAAAATCAGTAGGTGGTTGGTACATTTAATTATGTTGCCTATTCAAAATAATGTAATTTAAAAGAATTCGGCATATGCTTAACCGATATTGGTATAATTCTCCCATTAGGGCAAATTTGGTTAGTAGGCTGTTTAATTTGGTTAGTAGGCTGTTTAGAAAAATAGTGATAGTAAGTAGGCTTTTTTGTTTTTCAATTAAGTAAATATACCCCTCTTATTTTTTTTACCGTCAAACCTTCTCCATCCTCTTGTTTTCTTCTTTCTTCCGAATGCTTTCTCCTTCTCTGTCTTCTTTTGAATGAGAATTTAGTTACCTTTGAGACCATGGAAGCTCTCCACACATGCTCTTCACCGCTAATCCAATGTCCGATCCTCATTACATCTAGTTGAGGAAGCCGAACAAGATCCCGCCAGATCTAGATTCAGATCTAAATCTAGATCTCTCAAGGTTAGACCAAATTATCAGCAAAATCCTATTTCCAACTAAACAACACATCCATGTTCGATTCTTAAGAGGATCAAACATCTCTACAACAGCAGCCCCAAAATTCGTCACTTGCAACTTACATCTACACACAACATGTACATAAACTTACCAGATTGCGAAGAGGGAGATTTTTGTTTGTCACGAGGAGGACTCCAGGCAGGACTATCGGAGGCGGCGAAGAAGTACCCGGATCGGTAAGCATGTGCCCTCAGTCTTGATTTCTCGCGCAGTGGATCCGGGACTTCGACCCGGTGCTAACTAGAACAAGCTTTGTCTCTTCAACTGCTTCTTTGTCAATCGTTGAAGCGAGGTAGCTCCGCTGAAGGTCTCCTCTGCCAGTTGTGTATTTTACTAGTATTCTACTCGCGAACTTCCAACCCTCGTCCGTCTTCTTGAAGACGAGCGGATCTGACATAGATCGATATAGATTCAGTTCTAGATCTACGCCCCTCTTCCAACCCTCATGCGTCTTCTTGAAGACGAGCAGATTTGAAATCTTTCTTCGTAATCTTCAACGATTCGAGGTTCGTTTGCTGTCTAGTCTTATAGTTTCCATTATTGATGAATTGTACGATAGTTTGCGAGTAGGGAAATATCATTTAAGAGGAATGAACTCTCAATTAGGTTTTGATAGTCTAGTCTCTGTTGGGAATCTTGTTCAACATTACCCCGTCTCTGATCATTGTATTGTACAGAATGATGAATGGTCATATGAATCCTGGCAATGATTCATTGCATTACTTTCCTGATATTCCACAGCATTATTGGGGATTTGTACATCAGTTTACTACTTTCATTCACAATTTATATATGTCTTTCCTGATATTCCACAACATTATTGGGGAACATCAGTTTACTACTTTCATTCACAATTTATATATGTTTGGTACATTAATTCATATGAATCTGGTATGAAATTTATGCCATTTTCTATTATGAATTTTATGGTATGTAATTTTATGGTATGTAATTTTATGGTATGAAAATCTGGTGTAAAAAATCTGGTATGACAATTTCTGGTATGACAAAATTCTGGTATTACAAAATTCTGGTATGACAAAATTCTGGTACGAACTTTTCGTATGATAATTTCTGGAATGAAATTTCTGGTATGAACTTTTCGTATGAAAATTCTGGTATGAAAAAATTCTAGTATGAAATTTCTAGTAAGAAGTTTTCGTATGATAATTTCTGGTATGAAAATTCTGGTATGAGAATTTTCGGTATGAGAAATTCAGTCCAGAAAATAAAAAAGAAAATAAAAAATAAATAAAAAAAGGCAAGAAAAATAATAAAAGAAAACAAATTCAGTAATTAAAAATTAAAAATTATACTTATATAACAAATAACAAACATTATTTATTCTTTCTTTTTAATAGAAAGGTTAATAATTTTTACCTACTATTAAATGAAAGTGGTAAAAAATTTGGGGTACATTTTCTTAAACAAAAACTAAAAAAGCCTAGTATGTCAAATTCTCCCATTATAAATTGCGTGGACCTGTGCCGTCGGTAAATGTAAATTATATTAAAAAATTGGGGCAATAGGATTGTTCTATTTAGGAAAACAAAATAGGCCCCTCATCCATTGATGTAGTTAATAAATTAATTAACCCTTAAACTTAAAAACAAGCAGTTACAATCTTTATTGTTGAGATCTAATCCCTTGCAGATAAGGGGTATCTTGGGCCTTTCTTGGCATCCATGAATCAAATATACCATACACGAAAATATAATTGAAAATCGATCAATTTCCGATATGAATTCTTCAAGCAAATTCGATTACCCATGGTTTATTTGATTACACAAATTCGATTACCCATGGTTTATTTGATTACACATGGTGATCTACCCAAATTCGAATTCCGTTTTCTATAGTGTGCTCTAGGGTGTTTCTTCATCGAGTTTCCCCGAGTCACGCCTCTACAAAACTCCACATAAACTTCAATTTGCTCATGAATCGTTGTTGCGTGAGGAAGGTTGAGCGTGACTGCATGAGGGGACAACGACGGTCACTATTTAGTCGGGGGGATCCGCGGACAACGGCGGCGATGAAGGCGAGATGGCCATGTACGCCACCCATTAGCCACCTCTACACTACAAACCTATGAAGAAGACGATGCCTTCAATGAGGTTTCAATTAATAAAATGACATAAATTATTGTTCTAATAATAAAACAATAAGTCTTATGCGGCGGCAGTTGGGAATCCCTCCCCCATCTCTGCACCTCTCTGGTGTGACTCCCTGATAGAGTCTAGAAGGATGCGCATCTCATTTCCGGAAGGGGCTCGAGGTCTTGCTGTGGCGGATATTGATTCTGATGTAATAGACTCTCTCTCTGAAAAATGGAAAACCGCAGTTATTATCAAAGTGCTTGGAAGATCGGTTGCGTTCAGACTTCTCGAACGTCGGCTTTATCAGTTATGGCGACCTAGCGGTCCGATGACCATCCTCGATCTTCCAAACGGTTTCTATGCTGTCAGGTTTGCCGTCGAAGCCGATTTTCTTAAGGCACTCACTGACGGTCCTTGGGAGATTTTTGGGCATTATATTACAGTCCGTCCATGGTCGGCGCAGTTCAACCCATATAACGACTCTTTACGCACTATTTTCGCCTGGGCTCGTTTGTCCGAACTCCCCATGCAACTATACGATGAGGGGGTGCTTTATGGTCTCGCTTCGGCTCTTGGAACTCCCCTCAAAGTGGACCTCAACACTCTCTATGCTACCAGGGGAAAATTCGCGAGAGTATGCGTTGAGATCGAATTGGACAAACCTCTGATTGGGACTATTATCATTGGCGAATCTAAAGTTCATGTGGAGTATGAAGGGTTGAATCTTATCTGTCACCGGTGTGGTTTATACGGACACAATGTTGACCGCTGCAGCCATCCCATCAGTCCGATCCCTACAACTTCCTCTAACCCCCCACAGGAACCTCCTACATCTACGTCCGATGATTCGCCGACATCTGACGTACCTCCTGCCCAGCCGGCTGACGAATTTTTGGGCCCTTGGATGTCTGTGCCTAGAAGATCCCGTCGTTCACAGAAACATTCCACCGGCAAACCAATCGCAGATCAACCAACCACTACCAATAGCTTCCAAGCCCTAGTAGCTGATGAGCCACCATCATCTACGACAGTTACGATCGCAAATAATAATGATGTACCCATCATTAATGCAATAAAGCCAAGCAGTAATGTCCCCATCATTACTCCCGTTAACGGTTCTTCTGATGTTGATATGGTAACCGCTGGCTCATCAAAGGTTTCGGTCCCACATGCAAACCCTAATACCCATCAGAAGCTTCCAAAGAGGGCCAAAATAATTGGTCAAGAATCAAAGCCTGGCCCACCAACGAATCCATCAAGCAAACAGTTAGCCCAACCCCACGTTTCCCATGGTGATGATTGTATAATTAGGGATTCGCATTCATCAGACAATACCATTCCACAGCTTACCCAATCATTACCGCCATTCATTCCGTCTCCTTCATCTCCGAAAAATGACTTACCGATGGATGTTGATTCCCCTCAATCCACTGAGCCTTCATCAACATCTGGCCAAGAGATCCATGATGCCCAGATGGGTGATGTTACAAACACTATTGTCATTTCAGAGTCACCTGGTCCCGCCAATGAGGCCGGTTCCAAATGAATACAATGATTTGGAATTGTCGGGGTGCGGGTAACAGACGGTTCCGCAAGGCCCTAAGCTACATGATCAACCGTCACAAAATTGAATTACTATTCCTTCTCGAGACTAAGATTTCGGGAGTTAATGCTGATGACGTCTGTATCCGATCTAGATTCTCGGATTTTACTAGAGTTGAGGCCCGCGGTTTCGAGGGTGGAATTTGGATGCTCTGGAATTCGGCTAATATTCAGGCTTCAATTATTTTGAAGAAATCCAACTTCATTCAAGCAGATATCACAGTGGATAATCACTTAGTTCATTTGTTCGCAGTTTATAATCCGCCCTCACCATCAAGGCGTGTTGCGGGATGGGAAGATCTGCTTAATGCCATTTCTGGTTGTACTGGTCCTGTGCTTGTGGGAGGGGACTTTAACTGTATTCTCTATGCGCATGAAGTTGGCGGCGTTTCTAAGTCTCTTTCGCCTGACACGAATACATTTCTCAATTGGGTCGAAGCGTCTGAGTTGGTGGATATGGGTTTCAGCGGTCCTGCTTTCACATGGAATCGGGGTCTTACGCCATCCACGAGAATTTCCAAAAGATTAGATCGTTTCTTTATGAACGGTTCTGCGAGGTTACTTTGGCCGGAAGCTACCATCCGCCACCTTCCCGCCCTCTCTTCTGATCACTGCCCCCTTCTTCTATGCTTTCATCCTCCCAGACCTTCTGTTCCAAGTCGGCGTCCATTCCGCTTTGAGGCGGCTTGGGCTTTACATCCCGACTATCATTATACGGTGGGATCCGCTTGGGATAACTGTTCTGATGGCAATATTTGCAGGGCTCTTAACCGGCTTAAGATCAGATTACTGAGATGGAATCAGGTTGTATTTGGCAGAATTGAAATCAGAAAGAATAATCTTTTGCTACGGTTGTCTGAAATTCAGGCTGAAATTGAAGCTAACATTTCCGCGGGCCTATTGAATCTTCAGTCGAACCTGCTGCTTGAATTCGAATCTATTTTAGATCAAGAAGAATTACTCTGGAAATAGAAATCGGGGGAGAAGTTTTTTCTGGAAGGGGACCGTAATACATCTTTCTTTCATATCAATACCCTTATTCGGAGAAGATATAATCGGGTGGAGTGCATTCGCAACGATGAGGGAGTTTGGATTTCTGACTCATCCCTTCTTAAACTTAATGCTCAGTCTTACTTCCTGAAGCTCTTCACGGCTGAACAACCCATGGGTCCACGGAATGGTACGTTTTTCTCAAACTTCCCTTTGGTCTCTCCGGCTGATGTTTCCGATATATGCAGGCCCTTTTCGGATATTGAAATCAAAAAATGCCTCTTTAAGATGGCACCATTAAGAGCTCCTGGGAAAGACGGATTTAGTGCTATCTTCTATCACAAATCTTGGAACACTGTGGGATTGGATGTTCTCAAATTTGTGAACAACTTTTTTACTACCGGCGTGTTACCACCTTCGGCGAACGAGACAATCATTTCATTGATCCCCAAGGGCTCCGCTCCGGACCATATGTCCAAGTTTAGACCTATTGGTCTGTGCAATGTAATCTATAAATTGATTACTAAGTTGATGGTCTCCAGACTTCAACCTCTTATGACGAAGATTGTTAGCCCACTTCAAAGCAGTTTTATTCCTGGACGGATGATCGAGGATAACGTTGTTATTGTTCAGGAGATGTTGCATTCTCTAGTTAGGAAACGGGCCGGTAAGAAGTGGATGGCAATAAAAATTGACCTTGAGAAAGCCTATGATCGTCTTGCTTGGGATTTTGTGGATGAAACTTGTAGTCTTATTGGGCTTCCGGGTTGTTGGAGGACGTGGATCAATGCTTGCATCCGGTCTCAATCAATGTCGGTTTTGTGGAATGGAGAATTGCTTGATGGGTTCTCTCCCACCCGTGGAGTTCGACAAGGAGATCCTATCTCTCCGTATCTCTTTGTGCTTTGCCTGGAGAGACTCGGACACTCCATCCAAAACCTTGTGGACACCGGATCATGGAAACCAGTCAAGATTCAAAGGGAGTGCCCGGCGTTTTCTCACGTCTTCTTCGCAGATGACATCGTTCTGTTTGCGGAGGCTTCTTTAGAGAATGTTTCTGTGATTAATAAATGTCTGTCAGATTTTTGCTGCTCTTCTGGCCTGAAGGTTAGTTCTAAGAAGTCCCAAATTATGGTATCGCCAAATGTGGTTGGCCTACTTAAGTCGGATATCCAATCTGGACTCGGTTTTCCCATTGTTCCTGAATTCAGTAAGTACCTGGGTTTTCCGCTTCTTCTTAATAGATCCAGAAATAGCAGTTTTCAGTTCTTAGTTGATAAAACTAAGCAGCGTCTAGCATCATGGAGAGGGCGTTATTTGAGCTTCGCCGGGAGAATCACCTTGGTAAAATCGGTTCTTTCTGCGTTTCCCTCATATGTCATGAGAGTCGTCAGGCTTCCGACTACTATTTGCAATGAACTGGATAGGGTTTGTCGCTCGTTTTTATGGGGTGATTCCGAAGCACGTAGACGTCTGCACTTGGTTGCGTGGAGCGATATTTACCGACCTGTGGATTGCGGCGGGTTGGGTATTCGCTCCTCCGCTGATGCTAATGTCGTCTCTCTTGGTAAACTCACTTGGAGGTTCATGACGGACAGGGAGGCTCCATGGGCGAATTTATTTTCCACCAAATACCGGCTGCATGATTATAATTCGATCAACGCTTGCCCATCTATACCTAATAGTTCTATAATTTTTCGGAGCTTCCGGTGGGCCAAGAGTGTTATATTCCCATTGGGCTTTAAATGGATTGTTTTTAGTGGGCTTCAGGCCCGCTTTTGGACTGACGCATGGTGCGGGAAATCTGACCTAATCTCGTCTGCTTCATCACTGCCTCCTTCACATCTTCTTGATGACGCCGTTGCGGACTACTGGATCGAAAACTCCGGTTGGGATTGGTCCCGAATTGCACCCTTCCTCCCTTCGACTCTTCTGATTTCTATCGCTTCTCTGTCGATCAGAGACTTCTTGGGATTGGATGATTGCGTGGCTTGGAGCCTGACCTCTAACGGGATGTATTCCTCAGCTTCTGCGTACAGAGCGTTAGCATCTAATGCTTTGCAGCCCCATCCTTACGCCGAGCTTTTCACAACGATCTGGAAGCTTAATGTTACTGAGCGGATACGGTCGTTTCTTTGGTTGGTTGCCCAGGGGAGACTTCTATCTAATGAAGAACGGCATCGACGCCATCTTGCATCGACTAATACATGTCCGATCTGCTCCATTGCCTGTGAGAGCCTTTTCCATCTTTTCAGAGATTGCCCTATCGTGTGGAGTATCTGGTCTAGTTTTCTTTCCCCTGGATTCGCTACTGAGTTCTTCAATTATGATTTCAACAACTGGCTCTTGGTGAATTTGACAAATTCGGATCTCATCCATGAAAATTTGCCTTGGAATATTTGTTTCGCTGTTACTCTCTGGCGTTGTTGGAAGTGGCGCAACGAGGTTGTGTTCAACAATTCCACACATCCACCAAATTTGGTTTCGATCATAGCAAATCAATCGAAGCATATTGTGACGGTTTTTTCAAAGGCCAAGTCACTTATTACCTCCCCAGGGAAAGTGTCAATCAATATCTGTTGGTCGTTGCCGGATTTTGGGTGGATCAAGGTTAATACCGACGGTTCCGTTCACAATGATGGTAAGGGCTTCGCTGGTGGAATTTTAAGAGATCACGATGGTCAGTGGATTGGTGGATTTATTCTGCATATTGGTCTATGTACCGTTATTATGGCTGAACTATGGAGAATCTTGTCGGGACTCTACCTTGCTTGGGACAAAGGTTACCGGAATGTAACGATTGAGACAGACTCGTCCACGGCGATCTTGCTTATTAATCGCAGTATCTCTTCATCCCATCCGCTTTTTAGTCTGGTATCTAAATGCCAAGACTCCATTCGTAGGAACTGGCACGTCCGGATCCGACACGTGTTTCGCGAAGCTAACTTCTGCGCGGATCATTTGGCTTCTCTTGCTTTCAATTATCCTATGGGGTTTGTTTGTTTGGATCAGCCACCCTTATCTGTACTACCTTTTTTGACAAACGATGCCCGCGGAGTAGCGACCCAACGGCTTGTCACTTGTTAGCTTTTGTTCTTTCATCTAATAAAATGGTCTGGGAGTAACCCTTCCGGCCGACTTTACCAAAAAAAAAAATAATAAAACAATAACGATACATGATATTATGCACTTGGATGAATCTTGAGAAGAGTGAGTAGCTCAAAGGAGGTTAACCTAAGATTTTCGAGACATACAAGCCCCTTCTTAAGCTCTAGTTGAAGCTCCTTAGCTCAAGCTCTTGTGATTGTTCCGAGTTGAAGTTGATCACTTTGCTCTTTCTCTTTGCCTATGCTTGAACCATCATTCTCCGTATGCTCATCTTGGATATCCCTTCGTGTTGGAGATAATAAGTTCCCACATCTAAAGATGAAGACATTCCGAACCTAGTATATAAGGTCGGTGGGTTACTCCTCCTATTGCCAGTTGGTTTTAGGATGGAATCTCATCGGGCTTATGTGTTGGGCTTCGGTCTAATGTGCATGTGCGCTCGTATGAACACGACTCTGCTCTATCGGTCTGTTTGTATCGGACTTTGACACTTCCTCATGATCTAAATCAGTTCAGACATTGAGTATCTCTTGGTTCTCTTGATGGGGATTGGGTACATCATCCTCTTTGTCTTGAGATGAGTGAGTAGCTCAAATGAGGTTAGACTAGGATTTTCAAGGCATATAAGTCCATTCTTAAGCTCTAGTTGAAGCTACTTAGCTCGAGCTCTTATGATTGTTTTGACTGGAAGTTGATCACCTTGATCTTGTTCTTGGACTGTACTTGGACCATTTATATACGTCTGCTTAGCTTGAACATCCCTCTCCTCATGATCTAAATCAATTGGAACATCGAGTATCTCTTGGTTCTCTTGATGAGGCTTAGTCACATCATCCTCCCTCTCTTGAAAGGGATTCAACCTCAAATTGAGCTTGTCAAGATCATCACTTTCCTACACACAAAAGGAAAACAAGTCACCCACATTAAAAACACCATGTACACCATAAGAAAGTGGTAAATCAAGTTTGTAAGCATTGTCAAACTAGCACTTAAAATGGACCATCTCTTCTTGGTTTTATCTTGGAGTTACAAAGTATTGGGAAACATTCTTTCCTCAAGTGCACCAAACCAAGTCTCATGATTCAAAAAGAACTTCCTTGCGACCCTTGTTAGGTTGCCTCTTGTATTGCCATGACTTCTTCTCTAGCTGTAGCCGTGTTTCTTCATGCAAATTCTGAATTTTTAAGGCTTGATCGACATCTTCTTTGCTTTCTTGGTCCGTGATGGCCTATGACAAGAGCTAAAGTGATGTCTTTGGGTTAACGCCATAGACTACTTCAAAGGGTGTTTTCTTTGTATTCGTATGGATTGATCGGTGCAACAAAGATCTAAGCAAAACACCAAGTGTACGATTTGTTACCTCACTTTGCCTATCCGTTTGGGGATGACAAGTAATTGAAATAGTAGCTTTGTACCAAGCTTATTCCATAGTGTCTCCAAAATTTGTTTAGGAATTTCACATCCCTATCCAACACAATGGACCTAGAAACTCCATGTAATCTCACATCTTCCTTTGGCTTAGCTAAGAGCATATGATTAGAAGCACCACCTTTACTTCCAATAACCATTTTTTGATTCTTACTCTTTGTAATAAAGAGCCTTTCTTTGTTCCCTATCCACATGATCGGCCTTGATTTCATGTGGAGTCAAAAGTGCACGGTTATTCTTTTTCCATTCATCTTGAAAGAATATTCATTAATCACTTCTTGATGAATGATACCCATATGCAAAGGTCTTTCTAGAAAGAGACGTCATCCGGTTATAGGAAGTACATCACACACAGCCTCATCCTCATATCCCCCTATGACGAATTGAATTGTGGCTAGGTCCTTGACCTCATATGAGGTTAGCCGTAGTGGATGAAGAAGTCCAGGACGTCGAGTTATTCAAGCTTACCACGAAGAAGGGATCGAGACGACCATGAGACGGGCATGACACGACCACTTTGGCCGTGCAGCCCCCATTTCCGCCTGTGACACCTTACTTTCTCCTTGATTTTCACTTGAGACGCCTTGGCCACAGATTCCTTGCCCATCTCATCCCCGTTTAAGCCCGTGTTGACACGTAAAAAATTCCGAAAATAAAATCAGGATTAAATTATTTCTCTAGGCTTTTTCCATATCTTTTAGGGCCAGATTATGTACCCTATATGTTGCTAGCTAGTTTTCATATGGTTGAGGGGTTCCAACATTGTTCCTCTACGTTGAGACTTTTACCCTAGACTATAGTTTTTCCTTTTCTACTCTGATTCACAAAAAACACTTTTGTTGGCGAATTCATTAAGGTTTGCTTTTGGATTATTGATTATGTTTTCTATTTGCTATTTTTATTTTATTGCTTTGTAATTTTCTTCCTGTCTGTCTAGTTTACTTATGATCTTAGTATTGTATGAACCCTATAATGCATTGACTTATAATTATTGTATATGCATTCTTAAACGAAAATCAATTTACTTTATTTTGCCTTGTTACCTTCTTCATACCCCTTTGTTGTCATATGTTGAGAAACAATTGTTTTCTTGGGCATAAAAATGATTTATTTTTTACGAGAGCGTGTTGTTTTTATTGGACCTTCTAGGATTCAACTTAGTTTGGGGAAAGAAATTTACCTTTACCTCGAGCATTCCTAATTATCATAGTTTTACCGGTTTTATACTTTTTTAGTTTATTTGTGAAAATCTTGGCTATTTTGGTCTTCTGCCTGTTTTCTATATACTTAGTAGGTTTGACTTTTACCTTCTGCAACTACAAGAGCATATTTGGATTAGGTTGAACACGATCTTTGTACACAAAGATGTAGTAAAAGCTATATTTGATAGTTAACTATATACCCGCTGAAGTATCACATGGTAATTGATACAAAGTATTCAAGCATTTTTATATGAAAGCAAATATCAAAGCGGATAGATTCATATACATCGAGATCCAATACTCTTTAGGATGATACAGCTTATGGGCTCAATATCAAAATAAACAACTCTCGAAAGCTGAATTATAACTTATTTTGCCCCAATTTTAATTTGATGACTCGTGTGATACAGTCTCAGAACTTGGTTCCGAAGGCGGTGGTGACACCGGGACGGGATAGTGACGGAGGATTAGGTTGAAGTGAACCCAAACACTCTCCATCGATACTTACCTGTTAGAAAATACGATGTGTTTAATGAATGATGTTTATGACAACACTTATTCTATGTATGTGTATTCTGAATTTTAGAAGAGAATCGGTGAATACTTCGTCGGTATCCAGGTCTATAATAAAAATGTCACGAAACTTTTCGGTCGTAGACTAGTGTTACATCGACACATTGAATTGTAAAAAAAAAAATACTTAGAGGATGCCAACTGTATTGCCTTTGTTATAAATGCCAAACAAATTAATAGACTAGTGTTACACAAGAAACAAGTTTAATTGATCATTCATGGCATTTACGTATTATATAAAAATTATAAATATAAATAAAACAACTATTTATATTTTATATATTTTTTGTCATAAGAAAACCTTTGTTTGGATTTTGCAATTTCTCATTAATTCTCAAGATAATTCCCACCTTCACAAAAATGCAATTAATTATTTTTTATGATAATCAACTAATAATTTTAGATGAAAATCTTTAATTTTTATAAATAACAATAAACATATTATTACGAGATAAAAAAAAAATATGAGTATAATCAATATTCATTGCAGTAATGTATGAATTAGTTTCTTAAACATCTTCATCCTCATGACATTTGTTGTATTTTTCAGCTTATCGTTAATTATCTTCAATACATTTGTTTTGTTTGCAAATCTTAACCATTCTACAGAGTATTAAGGCTGTTGATTTCCTTCAAATGTAATAATAGTTTATATTATAAATAAAAAAAAAATATGACATTTGTTGTATTTTTCAGCTTATCGAATATTAAAAATGTACCTACTTTATATTTTGAAAATTATAAAAATATGAGTATAAATTTGTTTTTCTTTTAAGTAATGTTTGAGTAAAATTGAAGTAGCATGGTAATGTATTTGATAAAGGGACGTGACATGTTGACAAATAGTAAGATATAATATATATAGCAAAAAAGCCCTTCACCTTCAATTAAAAATCCCTTAAATCATATTCTGTTGATGAGTGCTTTGTGATAGTTCTGTGAAGCACTCACGCAGTATCGATTCTAGGTTTACATGGAACAAGGGGCAATTGGATCCGAATTTGATAGAAGAACGCTTGGATATGTCCTTCACTACCTCGGACTGATCGGAAGCTTTCCTTGGATGGGCGAAGCGCATGTAGCAATTAAGTATATTTCAAAGGCATTGTTGCTTCTCAGATTAACGAGTCTGAGATTCATGAGCAAGTTGAGTGTTGATTATAGTGCTCATCTCCTTAGACCGTGTACCGCCGAGGAGGTCCAACTGCCTTGTTTGAGATGGATCCGACAAATTCTTTCTTCTTCTAGCCCAACTGGGCAATCATTTGGGAATCGGACTTTTTCAAGGTCACCTCCTCCCGCCCTCTTTTAATCACACTTTAATCTCTCTTTTATATATACTAGTCAGGACGCCGTAGATGAGATCGGAAATTACACGTCGTAGGTGAAATCGGGAGTCGTTCATTCAATTTCCGACGCTCAAATTCTTCCTAATAATATATCAGGCGCGTGCACCGAATCAAATTTCAACAAGAGGACCTCACTATGAAGTGCTATTTGATAGGTAATTAGGTTTCTCTTGCTCATCAGTCATACTAAATGCACATGGAAACACAAGGAAACTCTAGTACAACTTCAAATAAAGAAACAAATTCAGTTTTGTTTCTCCAACTGAGCATATCACAGTGTGATATACATATCATTGATACATACGCATTCGTCAATCATGGTTGTGCATTATTATACATTGCAAAATATCCTAAACAATTTGTTCCCGGGAGTTGCTAATATCAGCTTGAGCCTACAAATCAAGCTTCTCTTTGTCTCACATGCCCTCATTATTTGGTCACGAGTGATTCTTATTCGGTTCACCTATATAAGAAAGCAAACTCAATCAGATATAACTTATCAAAGATTAAGGGGCAAGTACCGATGTGTTCTGCATCTTATTTCATCACATTATAACCAAAACATTTATATGCATTTAGCTTCTTTTTGTCAACTCAGTTGAAAAAAGAGAGATGATATATATGAGATAAGCCCAACGAAAAATACATGAATAACAAGAGACTAAAACTGATCAAATTCCAAACTAAATCGACCAAGGCATGAATACACAATTGCTTGTGAACATGATTACCAAGTACTTGCAAACTAACGTTAACGAATCTGTACAACTCAAAATTATGCATAATACCATAACTTTAACTAATTATACATTTATTGATGTACATATTCAGAATTGTTAAAAGTTAAACTCTTGAGTATCTCCTCTTGGATGCACGATGGCCATTCTCAAGGTTTGAGCAAGGGGTGATGGAACTCATGCAATATGAGGCAACCCCTCATTTGAAGGTGTTCAACGAGTTTGGATCTACATTATTCACTTCTTTTTAAGCAATCTTGTCTGGATGACGAATAAAAACTATCTACATCAAGATAACAATAGAGTTCATCTCGTTTCTGTCAACAAAGCTATAAACTATCCTAGACTGGTATCACACGCATTCAATCTCACTATCATCTTCACGCATCATCATATAAAGATTAGATCTATGCGAGTACATAAGAATCATATGAAATAAACCCCATCAACGTTGGAGCATTGTGTCAACTGCAACCACATACATGTCGCAAGACTTGATGGAAGAGACTGACGGTAAATTAGTACTCAATATCCCCCCTTACTAGTCGGGATTGTATGGTTGAGGTTTATTGGTACTACTCTAACAATGGAGTGTTTAATGTGTGAACTGCTTATATTTTAGTGATGGAGGATCGCGATAATGTGGAGGGAAGAACTAGTACTTCATGCAATTCTTTGGGTTCCATTTTGTGGAAGAGATTGTGGAAATCAAAGTCCTCCCAACAACGAAGGAGTTTGCGTGGAGGGCGTGTAGGGAGACTATTCGTTGTACAGTAGCCTTGTGGAGGAGGAGACTCGACGTTGAACCCTATTGTTTGGGTTGTGGTCAGGTGGAGACACCGATGCATGATTTGGCGCCACAACGTCGACGTTGAAATCTCGTTCGAGATTTCGCGCCACAACGTCGAGGAATTACTTGGGCGGCAAGCTACATTAATTTTCTCTCAAATCTAGTTGACATTTACATATATTTGAGTCAAATCTATACATACCCAGCTGCTACACCAAAGAAGGAAAGAGATTTACGAAGTTATCTTATTGTTAAGATCTTATCTAGCAGGTGAAATATTATCATATCTTCCTAATCCTAACCGAATATATATTCGTATCTTATATATACCACTCACCCCAGCAACCATATATCTCGCACCATCTATTCCCCTAACACCACAAGAAATCCAAAAACTTTTCACTCTTTCTTACCCTAAACTATACTTTATTTCATAAATTATAACCAAAGTTTTGGTGAAGCTAGTTAAGCTAGATTTGTTGCGATCAAACTGAGAGGGTATCATCAAGACAACAAGGGAGGAGTATATCCCACATCATATTCAGTGATTGTCGTCAAGCACATGACGTTCAACAATCTCAACCCCCTTCAGTCAATCTCGCCAAAGATTTAGGTCGAGATTTGTTAATATTGCGGATTTTATTGAAATTTGAAGGCAAAAGTTGAGCAATTCAAAGGTTCAAGAGGACATCCAGAGAAGAAGTTTTATATATATCATTCTTGATCTAGTTCATAGCCAAAACACATTACTTTTGATCAATCTTGGCTCCCAGTGATTATCTCGGCCGAGATCCAGACAGAGATTTACCTTATGTCGAGATTAAACATACATGACTATCTCTCTCTCTGTCTCTCTCTAATTGCATTAGTTCAAGGTACGTAAAACTCTCTTCTTAGTGTCTTTTGTATCTATTTTTTTTCCTCTTTATACTCTAAACACATTGAGTCTATTTCTTTTATGTCTTAGTCAATATCTACACTTTCTATCATACTAGTTGAGTCTACTTGCAATATTCTTTCTACTTTGTGTCTATTGTGTTAAGAAAACTCTAGCAGGGTTTCCTTAACTATCTTTCAACATAAGAACCTGCTTCCAAGCCAAGTTGACAACTTGATTCATCCAAGGAGTTTCTATTTGAAGCTATTCATCGATTTTAAAGGAGTATTAATCCATCCAAGACAATTACATCAAATTAGCTTGTGGTATCATGACAGAGATTGAGTGTGAGAGAAAACAATTAAGGATTTTTGAATTTCATTAACTTCACACATTTGTTGTTACTTTACGCATTTGTGTAGATGTCAAGGCAAAATAGTCCTCGAGGGTTACAAAAGAATAATTCCTCAACATTTGCTAAATGGATGGAGAAACTGGAATCTCGTCCAAGTGAAGAATCACGACCTTAATCTAACCCGAGATTGAGGCCGAGATATGTGTACGAGATAAGTGGTAGTTTACGCAATTTGCCTATGCCCCTAATCCCCGATCCACCTCCAAGAGCCCCCAAGGGCCAGGTACGAGACATTCAAATCCTCCTTTTTAATGTACCTAATATTCCGGAATTTGTTGAAGATTTCCAAGAATTAGAGGATAAGGATGAAGATGACATTTGGAGAGACTATCCTAGACGTAACCATATTATTAGGAGAGGTCGCAACGTGGATCCTTATATACCTCACCAAGAGAATGACGGAATTGGAAAAGTGTAGGTCAAAATTTCAAGTTTTGAAGGCAAATGTGATTTAGACGCTTTTATGGAATGGATGATAGCATGAATTATTGTCTATATTTTGGGACCTGTTTAGACGTTTTATCTTCAATAATTTGCATGTTTGGATGTATATTATGTGATTATATTGTCGTTTCATCTACCTTTGCGGGAATCGAGGTGTACACCAAGTTTTGTTGTAATCGTAGGTAAAATGGCACGTTTTGCATCAAAATGGAGCTAAAGGAGCTAAGGAGTCATTGGAGCTACATTCAAGAGCTTAAGGAAGAATCCAGGAATCATGGAAATGGACTGAAGATTTACTTGAGACCAGTTTTGAGAGATTTCACATTCAGTTAAAGCCACCTCGGTCAACTACAGTACCATCTCGACCGAGGTGATCCAAAGGAGCTGCTCGACCGAGGCGAACACCTTGGACGCGGCAAGATATATTTTATTCTTGGCTGAGATCTTTTATTTTTGGAAAGAGGATCTTATATTTTTAGGCTGGATTCCTTGAAGGAAGAAGATAATTCAGCTTATATATTTTTACCTATTTTATGGGAAAATATCTTTCTAAGATCTTTTATCTTTGGGAGGTAATTTTCCTATAAAAAGGGTTGAATTTTCCACAAATCCGACATCCGCTTACGGCTGGAAAACATCCACTACAGCGGGGAGATTTGAAGAACCTTTTTGGAAGGTTGAAGGAAGATTGAAGGAAGAAAGTTGATAGCTTTTATAGATTTTGTGAAAGGTTTTGTAAGATTCTCTTAGATTCCCTTCTTGTTGATTGTCTTATTGGATTTTGATCCAAGGAACGCTTGTTTGTTTGATAATTGATTCAGTTATTGAAGCCTTTTTCTTAAGGTTTTTGTGTTCAATTATTCACTTTCTTTCCTTATATTTGATTATTGCATTCATGATGATGAATGGCTAATTTCTTTGTGTGATTCTAGGGTGATTGGCTGAAGGTTGTGGGAAAAACAATGATAGAATAATCTTAATTCCAGTAGGACCCTAAAAGCTCGAGTCTTTATCCTTAACCCTAGAACATCTCGTTCAGTCGATGAACATCTCGGCCGGGGTGGAATTCGTCTGACCGAGGTGACTTTTCTGATCCGAAACTGAAAGCTAAGTGTTAGAGTTTGCCAAATCCTATTCTTATTACACCTTTCCTGGTTCAATGCAAGCCTAGGATGAGACTTACCCGGTAATTCCTTTGTTTGTTTACCAAAGATCATAAGTGTAGGTAATAAAGGCTTATCTTTTATTGGGGTTTGAGTGTGCTTTCATCCCATCTTTGTGAGTTAGCCTGAGACTTACCCGGTAAAGGTTGATTATATTTCCTTAGTTGGAGTGTTAGTTTGAGGTTATAGTTCTTTTCCTTAATTCCTTGAGACTTACCCGGTAATAGGATTTACGGTTTGGGATTAGTGAGTAGTGAGACTTACCCGGTGATCTATTCCACTTTAGTAACACCTTCCCTTAGCAAAATCTCAGCTTTGTCCGCTTATCTTTAGATCTTGAGTTGAAACCACAACTAGATGCTTTAATCCCTAGAATTGCATATTTCCTTAATTGACTTTTTATCATCTTTGATTGTTTTAATCGCTTTTGTGGTTAGTAATTACATAGACTACCTACACATGCCTTGTTTCACTAAGTCCCTGAGATCGACACCCCGGAATTTCTTGCTTTTTACTACGATTGACCCGTACACTACGGGTTCGCATCCTTGTTTTAAGCTTACATCTAGGGTTATAAATTTAAAGCTTGCACACACCGTTTGGAGCGAACAAGTTTTTGGCACCGTTGCCGGGGACTGTTCTTTTCTTTTTGCATTTAATCTTTCTGCTTCAGTGTTCTTGCAGGTTTGTGTTCTTTAGGTACATACGAAGTTCTCGTTCCGGCAATGGAACAAAGTTTTGCCAAAGAACAAGTTTTTGACGCCGTTGCCGGGGACTTGGTCTAGACCGAGCCGGTCGCGGTTGGCTTTCGGGGCGCTTGCCCCTGTTTCTACTAACCACTCTACTTGAGTGACTTTCGCAGGTCCTTTTTCTTAGGTTTATGCGAAGAACCCGCGCTGGGAAGGAAATTGTTCCCTACGATCCCGAACCAGAAAAGACATACAAAAGACGCTTGAAAGAAGCGAAGATGGCCAATCAGGATAATCGCGATCTTGAGGCCGAATTGAAGGAAACGTTAGAACAACTACGCCTCAGCAAGGAAGAGCTGAGACTGGAAAGGGAAGAAACTCGCACAAGGATTGAGGCGATCGAAGCAGATATGGCGGCTTTACGAGACCAGTATCTACCTCGACCGAACCCACATCCTCGCCGAGGCAAGACCCTGTTCCAGATCCTCGACCGAGGTAGAATCCAGTACCTGCTGCCCCGGCCGAGATACTTCCACCTCGGATGCCAGTCCGAGATGCCCTTTTTGCAGGTATTCCACAGACCCTAGGGCAAAGGATGGACCCCAATCAGCAACTGAGGCGTCTAGGAGTCAACCTAGGTGATCCAGCGGACCATGATTGTGAGCTTTGACCGCAAGGTCTTTCCATGATTCGCCAATGCTAGTTTGGAGGGCTAGAGAGGGAATCTCCACATCAACATCTACAAAACTATGAGATCTTGATGGAGACCTTGAGACCTTCAAGAATAGAAAACAACAACTACAAGCTAAGGCCTTTCTACTTCTCTTTGAAAGATAGAGCACTTACTTGGTATCAATCTCTTCCTCCAGGAAAAATCAATACTTGGGAGGAGATGACGACGGAGTTCTTAACTAAATTCTTTCCCCCCTCTAAAACTGCTGAAATGAGAGGGAAGATTAATGCATTCATCATGAAGGACAAGGAGAGCTTGTCCAAGTCATGGGAGAGATTTAAAGACATTCTTTTGGATTGCCCACATCATGGGATTCCAAAGATAGAGTTGTTGGAGATATACTTCAAGGGATTGGATGGAAACACCCAGTTCAACCTTCAACTACTATCCGCCGGCACGTTCATGGACATGCCGATTGACGAAGCTTGGGAGTTCATAGAGAAGCAAGCTTTGCACATGGAGAAGTATTCCCACCAAGGAGCTGAAGGTGGAGTTAAAAGAGTAAACTTTCAAGATGCTCCACCTAACAATGATCAACTCACTTCTTTGAAGAATGATGTGAAACAATTGAAGGAACTTTTAGTTGCTCAAACCAAGAAGGAAGATCAAGGATCAAGGAACAACAATAGTTACCGGAACAACAATAATGGTTCCCGGAACAACAACTACAACAATAATAGAGGATCCAACAATAATAATTGGAGGGCAAACAACCAAAACTCGGGTAACCCTTACTCTAACTCCAATTTGAATGACTCCTCTAATCCTTTCCTCTCTTTCTCTTCTTCTTCTACTCCATTAAAGAGCCAGGAGTAAGGATTGAGTTCGTTCCAGCCGGAAAAGAAAGATGCGGTGTTGGAGGCCATCTTGATCAAGCTCAACTCTATGGAGACATCCATGACTTCATTTTCGAAGGCACAAAAAGCCTTAGAACAACAATTCTTTAACAAGGCGAATGAAGCGCCAAGAGATCTAGGGAAGCTTCCAGCAAGGACGGAAAGCAACCCTAAAGGACAGATCATGGCAATAACGACGAGAAGCAGACTGAAGACTGCAGATCCAGTGCCTCGGTCGATGCCAGTACAGACGAAGACCACCTCGGTCCAGGAACAGTCGAAGAACACTTCAGCCAAGATGCCAACCGAGGTGGAGCCATAGAAAGCGGAGGAGAAAACTGAAGTTTATATTCCACCTCCTGCATATAAATCACCACTTCCATTCCCCCAGTCAAGGGCCAGAGCACATCTAGACAAGCATTTTGGTAAGTTCCTTGACTTGATGAATAAACTACACATTAATATCCCTTTCCTTGATGCTATTCTAGGGATGCCCGCCTATGGGAAGTTCTTGAAAGAAATTCTATCAAGAAATAGGAAGTTGGAAGACTTTGGTGAAGTGAGGCTGACATCTAAATCCTCGGAGCTCATTCAAATCATGAAGGAGAAGATGCCACCCAAGTTGAGAGATCCCGGCTCATTTTGCATTCCCATTCAAGTTGGGGATGTCACTTGTGAAGCCTTATGTGATCTAGGAGCCAGCGTGAGCATCATCCCGCTGGAGCTATGTGTTAAGATCGGACTTGGAGAGCCCAAGCTGGTAAAGATACGGTTATACATGGCGGACCACTCCATTACCCATCCCGTGGGCATTTTGGAAGACGTTCCGGTCAAGTTAGGTAACTTCTATTTACCTATAGACTTTGTTGTGCTTGACATTCCCGCAGATTATCCCGTTCCTATCATTCTCGGGAGACCATTTCTAGCAACTTCGGGTTGCAATGTGGATTGTAAGAACGCCAAGCTAAAGTTCAACATTGGCGGAGATGAAGTGGAGTTTGCATTACTTGCGGTAATGAAGGGAGAGCAGCTAGGAGATGATATCTTCAACATCTATGATGAAGAAGAATCAAGAGAATTGGTGAGCTCTTTCCTTATTAGAGATCCACTGAAAAGGTTATTAGTTTTAGCTTAATGGAGGAAGGTATAGATGCTTCTTGTGATGCAGATATACGGAGCTTAATGGCGCTGAAAGAAGATCTAGGAGCTAAAATTGAGAAACTAATCCAGGAGAAGAAGATCTCCAGTTTCGGTTCCAGTTGCAGTACCTCGACCGAGGCACTTTCTAGACCAAGCGAGGTGACTGAAGAACATCTCGGTCAACCTCTCTGGACCTCGACCGAGGTCGAAAGCGAGATGATGTCAACTGAGACTTCTGAGAATAACAAACTTCTTACTCCCTTTTCTGACATTCGTCCTCAGTTGGTGGAACATTCTCTCCACCAAATTTCTGATAATAAAGGACCTTGGTATGCTGATATCGTTAATTATCTTGTTTGCCAGGAAATACCACCCGGATTGACGTACGCTCAAAGGAAGAAATTCTTCAAGGATGTACGCCATTACTACTGGGATGAACCGCTGCTATTCAAGAGAGGTCCGGATGGGATGCTTCGAAGATGCATTCCGGAAGATGAAGTTAGTAGCGTCATACGGCATTGTCACTCACTCCCTTGTGGAGGGCATGCTAGCGCCAACAAGACATGTGCTAAGGTATTACGTTCCGGTTTCTTTTGGCCTACATTATTTAAGGATGTGCAAACGTTTGTTGTCTCTTGTGATGCATGCCAAAGAACAGGGAACTTATCTAGAAGGAATGAGATGCCACTTAATAACATATAGGAGGTTGAGATCTTTGATGTATGGGGAGTAGATTTCATGGGACCTTTCCCATCATCCGGAGGAAACCTCTACATTCTCCTAGTTGTCGACTACGTCTCTAGATGGGTTGAAGCCATTGCCTCTCCCACTAATGACGCCATGGTTGTGAAGTTCTTTAACAGGACTATCTTTCCACGTTTTGGAACTCCACGCATCATCATCAGCGATGGAGGGACGCATTTCATCAACCGGAAGTTTAAGGCACTTTTATCAAAGTATGGGGTAACCCACAAGGTAGCAACCCCTTATCACCCTTAAACTAGTGGACAGGTCGAGATCTCAAATAGAGAAATTAAAGCAATCTTAGAGAAGACCATCTCTAGGACTAGGAAAAATTGGTCCATGAAGTTGGACGACGCTCTTTGGACTTACAGGACCGCATTCAAGACTCCCATTGGTACCACCCCTTATAATTTGGTATATGGGAAGTCTTGTCATTTGCCCGTTGAGTTAGAACACAAGGCGTATTGGGCGATCAAATGGTTGAACTTCGACATCAAGGAAGCCGGTGAGAAGCGGCTATTGGATATCAATGAGCTGGAGGAGCTGCATTTGAACGCTTATGAGAATGCCAATATCTATAAAGAAAGGACGAAGAAATGGCATGACAAGCGTATCATTCCTAAGGAGCTTAAAGAAGGAGACTTAGTTCTACTCTTCAACTCTCGCCTCCGCCTCTTTTGAAATCTAGATGGACTGGACCTTATGTTGTGAAACATGTTTTCCCTTATGGTGCAGTTGAGATTTTGGGAGAAACAAGTGGAAGCTTCAAGGTCAATGGTCATAGACTTAAGAAATACAAACCGGAAGTTCCGGTTGAGGAGGTTGCACCGCTATATCTTGTTTGAGAGATACCTCACGGTCCAGCTAGCGACCTTAAATCAAGCGCTTCTTGGGAGGCAACCCAAGGTATTGTTTTCTTTTCCCTTTTTCTAGTCTAGCTTTAGATAGTTTGCTTTTGCTTTGTTTTGTTTTTGGCGTCCTAGATAGACAACAGGGGACATCTAAGGAAGGAATACAACCCAGGAGCAAAACTGGAAGGACAAAATTTCGAGAATTTGAGAAGACGGAGTTTGATTGAGACACATCTTGGTTGCTGTCACAACACCTCTACCGAGATGATTCTTGAGCAACCGAGGCGACTAGGGTTACTGAAGACCCACCTCGGTCCATACACCTCGTTCCAGTCGAGACCATCTCGACCGAGGTGACAGCAGTTCTAGAAAAGGGTATAAAAGGGGGCTGAGATTTCTCTGTCCTCCCTCTAACTCCTTCTCGACCGCGACGCATATCACACCTCGTTTCTTCGATTTTCACCCGTTTTCGACGATTCTCGCTTCTAAACTGAGAGGAAATGATAGAGGATCAAATTGCAAGCACCAATCTGCAGAGAAAACGCACGAAATCGGCCAAATCTGGGTAAAATTCGAGAAAACCCTAACCTCCTCTTCTCCACTGATTTCTTTCGATTTGGGCTTTGGTTGCCCCTGCATTTTGCTGAAAAAGGATTAAGTACCCCATAGGAACCTTTGGTAGTGATATTGGGGGAAAAGAACTAGATTTTTGAGAGAATCGATCGCACAACACTTCGCCTCGGTCCAGCCGGCCTGTGCCTCGGCCGAGGTGTTCTTGAGATTTGTCAGAGAGACCGAGGTGGTCTGACAGAGTACAGAAAAGATGAGTTCTAACAGGCAGTTAGTTTTGAGAGACAGATCCTCTCCTTCTCCTTCTTCTTCTTCACGCCGCTCTAGACCGGTGATCCATGAGCGTCACCAGGTCGACTATGACCGCATATCGGCCTGTCCAGTGATTGCACCATCTTTCCTGGACATCTCTACTTTCGACTGCCTCTATGTTGATGATGATTTGAGGCGGATGATCTCTATAGTGGGCTTGGAGCAGTTCACTGAGATCCGAGCTCCGGCCTACCTTGAGCCGACCCTGGAGTTTGTTAGCTCCGTCACCTACTTGCCCACCGAGCGCGCCATAAAGTACTAGTTGATGAACCGGAACTATTTAGTTCCCATGGACCACTGGCGGGATATCTTTGGCTTCCCGGCCCCTACTGTTGCTGACTTTCTCTCTCGAGCTGTGTTCGCCCCTAGAGGTGTGTGCAAATAAGTTTTAAATTTATAAAACTAGAATCAAGCAAGCGAACCCGCAGTGTACGGATCGACGTAGTCAAGCAAGAATTCCAGAGTATCGAACACAGGGATTTGGGTGGGAACAAATTCAATTGCAGATTATCAAGCGAGTAAATATGAGAGTTTTGCAAATATTGGAAAAACAACAATCCTAAAGATCCAAGTATCAAGCTGTGGCCATCGATTCAAGATATACTAATGATATAAAGACAGAGTTGAGATATGCAAAGGTATGCTAATGTAAGTTAATCGTACGGTGAAGTTCCAAAAACCTTATATGACTCACCTACAAGACACTTCCTATACAGGTTGTTGAGGCTCAATATAGAAAGGTTCTAAAGGCAAGAATTAATGTCAAATACCCAAACTTGTAATCCAAGGATCAAGACTAACTTAGCCGATTACGGTTATGACACTCACAATCGAGGTAGAGGTTGTTGAGGCTTCACTACCACCTAGAAAAGACAAGTCTAAACTAAATTAAAGCAAATCTTTAACTTTGGATTAAAGTAAAAGCAGGTTCGTAAACTTAAAGGAAATTACGGTTAGATCTTGAGACTCCACGGCCATGGAACTCAAGAACAGCCCGTAATTTAGGGTTCGTCGACGATTCTCTCAAACTCTCAGGGTCTAATCTGTTTACGATCGATCTATCATCATCTAAGCCACAACTATCAACCCTTCACCTTAGAATTGTTAAGGGTTTTTAGCCAATAACCGTCATGTTGATATCAATTCAAGGATTAAAAGATAGAAAGATGAAAACTTCCGAAAACTTTCAATAATCTTCAAACCAATCTCAAAGTCACAACCGAGAACAAATATTGTCAATGGATTCAGAATAAAGCAAACCAATCTTAGGAAAGAAGGGAGAACGGGATGTCAATCCGTTTTCCAAATCAAACCTAAACAAGAAGAGAGATCTTCTTGCAACAATCTTCCAAAAGCTTCGATCTTCCGCCAATCCGGAGATCTCAACAGCAATCTCCACCAAAAGTGCGAGATTAGGGCAAATCCCAGATGTGAACTTCGATCTCCAATGAGATGTCAATGATTCCAAGCAAGAGCTCAAACGGCGTTTGAAATTCTCTAAGCAGAGATTAACGAGGTGTAGGCGTCGATGACGGGCTTGCGGAAATCGCCAAAACTCCCTAAGCCAAGATGTGGGAGACGTCCTAAGCGAAGATGACGGAATCTTGTTTCGTCCGTCTTTTTATAGGGCAAGATAAAATATCGGCCCGGCCCAATCTTCAAAAGATCGTGACTTCAAAATGTGGCGAAAAAGATCGCCAAGATCACGGTCGTGGAAGATTCCACGACCGTAATTTAGAGCGTGGATTATGTCACAGTTTGAACCATATGTTCCACGGCCGTAATAGTTACTGGAATGCACCACGCCTCTCTTTGCAGTGTTCCACGGCCGTGGAACTAAACGTGGTTTGTAGTACGGCCGTATTTTAGAGCGTGGTTTAGGGCAAGAACGTGATTCTTCCCTAGCCTCGTGCATTCCTCAAGTTGAACTCCAATTTGCTCCTAATAATGCCCTCAATCCATGGACATATTCAATCAACTCTTCTTTGCTCGATTCCGTTCGGAAATGACTCTCAATCACCTATATTTCAACATAAAGCTAGTGTAGACATCCATATTGACAATATAGGCAATACTAGCTCACATATGCAATGATGCTCAATCAAAGACTATCAATATGAATCAAATACGTTTAGAAAACGTGCCTAAAATATCACAATATTTCATGCTAACAAATAACCCCATACTTAACACTTGCTTGTCCCTAAGCAAGGTCTTTCAAAAAGCTTTAAACAAGAGTTAGGATGAAATATGTGGACCTTCTTTTGGATGAACGTGCCTTCTAAAGAATAGATCATTCTCAAACCTTGCTTCAATTGTTTATCAAACTTTCACACACTCAATCAAAGGGTAAAAAGCAAAGAAAATTCATGAATCAATTCAACTTCAAACAAGCATCATAACCTTTAAACATTATCAAAATCAATCATAAGAAACTTCAATTTAGATCACCAAGTCATATAACATTCTTTTGATCTTAAGGACTTCCAAAGAAAAGGTCTAGAATATGGAAAGGAAGGGAAAACTTTAAGGAAATGTGGTGCATGAATCCGGGAAAGTGGACAACTACCTTCTTCTTCTTTTGCAGTTTCCGCAACACTTCGACTTAGAGCTTCGCTCTCTTCTTTTCATTTTTCGACTTTACTTTTGGAGTTATGGACAGAGGTGCACAAAAACCGAAGCCTAGGAAATTGGCGTTTCTCAATTTTTATGAGATGCCTCAAACCCTTAGCGCACATACCATAATCCGCTAGGAATATCGCTCAATCCGACTTTAGCAAGACACAAACACCCGGCTATGTGAATGGTGCCGAGTTACTCATCATCATGATTGACTTCCCCAAAACTAGAATTTCTTTCTATTCTTTTGATTGCAAAAATTTGCTCTCATGGCCCTCCCACATCAAACATGCCTTTTTCATTCACTTCTCCAAATTCCCGGATAGGTAAAGGAGGCTAATATTTCAATGAGGAGCTAAAATGGTCAAAAGAAAGAAGAAAGAAAATTCGAATTGCCTTAATCATTTCAACAAGAAGTATAAGAACTTATAGTGTGATTTCAACTTCAATTTCTCAACATGATTTAGGTAACATTTATCACATTATGAAACTTGCAAAAGAGGTAAAATTCATTCATTCAAATTCTTTTCAATTCACAATTCTTTTAAGCATGCAATTGTCATCAAACTCAATTCACAAGTAGTGATTATCATAGAAATCATCTCAATTCATTAGAAGCACAAAATTTTTCAAAATTTTTCAATTTTTATGGGTTTTTCAAGTTCTTTTTCATGCAATGCGATAATGAAATGTGAAACACATAATGAACATGCAATGATAGTCTCGAATGAAAGCAAGCATAGTAAGTAGAGTTATTACAAACTTTTTAGTACATCCTACCCCATACTTAGGACGAACATTGTCCCTAATGTTCAAAAGAAAGAGAAAAAAGAGAGAAAAGAAAAAGAAACTCACAAAGTGGTGGCGGGAATGTCTAAAACGAACGGTCATGCATCAAATCACTCGGTGCTGGCGGCGGCGGGAATGGAGAGAAGCTCGGATCGTAGAACCGCCCAAACTGCTGGCGGTAGACGTCCCTCATCATGTGGTCAAGGTCGTCTAAACGTCCGTCTCTAGCATCCGCCCGGATCTCTAGCGCTCCTACTCTCTCTGAAAGTCCGGTAGCCCAATCCGGCATCTGCTCGTACCATCCCGGGGCCTGACTGTACCATGCTGGGGCGTCGGATGGTGCTGGTGCTGGTGGAGGTGCTGCTGGCTGCTCGGTGGACCAAGGAGGGGGAACGCCATACCATGTGGGAGGTGTGGTCATCCACGTGGGCCTCTCACTCACGCTAGCGCGGCGAGATGACGAGCCTGAGGCTCTAGCTGGACGTGGAAAGCATCTAGGTACATCTGGGGCCGCCTCCGGCTGGTCCGGAAACGTGCCAAACTCCTGCTCGGCTCCTCCTCCGCTCTTAAACTGATCTCCCATGTCCTCCTCCTCGACAACCGGTGGTGGGACATAAGGGGGAGCTACTATCCTGTTCGCATGCATCGCAGCGAACGTTTCCTTCCAATTATGGCGTCCCGCCATAATGGAGTACTCTGGCAGCCACTCTATACCCCTGCCCGTCCTAGTCTCCCAAGGCATGCCCGCATAAGGCGGACCTCTATGTGTGGGGAAAATGAGACCCCTAACCATGAAAGCATGCAGCCCTAAAGGAACGGCCGGTATGCGGGTACAAGCAGAAAAGTCGACACCAAAACTCCTAGCAATGTGGGTAACTATCCCACCATATCCAATGTTCCCCTTCTTCTTGTTCTTGAGCTTGCTCATCGTAGCAGCCAAGAGAGTAGCACAATCTGCACGGCGTCCATAAAGCATGCAATAAAGCAAGAATAACTCATCCGTCTTGATCTTTTGGGGCGTCTCCGTCCTAGGAAAGAGACACTCCGAAAGAACACGGTGAGCTATCTTCAAGGCTAGATGGTACATCAATCTAGCCTTGGTATCAGCGGGTTGCCAACGGTCCTCGTCGGCGTAGATCATTGCAACCTCCTCCCAAAAGTCCTTGGGGTAAACACCACTCGGAAATCGACCATTGAAGGTCTCATGGAACCCAAAAATCGTCCCAAACTCACGGATACTCAACTGATAATCTCTCTCCATAAGGCGGAAAGAGACGGTCCTATCGACGTAGCTGTGCTCAAAGGACGTCACAACCTCCCGTGTAATCTCCTCATATGCGTCTTCTCGGATAGCCGAGAAGACAACTAATCCGGCTCTATCCAAGAGCCAAGTGAGGTCATCAACAATGTTGAGAGGAACTAGATCCTCCAACAACAAATATCTAGGGCCAATCACTGGCCTCTCCTTGATCCTATCAAGTGCAGCAAGATGGTCGTCGTGTATGGTCGGGACTCTAGGGTGAGGGGGTGAAGATGGAGGTGAAGGTGAGGATGGAGGTGAATGTGAAGAGGGTGGTGGTGCCCTAGAGGATGAGGAGGAGGAGGGATTAACCTTCCTCTTCTTATTCTGCTCATTTTTCTTCTCCTTTATCCTCCCCGAAACTCTCCTTACGAAGTCCATTCTGCTCAAAAATTACGGTCTGTTCGTCCAAAACCACGGCCGTAATTCACCCAGAGACCGTGATTCGTCTCAGAAAATCACAAATCTCAGCAAAACAGCAATCAATCTTCACAACAGGCTGTCCTAGTCTAATTTCCTCAATTCTCAATCAGTTCTTCCTAAAAATCTCTAACAAAAACAACCAAATCAGCGAGAATCAAGAAGGGAAAAGAAAACCTCTTTTTCGGATTGAAAAATCCGAAATGCGCGTTTGTTGGTGGATTTCCGTTCGATTCGTCGCTTGGATCTTGTTTGTGGTTGAATTTGCTGCAGTTTGGGAAGAAGAATCGTTGAAAACGATTAGGAAATGAAGATTTGAGAGGGGGTCGTGGTGTTTCGGCACTTAGGTCGTGGAAAGAGGGATTTTTGGGATAAATTTGTGAAGAATGTGACTTATATAGTTGCAGGCAAAATTTTGAAAATCATGGTCTGTCGGGGTGTTCCACGGCCGTGGAAGTGTACGGAACCGTGGTTTTGGTGATTTTTCAAAGGCTTTTGGAAATTACGGCCACTGTAGCTATGACGACCGTAATTTAGACCGTGGAACCCTCCTATAAAGCTCCAAAGTCCAAATTTCGTCACTTTTCTTCAACATCATCCTCCTCTTTTCCTTTTCCATTGGTCCTACATCCAAAAACACGAACATACCGGAAGAAATCGAGGCAAAAACAAAGCAAAAACGTTTATACTAAACTAATCTATAAATCGAAAATAAAAACAAAAATGCAATACCTTGGGTTGCCTTCCAAGAAGCCCTTTGTTTAAGGTCCGTAGCTAGACCAAACTCGCACTTATTCGAGTGCGGTAGGCGCAAACTCCTCAGTTTGGAGTTCCGGCGTGTACTTCTTGAGTCGTTGGCCGTTCACCTTAAAACTTCCGCTCGCTTCACCCCATACTTCAACTGCACCATGGGGGAAAATACGCTTAATTAGAAAAGGTCCGGTCCAACGGGATTTAAGCTTACCTGGAAAGAGGCAAAGTCTTGAATTGAAGAGGAGAACTTGATCTCCTTCTTTGAAGTCCTTTGGGATGATATGCTTATCATGCCAACGCTTTGCTCTTTCCTTGTAGATCTTAGCGTTTTCATAAGCATTCAAGCGGAGTTCATCCAGCTCATTGATGTCGAGGAGACGCTTCTCTCCCGCTTCCTTCATTCCGAAATTCAGCCACTTGATAGCCCAAAACGCTTTGTGTTCCAACTCCACCGGCAAGTGACAAGACTTCCCATACACAAGGTTGTATGGTGTGGTTCCTATGGGGGTCTTGTACGCAGTCCGGTATGCCCATAATGCATCATCAAGCTTCAAGGACCAATCCTTCCTAGTCCTTGAAACCGTCTTCTCTAAGATTCCTTTGATCTCCCTATTTGAGATCTCAACTTGTCCACTTGTTTGTGGATGGTAAGGGGTAGCGATCTTGTGAGTAACCCCATACTTAGCTAGAAGAGCTTCAAAGCGACGGGCTATGAAGTGAGAACCTCCATCACTAATGATCGTCCTTGGCGTCCCAAATCGCGGGAAGATGGTCTTGTTGAAGAACTTAACCACCACCATGGCATCATTTGTGGGAGAGGCGATTGCTTCCACCCATCTAGAAACGTAGTCTACCGCCAATAGTATGTATTGGTTTCCACAAGAAGATGGGAATGGTCCCATGAAATTGACTCCCCAAACGTCAAAAATCTCCACCTCTTGGATGTTGTTGAGGGGCATCTCGTTCCTTTTAGAAATATTGCCTGTTCTTTGACAAACATCGCAACAAGAAACAAAGGATTGCACATCTCTAAACAAAGTAGGCCAAAAGAATCCAGATTGCAATACCTTTGCGCTAGTCTTGTTCGAACTAGCGTGTCCTCCACAAGGTAGTGAATGACAATGACGGATGACACTTTGCATCTCATCTTCCGGCACACATCTCCGAATGATGCCATCCGGACCTCTCTTAAAGAGGAGAGGCTCGTTCCAATAGTATTCCCGGACGTCCTTGAAGAACTTCTTCCTTTGTGCGTAAGATAGTCCGGGCGGTATCTCCTGGCAAACCAAATAGTTAACAAAATCAGCAAACCATGGTTCGTTACCTTTGGAGATCACGTTGATGCACTCCTCTATGATATGTAGGTGTTCGTCCGGAAAGGAGTCATCAATGGGTAGATGGTCGTCCTCTAGATGTGTTAGACGACTCAAATGGTCCGCAACAGAATTTTCTGAACCTTTCTTGTCGCGGATCTCAAGATCGAATTCTTGTAGGAGAAGAATCCATCTAATCAGCCTTGGTTTCGCATCTTTCTTCGCAAGGAGGTACCGGATCGCAGCATGATCCGTGTAGACAATCACCTTTGCACCTACAAGATAAGAGCGAAACTTATCAATAGCATAGACAATGGCTAAAAACTCTTTCTCGGTAGTGGCGTAGTTGAGCTGCGCTTCATCTAGGGTCTTGCTAGCATAGTATATGGCATGGGTTCGCCCTTCCTTTCGTTGTCCAAGAACAGCTCCAATAGCTACGTCACTAGCGTCGCACATAATCTCAAAGGGTAGAGTCCAATCCGGAGGTTGGATAATAGGTGCTGAGATTAGAGCTTGCCGAATGGTGTTGAACGCATCTAAACATTCCTGCGAAAACTCAAAAACCGCATCCTTCATCAATAGGTTAGTGAGAGGTTTTGATATCTTAGAAAAGTCCTTGATGAAACGTCTATAAAATCCAGCATGTCCTAGGAAACTTCTTATCCCTTTCACCGAAATTGGGGGAGGAAGTTTCTCTATGGTCTCTATCTTAGCTTTGTCTACTTCTATCCCTCTACTAGAGACTAAGTGACCTAATACGATTCCTTCCTTAACCATGAATTGACACTTCTCCCAATTAAGAACTAGGTTAGTGTCTTCACACCTTTGCAAAACAAGAGAAAGGTTAGAAAGGCAATCGTTAAAAGAGGAACCGTATACGGAGAAGTCGTCCATGAAGACTTCCATGATTTCCTCTATGTATTCGGAGAAGATGGCCATCATGCACCGTTGAAAGGTGGCTGGGGCGTTGCAAAGCCCGAATGGCATTCTCCTATAAGCAAACGTACCCCACGGGCACGTGAATGTGGTCTTCTCCTGATCGTCCGGATGTATCGGAATCTGAAAGAAACCACTATAGCCGTCAAGGTAGCAAAAATGTGAATGTTGCGCTAACCTTTCAAGCATTTGATCAATGAATGACAGTGGAAAATGATCCTTCCGCGTTGCGTTGTTGAGCTTGCGGTAGTCTATGCACATCCGCCATCCAGTCACGGTTCGGGTAGGAATGAGTTCGTTGTTCTTGTTGGTGATGACCGTCATTCCTCCCTTCTTCAGAACTACTTGAACTGGACTCACCCACTTACTATCGGAGATAGGATAGATGATACTTGCATCAAGAAGTTTAAGATTTCCTTCTTGACAACCTCCTTCATGGTCGGATTCAACCGCCTTTGAGGTTGTCTCGAAGTTCTAAAGTCTTCCTCCATTAGTATCTTATGCATGCATAGGGAGGGTTTAATTCCTACTAAGTCCTCGATAGTATAGCCTATAGCCTTCCTATGTTTCCTAAGGACAATCATGAGCTGTTCATGTTCATCTATGCTTAGATCAGAACTAACAATAACCGGGAAGGTAGAATTAGATCCTAGAAAAGCGTACCTTAGATGAGTAGGAAGTGGTTTGAGTTCCATTGCTTTCGGAGCTTCCAACGATCCTTGAGAAGCATCCGTTGTTTCCTTAGAAGTTTCTAAGGGTGATGAGTGTGTTGGAGAAGAATCGGAAGAAGTTGAAGATATGTCTCGATCACTCTCTTCCACGGCCAGAATTACGGGTGGATCTTGTCCTCCACGGCCGTGGTTTAGGGCGTGGAAGGGAAGTACGGTTGTCACATCTTCACCACGGCCGTGTAATCCCCTGGAATAAGGTATGATTTTGGTTGTGGAATCCACGGTCGTGGAATACAGAGTATGACCGTGGATTCTGACATTCTCAGCCTCATCGTGGAGTTTCTCAAACTCCCCTTCATGCATCTCTTCTTGTGCTTCTAAGGCTTCAATTGCCTCATTGCACTCTTCATCTTCCCCTACATTGGTTAGACTCATAGTAATAACTTTTTGTAAAGGATCGTTAAAGAGAATCGCACTTACCTCCTCTCTAGACAACCCTTCTTCATCTTGGATATCGTAAATATCCTCATCAAAGATTGGCTCCTTCACTAGAGTGGAAAGAACGAACTCTACTTTCTCTTCTCCTATGTCAAAAGCGAGTCTACCATTCTTGCAATCGACTATGCAGCCGGAAGTTGCAAGAAACGGTCTTCCGAGTATGATCGGGACCGGACTATCTGCAGGAATTTCAAGCACGACGAAATCAATGGGTACAAAGAATTTACCTAGCTTGACCGGGACGTCTTCTACAATACCGACGGGGCGAGTGATAGATCGATCCGCCATGTATAACGTCATCTTCACCGGTTTAGGGTCGCCTAAACCGATCTTCCTACACAATGCAAGTGGTATGATGCTCACACTTGCTCCTAAGTCACATAAAGCGTCATATGTGACATCTCCCACTCCAATGGGAATGCAAAATGACCCCGGATCCTTCAGCTTTGGGGGCATTTTCTCTTTCATGGTCTTGATGAGATCCGAAGAATCCGAACTCATCTTGACCTCACCGAAGTCTTCTAGCTTCCTCTTGTTAGAGAGGAGTTCCTTCAAGAACTTGCCATAAGCCGACATACCTACAATAGCATCAATGAATGGTATGTTAATATGCAACTTACTCATAAGTTCTATGAACTTACCGAATTGTTTGTCTAGGCGCGCTCGCGCTCTAGATTGAGGGAATGGAAGGGGAGGTGTGTAAGCTGGAGGAGGAACGTAAACGTCTTCCTTCTCCTTCCCCTTCTCCTCGCCCTTCTCTACGGGGACTTCAACGAACGTAGGCTGCGGATCGGTGGTTGTCACTCCGCTCCTAGTTGTAATCGCCATCACCCTTCCCTTAGGGTTGTCCTCCGTCTTTCCTGGAAGCTTCCCTTGATTTCTAGGAACTTCCTCCGCGTGGTTGAACATTTGGTTTTCTAAAACCTTTTGAGCTTTGTCAACCTTAGAAACTTGATCATCAACCTTGATGAGGCAGTTCTCCAACCCTTGAAGCTTTCCCAAAATCGTTTCCAATATGGGATCGGGCTTCTCCTTCCCCGAAGTGTTTCCTCCATTAGATGATTGCCCCTGGCTTTTCAAAGGAGTAGAGGTAGAGGAAGGTGGAGTTAGTGAATTTGAGTTGGAAGGATAAGAGTTACCGGAATTTTGTTGATTGGAGCACCAATTGTTGTTGTTTGAACCCCTATTGTTGTTCCAATCGTTGTTCCGGTTGTTGTTGTTTCCATTCCAATTGTTATTCCGGTTATTGTTCCGGTTATTGTTGTTGCCGCCATTGTTGTTGCCCAAATAACCAACATCCTTCCCTTGTTGCTTTGGGAAGTTGGTCTTGATAGCCTCCTTCAACTCTTTGATCTCATTGTTGAGGGAGAAAATCTGATTTTGAGCTTCGTGTGTGAGCTTTGCTCCTTGCTCCACACGATTTCCCTCCACTTTCCGGTGGGAATACTTCTCTATGACTCTTGCTTGCTTCTCAATGAAGTCCCAAGCGTCATCTTCTCTCATGTCCATGAACGTTCCATATGAGAGGGATTGGAGGTTGAATTGCGTTCCCGCATCCAGCCCCTTGTAGTAAATTTCCAGCAAGGCAAGTTTGGATATGCCATGATGAGGGCAATCCAAGAGCAAATCCTGAAACCTTTCCCAAGATTGAAACAAACTTTCGTTAGGTCTCATGGAAAAAGCATTAATCTTACCTCTAAGTTCCGCCGTTTTGGATGGCGGAAAGAATTTGGTGAGGAACTCCGCGGAAAGGTCTTCCCACGTGTCTAGTTTCCCACTAGGAAGAGCTTGATACCAAGATAACGCTTTCCCCTTCAAGGAGAAGAAGAAAGGCTTGAGCTTATAGCTGTTGGTAGTAGCGCTCTTTGGTCTCATTGTCTCCATCATACACTCAAAGTTCTGCAAGTGTTGGTGTGGAGATTCAGCGCTTGTCCCGCCAAATTGGTTTTGGCGAACAAGAGTAATGACTTGAGGGTTGAAGCTAAACCCTTGCACATCTTCAACATCGAAATTCACGCCCAAGCGGCGTGGTTGTTGTGTTGGATCCATCCGCTGGCCAAGAGTTCTTGGCTCATTATCTACACGTTCGATCCTCACATTCCTAGGCGGAATGCAGCGATTAGCAGCTCCTTGTGGATGGAAAGGATTTACATTGATCGTGGGATCAATCTCCTCTAGCGGTGGCATGGAAGAATCACTATCATCAGCGGATGAGTGACTTTTTCTTCTAGACCTTGATGCTTTCCTTGAGGATTTCTTGCTTCCCTTATTCTTAAGGTCGCTCATCTCTACCGTCATCTGGAAGATCATGTCTTGTAGATTGTTAACTTGAGATTGATGACGATCCATCTCATCCTGGCGGAGAGTCTCATTCCATTGGAGTTGAGCTTCCTTCTCTGCCAATTCCGCTTGAAGATCACGTTCGTGTCCTTCAGCCATCTTCTTTTCCTTGCGCTTTTGCCTTAAAGTTTTCTCTAGCTCTTGATCAAGAGGCAAGAGATCTTCAGTGTTCCTAGACCTGCGCATGCACTCAAAGTAATATTAAATAACGAGAGCAAGCTCCCAAGCTTGACACCCGGCTACCGAATTCGGCCGAAACCAAATCCCCGGCAACGGCGCCAAAAACTTGTTCGCCCCTAGAGGTGTGTGCAAATAAGTTTTAAATTTATAAAACTAGAATCAAGCAAGCGAACCCGCAGTGTACGGATCGACGTAGTCAAGCAAGAATTCCAGAGTATCGAACACAGGGATTTGGGTGGGAACAAATTCAATTGCAGATTATCAAGCGAGTAAATATGAGAGTTTTGCAAATATTGGAAAAACAACAATCCTAAAGATCCAAGTATCAAGCTGTGGCCATCGATTCAAGATATACTAATGATATAAAGACAGAGTTGAGATATGCAAAGGTATGCTAATGTAAAGTAATCGTACGGTGAAGTTCCAAAAACCTTATATGACTCACCTACAAGACACTCCCTATACAGGTTGTTGAGGCTCAATATAGAAAGGTTCTAAAGGCAAGAATTAATGTCAAATACCCAAACTTGTAATCCAAGGATCAAGACTAACTTAGCCGATTACGGTTATGACACTCACAATCGAGGTAGAGGTTGTTGAGGCTTCACTACCACCTAGAAAAGACAAGTCTAAACTAAATTAAAGCAAATCTTTAACTTTGGATTAAAGTAAAAGCAGGTTCGTAAACTTAAAGGAAATTACGGTTAGATCTTGAGACTCCACGGCCGTGGAACTCAAGAACAGCCCGTAATTTAGGGTTCGTCGACGATTCTCTCAAACTCTCAGGGTCTAATCTGTTTACGATCGATCTATCATCATCTAAGCCACAACTATCAACCCTTCACCTTAGAATTGATAAGGGTTTTTAGCCAATAACCGTCATGTTGATATCAATTCAAGGATTAAAAGATAGAAAGATGAAAACTTCCGAAAACTTTCAATAATCTTCAAACCAATCTCAAAGTCACAATCGAGAACAAATATTGTCAATGGATTCAGAATAAAGGAAACAATCACAATCTTAGGAAAGAAGGGAGAACGGGATGTCAATCCGTTTTCCAAATCAAACCTAAACAAGAAGAGAGATCTTCTTGCAACAATCTTCCAAAAGCTTCGATCTTCCGCCAATCCGGAGATCTCAACAACAATCTCCACCAAAAGTGCGAGATTAGGGCAAATCCCAGATGCGAACTTCGATCTCCAATGAGATGTCAATGATTCCAAGCAAGAGCTCAAATGGCATTTGAAATTCTCTAAGCGGAGATTAACGAGGTGTAGGCGTCGATGACGGGCTTGCGGAAATCGCCAAAACTCCCTAAGCCAAGATGTGGGAGACGTCCTAAGCGAAGATGACGGAATCTTGTTTCGTCCGTCTTTTTATAGGGCAAGATAAAATATCGGCCCGGCCCAATCTTCAAAAGATCGTGGCTTCAAAATGTGGCGAAAAAGATCGCCAAGATCACGGTCGTGGAAGATTCCACGACCGTAATTTAGAGCGTGGATTATGTCACGGTTTGAACCATATGTTCCACGGCCGTAATAGTTACTAGAATGCACCACGCCTCTCTTTGCAGTGTTCCACGGCTGTGGAATTAAACGTGGTTTGTAGTACGGCCGTATTTTAGAGCGTGGTTTAGGGCAAGAACGTGATTCTTCCCTAGCCTCGTGCATTCCTCAAGTTGAACTCCAATTTGCTCCTAATAATGCCCTCAATCCATGGACATATTCAATCAACTCTTCTTTGCTCGATTCCGTTCGGAAATGACTCTCAATCACCTATATTTCAACATAAAGCTAGTGTAGACATCCATATCGACAATATAGGCAATACTAGCTCACATATGCAATGATGCTCAATCAAAGACTATCAATATGAATCAAATACGTTTAGAAAACGTGCCTAAAATATCACAATATTTCATGCTAACAAGCTGTAGCTCGAGAGTTATGGGGACAGATTGCTCATGTGGTTGAGCACGCTGACAGATGGAGACCTGGAGATTCCAGGGAGCGGATTATATTCCATCTGGCTTTTAGACTTGCTCATCGAATCTTCAACGAGACACTTTTGGTGCGTACTGAGACGCCCCAGAAGATCAGACAGGGTGAGCTTTTGAGTCTGTACTGCATGGTGACCGGAGGAGTTCCGGACTTTGGGATGATGCTGGCTGAGGATTTGCACAGGATAAAGGCGAAGGCCAAGGGGGATATCTGCTGCGGAGGTATAGTGACTCATATAGCGAGTTACATGGATCTTGACTTGAGTGCATGCACTATGGTGGCGGCTAGCAAGCCGCTCGGGCTTCAGGAGATGATCACTCGGAGGATACTGGTTCCTTGCGGTCTTACTACGCCATATATGGCGATGCCCTGGGACCAGACTGCACCCTAGGGGATTAGATGGTCAGCTCAGTTCTCCGTGTATGATCCGCATTACTGGCAGACTGCATGGATTCCGCTGATAGAGGATGCCAGAGAGGCAGCAGCAGCAGCAGCTCAGAGGCCAGCTGAGGAGGATGAGGCTGAGGAGGATGATGATGATGATGAGGATGGCGGTGCTGGCATGGATACGGGCACAAATACAACTGGGACTAGTGCGCCGGTCATTGATCTAGATGACGACGAGACTGAGGAGGAGCCAGCTGCAGCACCAGCACGTCCCGCTAGGCGTAGGGTACGCAGGCAGAGGGATCCAGTTGCTCACCGTTGGATTGACGATCTGACGGATCAGATGATAGATTCCTATGCTGCCTTGTCTTTGGACATCAGAGAGATGCAGGAGAGACATCATTACCAGCACGTGATGGTTGAGATTCAGTTTCAGCATATCATGGGCTATCCATTCGACCCATCTCAGTACCCGTACGTGCCAGCACCACCACCGGATCGGGATTATTGAGAGCTTGCAGGATTTTCTTTCTTTATTTATTTTGCAGCTCAGCTTTATCCGGTGAGTACTTTGTTTCTTTAGACTTATTTTGAACCATTGGGACAATGTGTCCCAAGTATGGGGTATTTGGATGTATTATCTGACTTATGTGGATGTACGACTTGACTCGATGGTTATTTATGTTTTATTTTGCTCTATATGCTTATCTGAGACTACATGCATGCATACAGGTTATTTGATTGAAAAAAACGTCAAAAAAACTGGTTAAGAAAATTTTTTTTATGACCTTGACCGATGTGACTCTGACCAATCGAGGTACAGTACCTCGGTTGACTTAAAACACCTCGACCGAGGTGGTTTAACTGAAAAGAATTTCGAAATTATTTTTGTGCTACTTCTCTGGATATGACCTCAGTGATGATTTTGTTTGCTGATTGGTTTTGAAATCTTTATATGTTTGAAAGGTTTTATGATATGTTTAAGTTGCTAAATGCTTTGTTTGAAATTTGTGGCATGTTTAATACTTTATTTTTGTCCAAATTATGTTGAATTTGAAGGTTGACACTACATGATGAGTTCTCTCACTTTCTTCCTGGAAAGACCAAGGCAATTCATTCTCTTCTCTTCTTCTTCTTGATCACGCTTTAGCCCTTCATATACATATTTGCCTCCCTTTACCTATCCGGGAATTTGGAAGCAAGCAAGTGAAAAAGAAAAGTTGAGATGTTGGCTGAAAGTTAGAAATAAACATATAGGTTTGGGGAAGTCAATCATGATGATGAGTAACTCGGCACCATTCACATAGCCGGGTGTTTGTGTCTTGCCAAAGTCGGATTGAGCGATATTCCTAACGGGTCATGGTATGTGCATCAAGGGTTTGAGGCATCTCGAGAATTTGATGATTGCTGATCTCCTAGGCTTCGGTTATTGTGCACCTCTGTCCATGCATCCCAAAAAGTAAAGTAAAAAGTAAATAAGCAAAGCTTATTGGTGGAAGATGTTGAAATTCAAAAGGAAGTGAAGTAAAGATTCTTTTCCCGGATTCTAGCACCACATTCCCTATATACATCCCACCCTCACACGTTACTAGACCTTCATTTGGAAAGCCCTTGAGACCTCGAGCTTGTTGATTGACTTGGTGGTTTAAACTAGATTATACATGATTAATTTCAATAATTATGATTTATTATGCATTCTATGATTTTATGCAAAGATGAACAACTTTCTTATATTTATAAAATGTTTTGATCATATTTTGATTTTAAATTCCATGAAGCATTCTCTTAGAGTGATCTATGATTGTAGCACACCATTAAAATGTTTTAAAAGACTTTTTCATTGATCTTTATGACTTATAATCCATTCTATCTTGTATCTAAGATTTGGAACTTGCTTGGGGACAAGCAAGGGCTAAGTATGGGGTATTTTGATAGCATGAATTATTGTCTATATTTTGGGACCTATTTAGACGTTTTATCTTTAATAATCTGCATGTTTGGATGTATATTATGTGATTATATTGTCGTTTCATCTACCTTTGCGGGAATCGAGGTCTACACCAAGTTTCGTTGTAATCATAGGTAAAATAGCACGTTTTGCATCAAAATGGAGCTAAGGAGTCATTGGAGCTACATTCAGGAGCTTAAGGAAGAATCCAGGAATCATGAAAATGGATTGAAGATTTACTTTGGACCAGATTTGAGAGATTTCACATTCAGTTAGAGCCACCTCGGTCAGCTACAGTACCATCTCGACCGAGGTGATCCAGAGGAGTTGCTCGACCGAGGCGAACACCTTTTTGGAAGGTTGAAGGAAGAAAGTTGATAGCTTTTATAGCTTTTGTGAAGGGTTTTGTAAGATTCTCTTAGATTCCCTTCTTGTTGATTGTCTTATTAGATTTTGATCCAAGGAACGCTTGTTTGTTTGATAATTGATTCAGTTATTGAAGCCTTTTTCTTAAGGTTTTTGTGTTCAATTATTCACTTTCTTTCCTTATATTTGATTATTGCATTCATGATGATGAGTGACTAATTTATTTGTGTGATTCTAGGGTGATTGACTGAAGGTTGTGAGAAAAACAATGATAGAATAATCTTAATTCCAGTAGGACCCTGAAAGCTCGAGTCTTTATCCTTAACCCTAGAACATCTCGTTCAGTCGATGAACATCTCGGCCGGGGTGGAATTCGTCTGACCGAGGTGACTTTTCTGATCCGAAACTGAGAGTTAAGTGTTAGAGTTTGCCAAATTCTATTCTTATTACACCTTTCCTGGTTCAATGCAAGCCTAGGATGAGACTTACCCGGTAATTCCTTTGTTTGTTTACCAAAGATCATAAGTGTAGGTAATAAAGGTTTATCCTTTATTGGGGTTTGAGTATGCTTTCATCCCATCTTTGTGAGTTAGCCTGAGACTTACCCGGTAAAGGTTGATTCTATGCCCTTAGTTGGAGTGTTAGTTTGAGGTTATAGTTCTTTTCCATAATTCCTTGAGACTTACCCGGTAATAGGAGTTACGGTTTGGGATTAGTGAGTAGTGAGACTTACCCGGTGATCTATTCCACTTTAGTAACACCTTCCCTTAGCAAAATCTCAACTTTGTCCGCTTATCTTTAGATCTTGAGTTGGAACCACAACTAGATGCTTTAATCCCTAGAATTGCATATTTCCTTAATTGACTTTTTATCATCTTTGATTGTTTTAATCACTTTTGTGGTTAGTAATTACATAGACTACCTACACCTGCCTTGTTTCACTAAGTCCCTGAGATCGACACCCCGGAATTTCTTGCTTTTTACTACGATTGACCCGTACACTGCGGGTTCGCATCCTTGTTTTAAGCTTACATCTAGGGTTATAATCTTAAAGCTTGCACACACCGTTTGGAGCGAACAATGGACGACCAAAGTCAAACAAATTTGGTCTTGTCATAACTATAGTGAGCAAAGAAAGATCCAAGTAGCTGCATTGGAATTCCAAGGTCATGCCGTAGTGTGGTGAGATCATCTTGTCAAGAAAGGAGAAGAACACTAGATCCAAACATCAACACATAGGAGCAAATAAAAACCTTTGTAACAACCAATTTTGGCTGTCACCGCTCCCGCGGTGACAGTGGCTGCTCCAGCGGCAACTATGCCTGTCATCGCCCCCGTGGTGACAGTGAGCCGCCCCCACGGCAAAGGCAAACCGCCCCTGTGGTGTTGCCTCAAATCACGAAGATCTTCTTTCCTTTTTCGTTTCTATCTTGTTTCCTATCTTAAAAGATCTGAATTTCTTATCTTTGGTCGGCTTTCCTGGATCTTCTAAACCCTAGAACGTCCTTCCTTCTATCTTTTCACCCCTTTCCTATAAATTCCCTCTTTCTCTTCTTTTTTGCGTTTCTTGCATACGTTTTCCTTCAACCTTGAGAGCCGTAGCCGTTTCCCTCCTTCCCTTGCTGAACGTGTAAATCTTCTTCTCTAAGTTCTTCATCACGTTCATGAATTGTTGCATACCTTCCCTTCTGTTTTGCTTTCTTCCTTCATTCTTCTCTTTTCTTCTTCTCCAAGAATCAAGTTTGATTCTTGATTCTTGTGGAGCATTATGTTGTTGATTCGTTGATATTCACAGTATACCTTGGTTGAGTTGTGACGTGTGTGTATGTTGAGAGAAGCAAGATTTGGACCTTGCTGTCGAAGGAGTCGATAGCGCTTCTGCACCAAAAACCGCCCCCGCGCCTTTGTTGTGCCGCCCCCGCGGGAAGTGCCCAGTGCCGCCCTCGCGCCTCTGTCCAGCCGCCCCTATGGTTTGTCCTGCGGTTTCCCCGTCTTTGATGAGCTATTTCCTTCCTTGCTTTCCTCGTCCCTTTCCTTGGTTGTTGTCGTTGATGTTGTTACCCCTTAAGAGCGTTGTAAGACTAAAGTCGAGCCCTTAGCATGTAGAGATCTCTTAGAGATCATTGAGACTAGAAGTTATAGACTTCTAGCAACCGCTCTATTCTTATTCGTGATGCCTTATGATAACACGATTTATAGCATAGTTTTAGGTGCACATTTAGGTAGAATTCTCGCTCAATCATGCATTATCTAGCACTAGTCCAATACGTTTTGCACTCAAAACATGTATTTTGTCTAGATAGACGTCTACACGGACTTGTGTGCGTTTTGTAGGTATTTCGGGAAGTTTCGAGCCAAAACGACACGTTTGAGGGTCGCTCATTTAGAGGAAACGTTTCCAAACTCATTAGAACGCAAGGCAAGGGCTGAGAAAGACTCAAGGAACCTTGCCAACACAGGCCATGCACCAAACCACAGCCTAATGATCCAAGGCGAAGTTTCTGCACAGAATCACGGTTCTCTGAAGAACCACGGCCGTGGAAATGACCGTGGATTTTGCCAGATTCTCGTGACAGCTGTGCCACGACTCTCATGGCCAGCTCATGAAGAATTGGTTATAAAAGTGGTCCTTGATAGTTGTTAGAGGCAGCTGGGATTTGGGTAGTTTGAGAGCAGATCACATATTCTCCATTTTTCTTTGACAAAATATATTCCAAGAAGAAGGATTTTTTCTAGGAAGGAAAGTGCAAGAAGAAGAAGAAAGGAGCCATTGCCATTGAAGAGGAGAGGAGAAGACACACTTAGCTCTTGTATTTTCGGATTTATTTCTAGAAGTTTTTGAACTCTTGAACCTTCCTTTGGAAGGGTTGTAAGTCGTTCTAATTTCATCTTCAGATTTAGATTGTGTTTGAAGTTCATTTGTTCATCTTCTTTCTCTCATTTTCTTGCAATGGAGGTTATGAATCTATGCTTGTTTGTTTTGATTTCTAATATGAATATTGTAGGCTAGATTGATGTGATTCTAGGGTAAGGAAAGGATGGTTATGGCTAGATCTATGATAGGACGAACTTAGATTTACCTTTGGATGATTTTTGTTTATGAACGTAGCTACTGTTAGAAATCACGGGTAGTTCTTGAAGAACCACGGTCGTGGTTTCTGTAGAACAAACCGTGGTTCTTCCTGGTTCGAAGGATCTTATCTTAGGTTCATAAAATTGTTGAAACCCTAAGTTTTTGCTGAGTTTAACCTACCCTAGGGTGTCCTAGTGTAGCGACTAAGTGTTAGGAGAGACTTACCCGGTAATCCTTGCCCTTAGAATCTAAAATAGCAAAACCTTAGGTAATGGTGAGCCTAATAAGCCGCCATTGGATTAAATGTGCTAGGATAGTTGATTAGGACTTCCCTTTCCGAGACTTACCCGGTGAGGATAGGTTAGATCCCTAATTAAACAATCCGGTTTGTGTTAAATTCCTCCCCTTAGGTTCTTAGAGACTTAACCGGTAATGAGACCTTAGGTGTGGATTAGTTGGATCATGAGACTTACCCGGTAATTGATCCCATTTTAGGAACACTTAATCCCAACATATCATAATCAATCCAAAGAATGAATAGATAACTTGAGTTTTATGCCATAACCGGAATTTCCAACCCCTAGAATCCGTCTTCCCTTTCTCTTGATCAATATCTCGTTTGACTCGTTTATTTGTGCTGATTTTTGGTTTGGTTTATTGCTTTGCATGAGTTATGACCCTTGCTTGATGACCATAAAAACCAACAAAAACATTGAGTTTTCCATTTTCTTTGTTCCTCATCTTGTCTTAGCCTAGATTTACACTATTTTTGATCATTGCTTGACTCGATTTCACCTTAGTTTTTGAGTTCGACCTCGGAATACTTACCTTTCTACATAACGATCCGTACACTGCGGGTTTCGCTAGGTAGTTTAGGATTTAGTTCGAGTTTATAAATGTAAAGCTTTTTGTGCTATTTCCTAGCGTGACAAGCTTTTTGTGCTAGGTAGTTTATAAAATACCCCATACTTAAGGTTTGCTCGTCCCCGAGCAAATTCCCAACTATAGACTAAGAGATGACATGATTTATATATGCAGAAAAATGGCAAAATCTTTTTGGTTTTGTGCTTCTACTATTGGATCACCTTCATAGTCATGATCAATGGCAATTGAATAAGCAATTATGTATCAAACAATAAAGTCATGGAAAGACAATTGTACTTAACTCAAAAACATGCATGAGTTGGGAGGACGGAGATGTCAAGAAGATCAAGAGTCTATCCAATCTAGATTACTAAGTCTTACAAACATGCAAGTAGGTCATAAGGGCTTGTGACATAAAAGGCTAAGAAACGTTTCAATTGGGGAGGGGAATTTTCTAGGTATGTGATGCTAATCCGGGAATGGAACTAACTTCACTTCCTTGTCCTCGATCAACTTCCCCCAAGTGCATATTTTTCCCTCTCTTGCTTTCTTTTCTTTTTCTTTAGCTCATTTTTGAGACAATGGCATTGGTGTATAATAGCCGAAACCTCGGTGATTAGCCATCCTCGGGCTTTTTCTCTTTTTCGAGGTGCATCCACACCGGGCACACATACCAAAGCTCGTTAGGGCTATTGGCTCATTTGACTTTGGCAAGGCACCAACACCCGATTATGTGAAGTGTACCGAGTTACTTGTCATTTAAACCAACGCCCCCAAACCTATTTTGGCTACACTTCCACAATAATTTCAGCATTCTATTCACGACATTCTTTTCATTACATCTTCACCCCGCACTTGCTTTTTACACATTCAAACACACTAGCATGCTCCTATTCCCGGATGGGTTTTAAAAGGAGGTCAAATTTTATATCAATTGAGGTGCTCAAGCAATCATGATCAAGATGAGAAGTAGAGAAAGATGAAGTGCCTTATTCATTCCTAGATGGTATGCAAGAACTATCATGTAATTTCGATTTTCAATACTCAATCCATTCTAGGCAATCATCATGATCTCAAGTCATTCATGGAATTCAAGAGAAGTAGTTCAAGTCCACATATGCATTTATCAATTCAACACATAAGGCCATTCATAGCCAATCACAAGACAAGTTTCATCATTAGGATCATATCCAAGCCTAGAAAGCACAAAATTTTTTTAAATTTTCTGATTTTTATGGAATTTTCGATTTAAGTATGTACAATGCAAGATATGTGCAAATATTAACCTATCCTAGATGCTCATCATGCAAAGGATCATGCAAACTCCACCCCATACTTAGGAACACATTGTCCCCAATGTGGTATTCAAGTAAAGAGAGTGAAAGAAGGTTCTCACAATGTAAAATGGTTTTCTTCGGTATTTGGGAATTCCTAAGAGGATTGATGTTGGATGATCCTTTCAACCATGGTAGGGAGCTCTAAGCATCCTTCAAGCTTTGAAACCCGCGCTAGGCACCGCTAGCCGTCCAAGTTCCGCGTCCGCTCCACCCATGATTAGTGAGGGTTTCATCATCATCATTTCCAAGAAAGGTTTCCAATGCCACTAATGTTCTAGCACACATAAAATAGACAAAACACACAAAGCACACAAAAACAGAAAAATCTAAGCTAAAATGAAGAAAAAATGTTACCGATGGGTTGCCTCCCACCAAGCGCTTCTTTAAGGTCATTAGCTTGACCAAGCTCGAGAGCGTTTATGCAAGGTGAAGCGGGGCGATCATGTCTATTGGGGCTCCCGGAATGTACTTCTTCAAGCGATGCCCATTCACTTTGAAATCTCCACAATGCTCCCCTCCTATCTTAATAGCTCCATGGGGAAAGATCTTCTTTACCACATATGGCCCGGTCCATCTTGATTTGAGCTTTCCGGGGAAAAGCCTTAGCCTCGAGTTGAAGAGAAGGACAAGATCTCCTTCACTCAACTCTTTTGGAATGATCCTCTTGTCATGCCACCTTTTGGTTCTCTCCTTGTAAATCCGGGCATTCTCATAAGCTTCCAACCGGAGTTCCTCAAGGGCATTGATATCAAGCAATCTCTTCTCTCCCGCCTCCTTGAGGTCAAAATTTAGCCACTTAATGGCCCAATAAGCTCTATGCTCCATTTCCACCGGAAGATGGCAAGACTTGCCATAGACCAATTTGTAGGGAGTGGTGCCAATAGGTGTCTTGAAGGCGGTTCTATATGCCCATAGTGCGTCATTGAGCTTCATGGCCCAATCCTTCCTTGTTCTAGACACCGTCTTCTCGAGGATGGCCTTGATTTCTCGGTTGGAGATCTCCACTTGGCCACTAGTTTGGGGGTGGTAGGGTGTGGCCACTTTATGAGTCACCCCATACTTGGCCAAAAGTGCTCCAAAATTCCTATTTGTGAAGTGCTTCCCTCCATCACTAATGATCACCCTTGGTGTTCCAAACCTAGGGAAGATCACTCGGTTGAAGAACCGCACCACCACCTTGGCATCATTCGTAGGAGAGGCGATTGCCTCTACCCATCTTGACACATAGTCCACCGCCAATAGGATGAATAGATTGCCACATGAAGAAGGGAATGGTCCCATGAAGTCTACACCCCACACATCAAAAATCTCAACTTCTTGGATGTTGTTCAAGGGCATTTCATTCCTCCTTGAGATGTTCCCCGTTCTTTGGCAAGCATCACATGCCGCTACAAAACCTTGCACATCTCTAAACAAGTTAGGCCAATAAAAACCGGATTGCAATACCTTGGCACACGTTTTGTGTGAGCTAGCATGGCCTCCACATGGTAGGGAGTGACAATGCCGGATCACACTCTCCATTTCATCTTCCGGTATGCATCTTCTAAGCACCCCATCCGGGCCTCTCTTGAATAGAAGTGGCTCGCTCCAATAGTAATGCCTTACATCGTTGAAGAACTTCTTCCTTTGTGAATATGATAATCCGGGAGGCACTTCCTCACACACCAAGTAATTCACAATGTCGGCATACCATGGCTCACTTCCCCTAGCCACTTGGAATAAGCATTCTTCCACCATTTGCAATTGTTCATCCCGGAACGAGTCATCTATCGGGATGTTGTCTTTCCCAAGCTCTAATGGTGGGAGTCTACTAAGGTGATCCGCCACCGAGTTCTCGGATCCCTTCTTATCTCTTATCTCCAAATCAAACTCTTGAAGAAGAAGGATCCACCGAATCAACCTTGGCTTGGCATCCTTCTTTGTAAGTAGATAACGGATCGCCGCATGATCCGTGTAAACTATGACCTTCGCTCCAACAAGGTACGAGCGGAACTTCTCAAATGCATACACTACCGCTAACAACTCCTTCTCGGTAGTAGCATAATTGAGTTGGGCATCATCTAGCGTCTTGCTAGCATAGTAAATAGCATGAGTGCGCCCTTCTTTCCTTTGCCCCAAAACGGCCCCAACGGCCACATCACTTGCATCGCACATAATCTCAAATGGTAGACTCCAATCCGGAGGTTGCATGATAGGTGCGGAGATCAAGGCGTTCTTCAACCTACAAAACGCTTCAAGACAATCTTTGGAAAACACAAAATCAACATCTTTCATTAGTAGGTTAGTGAGAGGCTTAGAAATTTTAGAGAAATCTTGAATAAACCTCCGGTAAAAACCGGCATGCCCTAAGAAACTCCTTACCCCCTTCACCGAGGTAGGTGGCGGCAACTTCTCTATTGTTTCAATCTTAGCCCTATCAACCTCAATGCCACGGTTAGACACCAAGTGTCCTAACACAATCCCTTCACTTACCATGAAGTGGCATTTTTCCCAATTTAAGACAAGATTTGTTTCCTCACATCTTTGCAACACCAATGACAAATTAGCTAAGCAATTATCAAAAGAAGAACCGTAAACAGAGAAATCATCCATGAACACTTCCATGATATTTTCTATGTATTCCGAAAAGATAGCCATCATACACCTTTGAAAGGTGGCGGGTGCATTACACAACCCAAATGGCATTCTCCTATATGCAAATGTACCCCATGGACATGTAAAAGTTGTTTTCTCTTGGTCATCGGGGTGGATAGGGATTTGGAAGAATCCACTATACCCATCTAGATAGCAAAAGTGAGAGTGTTGAGCTAATCTTTCTAGCATTTGGTCAATGAAGGGGAGGGGAAAGTGATCTTTCCTAGAGGCCATGTTCAATTTCCTATAATCGATACACATTCTCCATCCCGTGACCGTCCTAGTTGGTATTAGTTCATTGTTCTCATTAGTTACTACCGTCATTCCACCCTAGGTACTACATGAACGGGGCTAACCCACTTACTATCCGAGATAGGGTAGATAATTCCCGCATCTAGCAACTTAATGATTTCCTTCTTGACCACCTCTTTCATTATAGGATTCAATCTCCTTTGATGTTCAATAGAGGGTTTGTGGTTATCTTCCATCATTATCTTATGCATGCACAAAGATGGCTTAATGCCAACCAAATCATCAATAGTATAACCAATGGCTTTCCTATGCAATCTTAGTTCATGCAGCAATTTAGCAAGTTCATCATCACTCAAGCATGCATTAACAATCACCGGATATGTAGAATTATCACCAAGGAATGCATACTTTAAATGAGAGGGGAGGGGTTTGAGTTCAAGTGAGGGAGGACCTTTATCAGTTGAAGACGATCCAAACAAGGTTGGATGAGATGAATCCAAAGCAAATGAAGACTCTCCTTGGCTCCTAGAGGCTTGATCATCATCAAGAGCTGATTCAGGGGAAACCACGGTTGGAATCACGGTTGGCTCAACTTCCACGACCGTGGTTCTTGCCAAGCTTGCTTCTCGGAGTTGTCCAGAGAGTTTGACGGCCGTGGAACCCAAATCTCGACCGTGGAACTTGCAGCTGTTCACAATTTCTTCATGGCTCTCAAATCCAACTCTTGGCTCCTCTTCCAATGCCTCCAAGGCTTTGATCTCTTCATTGCAATTCTCCTCAATGTCTTCCTCCATCTTACTCAAGGTAAGAACCTTCTCCAAGGGATCCTTGATCAAAATCGAGCTCACCATTTCTCTAGATTCTTCTTGCTCGACTATGTTGAAGATATCTTCATCAAGGGTTGGCCCTTTCATCATTGTGGACAGCTTGAACTTGATGTTCTCCTCTCCTATGTTGAAGGAGAGAGTCCCGTTCTTGCAATCCACTAAACATCCGGAGGTAGCTAAGAAAGGTCTTCCTAGGATGATGGGAACCGGGTAATCCGCCGGAATGTCCAACACTACAAAGTCAATAGGCACATAGAATCCTCCCAATTGCACCGGAATGTCCTCAAGAATCCCAACTGGATGAGTGATAGAACGGTCCGCCATATAGAGGGTCATCTTGACCGGTTTTGGCTCTCCTAGCCCGACCTTGTTACTAAGTGCAAGCGGTATGATGCTTACACTTGCTCCAAGATCACAAAGGGCTTCGTACTTCACGTCTCCTACTCCAATCGGAACACAAAAAGAGCCCGGATCCCTTAGCTTGGGAGGCATTGCCTCCTTCATTGTTTGGATTAACTCCGAGGATCTCTTGGTCATCCTAATCTCCCCATACTCCTCCAACTTCCTTTTGTTGGAGAGTATTTCTTTCAAGAATTTTCCGTATGCCGGCATTCCTAAGATGGCATCCATGAACGGAATGTTAATATGTAACTTGGACATTAGTTCAAGGAACTTACCAAAGTGATTGTCCAAACGAGCTCTTGCTCTTGATTGTGGGAACGGTAGTGGTGGCTTGTATGGAGGCGGTGCTACATAAGTTGGCTCTACATCCTTGCTCTTGCCTCCATCATCTTGCTTTCTTCCCTCTTCTACCACTACTTGACTCCCCTTAGCTTGGTCCTTGGGCAAAGGATCCTTCATACTCAACCCACTCCTTGTTGTGATAGCCAAAACTTGGCCTCTTGGGTTGTCTTCGGTTCTTCCGGGAAGCTTCCCCGGATCTCTATGTGCCTCACCCGCCTTTTGAAAGACTTGTGCTTCCAAGACCTTTTGAGCCTTAGAAATTGAAGTAACGGTGCTCTCAAGTCCACTCAATCTTCCTAGCAATTGTTCAAACATGACTTCGGTTCTATCCTTTGAAGGTTGAGTAAAACCGGGTGGAGGTTCTTGTGAAGCTCTTTGTGGTGGGGTTGTGCTTGTGGAGGCGGGAGGGTTCAAGGCTCCATCCGGATTAGAGTAAGAAAACCCGGGATGGTTGTGGTTTGGCCGGTAATTGTTGAATTGCCGGTTGTTGTTGAAATTTCTTGGGCCTTGGTAATTGTTGAAGTTGCCCCTTCCCATATAATTCACATCTTCCTCCTTGGAAGACAAGTTGGCTCGTGGAGGTGCTTGAGGAGTTGCTTGGCTCTTCAAGGTGGTAGTGCACAACTCTCTCAAGGACTTCAACTCATTGTTGATGGCGTCAAGCTTGAAATTGCTCATGGTGACTTCGCTCACCTCATATGCTCCCGCCTTTCTCCCTTCACTCTTCCTATGGGAGTACTTCTCAATCACTAGAGCTTGCTTCTCCACAAACTCCCAAGCATCATCTACATGTTTCTCCATAAATGTCCCACCGGAAAGAGATTGAAGCTTGAATTGGCTATCTTCATCAAGCCCCTTGAAGTAGATCTCCAATAGCTCAATCTTCGGTATACCATGGTGTGGGCAATCTAGGAGAAGGTCTTTGAATCTCTCCCAAGACTTGAACAAACTTTCTCTATCCCTCATCACAAAGGCATTGATCTTTCCCCTTAATTCGGTAGTCTTGGAAGGTGGGAAGAACTTGGTCAAGAACTCGGTTGTCATCTCCTCCCAAGTACTAACTCTCCCTTGTGGAATAGATTGATACCAAGCTAAGGCCTTGTCCTTAAGAGAGAAGGAGAAAGCCCTTAGCTTATGGTTGTTGCTCTCCAATCTCGGCGGTCTAAGAGTCTCCATCAAAATCTCATAGTTCATCAAATGTTGGTGAGGAGACTCTCCTTCCATCCCTCCAAATTGGTTATGCCGGATCATTTGTAGAACTTGAGGGCGGAGCTCGTAATCATGGGCTGCGGGATCTCCTAGATTCACACCCGGTCGGTGTGCTCTTTGTGCCGGATCCATACGTTGCCCCAATGTTTGTGGCTCATCCATAGCAATGGGCACAACCCTAACGTTCACCGCCGGCTGCGGTTGTGGTGGAGGTGGAGGAGGTTGTTGACGGTTAAGCTCCCTTTGCACAAGTGCTTGCCTAATCTCCTCAATCTCCCTCCTAGTTGCCTCTTGCCTCTCATTGGCAAGTCTCCTTTCTTCCTCCAAGAGCTCATCTGTTAGCCTAATTTGCTCTAAGGCTTCATCCAACTCAGCTTGGAGATTCCTACCGGCCATCTCTTTCTCTTTTCGAATGCTCTTGGATCTAGATCTAAGGGTTTTCTCCGGTTCGGGATCGAATGGAGCTAAATCCTTGCCACGAGATCTTCGCATACACCTAAAGAGTAAGAGATGTCCTGAAAAGCAAAGACACACACCAAAGAGAGATCAAAAGCAACAAGAAAGATCTACACTACCAACAATCACGAAATGACTCAATCTAGACCTAGTCCCCGGCAACGGCGCCAAAAACTTGTCACGCTAGGAAATAGCACAAAAAGCTTTACATTTATAAACTCGATCTAAATCCTAAACTACCTAGCGAAACCCGCAGTGTACGGATCGTTATGTAGAAAGGTAAGTATTCCGAGGTCGAACTCAAAGACTAAGGTGAAATCGAGTCAAGCAATGATCAAAAATAGTGTAAATCTAGGCTAAGACAAGATGAGGAACAAAGAAAATGGAAAACTCAATGTTTTTGTTGGTTTTTATGGTCATCAAGCAAGGGTCATAACTCATGCAAAGCAATAAACCAAACCAAAAATCAGCACAAATAAACGAGTCAAACGAGATATTGATCAAGAGAAAGGGAAGACGGATTCTAGGGGTTGGAAATTCCGGTTATGGCATAAAACTCAAGTTATCTATTCATTCTTTGGATTGATTATGATATGTTGGGATTAAGTGTTCCTAAAATGGGATCAATTACCGGGTAAGTCTCATGATCCAACTAATCCACACCTAAGGTCTCATTACCGGTTAAGTCTCTAAGAACCTAAGGGAGGAATTTAACACAAACCGGATTGTTTAATTAGGGATCTAACCTATCCTCACCGGGTAAGTCTCGGAAAGGGAAGTCCTAATCAACTATCCTAGCACATTTAATCCAATGGCGGCTTATTAGGCTCACCATTACCTAAGGTTTTGCTATTTTAGATTCTAAGGGCAAGGATTACCGGGTAAGTCTCTCCTAACACTTAGTCGCTACACTAGGACACCCTAGGGTAGGTTAAACTCAGCAAAAACTTAGGGTTTCAACAATTTTATGAACCTAAGATAAGATCCTTCGAACCAGGAAGAACCACGGTTTGTTCTACAGAAACCACGACCGTGGTTCTTCAAGAACTACCCGTGATTTCTAACAGTAGCTACGTTCATAAACAAAAATCATCCAAAGGTAAATCTAAGTTCGTCCTATCATAGATCTAGCCATAACCATCCTTTCCTTACCCTAGAATCACATCAATCTAGCCTACAATATTCATATTAGAAATCAAAACAAACAAGCATAGATTCATAACCTCCATTGCAAGAAAATGAGAGAAAGAAGATGAACAAATGAACTTCAAACACAATCTAAATCTGAAGATGAAATTAGAACGACTTACAACCCTTCCAAAGGAAGGTTCAAGAGTTCAAAAACTTCTAGAAATAAATCCGAAAATACAAGAGCTAAGTGTGTCTTCTCCTCTCCTCTTCAATGGCAATGGCTCCTTTCTTCTTCTTCTTGCACTTTCCTTCCTAGAAAAAGTCCTTCTTCTTCTTGGAATATATTTTGTCAAAGAAAAATGGAGAATATGTGAGCTGCTCTCAAACTACCCAAATCCCAGCTGCCTCTAACAACTATCAAGGACCACTTTTATAACCAATTCTTCATGAGCTGGCCATGAGAGTCGTGGCACAGCTGTCACGAGAATCTGGCAAAATCCACGGTCATTTCCACGGCCGTGGTTCTTCAGAGAACCGTGATTCTGTGCAGAAACTTCGCCTTGGATCATTAGGCTGTGGTTTGGTGCATGGCCTGTGTTGGCAAGGTTCCTTGAGTCTTTCTCAGCCCTTGCCTTGCGTTCTAATGAGTTTGGAAACGTGTCCTCTAAATGAGCGACCCTCAAACGTGTCGTTTTGGCTCGAAACTTCCCGAAATACCTACAAAACGCACACAAGTCCGTGTAGACGTCTATCTAGACAAAATACATGTTTTGAGTGCAAAACGTATTGGACTAGTGCTAGATAATGCATGATTGAGCGAGAATTCTACCTAAATGTGCACCTAAAACTATGCTATAAATCGTGTTATCACCTTATGTAAACAGGCTTTCCTTTGCTCCTTTCCTGAGGGAAACTGAGTGTTCGCTGACCCTTTGAGTTTACCTTCGAGTGAGGTAAGTCCCTTGGACTTACTTAGCTTCATTCCGTATATTGGTTTGAGTGTATTGACTTGTTTGCGTTATTGTTATTGTTACAATGGATAACCGGACTAGGATGACCTTTATGGCCCAAGTGTATGATATCCAGGCGGTGACCACTTGTCTAGTTCTACAGGAGATTAGGAGGTGCTCTTGCAACCCAGACCTGCAGGTAACGAATATTACTGATCTATTCCTGTTGTAGACGGAAGCGGAGGCGAGTTTCGGGAGATTGTCGTGTGACAAAATAAGTTTAATTAGTAATGGATGACTTAATGAAAAATAATAACCGGTTGAGTGTGAGCATGCTATATGTTTATATTACCTTATGTGTGTTTGTGCCTTTACAGTCTTTTTGATATCTAGAATGTTAGCTAACAATTTATACCGATGTTGTAGATGTTCCGCAGGTTAGGGATGCTGCTGAGTGATACGGACGGTGTGGTCAGCCGGGGTTCCCGTACATTATAGGATGGGATCGGGATTATGTTTTTATTGTGGATTCCCTTTTGTTTTGAACTCGGCTGCGAGTCTTTTACGCTTCTATTTGTTTAAACCTTTGGTTTTTATATTGTGTTTTGTTTTTTATTTATTTGTGCCTTATTGTAAGATCCGATGTTGCCGTTGCTACTTTGAGGGTCGGGACCCATTGTGAGGTCCTAGCCCATAACGCTTCGAGTTCCCAGAACTTGAGGTGTTACTATATGGTATCAGAGCTCTAGGTTGGCAACAATGGCACTCAAAATCTTCTAAAGGTCGGATAGATAAATAAACAGAACCTATAAGGGGTCTACATTTTTAAAAGGGGTTTTTTGATTTTAAACTTGTCGGTCTGGGATAGATGTACGGGCAACCACCACTACCTACGTGGATCTCAGTAGTGTAGTTTCTTTTATGTTGGCCTTTATGTGATTTTCTTGGAGTTCTACTTTAGTTGTAGCGTGGCCTTATATATCTATATCCCTATCGTAGATGGCGTGTACTAGAGCTACATCTGCTATGGGGCGAGGAAGGGGTCGACAACCTCTTCTACCTGACGTCCGTGGACGAGCGCGTGCAGGGAGACCTCCACTAGCTAGAGGTCGGGGCCAAGCCCCAGTTGTTGATCCGCCTATTGCCGAGGCGTTTGCTGAAGAAGTTTCCGTGAGCGTTGCTCCTGAGGCTGGGAACGGGACCGCCGCTAGGTCCGAGCAAAGAGAGAGTAGTCGACCGAGTCCGGTCAAGTATCCATTGGAGCTTCTGCATGCCGCAATTACGTGTAGAAAGTTGAAGAGGCTATCAGGACTAGAGGAACTACACCAGCACCGCTAGTACCCGCAAAATCAGCCGAGGTTTCGTAGAGAGTTACGCAGGTTGTTGCTGCACCTGCTAGAGTTGTTGAGGTTGTTATAGCACCGGCTGAGATGAGAGAGCCGAGGACCGACTGTTGGTTGAAGGCTTTCAACCATTTGAAGGTTATTTCTTTCATGGGAAAGACTAGATTGGAGGTGAAGTTGTGGCTAGGACAGCTGAATTCTGCTATGGAGGCGATCGGTTGCCTAGAGGGACGTCAAGTCGACATATCACATACGTTACTGAAGGATCAGGCTCATTCTTGGTGGAGGACCATGCTCAATAAGGTCACCAACTATGAGCAGATGAAAAGTGATCAGGGAGCGCTATTGCCCTGCAGCGATGAGGAGAGATCGTCTTCAGGATTTCCTTGAGGCTGGATTCGAGGATTTGCCTATTATTGAGATTGTCAGCAAGTTCAGGAGGAGTTGTCTTTGTTGGGTCCATCTGCACCACCCGAGGATCAACATGTATATCTGTTCTCTCGGAGGTTGAGGGAGTCTACATGCTCTTATCTTGTTGGTTTCCGTTGTGATTCCTTGACAGACTATCAAGATAGAGCATCTGCTTATTAGAGAGACCGACCGGGTCAGAGAAGAGCTTCTCAAACAGAAGGTCCTGAGAAGAGATAAAGGACTAGACCAACCAGTACTGGAGCTAGGGCGTCTAGTTTTGGGCGTAGTCAGACGCCGGGTCGCTCCGGTTTCTAGTAGAGTTCCAGCAGTTACTTGCTTTTTATGTTTCAAGCCAGTACATATATACAGCTGCGTTTTGCCGTCAAGGCAAGGCTCTATCTCAGTAGGGATCTTCACCTGCTAGTGTTGCAGGAGGTGGACAGAGACCTCAATATCAGTCCCATCAGCAGTAGAGAGTTTCTCGTTCTACCGCTCCTCAGGGTTCCACTCCGGGTTAGGGCAGAGGACGAGGAGGTGGTACTTTTGACACTAGACGGGCCTTAGCTAGAGTTTAGGAGCTGAGAAGTGCTGTGAAGCCGACCGCTCAAACGACCACGTGTACCATTCATATTAATTGTTTCCTGTCAGAGTTCTTTTCGATACCAATGCTATGCATTCTTTTATATCTGATGCATGTGTAGATATATCGACCTTAGTTACCGTAGAAGGTAGACCCTTGTTTATAGGATTACCCGATGGGGGTAAGATTAGAGGTATACGAGAGGTTCGCGATTGTCCTATTAGATTGGGAGGTCGCGATTGGCCAGCCGACTTCTTCGTCATGTACCTAGTACATGAAGAAGTTATTTTGGGCATTGATTGGATGGATCGACATCAGGCTGTCTTGGACATCGGCAAAAGGACAGTGACGGTAACTATGGAGTCAGGCCATGTGGACATTTTCCGAGAATAGGATCTCGGAAAGACCGGTACAGTCTGAAAACTCCACCTTGATTGAAATGGTTTACAGGTGTTGATGATGGAAGACTTCACACAAATATAGCAGTTGGATATACTAACAATGTACTTGATTATATTTCTAGATATTTGGTTGGATTGAATTCAGTGTAGGTTGTATATCTACATGTCAAGGGCCTTGAAGTTGGATTCAAGAACAAGTTCAAAAGGACAAAATCAAGGGACTTGGAATCTAAGCTGCACGGCACAAGGATTCAAATAAATTGAAGATCTTCGTTGAAGATTTTGTAACAAGAAGATCTCATCAACCAAGGACTTTGTCAACCGAAGGAAGATCTCAACCAAAGAATAGAGAATCTTTTCTTGAAGATTTTCTAAACAAGAAAACGGCAAAAAATATCTTCTCTCTTATCCAACAGAAAGACGAGAGGATCAAGGAGTAAAAGACTCAACGTGCTCGTATGGATTGAAGACTTGCAACGTCTAACTTACGATCTTCATGAAAAAGAAGATTGATCTTCAAACGGTCATCTCTACAACGGCTAAAAGATCTTTCCATAGAAGATATAAATGAAGATGATGGTCGAAGAAGAAAAAATGCAAGCTTACACCGGAAAACATCTTTGCATCCTCAAGCAACCTAATCATCTTCATTCGTTGTTTTCCTTTCTCACATTCACGTAAAAGTTTTATCCTCTTAGAGAGAGAAAACACAAGAGCTCCATTGATAGATCTAAAAAGTGTTATACTAGAGTGTGTTACTCTGCCAAGTAACTAGGCTATTATAGCTAGGTTAAGAGTTGGAGCTAGATCGTAGCATTGGCTACAAGTGAGAGAAGAAGGGGATTTCTTCTAGTTTGTATCTAGGACTCTTTGAAGCTGATAATAGATAGTTAGATCCTACGGATATACCCTGGGACGGAGAGTAGGCTATTTAGAGCCGAACTTCGTAAACATATTGATGATATGAATTATGACCTATTTTTAAGCATGTATTTATATAGATTTTCCCTTTGTTTTGCATGCATAGACATACATTCATGGCATTTATGGTTATATTCACCTACTTTGCAAGAATAGAGGTCTACACAGAGTTTTATTGCATTTGTAGGTAATTTGACGAATTATGGAGCAAAAATGGCACATTTAAGGATTAAGCCTTGAAGCGGGACAAAAAGGAGCATAAAAGGAATTTAGGACGCGGCAAAGTATCTTCTGATACCGTCTGATGCACCAAAGTATTTTCTGATACCTTCGGATTCGACTTCTTTTTAGCCCAAATATTTAGGGTTTTATCTTTAAACCCTAGATTGATCCCTACATATATTCGATAGCCTTCAACATTGAAAGGCGGACGGTGACAGCCCCAGGATTTGGATCCCCAAAGAGAGGGAGGGTTGAAGATTTTATTGCGTACAGGGAAGATTCGGAGAAGGACGCGATTTGGATATTGTGTACTTCGAGTATATCTTAGGGTTTACAATTGGAGACGGATTGACATCCCGTTCTTCATTGTTCCCATAGATTGTTGTGAGGATTTCTATTCCCTTTTTCTGTATTCATTTGATACAAACATTGATTGTTTGGATTTGAGATTGAGTTTTTGATTATTATTGAGTTTTTAAGGTTTTCATCCATTTTCTCTTTAAACTTGATTATTGAATTGATGATGATGGTTATTGGCTAAAACCTTTTAGCAATTCTAAGATGAAGGGTTAATAATTGTGGCTTAGATGATGATAGATCGATCGTAAACAGATTGAACCCTGAGAGTGCGAGAAATATCGTCGACACCCTAAATCATGGCCTATTCTTAGGTTTCCACGGCCGTGATTCTCAAGATCTAGCCGTGATTTACCCCAGTTTACGAACCTTTCTTTTACTTTAATCCAAAGTTATAGATTTGCTTTAATCTAGTCTTGGCTTGCCCTTTTCTAGGTAGTAGTGAAGCCTCAACAACCTCTACTTCGATTTCAAGCGTCACAACCTTAATCGGTTTAGTTAGTCTTGATCCTTGGGTTACAAGTTTGGGTATTTGAGATTAATTCTTGTCTTTAGATCCTTTCTATACTGAAGCCTCAACAACCTTTATAGAGAGTGCCTTTAGATAAGTCATATAAAGCCTTGGAACTTCACCGTACATTGCTTTACCTTAGCATACCTTTGCAACTCTTAACTTTGTCCTTAGTTCTTTAGTATATCTTGAATCGATTGCCACAATTAAATACCTGGATCTTTAGGGTTGCTGTTTTCCCAATATATTTGCAAAGCTTTACTCTTTTTCTTGCTTGACAACTTTATAACTGAATTTGTTCCCCCCAAATTTCTGTGTTCGATACTTTGGAATTCTTGCTTTACTACGCCGATCCGTACACTGCGGGTTCGCTTGCTTGATTCTAGTTTTATAAATTTAAAGCTTATTTGCACGCATGCTAAGTGGCGAACAAGTTTTTGGCGCCGTTGCCGGGGATTTGGTTTAGGCCGAATTCGGTTATCGGTTGTCAAGCTTGGGAGCTTGCTCTTGTTATTTGATCTCTTTTGAGTGATATTTGCAGGTTACTTTAGGTATATGCGCAAGTCTAGGAACAACAAGGACCTCTTACCTCTTGATCAAGAACTTGAGAAGACTTTGAGGAAGAAACTCAAAGAAAGAAAGATGGCTGAAGAAAAGGAGCAGGATTATCAAACAGAGTTAGCGGAATCCGAAGCTCAACTTAGATGGAGCGAGAAGACTCGCAAGGAAGAATCGGACCGTCATCAATCGAAAATTGATGAGCTATCGGATATGATGTTTCAAATGAGGCTGGAATTAAGCGACCTCAAGAAGAAGGAGAGGAGGAAACTAACAAAATCGGTTAGAGCAAACTCATCCGATGAGGATAGCGACTCCTCCATGCCATCTCTTGAAGACCTTAACCCGACGGTCAACATGAATCAATTTAATCCAAGACAAAGACCGGCTGCCAATTATCGTGTCCCGGGTGGGGGTGTGCGAGCCGCTCGTGTGGAAGAAGAGCCAAGAACTCTTGGCCAAAGGATGGATCCAATTCAGCAACCACGCCGTCTAGGTGTGAACTTTGATGCTGATGATATGCAAGGGTTTAGCTTCAACCCACAAGTTATTACCATCGTTTGCCAAAGTCAGTTTGGAGGAATGAGTAGCGAATCTCCACATCAACATTTACAGAATTTTGAGATCTTGATGGAGACAATGAAGCCAAAGAATGCAACTACCAACAACTACAAGATCAAGCCATTCTTCTTCTCTTTGAAAGGGAAAGCTTTATCTTGGTATCAAGCTCTTCCAAATGGAAAACTCAACACATGGGAGGATCTTTCTTCGGAATTCCTCACCAAATTCTTTCCGCCATCTAAAACGGCGGAGTTGACACTACAAAAAAAAAACTTTTGCGACGGATGTTTGCGACGGTAAAAAACCAATTCGCGACGGCATTGCGTCGGCAAAGACGCTGACGCGAAGATGTCCGACGCAAATACCTTTAGCGACGGTAAGTTACCGTCGCCGTTTAGTTTGCGACGGCGGTGCGTCGGCACCAACCGTTGCAAAAAAGGCTTCCGTCGGCGCCAAATTTAATGTTCGCGACTGTTTACGCCGTCGCCAAAATCGATGACGTGTAATTTTTCAAATGTTTGCGACGGAAAGGGCTGTCGCAAAAGCCTTCGCAAAAAAAATATATGACGAACCGAAATAAACTTGTGACGGCTATCTCCCGTCGCAAATAGTATAACAGCTGCATCATTTAAAACCTGTGATGGTACGTTGCTAACGCAAATGTTACACCTGAATCGCATAATTGTGATGATTTGGAGCCGTCACAAACCTAAAGTTTACTTTCATGCTATTTTAATATGCAATAATTTCACATTAATGAAAGAGTAATCAAATAATAGAAGTTTAATATAGCATATTCGACATTAAAAGCACAATATAGCATATTACATTAGTTTAAGTCATTGTGAACAATCCACCAAAAAAAAAGTCATTATGAACAACACAAAATGAAACATACTTAAACGTTTTCATTTGGATTTTCTTCTTGAGAGACTTCTTCAACGGCGGACTCTCTTTCACCTTCTCCAATAGACTCATTTTGATGAACATTTGTTCTACCCTACAAAACCAAAATTCTCTACATTAACATCAAAATATGATATTCAAGCATTTGTCAATAACAATATTAACAACACTACACATTATTATCATTATCACTAAACCAAGTACCAAGTACAAGCTATCCACAAGTAATAAATTACTTATGCTGATTAAACACAGGTGTTATCCCCTTTGATTTAGCATGTGCAATAGAAAAAAAAAAATGAATTTGTAAGTTTTTTTGGAATGTGGGTGGGGGAAGAATAAAATTCTATATGCTATTTAAGCTAGTGCTATTTAAGCTAGTGATACCTTTCAGAGAATGATTTCCATTAAGTCCCCAAAACCTATCTGCAAGAAATTGTTAGGCACATGGGGTTAGAGTGACTTGGAAAGGTCTAGAACTTAGTTGTTTATGACTCTGCAGGTATTTGCCTCAGGTCACCTACTGTTACATTAGGTCTTAGTCATTGTTATCCAAAGAATATGTTGCCTTGTTGCCAGTTCGAAGCATTAGGCTCATCTAGTGGCCAGTGGAAAAGTTTTGACCAGAAAAATTCTTCTAAATCCCCTTCATTTTCCCTAAGTTTTTGTCTTTATTTGAACCAATCTTGAGTATTGAGTGTTTAGATGTTGATCCAAATTTCCAAGTCTATCAGAATCATAGCATTTTAATAGAAATTGTGCCTAAGGCTGTCAAGCACCATCATCTATATGACTTCTAGAAGGAAATTATGTTCCACTGCAGACCAAAAATAATCGAATCTTGTGGCAATGTCAGAAAACTAACAGGATAGGGAAATTAAGATCACAGTACAGAGATCGACGCACCGTGTCGTGACTTTTTTGTGGAGATATCTCCAATTTCTTTCCTTTTTCTAAGAATCTGTTCACGCATTCGTGTATTGAAGCTTGTCTCATTATCATCGTCGTCATTCTCACTATCATTGTGTTTATGGTCAACAGGAAGATCAACTATGGAGTCCTGTAACCGTCCCTTCTTTGCTGTCAGGGTTTTTCTTATCGATAACTTCATGTCCCTTGCATGTTGTGCTTTCTCAGAGTTCTGACACCAAAGTTGGTTGAAATTAATTATATAAATCGACTTGGAATGCATAAAAACAAAAGTTACGCTGAATCATTATTTTGTCAGCAGTACTTACAACCCTAAAGTGAATCTCATAGACTTGCATTTCATAAATAAATAAAAAGCAATAAAAAGAATTGCTAAGCATGAGAAAGAAAAATTAAGAATGAAATGAAATGTTGGCTTTGCATCCTATACAAGTACAGTAACATACAGAAGCTACCATAACCATCTCTGTCGGGAGAAACGAGTAGAATTGAACCCAAGACAAGCACACACATAAGGAATGAACCCATGGCTACTAGAACAACCTTGTAAGAGAAAGAAATCCCTTTTAGGAGTAACAACCTTTACAAATTTAAGGAAGTATTTAGGATGCTTGATACTAGAGGTTGGGATCAATATAAGCCAACTCAAATTATCACCACCAGCAAACTTATAAAATCAACATCAGAACCCTAGACAACTCAGATTATGCATCATAACAAGCACTAAGAAATTAAAGAGGCTTTGTCCAGGAAGAATCATATATTCCCTTTCCATTTGTGATCAAGTAATTGTGATTTATTATATGAACATTTGCTAATTATAATAATAATAATAATCAGTAAACCAGTACAAAACATTCAAAGATGAAATATCAAGGTACGGCTACCCTCGCATGGAAAATCCTAGTTTACCTTATAAATTTACCAAAAATCCTCTCTTATCAGGTGAAATGATGTATCATGTATATAGTACACAAGTATTATATGTATTCCGTATTCGGAACCAATAGAAAAGAAATAAGAAAAACAAAGAATTGTAGTACATCACACTTGTAAACTTGGAAAAGAAAAGAGTGGGGGACCTTCTTTTACATTATCTGCCAATTCATCAAAGTCTCTCCGGTTTGCTGAAGGAAAAATCAGTGTTTTCACATCACTCCTCCTTGCTGCTATAGTTTTCTCCTTAACCTGATTTCAGAGAAAAATTACATTAGTGAATGCATGATCATGGGCAGTGCACAATTTCAAGTACAGAAACAGTTTTTCTAACCTATGCCCTCATAAATGTGATAAAAAGAAATCAACTTATACAAAATTTTATAGCATATATATTCACTTACCCCACCGATTGGAAGTATCTTCCCCGTGAGTGTTACTTCACCAGTCATTGTAGGAAATCACTAAAAAGGGTGAAAGTTCTAAAGTCAATTCTGTTAGGATGTGACTCTGTGAGATTTGGGTGCTGATGTCACCACTGGTGATTTAAGAAGCTGATATTCTATAAATAAGGGTACTACACCTAAATTGCATTTTATCCTATACTAATACTGGCATTGGGTATTCATAAGAACCTTTAGGTGGTTTGCCTAATGGTTTTAGGAGTAAACTCCAAGGATTAATTCCTTGGCTTTGATTTATATCTATTATGTTTTGGTCTTGGTGTGTTTGTGAGATATTTGTTCCCAAATTTTATACTAGTCTCCTAAACATAAAAATCTTTTTCCTATTTTCCCTCCATATATGTCATCCTTAATTTCCTGACAGTGATAACCATTTGTGAGGGGGCTAATGCATAATCAAATTTTATTGGGCAATTTTGGTAACTAGGCTTTTTTGAAAAACTATAGTAGTAACTAGGTTTTTTAATGTTTCAATTAAGTAAATATACCCCAACCTTTTGTATTTATTCTCAAACTCTACACACTTTTCTCTCAAGGGGTACATTTACTAAACACAAAACTAGAAAAAGCCTAGTAAATCAAATTTTTTCAATTTTATTTGAGCACACCTTGATATATGATACTAAACAATCAGTGTGAGAATCTCATCTCCCATTTTACTATTTCAAACTGTAACAAAATCATATTTGAAAGTTGTGTTTTGGGTAAAGTTGGCTTGATATATCTTATTTTAAAAAATAAAGTGAAGTTTGATATTTCATACATACTTGAAATTTGCATTAATTTAAAAGATTCTAAAATAAAATAATTACTGTAGGAAATCATCAGATATAAGCCTATATATGTTTTGGGTAAAGTTGGTCTGTTAGCAGGTGATGTGTATATTATCTGTTGGAAATATCCATTCAATACATATTAGATAGACAAAAGGACATTTACACTGTACGGTATATGCGAGATGATTTAACACAGTGAGAACATATCCATTCAATACATATTAGATAGACAAAAACACAAAAGTTTCAAGCTGGTCACTTGGCCAGGGACTAATAATATGAAAGCTTCTACTATTATGCAGACCTCACAAACTACAAACAAATATGCGTACTAAGAGCTCACTTGTGCTTATTGAAAATGATCAAATATATTTACCAAGCGCAACTCATTAGTACTATCAAGTTTTAACATGTTACATTCTTAAAAGCGCTAGATTGTGTTGGGTTAAGAGTCGCAAACACAAAAGAATTAGCACTCCAAAGAGATACAAGTCCGTTCGATTGACCTTACTCATTTTGCTAATAGAAGATAATTCTCTATTTGCAAAGACAAGACCCTAGTTCAGCAAAATACAAAGCATAATCCTAAATTTGTAATCACTAATAATTACACTATGTCATCCTGTAATCGTTACTGTGACTATCAACACTCTAATTCTTCATTTATCTTCCAAGACCCTTCCTAGCTTCTACAATGCACAACTAAAGACTTCTTATGAATAGCAAAGCTAATGGATGGAAACCATTTGTTTTCTCCACTATCATGAAGCAACTACCTAGGGCAAATTGCATAGAGCTTCATTTTCTTAATCATTTTCAGCATAGATGCACACTAACTTGACAACTATCAAAAGACTATCTATCTCCAGGATCAATCAGAAACTTCACTTGGACAACAATAACTACATTAAATCTATGTTTCAAGCTCACTTGGACAACAGTAACTACATGAGGTGTTGTACCTCATATGAAAACTTACCAGGCATGCTCAATTGTGGCTCTAAACAATTATTTTTCTTCATATTCGGTCAATAACATTACTTCATCCAAAAAAAATCCAGTTGTGAATACTAAACCCCAAATTCACTGCAAATATCTAAAAATTGAAATAGCTCAGCAAAAGAGATCGAGTTTGTACACCTTGCGAAGGGCGGTGGCGAGCTCACCACAGGTGAAATTGGCGACGGCAGAGGTGGTAAGGGGGATTCCGTTGAGGGCTGGTGGAGTCGCTGGTGTCGGCGTCGCTGCCCGCTGGTGTCGTTGGGGAGCGTGGGTAGTGGAGTCGTTGGTGCCTGGTGGCTCGTTGGACACTGGAAATGCCGTCGGGCCGGCGGCAAAGCCTTCTGTGTGCGAGCGAGACTAGGGCAGCGGAGTTGGGAGGAAGACGCCACTGTGTGGAAGGGACTGAAGAATTGTTGAAGAGACGAAAGCAATGTTTACGAACTTAGGGCTAATATGATTTTACTGTATCCAAAAGAAAAATGTAAGTAAAATATTATTTCTTTTTTTTTAGACCTCATTATTTTTTACTTTGGCGCTCATATTTGAGCGGGTTGTTGCGACGGTGATAATAACCGACGCGAAAGTAATTATTTTAGCGTCGGTACCTAAACATTGATGTACTATTTGCGACGGGAATAATATGCCGTCGCAAAATAAACGAACACATTAAACGCCGTCGCAATGCCGTCACAAAAAATGTTCATTGGCGTTAGGAAACCCACCCCGTCGCAAACTACCGTCGCAAAACTAATTATTTTTTGTAGTGTGAGAGGTTAGATAATGCATTTTCTATGAGATCTAACGAAAGTTTGTTTCAATCTTGGGAAAGATTTCAGGATTTACTATTGGATTGCCCACACCATGGCATTTTCAAGTTGGAGCTATTGGAGATATACTATAAGGGGCTGGATATGGAAACACAATTCAAGCTCCAATCCCTTTCATGTGGTACATTCATGGACATGAGAGAAGATGACGCTTGAGACTTCATTGAGAAGCAAGCCCGAGTCATTGAGAAGTATTCTCACCGGAAAGTAGAAGCAAATCATGTGGAGCAAGGAGCAAAGCTATCACAAGCTGCTCAAACTCAAATCTTTTCTCTCAATACCGAGATTAAAGAATTGAAGGAAGCCATTATAACCAACTTTCCAAAGCAAAAGGGGCAAGATGTGGGTTATTTGGGAAACAACAATAACCACAACGGAAATGAGAATACAAACCGCAACACACCGGAACAACAATCGGAACAATTGGAACAACAACAACAACAACCGGAATAACAATTGGAACAACAATAGGAGCTCAAACAACAACAATTGGCGTTCCAACCAACAACACAATTCCGGTAATTCTTATCCCAATTCAGGAAATTCACTAACTCCACCTTCTTCTTCTTTCATTCCTTTGAAAAGTCAGGAACAAGCATCTAATAGTGGAAGCACTTCGGGAAAAGAGAAGCCCGATCCCATGTTGGAAACAATTTTGGGAAAGCTTCAAGGACTGGAGAGTCACATCATTAAGGTCGATGATCACATTAATAAGGTTGATAAAGCCCAAAAGGTTTTAGAAAACCAAATGTTTAGCCATACTGAGGAAGTTCCTAGGAATCAAGGAAAACTTCCAGGAAAGACGGAGGATAACCCAAAAGGAAGGGTGATGGCTATCACAACTAGGAGCGGAGCAACAACCACCGACCCGCAGCCTAAGTTTGTGGAAGTTCCCGTCTATAAGGAGAAAGAGAAGGGGAAGGAGAAGGAAGACAACTACATTCCTCCTCCAGCTTACAAACCTCTCCTACCATTCCCTCAATCTAGAGCAAGAGCGCGTCTAGACAAGCAATTCGGTAAGTTTATTGAGCTCATGAGCAAATTGCATATTAATATACCTTTCATTGATACAATTGTAGGTATGCCAGCTTATGGGAAGTTCTTAAAGGAGATCCTCTCTAACAAGAGGAAATTAGAGGATTTTGGAGAGGTCAAGATGAGTTCGGATTCATCGGATCTCATCAAGACAATGAAGGAAAAGATGCCCCCAAAGCTGAAGGATCCGGGGTCGTTTTGTATTCCCATAGGAGTGGGAGATATCACATATGATGCATTATGTGATTTAGGAGCAAGCGTGAGCATCATTCCGCTTGCCTTATGCAGGAAGATCGGTTTAGGGGAACCTAAACCGGTGAAGATGACGTTATACATGGCGGATCGATCCATAACTCGTCCCGTCGGCATAGTTGAAGACGTCCCAGTCAAGCTTGGTAAATTCTATGTTCCTATAGATTTTGTTGTGCTTGAAATTCCTGCAGATAGTCCGGTCCCTATCATACTCGGAAGACCGTTTCTTGCAACATCCGGTTGTATAGTTGATTGCAATAATGCTAGACTCGCTTTCGACATAGGAGAAGAAAAGGTAGAGTTCGTTCTCTCCACTTTGGTGAAGGAACCAGCTTTTGACGAAGATATATTCAACATCCATGACGAAGAGCTATCTAGAGAGAAGGTATGTTCGATTCTCTTCAAAGATCCCTTGCAAAAGGTTATCTCTATGAGCAGTATGGATATAGGGGAAGAAGAGGAATGCAATGAGGAAATTGAAGCTTTAGAGAAGCAAAAAGAAGTGTATGAAGAAGAATTTGAGAAACTCTACGATGGGTCAGAGAACGTAAGAAATCACGGCCAGTCGTGCTATTCCACGGCCGTGGAATCCACCAACATGACCGTAATTAGCTATTCAGAGGACTCCAGTAAGTTACTCGGCCAAAACCACGGCCGTGGAATAAACAGAGGCACCGTAATTGATTTTTACGCCCAAAACCACGGCCGTGGAGGAAACAGGGGAGCCGTAATTTTGGGTGAATCTGAAGGAAATTGTGTTTTCTCCGCCACTTCTTTTGATTCTTCTCCAACATCTTCTACATCCTTAGACACTTCTAAGGAAATATTATACACTCCTCAAGATCCATTAGGGAGTCCTATAGTGATGGAATTGAAGCCACTTCCCGCACATCTAAGGTACGCATTTCTAGGACCTAATTCTACCTTTCCAGTAATTGTTAGTTCCGATTTGAGTATAGATGAACATAGTAAGCTTATGGTTGTTCTTAAGAAACATAGGAAAGCCTTAGGATATACTATAGAGGATCTAGTAGGAATCAAGCCTTCACTATGCATGCATAAGATCCTAATGGAAGAAGACTTTAGAACCTCGCGACAACCTAAAAGGCGGTTGAATCCGACCATGAAGGAGGTTGTCAAGAAGGAAATTCTTAAACTACTTGATGCAGGTATCATCTATCCTATCTCCGATAGCAAATGGGTTAGTCCCGTACAGGTGGTTCCAAAGAAGGGAGGAATGACGGTCATTACCAACAAGAACAATGAGCTCATTCCTACGCGAACCGTTACAGGATGGAGGATGTGCATAGACTACCGCAAGCTAAACAACGCAACGAGGAAGGATCACTTCCCACTACCCTTCATCGACCAAATGCTTGAGAGGTTAGCACAACACTCACACTTTTTCTATCTTGACGGTTATAGTGGTTTCTTTCAGATCCCGATACATCCGGACGATCAAGAGAAGACCACATTCACGTGCCCGTGGGCTACGTTTGCTTATAGGAGAATGCCGTTTGGGCTTTGCAACGCCCCAACCACCTTTCAAAGGTGCATGATGGCTATCTTCTCGGAGTACATAGAGGAGATCATGGAGGTTTTTATGGATGATTTTTCTGTTTATGGTTCCTCTTTCGATAACCGCCTCTCTAACCTTGCTCTTGTGCTACAAAGGTGTGAAGACACTAACCTAGTTCTTAATTGGGAAAAGTGTCAATTTATGGTGAAAGAAGGCATTGTATTAGGACACTTAATCTCTAGTAGAGGGATTGAAGTGGATAACTGCTAAAGGGATAAGAAGTTTTCTAGGACATGCTGGATTTTATAGACGTTTTATAAAGGATTTCTCTAAGATATTAAAGCCGCTTACTAATCTATTGATGAAGGATGTAGTTTTTGACTTTTCGCAGGAATGTTTAGATGCGTTTAATAAGATTCGGGAAGCTCTAATCTCAGCCCCGATTATTCAACCTCCGGATTGGAATCTTCCATTCGAGGTTATGTGTGACGCAAGTGACGTAGCTATAGGAGCTGTGCTTGGGAAAAGAAAGGAAGGACGAACCCACGCTATCTACTACGCTAGCAAGACGCTAGATGAAGCGCAGCTCAACTACGCCACTACCGAGAAAGAATATTTAGCAATTGTATATGCATTTGAAAAGTTTCGCTCTTATCTTGTAGGTGCAAAGGTGATTGTGTACACGGATCATGTTGCGATCCGGTATTTGCTTGCAAAGAAGGATGCGAAACCAAGGCTAATTAGATGGATTCTTCTCCTACAAGAATTCGACCTAGAGATCCGTAACAAGAAGGGTTCGGAAAATTCTGTTGCGGATCATTTGAGTCGTCTACCACATCTTGAGGACGACAATCTACCCATAGATGACTCCTTTCCGGACGAGCATTTACATATCATAGAGGAGTGCATCGACGTGATCACCAAAGGTAATTAACCATGGTTTGCTGATTTTGTTAACTATTTGGGTTGCCAGAAATTACCACCCGGATTATCTTATGCACAAAGAAAGAAGTTCTTTAAGGATGTTCGGGAATACTTTTGGAATGAACCTCTCCTCTTTAAGAGAGGTCCTGACGGCATCATTCGACGATGTGTGCCGGAAGATGAGATGCAAAGTGTCATCCGTCATTGTCATTCACTACCTTGTGGAGGACACGCTAGTTCGAACAAGACTAGCGCTAAGGTATTGCAATTTGGGTTCTTTTGGCCTACTTTATTTAAAGATGTGCAAACCTTTGTTTCCTGCTGCGATCCTTGTCAAAGAATAGGGAACATATCTAGGAGAAACGAGATGCCTCTTAACAACATTCAAGAGGTGGAGATCTTTGACGTTTGGGAAGTAGACTTCATGGGACCTTTCCTATCATCTTGTGGAAACCAATACATACTTCTAGCCGTAGATTATGTTTCGAGATGGGTTGAAGCAATTGCCTCTCCTACTAATGATGCCATGGTTGTTATGTTCTGTAACAAGACCATTTTCCCACGATTTGGGACACCACGGACTATCATTAGTGATGGAGGCTCTCACTTCATTGCCCGACGATTGGAAACTCTATTAGCTAAGTATGGGGTTACTCACAAGATCGCCACCCCTTACCATCCACAAACTAGTGGACAAGTGGAGATTTCAAACCGGGAGATTAAATAGATTCTAGAGAAGACGGTTTCAAGGACAAGGAAGGATTGGTCTTTGAAGCTAGATGATGCATTATGGGCATACCGGACTGCATACAAGACTCCCATAGGTACGACGCCATACAACCTTGTGTATGGGAAGTCTTGTCACTTGCCGGTAGAATTGGAGCATAAGGCGTATTGGGCAATAAAGTGGTTGAACTTCAGCATGAAGGAGGCGGGAGAGAAGCGTCTCTTGGACCTTAACGAGCTTGAAGAACTCCGCTTGAACGCCTACGAAAACTCCAAGATCTATAAAGAAAGAGCGAAGCGTTGGCATGATAAGCATATCATCCCAAAGGACCTCAAAGAAGGAGATTAAGTTCTCCTCTTCAATTCAAGACTTCGTCTCTTTCCAGGTAAACTTAAATTTCGTTGGACTGGACCTTATCTAATCAAACATGTTTTTCCCCATGGTGCAGTTGAAGTATGGGGTGAAAAGGGCGGAAGCTTTAAGGTGAACGGTCAACGACTCAAGAAATACTCACCGGAACTCCAAGCAGAAGAGTTCGCACCTACCGCACTTGAATAGGTGTAAGTACGGTTTAGCTACGGACCTTAAACAAGCGCTTCTTGGGAGGCAACCCAAGGTATTGCACTTATGTTTTTGTTTTTGATTCATAGATTAGAGTAATTTAGACATTTTGTTTTGTTTTGCCTTCGATACCTTCCGGTATGTTCGTGTTTTTGGATGTAGGATCAATGGAAGAGGCAAGGGAGAAGGAAAAGTTAGAAGTAATTGACGAAACTTTGACTTTGGCACATTACAAAGAGTTCCACGGCCAAAACCAGGGCCGTGACAGCTACAGTGACCGTAATTTGCAAAAGCCTGAGAAAAATCACCAAAACCACGGTTCCATACATTTCCACGGCCGTGGAAACCCCCGAGTGACCGTAATTTTTCAAAAATTATACGGTTACTATATAAACCACGTCTCTTCACAAAGAACACCAAAAATACCCAATTCCACGCCTAAAATCGCCGATTCGACCCCCCTCTCTCAAATCTCCGTTCGTTAATCGTTTCGAACGATTCTTTAACCCAAAGTGAAGCAAATTCAACCATCTACAAGATCCAAGCAACAATTCGAGTGGAAAATCACCGTAGAAGATAGAATTTGGATTTTAAAAATCCAATACCTAGGTTTTTCTTCTCTTCTCTCACTTTGTCGATTTGATTCAGTTTTCGCAAGAATTTTTAGGAGAACTGATTAGAACTGCATTGGAATTAGTCTAGGGCTGATGTCTGTTGATTTTGGTGTTGATTGAGTGGATTTTGAGAAATTACGAGTCGAACCACGGTCACTGGGCATTCCACGGCCGTGGAAACTGAAGAACATGCCGTAATTTTGGATAGAATATGGATTTGGTTAGAAGAATGTCTAATAGGAATAAGAAAAGGAAAGGTAATGCTTTCTCCTCCTCCCAAGTACCTCCTAGTGAGCCACCATCACCCCCACCCCCTAGAATTCCTAAGATTCATGAGGATTACCTCGATGCCTTAGAGAGGATCGAGAAGAGACCGGTCATAGGACCACGTTATTTGCTGCTTGAGGATTTAGAGCCACTGAATGTGGTAGGTGACCTTACTTGGTTACTAGATAGAGCTGGTTTGATCATCTTCTCCGCCATTCGGGAAGATGCGTACGAGGAGAACACTAGAGAGTTTGTGATCTCTTTTGAGCATTGTCATGTGGATAGGACAGTTTCTTTCAGGCTGATGGAGTGGAACTATGAGTTTTCGATCCGAGAGTTTGGAGCCTTCTTTGGGTTCCATGAGACCTTCAATGGTCGTTTTCCTAGTGGCGTGTACGCCAAAGATTTTTGGGAGGACATTGCCATGATATATGCTAGCGAGGACCGTTGGCAACCTGCTGATACCAAGGCTAAGTTGATCTATCACTTAGCCTTGAAGATAGCCCACCGAGTACTTTCTGAGTGTCTCTTCCCTAGGACTAAGACTCCTCAGAAGATCAAGACTGATGAGTTGTTTTTGCTGTATTGTATGCTGCATGGTAGGCCTGCTGACTGTGCCACCCTCTTAGCTTCTACCATGAGTAAGCTAAAGAACAAGAGGGCCGGCAATATCGGATATGGTGGGATGGTCACCTACATTGCTAGACAGCTGGGTATCGACTTTTCTGCGTGCACTAGGATAGCGGCCAAACCTTTAGGACCTCAAAGCCTCATGACTAGAGGTATTATCTTTCCTAGGCATAGATGTCCACCTACCACTGCCATGCCTTGGGAGGGTAGATGAGGTAGAGGTGTTACATGGCTTCCCGAGTATTCCATTATGGATGGACGCCATAACTGGAAGGAGACATTCGCTGCTATGCATGCGAATAGATTGGTAGCACCTCCGTACATTCCCCCAGAGATGCCAGCTGCAGATGAGGAGGAGATGAGAGGGGATGACGGTTTTGAGGGAGGAGGTGAGAAGCACGACTTTGGCAGTTTTCCGGATCATCCGGACACATTTCCCAACCTCCCTAGGCAGTCTCCCCGCCCTGCTAGACCTTCCGGTTCTTCCTCTCGCCGTGCTAGCGTGAGTGAGAGGCCGACATGGATGGCGACCCCTCCCGATTGGTATAGCCCATAGACAGAGTGGATGGGAGCTCCACCGACTTGGCATGCACAGCCACCACCTGCACCAGCACCATCAGATGCACAGCTTGGTACAGTCAGGCGCCGGAGTGGTACGAGCAGCTACCGGAGTGGGCCACTGACCTTTCCAGGAGAGTCGGTGCTTTGGAGATCCGGCAGGACGCTAGAGATGTGCGAGCCGATGCGCATGATAGGATGATGAGGGACATCTACCGCCAACAGTTTGGGCGGAACTTCAACTCCAGCTTCTTCCCGTTTCCACCACCACCAGCTCCTCAGTGATGACCATGGATGATCGTAGCATTAACCGCTCCACCACCGTCTTGTGAGTTCATTTTCTTTCTTTCTTTTCTTTATTTCTTTTTGAACATTAGGGACAATGTTTGTCTCAAGTATGGGGTGGAGTGTGACTATCATTTGTAATAACTCTACTCACTTTTGCTTGCCTTGATTGAGAACACTTTGCATGTTTCATTCCATTGTCACACGTTTCATTATCGCATTGCATGAAAAAGCTTTTGAAAAACCCATAAAAATTGAAAAATTTTGAAAATTTTGTGCTTCTAAGAATTGAGATGATTTCTATGATAATCACTACTTGTGAATTGAGTTTTAGATGACAATTGTATGCCTAAACAAATAATGAATTGAAAAGAAATTGAATGTGTTGATTATTCCTCTCTTGCAAGTTTCATAATGTGAAGAGTTTTATCTAAATCATATTGAGAAATCAAGTTTGAAATCACATGATAAGTTCTTATACTTCTTGTTGAAATGATTAAGGCAATTCGATTTTCTTTCTTCTTTCTTTGATCATTTAGCCCCTCAATGAAATAATAGCCTCCCTTACCCATCCGAGAATTTGGAGGAGTTGAATTTTGGCATGTTTGATGTGGGAGGGCCATGAAAGCAAAATTTTTCATTCAAAGAATAGAAATTATAGGTTTGGGGAAGTCAATCATGATGATGAGTAACTCGGCACCATTCACATAGCCGGGTGTTTGTGTCTTGCCAAAGTCGGATTGAGCGATATTCCTAACGGATTATGGTATGTGCATCAAGGGTTTGAGGCATCTCGAAATTGAGAAACGCCAATCTCCTAGGCTTCGGTTTTTGTGCATCGCTGTCCATAACTCCAAAGTAAAGTCGAAAAGTTATGTGCAAAAAGTAAAGAGCAAAGCTGTAAGTTGGTGGATGGTTCAAGTAAAAAGAAAAAAAAATTGTGTTGTTCGTTCTTCCCGGATTCATACATCACATTCCTTTACAAATTTCCCACCCTTTCCGCACTCTAGACCTTACTTGAAAGACCTTAAGATCTTTGAGTATGTTGTTTGGCTTTGTGGTCTAAACTGGATTCCTCATGATTGATTTGATATATTGCAAGTTATGATGCATGTTATGATTTTCTTCCAAAGTGTGATTATCCTTTTCATGATATAATTCCTTTTGATCATATGATGATTTTCATTAGCTATGAAGCAACCATTTGAGGGTGATCTATGAATAGAAGCACAACCAAAATATTGTGGTTTTTCTCTATTTTTGCATATTCATAATCCATATCATCTTGTATCTTAAGTTTAAACCTTGCTTGGGGACAAGCAAGAGGCAAATATGGGGTATTTTGATGACATGAATTATGACCTATTTTTAGGCATGTATTTATATAGATTTTCCCTTTATTTTGGATGCATAGACATACATTCATGGCATTTATGATTATATTCACCTACTTTGCAAGAATAGGAGGTCTACACAGAGTTTTATTGCATTTATAGGTAATTTGGCGAATTATGGAGCAAAAATGGCACATTTGAGGATTAAGCCTTGAAGCGGGACAAAAAGGAGCGTAAAAAGAATTTAGGACGCGCCAAAGTATCTTCTGATACCGTCTGACGCGACAAAGTATTTTCTGATACCTTCGGACGCGGCTCAAAGTATTTTCTGATACCGTCGGACGCGGCCCAAAGTATTCTCTGATACCGTGTGACGCGCCAAAGTATTTTCTGATACCTTATGACGCTGCCCAGAGTATCTTCTGATACCAGCGGATTCGACTTCTTTTTAGTCAAAATATTTAGGGTTTTATCTTTAAACACTAGATTGATCCCTACATATATTCGATAGGCTTCAACATTGAAAGGTGGACGGTGACAACCCCAGGATTTGGATCCCCAAAGAGAGGGAGGGTTGAAGATTTTATTGCGTACAGGGAAGATTCGGAGAAGGACGCGATTTGGATATTGTGTACTTCGAGTATATCTTGGGGTTTACAATTGGAGACGGATTGACATCCTGTTCTTCATTGTTCCCATAGATTGTTGTGAGGATTTCTATTCCCTTTTTCTGTATTCATTCGATACAAACATTGATTGTTCGGATTTGAGATTGAGTTTTTGATTATTATTGAGTTTTTGAGGTTTTCATCCCTTTTCTCTTTAAACTTGATTATTGAATTGATGATGATGGTTATTGGCTAAAACCCTTTAGCAATTCTAAGGTGAAGGGTTAATAAATGTGGCTTAGATGATGATAGATCGATCGTAAACAGATTGGACCCTGAGAGTGCGAGAAATATCGTCGACACCCTAAATCATGACCTATTCTTAGGTTTCCACGGTCGTGATTCTCAAGATCTAGCCGTGATTTATCCCAATTTACGAACCTTGCTTTTACTTTAATCCAAAGTTATAGATTTGCTTTAATCTAGTATTGGCTTGCCCTTTTCTAGGTAGTAGTGAAGCCTCAACAACCTCTACTTCGATTTCGAGCGTCACAACCTTAATCGGTTTAGTTAGTCTTGATCCTTGGGTTATAAGTTTGGGTATTTGAGATTAATTCTTGTCTTTAGATCCTTTCTATACTGAAGCCTCAACAACCTTTATAGAGAGTGCCTTTAGATAAGTCATATAAAGCCTTGGAACTTCACCGTACATTGCTTTACCTTAGCATACCTTTGCAACTCTTAACTTTGTCCTTAGTTCTTTAGTATATCTTGAATCGATTGCCACAATTAGATACCTGGATCTTTAGGGTTGCTGTTTTCCCAATATATTTGCAAATCTTTACTCTTTTTCTTGCTTGACAACTTTATAACTGAATTTGTTCCCCCCAAATCCCTGTATTCGATACTCTGGAATTCTTGCTTTACTACGCCGATCCGTATACTGCGGGTTCGCTTGCTTGATTCTAGTTTTATAAATTTAAAGCTTATTTGCACGCACGCTAAGTGGCGAACACATATCCTCGTGTCAATATTTTTAATTCCGCACCATATATACTTTAATGTGACTAACTTTGTTTTGCAGGAGCAAGAAGTCAAGGTCCTTGAAATAGAGTTTTAAAGTCCTTAAAATCAAAGTTTCACTAGTAGCACAGATTGACATCAAGACCCTTGAAAGGAGTTTCAAGGCCTTGAGATTTGGTTTGCAAAAAGTTCCCATACTCTATTCAACCCCCCCTTCTAGAGTATTATCTATCTTATTTATATCACCTATCGGTTCTTCAATTGGTATCAAACCTAGACTCACGTTTATTGATTTAACCATCAGTGAGACTAATCATGAATCCTGTAGGTGATGGTGGATTTGCTCAAGGAAGATCCTCATCTCGACCACCACTCTTCTGTGGCAAGAACTTCGCATATTGGAGATCACTTATGCGTATGTTCATGATTGACCAGAATATGGAGCTTTGGAGCATTATTCAAAATGGACCAAAAGTTCCAATGACAACGGTTGAAGGCATCCAAGTCCCGAAGCAGGAAACAAATTTCACACAGGCTGACTCGGACAGTGTGTCAAAAAATTACAAGGCAATGAATCTACTTTACTGTGGATTAGATGCTAATGAATTCAACTACATCTCATCATGCAAAAGTGCAAAAGAAATATGGGACAAGCTTGTTGTCACTTACGAAGGAACAAGTCAAGTCAAGTCAAGGAAAAAAAAATTAGCATCTTTCTCAGACAATACAAGCTATTCAAGATGAATTCAAATGAACCAGTCAAAGAAATGTTCACTAGATTCACTGAGATGGTGAAAAATCTAGATTCACTTGGAAAGACCTTCACAAATGAAGAAAAAGTGAGAAAGATTCTAAGAAGCTTACCTAAAGCCAAGTGGGGACCAAAGATGACTGCAATTGAAGAAGCTCAAAATCTCACTACTCTTCCTCTTGATGATTTACTTGGAAAACTCATCACACATGAAATGATTCTTGGCGATGAAGATGGAGAACTCCCATCCAACTCCAAGAATTTAGCATTAAAATCCAGAAGAGGTGAGTTACCTTCTGATGAAGAAAATAGTGATGATGATAATGAAGAAGATGCTCTCGCCATGTTCTCTAAAGGTTTAGCAAGAATTCTCAAGATAAAGAAACAATCTGCAAACCGAGAATTTCCACGAGCATCAAAACCCCGAGGTAAGTTTCCTAACTCTAATAAGAAAATGAAAGTATTGACTTGCTTTGAATCTGGTGAAACAGATCATTTGGTGAAGGATTGTCCATAAAAGAAGAGGACCAACTTCAAGAAGAATGATCGAAAGAAGAAAGCCATGGTTGCTTCATGGAGTGATTCAGAATCGACAAATGAATCAGAAGATGAACAAGAACAAGCAAACTTGTGTCTTATGGCCGATTATGAAGATAACTCAAATCTATACATCGACAATATGGTAAGTACAATTTTGTCTCAACCTGAGATTGACCTTAAAAAATTCCTTAAGGATATTATCTTAAGTGATAAGGAACATAGAATAAGGATAAATTCTTTCAAAGAAAAACTTCATGAACAAGATAAACAATTGAGTGAAATGTCTTTGGAGATTGAAAATCTTAACACAGAAAAGGAAGAGCTTGATGACAATATCAAGGCCTTGGAATTAGAAAACCTGATTCTCAAGGACAACCTCTCTTCTCTACATCGAAACTATATCGATCAAGAGAAAGAGAAAGTTGATCTGACTTTAATGTGTCAAGACCAGAAGGCATCACTCATTAAGTTTACTTGTTCAAAAGCTAATCTGGAAAGAATGATGGGTGAACAACAATCTTCACTTAACAAAAATGGTATAGGGTATCATAGGAGCTTTCCTAGAAAACCTACCACCACTTTTGTTACGGCTAAAGGAAGCATTCATATGCTACCTGCTTGTATTGTTGTAAAAAGGGTCATGTTAAATCTACATGTCCTTATAGAAGAAATGATCCTTATATCATCAGAAACACCTATCCTTTATGTTTAAGGAAACAGGTCAAACAAATCTGGGTTCCTAAAGGTACTAGACCACCAAACATGACCGAACCCGAGTATGAACCAAAATATGCCATTTGGTCGACCCGGAAAGGTTGATGTTTGTTGTTTTGCAGGATATCACCAAGGTAAAGGAGCACAAATGGATATTAGATAGTGGTTGCTCAAGACACATGAGTGGAAAGAGTTCTTTATTCTCATATTTAAAGAAGCAATCATGTGGAACTATTACTCTTGGTGATAAAGGAAAGTGTGACATAATTGGCATTGGTAAAATTTGCTACGATTCATCCAACTTTATTGATGATGTTTATTTAGTTGATGGCTTGAAATATAATCTGCTAAGTATTTCTTAATAAAGTCATGTTTGATTTAGAAAAATGTGAAGTTCAAGACATAGAGACGGGAGAAGTATTGCTTACTGCTCCTAGGTGTAATAATGTTTATTCTTTGAGTACTAACCAAGTTGCAAGAACTAAGCTAAAATGTCTAAAGGCCTTGACTGATGATCCAAGGTTTTGACATAGAAGACTTGGCCACGTAAGCATGCACACAATGCAGAAGCTACTTACAAAAGATTTGGTACGTGGTTTGCCAAACCTAAACTTCAAGATCACATTTGGGATGAAGAGGAAGATCCTAAAGGTCAAGACAAGAATATGCAAGAAAAGATTCAAGATACCAAAGAAAATCCTCAAGACCTTGAAACACACCTTCAAGACCTTGAAACTGGAAACTGTGACAACAGAACTCCACTTCAAGGGCTTGAAACCCAACTTCAAGGCCTTGAGATTGGAACAACAAGTAATGCACAAACGGTACCTGAATCGAGTCAGACATATTCAACTCAACCTTCTGGATCTACATCATCTGTCAAAAGAAGAAAAGTTCAACACTCCTCGTATCATCCACAAGAGAATGTGATCTCAGATCCAAATGCTGGAGTTCAAAATATATCTAAAGTAAATAATCTTTGTGCCTTCTCCGCTTTTGTATCACTTGTCGAGCCAAAGAACTACATTCAAGCTCTTCAAGAACCAGACTGGATCATTGCCATGCAAAATGAATTAAATGAATTTGAGAGGAACAAGGTATGGACTCTTACTTCAAGACCAAAGAATCAATCAATTATTGGCACGAAATGGGTCTTTCGAAAGAAATTGGATGAAAGTGGAAAAGTCATACGAAACAAAGCACGACTTGTAGCACAAGACTATAACCAAGAAGAAGGTATTGATTATGAGGAGACTTTTGCTCCTGTTGCCAGGTTAGAAGCCATACGTATGTTACTTGCATTTGCATCTTTCATGAGCATAAAACTTTTTCAAATGGATGTAAAATGTGCTTTTCTAAACGGCTTCTTAGAAGAAGAAGTCTACGTTGCTCAACCTCCTGGTTTTGAAAATGATGAATTTCCGGATCATGTTTTTAAATTAGATAAAGCTCTTTACGGTCTTAAGCAAGCTCCTCGAGCTTGGTATGAAAGATTGTCTAAATATCTTCTTGAAAACAATTTCAAAAGAGGTTTGATTGATAAAACATTGGTTATCAAAACTAGAGGCAACGAAATTTTAGTAGTACAAATCTATGTTGATGATATATTATTCGGTGCTACTAATGATTCCCTTTTCAAGGAATTTTCAGATATTATGTGTAGGGAATTTGAGATGAGCTTAATGGGAGAGTTAAATTTCTTTCTTGGACTTCAAGTTACACAAGCAAAGAAAGGAATTTTCTTCAATCAAAGAAAGTATACTAAAGACTTGCTTATAAAGTACAAAATGGATCAATCTAAGGTTGCAAAGGCTCCTATGAGTTCAACACTTTCGCTAGAATGACAAGAACGGTAAAAGTGTAGTATAAAAGGAGTATCAAGGTATGATCGGTTCATTGTTGTATCTAACTGCTAGTCGTCCTGACATTATGTTTAGCGTGTGCATGCGTGCAAGATTTCAAGCTGATCCTAAAGAGTCACACTTGATAGCTGTGAAAAGAATTTTTCGGTATCTCAATGGTACTAAGGATCTTGGGTTTATGATACCCACGTCAAAGCTCGTTTCATCTTGTTGGCTATTATGATGCAGACCTTGCAGGTTATAAAGTTGATAGAAAAAGTACATCTGGATGTTGTCAATTCTTAGGGTCATCCCTAATCAATTGGCACTCCAAGAAGCAAAATTCTGTTGCCCTATCCACAGCTGAAGCTGAATACATAGATAGCTGTAGGAGCTTGTTGTGCTCAAATTCTTTGGATTGCTCGACAACTTCGTGCCTTGGCTTTGACTTGAGAGGTCTATAATATGTGATAATACTAGTGCTATTTCTATAACCAAAAATCCTGTGCAACATTCAAGGACTAAGCATATTGATGTAAGGCATCACTTCATACGTGATCATGTTGAGAAAGGTGATGTTTCGATTTCTTTTATCTCAACTAACTTGTAGCTTGCAGATATCTTTATCAAGCTTCTTCCTGAAGAACAATTTAATTTTATTAGATTGGAGCTTTGTATGTTGAACAAGGAAGCATTAACGTAGGGGGAGTAAACGAGTTTTAATCATCCTACGCATGCAGCCCAATTGATGTTTTCAAGGGCCTTGAAATGAAATTCAAAGTGGCCTTGAAACATATTTCAAAGGGTAAATAAATAAAACAGATCAATTAGAAATTCATATCTTTTAGATATTGAATTATCTAATTTTTACTTTTAAAGGGATTTCAAAAGGTTTTGTTTTCAGATTCAAAGGATTTTGAAAAGAGGTTACCAAAATTTATGGTAGGAATTTTTATCACTCAAGATCTTAAAAATCTTTTGATCTTACGATCGATTAGACTTCTTCCCATAAGTACCTCTTCTCTTCTCACCTTCTTTCTTCCGCTTCCCTTTTCTTTTGAAAGAACCGTGCTTTACTCTTCCGATTTTCCAAAACCTTCTTCATCGTTTTCTCAAAATTTCTCAAATGGCTCCCAAGAGATCTTCAGTCAATGAAGCAGCACCCTCAGTTTCAAAAAGACAGAGGGTCGTTCAAGTGTCATCCGACTCTGACTCAAGTTCCGACTCGGGGTCAAGTTCAAGTTCTTCGGGATTTTCAAGTGATGTTGGTATTTTTGCCAGAAATGGGCTTCCATCAAATTGGTTTGCCAACCCGACATCTGCTAAGAAGTGGGTCATGAAGTATGATGACCGCCATCAATGCATGCGTGAGGAGGTACACCGTGAACTGTTCACTTGCTTGTCTATGCCAGGGCTTGAAGCGCTCCAAGCGAGCTCAATATGGATCATGCTGAATCCAGGGGAATCATCTTATCCTCGACTGACAAGACTGTTGTATGCCAATTTAACGGCAAGGCATGAAAGAGGGGAGTGGATTCTAAACTCGGTTATCAAAGGTAAGAAAATCACCCTGACTTTTGAAATTATAGCAGATATTTTTGGAATCCCTCTGTATGATGCTTTAGAAGACTCAAACCCTTCTAGAACTCTAAGTTTAGCCAAAGAACAACTTCTTCTTCCTAATGCCTTATCACCACCCACCATCACATGCTTAACTTTGGAGGCTAGAATAATTTATGCTGTTATAGACAGATGTATAGTTCCCAAGTTTGGCAACAAAGACTTTATCACCAATGTTGTGCTGATTCTAACATACAATGTGATAAATGGGTTGAAAGTAAATTTGCCTGAAATCCTCTTGTCTTACATGGTGAATGTTATTAATTCCCCAAGTACTAGTCACCTACCTTATGGGAATTGTCTTCCCAGAATATTCAGACGGTTTTCAGTAGATTTTTCTGATGAGGGGATGCATCTGTACCATGGAGGATTAGATGAAACTTTCTTTGAGACAATAGGAATAAAAAAGACTAAAGTGGGCTTTAGTACTGTGTGGGTGTTAATGGAGCATCCTGAATGGAATTTTACTACACAACAACGACTGAATTTTGTGGAAGAATCGTTGACTTCATCAACTTCTGACTTTATAGAGTTTAGAGTGTCAATGACTGATCAGATGGATAAAGCTCAAGATCTGCTGGGAATTCTGAATCAGAAGATTAACTAGTTATTTCATGTGAGTGCTATGACTTTACCAACTGCAAGTAGTATCAAACAAATATCAGAGGAGGATGGACAGGAAACCCATAAGGATGCTGAGAAGGTTATGGATCAGTGTCATAAAGTTGTCAAAGATAAACCCATCCGACAACCAATGCCAGAAGATCTAGATATCTTGACAATCGAAGAATTTGGGGTCGTCAAGAAGTATGCAAAGGAGTCTACACAAAGAGGAACTGACTATCTCTTAAAGAACATGATCTTGCTGATGCAAAGGATCGATGGAGAGATATGTGTCAACGAGACTATTATAGAAAAGGAAGTTCCTCCAAATGGTACAAGGAAGACTGAAGACTGTCGGCATTTCATGAGTTTTTGAAAAATATTTTTTGGTTTAGAAATACATTTGGTTTTTGGGTCTGTAACTGATTTTTAAGACTTCCTGGTTTGACTGCTTTTTCTCCCTTGTTGAAAGTCAAAGGGGGAGAAATATGATCCGACATTTCGATATACTGCATTCTGCATTTTTAGTTTTGAGATTGTTATATGCATTGCTAAATTAACAAATGCAGGTACGAAACTTTGTGTTGTCTTCCATCAAGAGGGAGATTGAAAACTCCACCATGATTAAAATGGTTTACAGGTGTTGATGATGGAAGACTTCACACAAATATAACAGTTGGATATACTAACAATGTACTTGATTATATATCTAGATATTTGGTTGGATTGAATTCAGTGCAGGTTGTATATCTACATGTCAAGGGCCTTGAAGTTGGATTCAAGAACAAGTTCAAAAGGACAAAATCAAGGGCCTTGGAATCTAAGCTACATGGCACAAGGATTCAAATAAATTGAAGATATTCATTGAAGATTTTGTAACAAGAAGATCTCATCAACCAAGGATTTTGTCAACCGAAGGAAGATCTCAACCGAAGAATAGAGAATCTTTTCTTGAAGATTTTCTAAACAAGATAACGGCAAAAAATATCTTCTCTCTTATCCAACAGAAAGACGAGAAGATCAAGGAGTAAAAGACTCAACGTGTTCGTAGGGACTGAAGACTTGCAACGTCTATCTTACGATCTTCATGGAAAAGAAGATTGATCTTCAAATAGTCATCTCTACAACGGCTAGAAGATCTTTCCATGGAAGATATAAATGAAGATGATGGTCGAAGAAGGAAAAATACAAGCTTACACCGGAAAACATCTTTGCATCCTCAAGCAACCTAATCATCTTCATTCGTTGTTTTTCTTTCTCACATTTACGTAAAAGTTTTATCTCCTTAGAGAGAGAAAACACAAGAGCTCCATTGGTAGATCTAAAAAGTGTTATACTAGAGTGTGTTACTCTGCGAAGTAACTAGGCTATTATAGCTAGGTTAAGAGATGGAGCTAGATCGTAGCATTGGCTACAAGTGAGAGAAGAAGGGGATTTCTTCTAATTTGTATCTAGGCCTTTTTGAAGCTGATAATAGATAGTTAGATCCTACGGATATACCCTGGGATGGAGAGTAGGCTATTTAGAGCCGAACTTCATAAACATATCCTCGTGTCAATCTTTTCAATTCTGCACCATATATACTTTACTGTGACTAACTTTGTTTTGCAGGAGCAAGAAGTCAAGGCCCTTGAAATAGAGTTTCAAAGTTTCATTAGTAGCACAGATTGACATCAAGGCCCTTGAAAGGAGTTTCAAGGCCTTGAGATTTGGTTTGCAAAAAGTTTCCATACTTTATTCACCCCCCTTCTAGAGTATTATCTATCTTATTTATATCAACTATCGGTTCTTCACAGTCATCCGTGCAGTCCGAGCTACGAGACTTATCGGTTGGGGTTGTGAGGCTTTCTAGTGTTATCAAGTTTACTTCCACAGAGGAGGGTAGACTTTGGCATTGATCTAGAGCCCGGGACGATATCGATCTCGAAGGATCCTTACCGTATGACGCCTATCGAGATGCTTGAGCTTAACAAGCAGCTCGAGGAGTTTGCTTAGAAGGGCTTCATCTGCCCTATTGTATCTCCTTAGGACGCACTAATACTCTTTGTCCGGAAGAATGACAGGTCGATGAGGTTATGTATTGATTACCGAGAGCTTAACAAGGTGACAATCAAGAATAAGTACCCATTGACGCGTATCGACGATCTGTTGGATCAATTGCATGGAGCGTCAGTTTTTTCGCGGATCGATCTGAGATCCGGATATGACCAGCTGAGGGTGAGAGAGAAGGACATAGCCAAGACTGCATTTCGGACCAGGTATTGCCACTACGAGTTCGTAGTGATGCCATTCGGGCTCACGAATGAGCCCACAATTTTCATGGAGTTGATGAACAACATCTTCATCGACTTTCTAGACCAGTTTGTAGTTGTCTTCATAAATGACATTCTGGTGTACTCTCGCAGTAGAGAGGAGCATGAAAGACACTTGAGGATTCTACTCCAAGTCCTGCACGATAGAGAGCTCTACACCAAGCTCTCTAAGTTTGAGTTTTCGATGTCCGAGGTAGCATTCCTTGGTCACATCGTTTCAGTTGAAGGGATCAAGGTAGATCCGGCGAAGATCGAGTCAGTAGCATCATGGCCGCCTCCTAAGAACGTTATGGAAGTACACAACTTTAGGACTGGCGGGCTACTATCGGTGTTTTATGGAGGGTTTTTCAGTTATTGCCCGACCTCTCACTTCATTGCTGAGGAAGTCTACGACATTTGGATGGTCCGAGCCGTGCCTGTAGAGCTTCGAGGAGCTGAAGAGGAGGCTGACCTCTGCTCCAAGAAAAAAATACTTAAGATGGGAGGGGAGGGGTTTAAGTTCAAGTTTAGGAGGACCTTTATCGATTGGAGACGCTCCATATAATGTAGGTTGAGATGAATCCAAAACCATGCAAGACTCCTCAAGGCTCCTTGAAGCTTGATCAACCATTAAGGCATTTTCTGGCAAAATCACGGTCTGAATCACGGCCTCTAGCAAAAACCCGGGCGTGGAATCTGAGAAGCTGGCACTTTGGAGTATTACAGAGAGTTCCACGGGACAAACCACGGCCGTGGTTCTCTATGCCAGACCGTGATTCCTACAGCTCTTCAGCACACCTTCGTGTACTTCAAATTCAGCTATTGCCTCCTTTTCTAATGCATCTAAGGCCTTGATTTCTTCATTACAATCATCTTCAACTCCTTCCTCCATCAAACATAAACTAAGAACCTTCTCCAAGGGGTCCTTGATCAAGATCGAGCTCACAACTTCTCTACATTCCTCTTGCTCGACAATGTTGAACACATCTTCACCAAGGGCTGGCCCCTTCATCATTGTGGATAATTTGAACTTGATATTCTCTTCTCCAATGTTGAAAGAGAGAATTCCGTTTTTGCAATCCACCAAACATCCGGATGTGGCTAAGAAAGGTCTCCCTAAGATGATAGGAACCGGATAGTCTGCTGGGATGTCCAAAATAACGAAGTCAATTGGCACATAGAACTTCCCGAGTTGCACCGGTATGTCCTCCAAGATTCCAACCGGGTGAGTGATTGAACGGTCCGCCATGTAAAGGGTCATCTTGACCGGCTTTGGCTCTCCTAGCCCAACCTTGTTGCAAAGTGCAAGCGGGATGATGCTTACACTCGCTCCAAGATCACAAAGGGCTTCATACTTCACTTCTCCAACCCCAATTGGCACACAAAAAGATCCCGGATCTCTTAGCTTAGGAGGCATCTCCTCCTTCATTGTTTGGATCAATTCCGAGGACCTCTTTGTCATCCTCACTTCTCCATACTCCTCCAACTTCCTCTTGTTGGAGAGTATTTCTTTCAAAAACTTGCCATATGCCGGCATTCCTAAAATAGCATCCATGAACGGGATGTTAATATGCAGTTTAGACATAAGTTCAAGGAATTTACCAAAGTGTTTGTCCAAACAAGCTCTTGCTTGTGATTGTGGGAATGGTAGTGGTGGCTTGTATGGAGGTGGTGCCACATATGTTGGCTCATCATCCTTACTCTTGCCTCCACCTTCTTGCAAATATCTCTTCTTCTATCACCACTTGCTTTCCCTTATCATTTCCCTTAGGTAAGGGATCCTTCATGCTCAGCCCACTCCTTATTGTGATGGCCAATACTTGGCCACTTGGGTTATCTTCGGTCCTTCCGGAAAGCTTTCCCATATCTCTATCAGCTTCACCCGCCTTTTGGAACACTTGTGCTTCCAACACCTTTTGAGATTTAGAAATGGAAGTCACCGTGATCTCAAGACTGTTACGCTCAGGATGTGTGTGATACACAATAGGTTTTAAATTTATACTCGTTATATTTCTCCTAACTCCTAGCGAACCCGCAGTGTACGGGACGTTTGTAGTAGGGATAGTATTCCGAGGTCGAACACGAAGACTGAAGTGAAATAGAGTCAACAAGTGAGCATAGATAGTGTGAATCTAGTCTAAGAAAAGATCAAGGAACAAAGAAATGAAAATCTCGGTATTTTTGGTTGGTTTTTGTGGTGATCAAGCAAAGATCACAAATCAAGCAAGATATCAAAACAAACTAACAACTCAAGATAGCAAGGTAAACAAGTAACACAAGCACAAAATATGTAATCAAAGAGAGGAAAGTGGATTCTAGAGGTCAAGATTTCCGGTTATGGCATTGGACTCAAGGTTCTAAGGATTCTAAGGACAAAGTTGCGGTGTTGGGAAAGGGTGTTTCACTAATGGAAGCAATTACCGGGTAGGTCTCTCACTTCTCTAATCCCGAATCAAACTCTTATTACCGGGTAGGTCTCAAGGGGCTAAAGTAGGGAATTCTACATAAACCGGACACTACTTAAGTGGCAAACCTCTCCTTACCGGGTAAGTCTCGGAAAAGTAAGTCTCAAGCAATAATCCTAGCACACTCAATCCAATAGCGGCTTGTGAGGCTCACTACTACCTAGAATTCATCATCTTAGGTATCTAAGATCGGAAATCATCGGGTAGATCTCTTCCCTCACTTAGGTTGATAGCATTAGATGATCCTAAGCTAAATTAAGCTTAATAAACACTAGGATTTCAACAACCTAACACCCTAACATACAGATTCATCAATTAAAGAGCAACAGAGAGGAAAATCGGGTGGATCATGCCTAAATCGGCCGATCTGGCTGAAGAACAGGCCGATTTTTCTCTCTGGATTAGGTTTTGTGCAATCAAATCATCCTAAACTAACATATAAGTCCATCCTATCATCACCCAAGCCATAACCATCAATCCATCACTCCAGAATCACAATAAACTAGCCAATAATATGCATATCAAGATCCAAAATCATCACACAAGCATACATGGTTTTCATAGATGGATGATGAAAGATAAGCAAGTAAAACAATAAATCTCAGCTGAATCTAAGTTTTAGCAAGACTTACAACCCTTCAAATGAAGTTCCAAAACGTTCCTAACAATCCTTGCAATAGTTCTTCAATCAAAGACTCCAAAAATCACTCAAAATCACTCAAAACCTCACTATCACTCTTAGATTGGTGTTCTTCTTCTTCCTTCAATTTGAGAGAGTTTTTCTTCTCCTCCAAGTCTATCCCCAATCCAATGAGCTGTGAATGAGAATGTGGGAGAGGAGAGATGCCCAACAACAGCTTGCAGGACCACTTATATTCTCCACCAAGAGCAAGGCCGGGCAAAGAGATTGTGGGACACGTGGCTTAAGCTGTTGAAGGCCAAAAAATCGACCTACTCAGGAAAATCGGCCGATTTTCCTGAGTGATGGTCCGATTTTCTTCAACAGAAGTATGCTAAGATCGTCTAGCCATGAGTTGCTCCATTGCTTGCACCAATAGTGGTCTTTGTGTCCTTTGTTGCTCCAATCATGCTCCTTTCAAGCTTTGGATGTGTACCACCATGAGGCTTGACACTCGAATGCATCGGTTAATGTCCAAAAGACCCCCAAAATACCTACAACACCGACAAAAGCTCGTGTAGACGTCTTTTCTAGGAATATGCACGAATTGAGCGAAAACGTCATGAACTAATGTCAAACCGTGCATGAATAACGGGAAAAACTATCTAATTAAGTGCCTAAACTAAAGTCATAAATCACGTTATCAAAGACCGTTCAACCTTCCAAGCAATTGCTCAAACATCATGTCGGTTCTATCCTTTGGAGGTTGAGTAAATCCGGGTGGAGGCTCTTGTGAAGCCTTAGGTGGTGGAGCTGCGATTGTGGAAGCGGGAGGGTTCAAGGCTCCATCCGGGTTAAAGTAGGAGAACCCGGGATGGTTGTGGTTAGGCCGGTAATTGTTGAATTGCCGGTTGTTGTTGAAGTTCCTTGGGCCTTGATAGTTGTTGTAATTGCCCCTTCCCATGTAGTTCACATCTTCCTCCTTGGAAGACAAGTTTGCTTGCACTTGCACTTGAGGGCTTGCTTTACTCTTCAAAGTTGTAGCACACAAATCCCTCAAAGACTTAAGCTCATTGTTGATTGCATCAAGCTTGAAATTACTCATGGTGACTTCACTCACCTCATATGCTCCCGCTTTCCTCCCATCACTCTTCCTATGGGAGTACTTTTCAATCACCACAACTTGTTTCTCTACAAACTCCCAAGCTTCATCAACATTCTTTTCCATGAAAGTCCCACCGGAAAGAGATTGAAGCTTGAATTGGCTATCTTCATCAAGTCCCTTGAAGTAGATCTCCAAACTTTATTTTCGGTATACCATGGTGTGGACAATCTAGGAGAAGGTCTTTGAACCTCTCCCAAGACTTGAATAGGCTTTCTCTATCCTTCATCACGAAGGCATTGATCTTCCCTCTTAGCTCGGTAGTCGTGGAAGGTACGAAGAACTTAGTCAAGAACTCGGTTGTCATTTCCTCCCAAGTACTCACGCGCCCTAGTAGAATCGATTGGTACCAAGCCAAGGCTTTATCCTTAAGCGAGAAGGAAAAAGCCCTAAGCTTATGGTTGTTGTTCTCCAACCTAGGCGGCCATAGAGTCTCCATCAATATCTCGTAGTTCATCAAATATTGATGAGGGGACTCTCCTTCCATCCCTCCAAATTGATTATGCCGGATCATTTGTAGAACTTGAGGGCGGAACTCATAGTCATGGGCTGCGGGATCTCCTAAGTTCACACCCGGACGGTGCACTCTTTGAGCCGGACCCATACGTTGCCCTAACGTTTGTGGCTCCTCAATCATTATCGGCTCAAACCGAATATTAACCGCCGGCTGCGGTTGTGGTGGTGGTGGAGGAGGTTGTTGACGATTAAGCTCTCTTTGCACAAGAGCTTGCCTAATCTCTTCAATCTCCCTCCTAGTTGCTTCTTGCCTCTCATTGGCAAGTCTCCTTTCATTCTCCAAGAGCTCATCTCTTAACCTAATTTGCTCTAGAGCCTCATCCAACTCAGCTTGAAGATCTCTTGCGGCCATCTCATTCTTCTTCTTAATGCTCTTAGATCTAGCTTTAAGGGTTTTCTCCGGTTCGGGATCGAATGGAGCTAAATCATTGCCACGAGATCTTCACATGCACCTAAAGAATGAGAGATGTCCTTAAAATGCAAAGACATAAACCAAACAAGATCAAAAGCAACAAGAAAGACCTACACTATAAACAATCACAAAAACGACTCAATCTAGACCTAGTCCCCGGCAACGGCCCAAAAACTTGTTACGCTAAGATTGTGACACACAAAAGTCTTAAATTTATAACTCGATATATTTTTCCTAACTCCTAGCGAACTCACAATGTATGGGTCGTTTTGTAGTAAGGATAGTATTTCGAGGTCGAACACAAAGACTAAGGTGAAATTGAGTCAATAGTGACTAAGGATAGTGAAGATCTAGACAAAGAAAAGAGAAAGAACTAAAGAAATGAAAATCTCAATGTTTTTGGTTTGGTTTTGAGGTGATCAATCAAAGATCACAAATCATGCAAGATTGACAAACAACTAAGCTAGTAATTCAAATGAGTAAACACAAACACTAGGTAGGTAATCAAAGATAGAGAAGCGGATTCTAGGGGTTAGAAATTTCAGTTATGGCATAGGACTCAAGCTATCTAGTCATTCTTTGGATCAACTATAGTATGCTGGGAGTGGGTGTTTCTAGATTGGGATCAATCACCGGGTAGGTCTCATGGTCCACTAGTCCGTTCCTAAGGGTCTCATCACCGGGTAAGTCTCAAAGAGCCTAAGGATAGGAATTCGACACAAACCGGATTTCTATCTAGGAATCTAACCACTCCTTACCGGGTAAGTCTCGGGAAGGCAAGTCCTAAACATAAATCCTAGCACACTCAGTCCAATAGCGGCTTGTGAGGCTCACTACTACCTATAGTTCATCATCTTCGGAACCTAAGGGCAAGAATCACCGGGTAGGTCTCTTCTCACGCTTAGTTGCTAACACTAGGTTACCCTAGGATAGATCTAGCTCAACAAATACTAGGATTTCAACAATCTAACAACCTAACACTTAGATTTATCAATACAAGCAAGTCAGACAGAATCATGGTCAGTTCCTCACTTCCACGGCCGTGGAACCTACTAGAACAGGCCGTGATTCATAACAGAGGCTAGGTTCGAGCAAGCAATTCATCCAAAGGTATGTTTAAGTCTATCCTATCACAGTCCAAGCCATAACCATCATTTCATCCAAAGGTATGTTTAAGTCTATCCTATCTCAGTCCAAGCCATAACCATCATTTCCTTACCCTAGAATCACATCCATTTATCCAACAACATGCATCATCACAATCAAAATTATCAAGCATAAAATCATGGAGTCCATATCAAGAAGATGAAATGAAAAAGAGATGAAACAAATAGAACAAGAAATACGAGCTGAATAGATGTTAAAAGAGAGACTTCCAACCCTTCAAAAGAAGGTTCGAATCGTTCTTACAACCCTAGAAAATGTTTCCAACAAACTTCACTCTAAAAACTAAGAAACACTAAGAATGGTGTGTTTCTCTCTTCTTCTCCAATGGAAGTCTTTCTTCTCCTCCAAGAGTAGCTCCAATCCAATTCCAAAATGAGAGAGTTTGGGAGAGAATGTGTGTGAGGTAAGGTGTGTAGTGGCTAGGAGTCACCTTCTCCTATCAGCCTGCAAGAGTACTTATAGCCTTCACCATTTGCAAGAGTCAGTTATGGAGATCGTGGGACAGCTGTCCCAGCTGTGCAAAGGGAATCACGGGCAGTTTCCACGGCCGTGGATTTCCCAGTGGCCGTGATTCTTGTGCTTCAGCCTTCTTTTGATTGTTGAGCTATGATTTGATGCAAGACATGCACCAACATGGTCCCATGTGTTCCCCTTTGCTCCTAACTTGCTTCCCAATGAGCTCGGATACGTGTCATCACGAGGAACGATCCTCAGATGTATCGATTAGGCTCCAAAAGCTCCCAAAATACCTATAAAACATGCAAAAGTCCGTGTAGACGTCTATCTCGACAAATATACATGTATTGGATGTAAACGTCACGAACCAATGCTAAATTATGCATGAATAGCGGGAAAAACTATCTAAAAGGATGCCTAAACTAATGTCATAAATCGTGTTATCAGTTTCTGTAATACCCGGAAATTTTCTTCCGACTAGTCCCGAAACAATAAGAACTTGACCGATTATGACGTTTTCGGCGCTTTAGTTCTTTAGTATGGATTCCGACATTATGTTGTCTTCTTTTAAGTTTCGGGGAGAAACTTATTTTAAGGGGATACTGATGTAATACCCGGAATTTTTATTCAGTTTAATTCCGAAGCAAATCGGACTTCGAGCCGTTGACGGTTTTCCATTCTATCTAGTATTTCTTTCTTCACGAATTTTATCATTTTATGTAGAATTTAATTCACATAAAATGATAAAATTATATCAAGCTCTAATTCTTATAATTATTTATCATTTTATGTAGAATTTAATTCACATAAAATGATAGATTTATATCAAACCCTAGTTATTATAATTCATTCTTATCGATGACTTTAGACGAGATCATGACAAGTTGTGACGAGATCATGACTAAGCTGAGACGAGGCCATGACATAGCCCGACAAACCTGTGACAAACTCATTCATGGGCCTGACAAGGCCATGATGAGTTTTGACAAGTTTTTGACAAACTATTCAGCCCATTCTTTCCTACCTTGCTTCAGCCCACATTCTTTCTTTTTTTTTTCTTGTTTCAGCCCACTCTCCCTTGCAACTCCTTGCTCCAGCCCACGTACCTGCTGCTACTCGGCCCAACTGTGAGAGACGCCTTGTCCTAGCGCCTTGTGGACAGCTGCACGTCAAGGATCACGACGTCTCTTCACGTCTCTCCCCATCACGTATACCTGCGTTTCCCTTCACGCCAAGCCAACAACCGCCTCCCCTGCCTCTCCTGCCTTGCTGCATCTCGCCCTAACTGCCGCCACACGTTACAACCTACACCACAACGCCACCCTAGATCTATCCTCGTCGTCGGCACACAGCACCATACCTTCGTCTATCTTGCACACGAAGGCCATTACCGGCGAGTTCTGTGGTCTTCTCCGCCTTCATCCACCAAGCTGCAACCGGTGGTTTCATCTCCCTTGCACAGTGGGTCGGACATCCCTCCTCGAGCCAGGAACACAACTAGGTTGCAACGCCTCTTCGGGCCCAACCAAACTCAGCGGACCTCCTTCTGTTTGACCTACAGAACAACAGCAGAATTCGTGTCATCTTCATGCCTTCGAGTCTCGGAATCGGGTAAGGCTTGTACCCCTTGCTACACTACACTTCAGTCTGCTTCTTTCCTGGCCTAACATGGACCAGTTTCGTCTTTAAACCTACTCAGAACAACTATAGAAGAGCTGTACAGATTCATGCGTTTTTCTGAGTTTTCTTTGCGTCAATATTTGAGTAAGTTATACTCCTCATTTGTTGCTGAATTTTGGATATGTTGTAGTCAGTAGTATATAGTAGATCATACTAAAATTTGGGAAGAATCGGAGTTACGGTTTGAGAGTTATGATGTTGCAAAGTGGACTCTTCATGCAGTTTTTATATATGTGCTGAGTGTTGGGGAAAACAACAAGTGATGCTGCTTTGTGAGATGGTTTTGAATAAGCTCTTGATCTCCTTTGGGTTTGAATTTTGGATATGATATAGTTGACATATTGTTGTAGATCATATTAAAATTTGAGAGGCATCCAGCGAGTGGTTTGGTATTTATGATTTTTCCAAGATTGAGTCGTAAGCAGTTTTTCTGTTGTGCTGAAATTCGGTTTTGTGAGATAGTTTTAAATATGATTTTGATCTCTTTTGCGGCTGAATTTTGGATATATTAGAGATAAGATTTTATAGTAGAACATATCAAAATTTGGGATAAATACAGCGAGTAGTTTAGGAGTTATGATTTTTCAAAGTTAAGATAGTGTGCTGCTTGTTAAGTGTTGTAACCAACTTTAGAAATTTTTGTAGATGCGATGCTTTAACAGTTTTAAGAAATTCTTTCTCCTATGAGTAGATGAGATATCATAGATGGTCTAGGGAATTATTTCGGAATTTTGATAAGATTATTCGAATTTTATATTTGAAGTTGTAGTTGGACTTTAGTGACTTTTCGGAAATAGAAAATGGGTGGTTTTTTCTAGTTGTTACCTAAAATCATCTTAGGGAGTAGAATATGGTTAGTTAGTCTCAAATAAGAATTTAAACATAAATTATGAAATTTTTAGAAGTTTCGGGACCATGGGTAAAATAGTCATTTTACCATAAATTAATACTGTAATCAATTCCGTTCTATTAAGACCTACTATCTTAGAAGTCTTAGATTTCTAATCACCTAGAAAGTGTGATGACACACTTGCCTCCTTTGACAGGCCACTGAATCCCTACTGTACAGATCGATTTGCGAATTAGAAAGTCGAGATCTAAGTGCACGGACTTACTTAGCTGGCTTCTTGTATGAGTTTAATTTGTAGGAGTGGTGTTTGTTAGTTATGATAAACAACGAAACTGGATTAGGCCGACTTTATTATTTATGTAATTGACCCAAGTGTATGATAACGGGTCGTGACATCATCTGCCTAGCTCTTGCGAGAGTCTAGGAGGTTCCCTGTGACTAGCCCAGTCTGGTAGACGGTCAGATGCATTAGTACCATTCCGCGTTGGTAAACGGGGACAGGGGCGAGGTTTGGGAATACCTCGTGTCACAAAATAAGTATCAGTAGTAATAACCTATCACCTAATTAAAGATAATAAAAGGATTGAGTGTTGCATGTTGATTGTGTATGTTGTGTGTTTGTGCTTTTACCTTTTATACTTATGCATAGAATGTTAGCTAACAGTTTTATACCGCTTGTAGATGCCTTGCAGGTTAAGACAGTTGTAGAGAGATCCGAAGGGAATGGTCAGCTAGGTCCACGTACTTATTTAGTTGGGGACGGGATGTCTTCTGTTCTTCATATGTGTCGTTTTGGTACCTTTGCTTTGTAAGGCTAATACATATTCTTCATGTATATATTGTTTAAAGTTTTCAAATGTTTTAAATACTTTTGTGCCTTGTTGTAAGATCCAAGTTAAATTGTTGTCAAACTAATGTCGGTATCCATTGTGAGGTCCTAACCAGTAGCTCCCCGAGTTCTCAGAATTTGGGGTGTTACAGTTACCGGTTTGAGACCGAGTCGAGGCTTTGATGCCATTATGATGATAGTAGATCGACTGACGAAGACCGCACATTTCATTCCGATCAAGGAGTCGTGGCCAGCAAGTCGATTAGTAGAGGAGTTCACCAAGTGCGACTTCATGGAGTACCTAGGACTATAGTCTCTGAAAGAGATGGACGGTTCACTTCGAGGTTTTGGCAGCAAGTACATGACACCCTAGGTACGAGTCTGTAGGTCATGACTACTTATCATTCTCATACTGATGGTCAGTCGGAGCGTACCATCAAGACTCTAGAGGATATGTTGAGAGCCTGCATAGGGATAGGTGTGGCCAGATCACCTTCCCTTAGTGGAGTTTTTGTATAACAACAGTTGACACACTTCGATCAAGATGGATCCTTACGAGGCTTTATACGGAAAGAAATACCGTACACCGTTGTGTTGGGACGAGCCTAGTAGTGCTAGCAGAGTAGCACCTAAGTAGATACAAGATAATATGGCCTGAGTAGAAGTGATTTGAGAGAGGATGTTAGCAACATAGAGTCGTAAGAAGTCTTAAGTAGATAAGAGGCGCAGACCTCTAGAGTTCAGAGTAGGAGATTAGGTTTGGTTGAGAGTATCCCCAACACGAGGCGTTAGACGTTTTGGCATCAAGGGGAAGCAGAGTCCTAGATATGTCGGACCTTTCGAGATTCTTTAGCGAGTTGGGGAGGCAGCATACAAACTTGCTTTGCCACCAAGACTTGAGAGTGTTCACCCAGTCTTCCATGTGTCTCAGCTACGGGAGTATGTACCAGACCCAACACACATCGTCAGTCATGAGGATCTAATGGTCGAGCCAAATCACACGTTTGTTGAGCACCCGGTAGATGTCTTAGAGCGTAGCACGAGATGCTTGTGTTCGAAGGACATACCAATGATGAAGATCCAATGGTCGATGCGAGGAACTGATGAGGCAACTTGGGAGACAAAGGATAGTATCTAGAGGAACTATCCGGAGTTCTATGCGGATGTGGTTGTACCTTTTTGCGTAGATGTTTGAGTCTCAGTTTCCGTTGTTGTGTTGTGCATGCTTTTGTGACGTTTGAGTTTTGTGCCTCGAGTGAGAATATATGAGTTGAGTTCAGTGTTTCTGCGTTGTTGTGTGACCTTTTTGGCTGTTGCAAGTTTTGGGACAAAACTTCCTTTTTAGGGAGGATCTGATGTAACAACCAGTTCTGGCTGTCACCGCCCCCGCGGTGACAGTGGCCGCTCCAGTGAGCCGCCCCAACGGCTGGCAGCCCTACGGCAAAGGCAAACCGCCCTGTGGTGTTGCCTCGGATCGCGAAGATCTTCTTTCTCTTTTTGTTTCTATCTTGTTTTCTATCTTAGAAGATCCGATTTTCTTATCTTTGGCCGGCTTTCCTGGATTTTATAAACCCTAGAACGTCCTTCCTTCTATCTTTTCACCCCTTTCCTATAAATTCCCTCTTTCTCTTCTTTTCCGCATTTCTTGCATACATTTTCCTTTAACCCTGAGAGCTGCAGCCGTTTCCCTTGCTAAACGTGTAAGTCTTCTTCTTTGAGTTCTTCATTACGTTCATGAGTTCCTGCATGCCTTCCCTTCTTGTTTTTCTTTCTTTGTTCGTTCTTCTCTTTTCTTCTTCTCCAAGAATCAAGTTTGATTCTTGATTCTTGTGGAGCGTTCCGTTGTTGATTCGTTGATGTTCACAGGCTCCCTTGGTTGAGTTGTGACGTGTGTGTGTATTGAGAGAAGCAAGGTTTAGCCCTTGCTGTGTTCCTTGCTGCCAAAGGAGTCGACAACACTTCTGCACCGAAAACCGCCCCGCGCATCTGCTGTGCCTCCCCGCGGGAAGTGCCGAATGCCGCCTCGCACCTCTGTCCAGCCGCATCTGCGGTTGGTCTAGCAATTTCCCCGTCTTTGGTGAGTTGTTTCCTTCCTTGCTTTCCTCGTTCCTTTCCTTGGATGTTGTTGATGTTGTTACCCCTTGAGAGCGTTATAAGACTAAGGTCGAACCCTTAGCATGTGGAGATCTCTTAGAGATTATTGAGACTAGAAGTTATAGACTTCTAGGAACCGTTCAGGTTCCGATTCGTGATGCCTTGTGTGAATAGGCTTTGCTTTGCTCCTTTCCTAAGGGAAACTGAGTGTTCATTGACCCTTTGAGTTTACCTTCGAGTGAGGTAAGTCCCTTGGACTTACTTAGCTTCATTCCGTATATTGGTTAGAGTGTATTTTCTTGTTTGCGTTGTTGTTATTGTTACAACGGATAACCGGACTAGGATGACCTTTATAACCGTAATTGGCCCACGTGAATGATAACCAGACGGTGACCACTTGTCTAGTTCTATAGGAGACTAGGAGGTGCTCTTGCAACCCATGCCTACAGGTAATGAATAGTATTGATCTAATCCTGTTGGTAGACGGAAGCGGAGGCAAGTTTCGGGAGTTCTCGTGTGACAAAAGAAGTTGAATTAGTAATGGATGACTTAATAAAAGATAGTAACCGGTTAAGTGTGAGTATGTTATATGTTTATATTACCTTATGTGTGTTTGTGCCTTTACAGTCGTTATGATATCTAGAATGTTAGCTAACGGTTTATATCAATGTTGTAGATGTTCCGCAGGTTAGGGATGCTGCAGAATGATCCGGACGGTGTAGTCAGCCGGGGTTCCCGTACATTATAGGACGGGATCGGGTTCATGTTTCAGGTGTGGTTTCCCTTTTGTTTTGAACTCGGCTGCGAGTCTTTTACGCTTCCCTTTGTTTAAACCTTTGATTTTTATATCGTTTTTTGGTTTTCATTTATTCGTGTCTTGTTGTAAGATCCGATATTGCCATTGCTACTTTGAGGGTTGAGACCCATTGCGAGGTCCTACCACGTAACGCTTCAAGTTCCAAGAACTTGGGGTGTTACAACCTTGATGAGATGTAGATTCGTGCCTCAACATAATGCTAGAGAGTTAAGGAAAAGATTGGAGAACCTCAAGCAAGGATCTATGAGTGTTGAAGAAATTTACACTTCTATGAAAATGACAATGGTGAAAGCCAATATTATAGAGGATGAGAAGACCACAATGGCTCGCTATTTATGTATTTTGCTTCCATCTTTAGCCAATGAAATTGATTTAAATCCATATGAAACCATGATATATTTGTTGCATTTGGCCATCAAAGTCGAAAAGAAGACTAAGAGAAAAAGTCAAAAGCGCTAAGACGAATTATGGAGCTTCTAATTAATGGAAGCAACAAAATGATCGCTCCACTAATACCCAAGGCTGCAACCGAGAATCCACCTCAACCATGGACGAGAAAAAGGGCCAAAATTTCGATCAAAGAGCTTCAAAAATCTCTTAATCTAATCCACAATCTCGATCCTTGAATTAGTCTTCAAGTGATTGTTCGCTCTCAGACGTGTGTGTATGGTAAACGATATAGCTTTAAATTTATAACCTAAAATATAAGCCTGAAATAATATGCGAACCCGTAGTGTACGGATCAGTTGTAATAACAGCAAATACTCCAGGGTCGAACACAAGGACAATGGTGAAACAAAGCACGGTAATTCAGGTTGTCAATCAAAAACAAGCAACAAAGCAAAGCTATCAAAGATGATGTAATAATCAGATAAAGAAAATGCAGATTCTAGAGGTCAAAGCATCCATTTGTGGTTCTGACTCAAGATCGCAAAGGATAACGTGGACAAAGCTGAGGTTTGCAAAGGGAAGGTGTTTCTAAGGTGAGAATAGATCACCGGGTAAGTCTCACTACTCACTATCCCAAACCAAAGATCCTTTCACCGGGTAAGTCTCAAGATACTAAGAAAAGGAACTATAATCTCAATCCAACACACCATTCAATGGGATAGAACTAACCTTTACCGGGTAAGTCTCAAGCTAACTCTCAAAGATGGGATGAAGGCACACTCAAACCCTAATAAAGGATAAACCTTTATTACCTAACACTCATGATCTTGGGTATACAAGAAAAGGAATCACCGGGTAAGTCTCATCCTAGGCTTGCGTATAGGCCAGGAAAGGTATAACAAGGATAGGATTTGGCAAACTGAAACCTAAACTCACATAAGGATGAGAAAAAGAATCGCCACGTTCAGTTCATGTTCCATCTCGGTCGAGATGTTCTATAAACTGACCGAGGTGAGTTTCGGTTAAGGTAAGGCTCGAGCTTTCAGGGTCCGCTGGGGTAAAGACTCATTCTTTCATCGTCTTTCCCACAACTTTCAACCAATACCCTAGAATCGCACAAAGAACTTAGCCAATAATCATCATGATAACAATAATCAAATATATGAAAAGGGAATCAATATTCAAACAAGAAAACCATAACACAAAGGTCTCAATAACTCAATCAAACAAGCAAGCTGCGTTCCTCAATCACAAACCAAAAGACAACAATCAAACAATCTAAGAAAATCTTACAACTTCCTTCAAAGCCTTCAACTTTATCTTCCAAGCCAACTTCCTTCCTTCCTTAGAATATCTTCAATCTTCCAACTTCCTTCAACTTCCAACCCTAAGACATGCTTCCATCTAGAAAATTCATCCCAATATATAGAAGAATCACTTGCCAAAAATAAAAGATGTTCAGCCAAGAATAAAAGATCTTATGGGTTGTGGGCCGCTCGCCTCGGTCTAACCCAACGGAAAGATTACCTCGGTCGAGGTGACATTGTACCCATCCGAGGTGATCCTCAGCTACGTGTAAATCTCTCTAATTTGGTCCAAAATCAATCTTTTGTCCAACTTCCATGATTCCTAAGCTTTCTTGTAGCTCCTCAATACTCCATAGTGTAGCTCCAATGACTCCTTAGATCCCTTAGCTCCATATTATTACAAAACGTGTTATTTTCCCTACAATTACAACAAGAATATACGTCCATTCATGCAGATTTATGAAGATAAAACGTACAAACCAATCTCAAAATATAGACTATAATACATGCTACCAAAATACCCCATACTTGTCCCTTGCTTGTCCCCAAGCAAGATTCAAATCTCAGATACAAGATAGAATGGATTATAATTCATCAAAAAGATCAATGAAAAACTTTTCCAAAATCTTTTGGTGGTGTTCTCCATTCATAGATCACCCTAAGAGAATGCTTCATGACAAATAAAATCAAGACATGGTCAAAACATTTTATAAATATAAGAAATTTGTTCATCTCTGCATAAAATCATAGAATGCATAATAAATCATAATTATCGAAATCAATCATGTATAATCCAGTTTAAACCACTAAGTCAATCAACATATTCAAGGTCTCAAGGGCTTCTGAAAGAGGTCAAGAAACGTACCGGAGTGGGATGTATATAGGATAATTTGGTCCTAGATTTCGGGAATAGGATCTTTACTTCACTTTCTTTGAATCACAACATCTTCCACCAATAAGCTTTGCTTATTTTCACTTTTTTACTTTACTTTTTGGGAGCATGGACAAAGGTGCACAATAACCGAAGCCTAGGAGATCAACAATCATCAATTTCTCGAGATGCCTCAAAACCTTGATGCACATATCATGACCCGTTAGGACTATCGATCAATCCGACTTTGGCAAGACACAAACACCCGGCTATGTGAATGGTGCCGAGTTACTCATCATCAAGATCAACGTCCCCAAACCTAATTTTTTTCTAAAACTTTTAGCCAAGATCTCAAGTTCACTTCACACGCTTTTCATCAACTGCATCCAAATTCCCGGATAGGTAAAGGGACACAAATATGTATATGAGGGGATAGAGCATGATCCAGAAGAAGAAGAAGAGAATGAAGTGCCTTAATCATCTCAAAAAGAATGTGAGAGAACTCATGATGTGGTGTCAACATTCAAATTCAACATAATTTTGATAAAAACAAAGTATTAAACATGCTAGAATTTCAAACAAAGCATTTAGCAACTTAAATAAATCATAAAACCTTTCGAGCATATAAAGATTTCAAAGCCAATCTGCAAACAAATATCTTCATCGAGGTCATGTCCAGAATAGAAGCACAAAATGTTTCGAAAATCTTTCAGTTAAAAACCTATCTCGGTTGAGGTGATCTAACGTTATCCGAGGTGTTCAACCGAGATGTGTCTCAGTTTTACGACCTCGTTTGGTCAAGAACGTCTCGATCGAGCCAATTTTTTTTTTCAAGCTGGTTTTTGACGTTTTTCTCAGATTGAAACCTGTATGCAATGCATGTAATGACACATAAGCACATGAAGCAAGATAACGATAGTACCCAACAAGAGTCATACAAATAAGGTCAAGTAATACAAATACCTCATACTTGGAACACATTGTCTAAATGGGTCAAATATAAGTCATGAGAAACAAGAACTCACTGGACATAGCTGAACTGCATAATAAATAGAAAATATATCCATGAAGCGCCCAATCCTCGTCAGCTGGCGGTGGTGGTGGAATGTTGAGGAAGTGGGACAGATCGAATGGATAAACCATAACCTACTGGAACTACACCTCCATCATCCGTCGCGGGAAGTGCTGGCTCTCCTCCATCTGATGCGTCCATCCCTCAATAGATCTGGTCTGGGCATCAAAACACTAGTTGACATCTACTGTCAAGGCGGCGTAAGAATCTATCATCTGTCTCGTCAGATCATCGATTTGCTGATGCGCCTCGGGATCTCTACGGTGGCGGGCTCCTCTCTCACCTCCAGCATGTCAGCTGGAGGTGCAAGCGCCTCTCTCTCGTCCTCCGTGGCTTCATCATCAAGGTCAACGGTAGGAATACTAGGGCCGCCGGTATCAGTACCGGTATCCATGGAAACAACTCCTCCATAGCCATCTCCATCATCATCTCTATCAACTGCCTCTCTAGCATCCTCCTCCTGCATATACGGGAACCAGGAAGTTGACCAGTACTGACGATCATACACTGAGAACTGGGAAGAATAGATAATGCCCTGAGGAAACTTTGTTTCCCATGGCATGACAACATAGGGTGTGCTAAGACCACGGGGAACGAGTGTACGCCTTGTAATCATCTCCTACAAACCTAGCGGCTTCGGAGCCGCAACCAATGTACATGCTGATAAGTGCAAACCTATAGAAGTAGCAATGTGGGTCACCAACCCATCACAACAAATGTCTCCCTTCTCCTTTCCCTTGATCATGTGAAGATCCTCTGCCAGCATGGCAACAAATTTTGGAACTCCCCTTGTAACCATACAAAACAAACTAAAGAGATCACTTTGTCGGACCTTCTGGGGCGTCTTAGTACGCACCAGAAGCATCTCACTAAGGATCCTATGAGCTAGACGGAAAGCAAGATGAAAGATGATCCGCTCCCGGGAGTCTTCGGGCTACCATTTGTCGCGGTGATTAGTCACATGAGCTATCTCCCTCCAGAAACTCTGAGTCTGTGCTCTAGAAGCAAAGTCTGTAGCGGTGGGGGTCGGGAATCCAAAAATATCCCCAAACCAAGCTAATGGAATGACGTAATTCTTGTTGAGCAGCCGGTACTTGATTTCTCTGCGCTCCGGTATGTAGGTAACTGAGCTCAAAAACTCAAAAGTCGGCTCCAGATAAGCCGGTGCTCATATGGCCATAAATTCCTCAAGGGAAACCATAGATATCATCTTCTTCAAGTCCTTCACCACGTGAAGGCACTCGAAGTCAGCAACGTCCACAAAACGTGGGGCAACGATGGGGCGCCCACATATCCTATCAAATTCCCGCTGGAATCGCTCGTGGATAACCGGGATGGAAGGCTAATATGAATAAGAAGGGGAAGAGTGGTGTGAATTGCTAGGCCTATCTCGCACGGCCAATTGACGATCAAATCTCCTAGAATTGCTCATGATCGAAATTCACCTCGGTCGGATCAAGAACACCTCGGCCGAGACGCAATAGAGTCAACCGAGGAAAAAGGCTGGGCGAGATGAAATCTAGAAAACACAAGCTTTTTCCCCCCAAAACACTACCAATTGCTTCCTAAGGGGTACTTATATTCTTCTCAATAGCAATCTGTGGCAACCAAAGCCACATCTATTCAAAATCGAAGAAAAAGAAGCAAGCTAGGGTTTTTGATGAAATACCCTAAAATGTGCAGATTCGAGTCGATCTTTGTGTTGTTTGTTGCTTGGGAACTAATTCTCGTACTTCTCCTGATGATTTGGAGCCAAAAATCTTCGAAAACGAGCAAGAATCGAGAATCTGAGCGAGGAGGGACGACGTGGTCGAGGAGAGCGAAGAGAGAGGATGGGAGAGGAGAGAGAAATGTTGAACCCCTTTTATACCCCTCGCTGAATTTGATTTCACCTTGGTCAAGGTGTTCCTGGGTGGACCGAGGTGTCAGAGTGATTTCACCTTGTGACAGCATCCGAGATGTATCTCAGTCAAACTCCATCTTCTCAATTTCTCGAACTTCAGTCCTTCCATGTAGCTCCTGAGTTGTAATTTCTTCAAAGAGATCACCTGATTCCTGTCTAGGAGGACACACAAAACACAAAACAAACTATCTAAACTAAATTAGAAAAAGGGAAAAGAAAGCAATACCTTGGGTTGCCTCCTAAGAAGCGCTTGGTTTATGGTCGCTAGCTGGACCGTACGTCATCCTCAAACAAGGTGTAAGGGTGCAATCTCCTCAACCGGAACTTCCTGTTGATACTTGTTCAACCTATGACCGTTTACTTCAAAGCTTCCACTAGCTTCACCCCATACTTCAACTGCACCATGGGGAAGACATTTTTCACAACATAAGGTCCTGTCCATCTAGATTTCAACTTACTTGGAAAAAGGCGGAGGCGGGAGTTGAAGAGTAAAGCAATATCTCCTTCTTTAAGCTCCTTGGGAATGATATGCTTGTCATGCCATCTCTTCGTTCTTTCTTTATAGATTTTGGTATTCTCATAGGCGTTTAAGATCAACTCCTCCATCTCATTAATGTCTAAAAGTCTCTTTTCTCCAGCTTCCATGATGTCGAAATTCAACCACTTGATTGCCCAATATGCCTTGTGCTCCAGCTCAACGGGTAGAGGACAAGACTTCCCATATACTAGATTGTAGGAGGTGATACCAATGGGAGTCTTGAATGCGGTCCTATAAGCCCAAAGAGCATTGCCCAACTTCATGGACCAATCCTTCCTTGTCCTTGAAACGGTCTTCTCCAAAATTGCCTTGATTTCTCTATTAGAGATCTCCACCTGCCCACTAGTTTGAGGGTGATAAGGGGTTTCTACCTTGTGGTTACCCCATACTTCGATAGAAGTGCTTTGAACTTCTGGTTAATGAAATGTGTCCCTCCATCACTGATGATGATACGTGGTGTCCCAAAACGTGGAAAGATAGTTCTATTGAAGAACTTCATAACCACCATGGCCTCATTAGTGGGAGAGGCAATGGCTTCCACCCATCTAGAAACGTAATCAACAGCTAAGAGGATGTAGAGGTTCCCCGCGGATGATGGGAAATATCCCATGAAATCAACTCCCTACACATCAAAGATTTGAACTTCCTGAATATTATTGAGCGGCATCATATCCCTTCTACACAAGTTCCCTGTTCTTTGGCATGCATCACAAGAGACAACAAACGCTTGCACATCACTGAAGGCCAAAAGAAACCGGAACGTAATACCTTAGCGCACGTTTTGTGAGCGCTAGTATGTCCTCAACAAGGAAGTGAGTGGCAATGCCGTATGACACTAGCAGTTTCATCATCCGGAACGCATCGTTGAAGTATCCCATCTGGACCTCTTTGAAAGAGTAGAGGCTCATTCCAATAGTAGTGACGAACATCCTTGAAGAACTTCTTCCTTTGAGCGTATGTCAATCCCGTAGGTATTTCCTAACAAACAAGATAGTTAACAATATCAGCATACCAAGGCTCCTTACTATCAAAAACTTGGTGAAGCCAATGCTCCACCAACTGCGAATGATCATCATAGAATGAATCATCAATGGAATGATCGTCCTTCTCAGTTAACTTCATCTCGCTTGCTGTCTCGGTTGTGGTTCGGGATGATGGACCGAGGTGTTCTTCAGATGAGGTCACCTCGCTTGCTCCGGAAACTGTCTCGGTCGAGGTATCGGAACTAGGACCAAAACCTAATGTGCTTTTCTTCTCCTGAATCAGTTTGTCGAATCTAGCTCCTGGATCTGCTTCCAATGTTTCCAAGCTTCTCACATTTGCATTACACAAAACATCTACACCTTCCTCCATCATACTAAAACTCAAAACTTTCTCAAGAGGATCTTTAATAAGGATAGAGCTCACCAATTCTCGAGAATCTTCTTCATCATAGATGTTGAAGATATCGTCTTCCAAAGGCTCTCCTTTGATTGCAGCCAAAAGTGCAAACTCCACATGATCGCCACCAATGTTGAACTTCAACTTGGCGTTCTTACAATCAATGTTACAACCCGATGTTGCTAGAAATGGTCTTCGGAGAATGATAGGAATGGGATAATCTACGGGAATGTCCAACACAACAAAGTCTATAGGTATGTAGAAACTACCTAGCTGAACGGGAACGTCCTCCAAGATACCAACAAGACAGGTAATGGAGCGATCCGCCATGTATAACGTCATCTTCATGGGATTGGGAACTCCAAGGCCGATCTTCTCACAAAGTGCTAAAGGAATGATGCTCACACTAGCTCCTAGATCGCAAACTTCATCATAAGTCACGTCCCCAACTTGGATAGGAATGAAAAATGAACTGGGATCTCTAAACTTAGGTGGCATGTTCTCCTTCATGATTTGAATGAGCTCTGAAGATCTTGAGGTCATATGTACTTCTCCATCGTCTTCCAACTTTCTCTTCCTTGATAAGATCTCTTTCAAAAACTTCCCATAGGTGGGAATTCCTAGGATAGCGTCAATGAAATGGATGTTAATACGTAGCTTATTCATAAGGTTAAGAAACTTACCAAAGTTCTTGTCTAGATGTGCCCACACCCTAGACTGAGGGAACGGGAGTGGTGGTTTATAAGCAGGTGGTGGAACATAAACATCAGCTTTTTCTTTCGCTTTCGAGGGCTCCATCTTGGTTGGCACATCGACCGAGGTGGTCCTCGTCTGATCGTGGTCCGACCGAGGTACAGGATTTGTAGTTCAATCCACTGCATGTTGTGATTGCCTTGACTTGCCCTTTTGGGTTGTTATCTGTCCTTCCTGGAAGTTTACCAGGATCTCTTGGTGCTTCATGAGCCTTGTTGAAAACTTGTTGTTCTAAGGCTTTTTGTGCCTTCGAAAACGAGTTCATAGAAGTCTTCATAGTGTTGAGCTTTATCAAAATAGCATCCAACACAACGTCTGGCTTCTCCTTGGGCTGTTGGGATGAGCTTGATGACGACTTTTGGCTCCTTAATGGAGTAGAAGAAGAAGGGGGGTTAAGAGCATTTTCAACATGAGAATAAGGGTTACCGGGATTTTGTTGATTTGATCTCCAAATGTTGTTGAAATTCCTGTTGTTGTTGTTGTTGTAATTGTTGTTGTTCCGCGGCCCTTGATAGTTTCCTCTCCCCACATATCCAACATCTTGCTCCTTTTTAGTTTGAGCTAACAAAAGCTCCTTTAATTCCTTGACTTCATTGTTGAGTATGGTGAGTTGAGCAGCACTTGAATTTGTAAGACTCGTATCCGGAAAGCTAGCTCGCCTCGCTCCATCTTCAACTCTTCGATGGGAGTATTTCTCCATGTGTAAAGCTTGCTTCTCAATAAACTCCCAAGCTTCATCAACCGGTGTATCCATAAAAGCTCCAGTAGAAAGTGGTTGGAGTTTGAATTGAGTTTCCTCATCCAACCCCTTGAAGTAAATCTCTAGCAACTCGATCTTTGGAATCCCATAGTAAGGGCAATCCAATAGAAGGTCCTTGAACCTCTCCCATGACTTGAGCAAACTTTATTTATCCTTCATAACAGAAGCATTGATCTTACCCCTCAATTCAGTGGTCTTTGATGGGGGAAAGAACTTAGTAAGGAACTCCGTAGTCATCTCCTCCCATGTGTTAACACTTCTAGCTGGATAGGATTGATACCAAGCTTGTGCCTTGTATTGCAAAGAGAAGTAGAAAGGCCTTAGCTTGTAGTTGTTGTTCTCCACTCTTGATGGTCTCAAAGTCTCCATAAGAATCTCATAGTTTTGAATGTGTTAATGTGGAGATTCTCTCTCCATCCCTCCAAATTGACATTGTTGAATCATAGTTAGAACTTGAGGTCTGATAGCATGAATTATAGTCTATATTTTGGGACATGTTTAGACGTTTTATCTTCAATAATCTGCATGTTTGGATGTATATTATGTGATTATATCATCATTTCATCTACCTTTGCGGGAATCGAGGTCTATACCAAGTTTCGTTGTAATCGTAGGTAAAATGGCACGTTTTGCATCAAAATGGAGCTAAAGGAGCTAAAGAGTCATTGGAGCTACATTCAGGAGCTTAAGGAATGATCTAGGAAGCTTGGTATTAACAAAGAAGATTTACTTTGGACCAGATTTGAGAGATTTCACATTCAGTTTAGAGTCACCTCGGTTGACCACAGAGTCACCTCGACCGAGGTGATCTAAGGGAGCGTCTCGACCAAGGCGAATATCCTGACGCGGCGAGATATATTTTATTTGGCTGAGATCTTTTATTTTTGGAAGGAGAGATCTTATATTTTTGGGCTGGATTTCTGGAAGGAAGATCATATATTTTTGGGATCTATTTATGAGATATGGATATATTTTATAAGAAATTATCTTTTTAAGATATTTTATCTTTGGAGGGTAATTCTCCTATATAAAGAGCTGGATTTTCCACAAATTCAGCAACCCGCTACCTTCACAACAGTTGGGGATTGAAGAAACTGCAGTTAGGAAGAATTTTTGGAAGGTTGAAGGAAGATTGAAGGAAGGAACTTTATAGCTTATTATAGCTTTTGTGAAGGGTTTTGTAAGACTTTCTTAGATTCCCTTCTTGTTGATTTGTCTTGTTGGATTTGTGATCCAAGGAACGCTGATTTGTTTATTTGATTCAATTATTGAAGCCTTGTTCTTAAGGTTTTTGTGTTCAAATATTCATTCTCTTCCCATATATTTGATTATTGCTTTCATGATGATGAGTGGCTAATTTCCTTGTGCGATTCTAGAGTGATTGGCTGAAGGTTGTGGGAAAAACAATGATAGAATAATCTTAAATTCCAGTAGGACCCTGAAAGCTCGAGTCTTTATCCTTAACCTTAGAACATCTCGTTTAGTCGATGAACATCTCGGCCGGGGTGGAACTTGACTGACCGAGGTGACTTATCTGATCCGTAACTGAGAGTTAAGTGTTAGAGTTTGCCAAATCCTATTCTTATTACACCTTTTCTGGTTCAATGCAAGCCTAGGATGAGACTTACACAATAATTCCTTTGTTTTTTTACCCATGATCATAAGTGTAGGTAATAAAGGTTTATCCTTTATTGGGGTTTGAGTGTGCCTTCATTCCATTTTTGTGAGTTAGCTTGAGACTTACCCGGTAAAGGTTGATTCTATTCCCTAAGTTGGTGTGTTGGTTTGAGATTATAGTTCCTTTCCTTAGTACCTTGAGACTTACCCGGTAATAGGTTCTTTGGCTTGGGATTGTGAGTAGTGAGACTTACCCGGTGATCTATTCCACGTTAGAAACACCTTCCCTTGCAAAACCTCAACTTTGTCCGCTTATCTTGAGATCTTGAGTTGGAACCACAACTAGATGCTTTAATCCCTAGAATTTGCATATTTCCTTAATTGACTATATTATCATCTTTGATTGCTTTAATTGCTTTTGTTGTTAGTTGTAATATTGACTACCTATATTGGTTTTATTTCACTTAAGTCCTTGAGATCGACACCCCGGAATTCTTGCTTCTACTACGATTGACCCGTACACTGCGGGTTCGCATCCTTGTTTTAGGCATACATCTAGGGTTATAAATTTAAAGCTTGCACACACCATTTGGAGCAAACAAGGTCTAAGTTCATAATCATGCTCAGCTGAATCTCATAGCTTTTGGAAAAAGGCTATGTGAGAGAAAGTTTGATTCCATGTGCAATTCCCATCCTTTTAGTGCCTAAGAAGGATAATACATGGAGGATGTGTGTTGATTGTAGAGCAATCAATAACATAACTATCAAGTATAGTCACCCCATCCCTAGATTTGCTGATATGCTAGATGAGCTTAGCGGATCCACCTTGTTATCGGAGATTGATCTTAAGAGTTGATATCATCAAATCCGAATGCGGGAAGGAGATGAATAGAAGACGGCATTCAAGACTAAGTTTGGTCTTCATGAGTGGTTAGTTGTGCCTTTTGGCTTGACTGATGCTCCTAGGACATTCATGAGATTGATTAATCATGTGTTACGTCACTACATTGGCAAATTTGTGGTGGTTTACTTTGATGACATACTCATCTATAACAAACCACTTGAGGAGCATGAAGAACACTTAAGGGAAGTACTTGGAACTCTTATAAATGGATCTTTATATGCGAATATTAACAAAGTGTGAGTTTAGCACTAATCAAGTTAATTTCCTTGGTTTTGTAGTGAGTACAAGAGGTCTAGAAGTGGATGAAAAAAAGATTAAATTCATCCAAGAGTGGCCTACACTCACAACTATACGGCACATTCGAAGCTTCCATGAATTAGCTACCTTCTACATACATTTTGTATAAGACTTTAGTACAATAACAACCGACCTCACGTCTCTCAAGAAGAAGCAAGTACAATTCGAGTGGGGAGATGCTCAAGAGAAGGCATTGAAAGAGTTGAAGTGGTGACTATCACATGCACCTATTCTAGCACTTCCGGACTTCACTAAACCATTTGAGGTCGAGTGTGATGCATCGGGAATTGGAATTGGAGGAGTGCTCATGCAAGAATGCAATCCATTTGCCTTCTTTAGTGAAAAACTGAAAGGAGCATGCTTGAATTATTCGACCTGTGATATGGAATTGTATGCATTATTTCAAGTTTTCGAAACATGACAACAATATCTTTGACCTGAAGAGTTGATCCTTAGAACTGATCATGAGTATTTACAGAATTTTAGGTGTGACACCTATTTCATTTCTAGTTGATTACTAGTTAATTAACCCTGTTCAAAACAATAAGCAGAAAAGCGGAAACCATAAAATTTTGAAACTTTATCTTACAGCCATCACAACATATATACATACTAACATACATCATAAAACTTTGTTTAGCAAAACACAACGGTTTAAAACCACACTGAAGAACCGGTAGGTGAAATAAATAAGTTAAAAGATACTCTAGAGGGGGGGGGGGTTGAATAGAGTATGAGAACTTTTCGCAAACCAAATCTCAAGGCCTTGAAACTCCTTTCAAGGGCCTTGATGTCAATTTGTGCTCTTAGTGAAACTTTGATTTCAAGGGCTTTGAAACAACTTTCAAGAGCCTTGACTTCATGCTCCTGGAAAAACAAAGTTAGTCACAATAGAAAAATATAGTGCGGAATGTAAAAGATTGACACGACGATATGTTTACGAAGTTCGACTCTAAATAGCCTACTCTCCGTCCCAGGGTATAGCCTTAGGATCTAACTATCTATTATCAGCTTCAAAGAGTCCTAAATACAAACAAGAAGAAATCCCCTTCTTCTCTCACTTTAGCCAATGCTACGATCTAGCTCCAACTCTCAACCTAGCTATAATAGCCTAGTTACTTCGCAGAGTAACACACACTCTAGTATAACACTGTTTAGATCTTCCAATGGAGCTCTTGTGTTTTCTCTCTCTAAGGGGATAAAGCTTTTGCGTAAATGAGAGAAAGAAAAATAACGAATGAAGATGATTTAGTTGCTTGAAGACGTAAAGATGTTTTCCGTATATGCTTGTGTGTATCTTCTTCTTCGATCACCATCTTCATTTATACTCTTCTATGGAGAAGTCTTCTAGCGGTTGGAGAGATGACCGTTTTAATATGAATCTTGTTCTCCATGAAGATCGTTTCTTTTTTCGAGATAAGGTAGACGTTGCAAATCTTCAACTCCTGAGAACACGTCGAGTCCTTAGCTCCTTGATCTTCTCGTTCTCTGTTAAACCGAAAGAGAAGATATTTTGACGCTTTTCTATTTTAGAAAATCTTCTGAAAAGATTCTCGAATCTTCGGTAGTAAAAAATCTTCCCTAAAATCTTTCTGTTGAGCAATTCGTTCCTGAAAAATCTTCTTTTCATTTGAATCCTTGTTTCGTCGTGCAACTATATAACTCCAAGGCCTTTTGAAATCATCCCTTTGTAAACGATATCTTCCTTGTCCTTGAGTTATACTTCAAGCCCTTGAATCCCATATCAAGGCCCTTGACATTCGATAAGACCTGCACTGAATTCAAACCAACCAAGCATCTAGAGAATATAATCAATACATTGTTAGTATATCCAACTACTACATTTGTGTTAAGTCTTCCATCATCAACACCTGTAAAACATTATAAACAAGGTGAAGTTTCCAATCTCCCCCTTGATGGAAGACAACACAAATGTTTTATCGTACCTACATTTGTTAGTTTAGCAATGCATATGAAAATCAAAACTAAAATGCAAAATGCAGTATATCGAAATATCGGATCATCATTTTTCCCCCTTTGTCTTTTAACAAGGGAGAAAAAATAGTCAAAGCACGGGAGTTTTAAACACGATTACAGACCAAAAAGTATTTTCACAAACCACATAAAAAGATTTTCTGAAAACCAGTCAACTCAATTCTCCTCATAAAACTTCCTCTTTCCTTTGGATGAAGATTTCTTATAGTACCAATCATCTATTTCAGCTGCGAAACGTCTTCTCTTTTCTTCAGCTATTCCCTGCTTAATTACTTCATAATCAACTGTTGGCAAAAACATTGACTCAACATGAGTTGGATACAAAATTGATTTATTCTGTACACGCCATTTACAATTCATCAGCACATTCTCAACTTTCTCTCGAGTGTGTTGAGCTACATCTTTAGGCATGGGTAAAATGCTTCCCATTGTAGTCAATGTAAGAGCATTCATCAAATACATTTCATTGACTCTTGCATTTATGGTAGCTAACAACTCAAAATTTGTATCCATTCTCCTCTTGGTGTTAAATTGAAAATCAGATAATTCACGATTGAGACAAGCTATTTCTTTTTCACAACCTTCTAACCTGATTTTTTGAGTAGGAGAAGGTTTAGCTTCTTCAGTTGAATTTTGAGTAGTTCCTTTTCCTTTTAAAGTCCATGTTCTTGCAAGAGTTTTGTCAATCCCCAGACGTTCTAAGCAGTTCTCATCAATTTTGCCAGAAATAGACTGTCTTTCCTCAGCGGATGTGTCAATTTTGTAATAATCAAAGACCTTAGGCAAAAAATTTCCATAGGGCAGAGGAATAGGTCTCTTAGAATTGACACAATGTATCATATGGTTGAGAATCAGATTAGGCACATCTATGTCCAAATCAGACATACGCAAATTAAAAAAATTCTAGAGATTGATCAGTCAACAACTCTCTTGAGTTTGCACGAGAAACAACACATCGAACTAGTATAGTAAACACTATTTTAGCCTCTAAGGTTAGAGATGTATGAGTAAGTTGACGTGAGGTTGAATTCGGAACTAGAAAATTTCTCCTTAGCAATACGAACACTCTCTGATCTTGAAGGATGGTTGAATACCACATCTGTAGGAATTCCAAAAATCTCGCTTAAAATAGAAGGAGTGAGTGAAATTGGAGTACCTTTAACTAAAGATTCAAGAGTGATACATCCTTTGTCCCTTTTTGTGGTGAGATTAACATAGAATAGTCTCGTTATTCGTGAAAAAGAAAAATCTCCAGGGTTTAGAACCTTCCAGATAATTGAACTCTTTAGCTTGTCTATGCAAGGAATCTTAAGAGTGTCGACAAAATCAGTGTCCACCAGATCACACATACAGAGCGGACGATTGTGAAACCCATCAAGCCAAGATCCAAAAGCTTGAAAATTAACGAACCATGATGAGGGAAGACTATTCGTCTGAGATGTATCCAGATCCTCAAAAGATTTTTCTTCTTTAGCAATTGAGGGACTCTGAACAACTTTCTTTTTGGGAGCTTGAGGAGCAAATCTCTTGCTTCTGGGTGCCATAAGGGAAGTTTGAGTGAGAAATCAAGGGATTTTGAAATAGGGTTTCTTGTGAAAGAATGAAAAAGATAGAAAAAGTAGGTCCTTTTTAACAGAGAAATAACAAGATCTTGAAAAAATCAAGCTTTTAAAAGACCTATATAAAAATCAACAACAACAAATCTTTTTCATAATTTCAAACAAAAGATTTATAAAAATATTTTAAGAATTGAAATATCTAAAAGATATTAATTCTTAAAAGATCCGTAAATTTAATATACCCTGTGAAATATGTTTCAAGGCCCCGTGAATTTTTTTTCAAGGCCCTTGAAAACATCAATTGGGTTGCATGCGTAGGAACAATTAAACTCGTTTACTCCCCCTACGTTAATGCTTCCTTGTTCAACATACTAAGCTCCAATCTATTAAAATTAAATTGTTCCTTAGTAAGAGGCTTGGTAAAGATATGTGCAAGCTGCAAGTTAGTTGAGATAAAAGAGATCGAAAGATCACCTTTCTTAACATGATCACGTATGAAGTGATGCCTTATATCAATATGCTTAGTCCTTGAATGCTGCACATGATTTTTGGTTATAGAAATAGAACTAGTATTATCACATTTTATAGGAATACCTTTCAAGTCAAATCCAAGGTCACGATGTTGTTGAGCAATCTAAAGAATTTGTGCACAACATGCTCCTGCAGCTATATATTCAGCTTTAGCTGTGGATAGGGCAACAGAGTGTTGCTTCTTGGAGTGCCAACTAATTAGAGATGACCCTAAGAATTGGCAACATCCAGAAATACTTTTTCTATCAACCTTATAACCTGCAAAGTCTACATCTGAATAGCCAACAAGATGAAACGAGCTTTGACGTGGGTACCATAACCCTAGATCCTTAGTGCCATTGAGATACCGAAAAATTCTTTTCACAGCTATCAAGTGTGACTCTTTAGGATCACCTTGAAATCTTGCACATATGCACACGCTAAACATAATGTCAGGACGACTAGCAGTTAGATACAACAACGAACCGATCATACCTCGATACTCCTTTTGTACTACACTTTTTCCATTCTTGTCATGATCTAGCAAAATTGTTGAACTCATAGGAGTCTTTGCAACGTTAGATTGATCCATTTGGTACTTCTTAAGCAAATCTTTAGTATACTTGCTTTGATTGAAAAAAATTCCTTTCTTTGCTTATGTAACTTGAAATCCACGAAAGAAATTTAGCTCTCCCATTAAGCTCATTTCAAATTCCCTGCACATAATATCTGGCAACTGGAGCAAAAGTCTCCTCATAATCAATACCTTTTTCTTGGTTATAGCCTTGTGCTACAAGTCGTGCTTTATTTCGTATGACTTTGCCACTTTCATCCAATTTGTTTCGAAAGACCCATTTCGTGCCAATAACTTATTGATGTTTTGGTCTCGAAGTAAGAGTCCATACCTTGTTCCTCTGAAATTCATTCAATTCATTTTGCATGGCAATGATCCAATCAGGTTCTTGAAGAGCTTGAACGTAGTTCATCGGCTCGATAAGCGATACAAAAGCGGAGAAGGCACATAGATTGTTCACTTTAGATCTAGTTTGAGCTTCAGCATTTGGATCTTAGATCACATTCTCAAGATGCTGGTAAATTTATAGATGTGAGAAAAAGATGCCTATCCCTCCTAAGAGGCGTTCGGCATAAACAAGCGTTCAAAGCAAACACAAGTAAAAACTATGAAAAGTGCATGTCCGAGGACATTGCACAAACAAACCAACAAGACATACATAAAAATGAGTAAAGGCTAGAAAGCCCATCCGGCATCATGAGCGAGAACCGGAGTGGCCAGCATACGAGGTAGTGATAGGCTGGTAGGCGCGCTGGTCCATCCTTGGCAAACCAGAGGCGGAACGGCGAACATAAATAACCGGCCCAAGTGAGACAACTTCCGGAGCCCTGGTGCAATTTCCCAACTGGACCCATTAGTGACAACCCTGGCGGCGAGACATTGACAACATTCCGACAAGCGCTTGACAACATTGGCCAACTTTTGCAACTTTCGGCCCAACTGTGACAAGATCCAGACAATTGTATGCATGCCCATCTAGGCCCATGCCGGTAACGACAACTCTACAGCCCATTAACGACAACATCCGGCGATGGCATTCATGCCCATCTGGCAAGACCGTAACAACATATGCCGATAGTGACAAGGCTGAAGCCCAGTAATGACAACCTCAGCCGATGGCATTCATGCCCATCTGGGCCCATCTGACACGACCATGACAACATCATACAAGCCCATATCCGTCTAGTGCCAGCTTCACTTGGTCTTAGCCTAGTTTGTCCGTCACCTATCATGGTGTTCTTCTACCCTTCCACCCATATGCTCAGGGAATGCCGAGTGAAGTAGCCGGTACACATGTACATTTATCAATCTAATAGTCACCTTCTCCGGCAACAAGTTGCTCTCAAAGACAATACTATTACGTGCATGCCATAGACAGTAGACGGTTGCAATGAAAGCGAACCTCATGGAACTAATCTTTCGCTTCTTCTTCCCTCTTGCTCGCCTCAGCCATCTCATGGCTAGTGTCAGTGTGCCCAGCCTAGCCGGCATTTTGAAGCTACGTCTCACCTCTCGCCATACATGTCTTGAGTACTTGCACCGGAAGAACAAGTGCTCATGTGACTCATTGTTTCTCCTACATAAATGAAAAATATGGTCAACTCCGAGGAAGCTCATTCGGTCATGTGTGGATAGACGTCCCAGGGCAGCCATCCATGCAATGAAAGCATGTCTTGGCGTGTGCCTGGTGTCCCAGATAACGTTGTGCCATGGTACATTCTCCTCTTTCCTTTGAATAAGATTATATGCCTTCGTCACCTTAAACTTGGCGCCATGACAAAGATCATGGTGGGTTTCATCAAGCGAGCACCCTTCCTCCATCATGCGATCCCTCCCGGCCAGGATAGCCTTGATGAGTGGCGAGTCACGTCTATGAGGTCTCCAATCACCCGGCTCAACCACTTGCAAGTATCTACGGTGTATCCATTTGACCCATAGGCTCTCATGTCCCTCATGTATGTGCCAATAATGTTTTCACATGAAGGCATTATTCCATGATCTAAGCTCCAATAATCCAAGCCCGCCTTCCATCTTAGGCTTACAGAGTTTGTCCCATGGTACATTTGGTCTCGACCGTAAAAACTGCCGGCAAAGCTTTATGACTCTATCAATCACAAATCTTGGGTTTGGGAGCACCGAGAGCTAAAAGCTAGCAATGCCTTGTATAACTGAGGTAATGAGCTCAAGACGGCGGGAAAAAGACAAATGCTTCTTATTCCAAGCATTGATGTTCTTGCCAATTTTGTCAAGTAGAGGGGTGTATTCTTCCGCTCGGAGCGTATGAGGGGCTATGGGTATGCCCAAGAAACGAAAAGGGAAGCTCCCTAGAGCAAAGCCAGTGAACGATTGAAACTCAGCCGCTTCGCTCGCCGAAGCTGAGGCTAGATACTTGGAAGATTTGGCGAGGCTGACTCTTAATCCACTTAGTTCGCCAAACCGGTTGATGCACCTCATTAGGACTCGGACTGAAGCAGCATCTCCTTGAGAGAAAATCACTACATCGTCGGTGAATGCAAGATGTGTTAGCCTCAACTCCTCACAATGTTGGTGATACCTAGACCCATCCTTAGTCGTCTCAACCTTGAGCAATCTTGAGAGAAATTCCATGCAACATACAAATAAGAGCAACGATATTGGATCGTCTTGCCTTAGTCCTCGCTTGCCTTTGAAGAAGCCATGTATGTCCTTGTTGATCTTGATGGAGTATGTAGGCGTAGTGACACACTCCATGATCCATGTAATGAATTCCACCGGGAACCCCAGCTCAACTAAGGCTCTCCTCACAAAACTCCATGAGACCGTATTATAGGCCTTCGCTAGATCAATATTGAGGAAGCACCGGCAAGTGTCTCGTTTAACATTATACCTCCGGAGCAGCTCCTGGACAAGGAATATGTTGTTACTCATCAAGCGCCCAAGGACAAACGCCGTTTGTGCCGGATCAATAAGGTATGTCAAGCAATGTCTCATGCGCTTGGTCATGATCTTGGTGATGACTTTGTATACCACATTGCAACATGAGATCGGTCTAAAGTGCTCAACTCTATTAGGTGACTCTTGTGGATGATATGAGGAGTGTAGAACTTTTCTTCTTTTGACAGATGGAGCAGATCCATAAGGTTGAGCTTCATATGTTTGACTAGATTCCGGTACCATTGGTATATTACCTGTTGATCCAATCACAAGGCCTTGAAGTTGGGTTTCAGGGCCTTGAAGCGGATTTCTGTTATCAAAGTTTCCTGTCTAAAGGTCTTGAAGGTGTGTTTCAAGGTCTTGAGGGTTTTTCTTTGGTATCTTGAATCTTTTCTTGCATATTCTTGTCTCGATCTTTAGGATCTTCCTCTTCATCCAAATTATGATCTTCTCTTTGATTCAGATTTAGATCTGCAAAACTCTCACTCAAAGTACCATCGTTGCTTTCATAAAAAATAATATGAATGTTTTCCTCAACAATTTTGGTACGTTTGTTATAGACGCGATAAGCTTTGCTATTTGAAGCATATCCAATGAATATAGCTTCATCACTACGTGCAATAAATTTCCCAAGATTATCTTTGCCATTGTTATGAACAAAACAAGTACATCCAAAGGGTTTGAAATATGAAATATTTGGTTTTCTTCCTTTAAGGAGTTCATAAGGATTCTTTTTCAAGATAGGGCGAGTTAAACATCTATTCAAAATATAATTTGCAGTGTTTACTGCTTCAGCCCAAAATTGTTTTGGCAAATTGTTTTCTAAAATCATTGTCCTTGACATATCCTCAAGAGTGCGGTTCTTAAGTTCCACAACTCCGTTTTGTTGAGGAGTTCTAGGAGCTGAAAAATTATGTGAAATGCCATATGTTGCACAAAACAAATCAAACTTCACTTGATCAAATTCTCTACCATGGTCACTTCTTATAGAAACAATTGGTAGGTTTTTCAAAGTTTGTAACTCCTTACACAATTTTGAAAACTCAAATAAAGCTTCAAAATTTTCTCGTAGAAAAGAAATCCATGTGAAATGAGAGAAATCATCCACTATAACAAGGATGTACTTCTTGCCTCTTGGAGATTTGACACGCATAGGTCCACAAAGATCCATGTGTAAAAGTTCAATGGGTTGAGAAGAACTTACAGCTTTCTTAGGTTTGAATGAACCTCTTGTTTGTTTACCTTGTGTACACGCCTTACATCGATCAGTAACCTTGAAATTTAGGTTTGGCAAACCACGTACCAAATCTTTTGTAAGTAGCTTCTACATGGTGTGCATGCTTACGTGACCAAGTCTTCTATGCCAAAGCCTTGGATCATCAGTCAAGGCCTTTAGACATTTTAGCTTAGTTTCTGAAACTTGGTTAGTACTCATTGAATAAACATTATTACATCTAGGAGCAGTAAGCAACACTTCACCCGTCTTTTTGTCTTGAACCTCACATTTATCTGAATCAAACATGACTTTATTGCCTTTATCACAAATTTGAGAAATACTTAGCACATTATATTTCAAACCATCAACCAAATAAACATCATCAATAAAGTTAGATAAATTATAGCAAATTTTACCAATGCCAATTATGTCACACTTTCCTTTATCACCAAGAGTAATGGTTCCAAATGATTGCTTCTTTAAATCTGAGAATAAAGAGCTTTTTCCACTCATGTGTCTTGAGCAACCACTATCTAATATCCATTTGTGCTCCTTTACCTTGGTGATATCCTGCAAAACAACAAACATCAACCTTTCCGGGTCAACCAAATGACATATTTTGGTTCATACTTAGGTTCGATCATGTTTGGTGGTCTAGTACCTTTAGGAACCTAGATTTGTTTGACCTGTTTCCTTACACATAAAGGATAGGTATTTCTGATGATATAAGGATCATTTCTTCTATAAGGACATGTAGATTTAACATGACCCTTTTTACAATAATAGAAGCAAGTAGGCAAATGAATGCTTCTTTTGGTCTTGACAAAAGTGGTGGTAGGTTTTCTAGGAAAGCTCCTATGATAACCTATACCATTTTTGTTAAGGGAGGACTATTGTTCACCCATCATTCTCTCAAGATTAGCTTTTGAACGAGTAAACTTAACAAGTGCAGTCTTCTGGTCTTGACACGTCAAAGTTAGATCAACTTTTTCTTTTTCTATATCGATATAGTTTTGATGAAGAGAGGAGAGGTTGTCCTTGAGAATCAGGTTCTCTGATTCCAAGGCCTTGAAATTGTAATCAAGGTCTACTTTTTCTGTGTTAAGATTTTTAATTTCCAGAGACATTGCACTTAGTTGTTTTTCTCGTTCAAGAAGGTTTTTTTTAAAGAATTTATCCTTATTCTATGTTCCTTATCACATATGATAATATCTTTAAGGAATTGTTTCAGGTTGAGACATAATTGTACTTACCACATTGTTAACATATAATTTGAATCTTCTTCATGATCGGCCATGAGCCACAAGTTTGCTTGTTCTTTTTCGTCTTCTGATTCATTTGTTGATTCTAAATTACTCCATAAAGCAACCATAACTTTCTTCTTTCGATCATTGTTCTTGAAGTTGGTCTTCTTTTTTTGTGGACAATCCTTCACAAGATGATCTGTTTTACCACATTCAAAACAAGTCAGTACTCTCGTTTTCTTACTAGAGTTAGAAAACTTACCTCAGAGCTTTGATGCTCGTAGATATTCTCTATTAGCAAATTGTTTCTTAATCTTGAGAATTCTTGCGAGACCCTTAAAAATCATGGAGATTGCATCTTCTTCATCATCGTCATCACTATCCTCTTCATCAGATGTTAATTCATCTCTTCTTGATTTTAATGCCAAATTCTTGGAGTTGGATGGGAGTTCTCCATCTTCTTCACCAAGAACCATTTCATGTGTGATGAGATTTCCAAGTAGGTCATCAAGAGGAAGAGTTGTGAGATTTTGAGCTTCTTCAATAGCATCATCTTTGGTCCCCACTTGGCTTTAGGTAGGCTCCTTAGAACCTTCCTCACTTTCTCTTCATTTGTGAAGATCTTTCCTAGTGAGTCGAGGTTGCTCACGATCTCAGTGAATCTGGTGAACATTTCTTTGACTATTTCATTTGCATTCATCTTGAATAGCTCGTATTGTCTGAGGAAGATGCTAATCTTTGTTTCCATGACTTGACTTGTTCCTTCGTAAGTGAAAACAAGCTTGTCCCATATTTCTTTAGCACTCTTGCACGATAAGATGCGGTTGAATTCATGTTCATCTAATCCACAATATAGTAGGTTCATTGCTTTGTAATTCTTTGACGCACTGTCCAGGTCAGCTGTTCGCCCCTAGAGGTGTGTGCAAATAAGTTTTAAATTTATAAAACTAGAATCAAGCAGCGAACCCGCAGTGTACGGATCGATATAGTTAAGCAAGAATTCCAGAGTATCGAACACAGGGATTTGGGGGGAACGAACTCGATTGCAGATTATCAAGCAAGTAAATATAAGAGCTTTGCAAATTATTGGGAAAACAACAATCCTAAAGATCCAAGTATCCAGCTGTGGCAATCGATTCAAGATATACTTAATGACGTAAAGACAGAGTTGAGATATGCAAAGGTATACTAATGTAAGGTAATCGTACGGTGAAGTTCCAAAAACCTTATATAACTCACCTACAAGGCACTCTCTATACAGGTTGTTGAGGCTCAATATAGAAAGATTCTAGAGACAAGAATTAGTGTCAAATACCCAAACTTATAACCCAAGGATCAAGATTAACTTAACCGATTGAGGTTGTGACACTCACAATCGAGGTAGAGGTTGTTGAGGCTTCACTACCACCTAGAAAAGACAAGTCTAAACTAAGCTAAAGCAAATCTTTAACTTTGGACTAAAGTAAAAGCAGGTTCGTAGACTTAAGGGAAATCACGGTTAGTTCTTGAGGTTCCACGGCCGTGGACTCAAGAACAGCCCGTAATTTAGGGTTGTCGGCGATAATTCTCTAACTCTCAGGGTCTAATCTGTTTGCGATCGATCTATCATCATCTAAGCCACAACTATCAACCCTTCACCTTAGAATTGTTAAGGGTTTTTAGCCAATAACAGTCATGTTGATATCAATTCAAGAATTAAAAGATAAAAAGATGAAAACTTTCAAGAACTTTCAATAATCTTCAATTCAATCTCAAGCCACAAAGAGAACAAGTAATGTCAAAAGATTCAAAGTAAAACAAACAATCACCACCTTAGGAAAGAAGAGAAAACGGGATGTCAATCCGTTTTCCAAATCAAACCTAAACAAGAAGAGAGATCTTCTTGCAAAATCTTCCAAGAATTACGATCTTCCGCAAATCCGGAGATCTCAACAGCAATCTCCACAAAAAGTGCGAGATTAGAGGAATTCCAAACACGAACTTCGATCTCTTCAAAGAGATGTCAATTGCTTCCAAGCAAGCTAAGCAAAGCGTCTTCGTGTCTAAGCGGCGATCAATGAGGGTAAACGGGGTAGCGAAGGTGACGGAATCTTGCTTCGTCCGTCTTTTTATAGTGTAGGGCAAATGTCGGCCCGGCCCAATCTTTAAAAGATCGTGGCTTCAAAGTGGGGCGAAAAGATTCGCCAAGATCACGGTCGTGGAAGTGTTCCACGACCGTAATTTAGAGCGTGGAAACAAATACGGTTTGCAACATATGTTCCACGGCCGTGTAATCCCCTGGAATGAACATGAATTTCTGACTCCAAATCCACGGCCGTAATTCTGAACGTGGTTTGTGATACGGCCGTATTTTAGGGCGTAATTTAGGCCAAGAACGTGATTCTTCCCTAAACTCGCGCATTCCTCAAGCTAAGACTCCAAATTGCTTCCAAAGAATGTCCTCAATCTATGGACATATCAACTCAACTCTCCTTTGCTCGTTTCCGTTCGGAAATAGCTCCAAATCACCTATAATCAACATAGAACTAGTGTAGACATCCATATCGATAATATAGGTAATACTAGCTCACATATGCATAAAGTTCAATCAATGACTATCAATATGAATCAAATACGTTTAGAAAACGTGCCTAAAATATCACAATATTTCATGCTAACAAATAACCCCATACTTAGCACTTGCTTGTCCCTAAGCAAGGTCTTTCAAAAAGCTTTAAACAAGAGTTAGGATGAAATATGTATACCTTCTTTTGGATGAATGTGACTTCTAAAGAATAGATCATTCTCAAACCTTGCTTCAATCGTTTTTCAAACTTTCACACACTTAATCAAAGAGTAAAAGGTAAAGAAAATTCATGAATCAACTCAACTTCTAAACAAGCATTATAACCTTCAAACATTAACAAAATCAATCTCAAGAAACTTCAATTTAGATCACCAAGTCATATAACATTCTTTTGATCTTAAGGACTTTCAAAGAAAAGGTCTAGAATATGGAAGGGAGGGAAAAACTTTAAGGGAAAGTGGTGCATAAATCCGGGAAAGTGGACAACTACCTTCTTCTTCTTATGCGGTTACAACACTTCAACTTAGAGCTTCGCTCTCTTCTTTTCGCTTTTCGACTTTACTTTTGGAGTTATGGATAGAGGTGCACAAAAACCGAAGCCTAGGAGATCGGCGTTTCTCAAATTTTTCAAGAGATGCCTCAAACCCTTAGCGCACATACCATAATCCGCTAGGAATATCGCTCAATCCGACTTTGGCAAGACACAAACACCCGGCTATGTGAATGGTGCCGAGTTACTCATCGTCATGATTGACTTCCCCAAACCTATAATTTCTTTCTATTCAATTGATTGCAAATAATTGTTCTCATGGCCCTCCCACATCAAACATGCCTTTTTCTCATTCACTTCTCCAAATTCCCGGATAGGTAAAGGAGGCTAATATTTCAATGAGGAGCTAGATGATCAAAGAAAGAGGAAAGAAAGTATTGAATTGCCTTAATCATTTCAATAAGAAGTATAGGAACTTATAACGTGATTTCAACTTCAATTTTCTAGCATGATTTAGGTAACATTTTCACATTATAAAACTTGCAAAAGAGGTAAAATTCATTCGTTCAAATTCTTTTCAATTCACAATCCTTTTAAGCATGCAATTGTCATCAAACTCAATTCACAAGTAGTGATTATCATGGAAATCATCTCAATTCATTAGAAGCATAAAATTTTCAAAATTTTTCAATTTTTATGGTTTTTTCAAGTCATTTTTCATGCAATGCAATAAGGAAACGTGTAACACATAATGAAGATGCAACGATAGTCTCGAATGAGAGCAAACATAGAGAGTAGAGTTATTACAAACTTTTAGTACATCCCACCCCATACTTAGGACGAACATTGTCCCTAATGTTCAAAAGAAAGAACAAAATAAAGAAAAGAAAAAGGAAACTCACAAGTGGTGGCGGGAATGTCTAAAATAACGATCATGCATCAATCACTGCGGCGCCGGCGGAGGTGGGAATGGAGAGAAACTCGGATCATAGAATCGCCCAAACTGCTGGCGGTAGACGTCCCTCATCATGTGGTCAAGGTCGTCTAAGCGTCCGTCTCTAGCATCCGCCCGGATCTCTAGCGCTCCAACTCTCTCCGAAAGTCCGGTAGCCCAATCCGGCATCTGCTCGTACCATCCCGGGGCGTGACTGTACCATGATGGAGCATCGGATGGTGCTGGTGCTGGTGGCGGTGGTGGTGCTGCTGGCTGCGCCGTGGACCAAGGAGGGGGTGTGTCATACCAAGTGGGAGGTGTAGTCATCCACGTGGGCCTCTCACTCACGCTAGCGCGGCGAGATGACGAGCCTGAAGCTCTAGCTGGACGTGGAGAGCGCCTAGGTACATCCTGGGCCGCCTCCGGCTGTTCCGGAAACGTGCCAAACTCCTACTCCGCTCCTCCACCACTCTCGTATTGACCTCCCATGTCCTCCTCCTCCACAACCGGTGGTGGAACGTAAGGGGGAGCTACTAGCCTGTTCGCATGCATCACAGCGAACGTCTCCTTCCAATTGTGGCGTCCCGTCACAATGGAATACTCCGGCAGCCACTCAATCCCTCTACCCGTCCTAGTCTCCCAAGGCATGCCCGCATAAGGCGGACCTCCATGTGTGGGGAAGATGAGTCCCCTAACCATAAAAGCATGTAGCCCTAAGGGAACCGCCGGTATACGGGTGCAAGCGGAAAAATCTACACCAAACGTCCTAGCAATGTGGGTCACTATCCCACCATATCCAATGTTCCCCTTCTTCTTGTTCTTAAGTTTACTCATCGTAGCCGCCAAAAGAGTGGCACAATCTGCACGGCGACCGTATAGCATACTATAGAGCAAGAATAGCTCATCCGTCTTGATCTTTTGGGGCGTCTCCGTCCTAGGAAAGGGACACTCCGAAAGAACGCGGTGTGCTATCTTCAAGGCTAGATGGTACATCAATCTAGCCTTGGTATCGGCGGGTTGCCAATGGTCCTCGTCGGCGTAAATCATAGCTACTTCCTCCCAAAAATCCTTGGGGTAAACTCCACTCGGAAATCGACCGTTATAGGTCTCATGGAGCCCGAAAATGGTCCCAAACTCAACAATACTCAACTGATAGTCTTGTTCCATGAGACGGAAGGAGACGGTCCTATCTACGTGGCTATGCTCGAAGGATGTCACAACCTCCCGGGTAATCTCCTCATAGGCGTCTTCACGAATGTTCGTGAAGACAAGCAATCCGGCTCTATCCAAGAGCCATGTAAGATCATCAACAATGTTGAGAGGATGTAGATCCTCCAACAACAAATATCTAGGACCTTCTACTGTCCTCTCCTTGATCCGGTCAAGTGCTACAAGGTGGTTCTCATGTATGGTTGGGATGCTAGGGTGAGGAGGTGAAGATGGAGGTGAAGGTGAGGATGGTAGTGAGGGAGATGAGGGTGGTGGTGCCCTAGAGGTGGAGGGATTGCCCTTTCTTTTCTTGTTTTTCTCTCCCTTCTTCTCTTTTATCCTTCCCGACATTCTCCTTACAAAGTCCATTTTTCACTAAAATTACGGTCTGTTCTTCAGGTTCCACGGCCGTGGTTTACCTAGAGACCGTGATTCGTCTCAGAATCTTGCGAATCTCAGCAAATTCACCAACAATCACCACAACAAGCAGTCCTAATCTAATTCCTTCCAGTCTTTGTCAGTTCTTCCTAAAAATCTATAGCAAAAACGAACCAAATCCGCGAAATTCAAGAAGAAAGAATAAACCTCTTTTTCGGATTGAAAAACCCGAAATGCGCGTTCGTTGATGGATTTCCGCTCGGTTTGTCGCTTGGATCTTGTTCGTGGTTGGATTTTCTGCAGTTTAGGATGAAGAATCGTTGAAAACGATTAGAAAACGAAGAATTGGAGGAGGTCGTGGGGTTTCGGCGTTTAGGTCGTGGAATGGGTATTTTTGGGGCAATTTTGTGAAGAATGTGGCTTATATAGTCGCAGGCAAAATTTTGAAAATCACGGTCTGTCGGGGTGTTCCACGGCCGTGGAAGTGTACGGACCCGTGGTTTTGGTGATTTTTCAAAGGCTTTTGAGAATTACGGCCACTGTAGCTATGACGACCGTAATTTAGACCGTGGAACCTTCTGTAAAGCTTCAAAGTCCAAATTTCGTTGCCCTTCTTCGACATTATTCTCCCTTTCTCCTTTTCCATCGATCCTACAACCAAAAACACGAACATACCGGAAGAAATCGAGGCAAAATAAAGCGAAAATGTCTATTCTAAGCTAAACTATGAATCGAAAACAAAAACAAAAATGCAATACCTTGGGTTGCCTCCCAAGAAGCGCTTTGTTTAAGGTCCGTAGCTAGACCATTCTCGCACTTATTCGAGTGCGGTAGGCGCAAACTCCTCAGCTTGGAGTTCCGGTGTGTACTTCTTGAGTCGTTGACCGTTCACCTTAAAACTTCCGCTAGCTTCACCCCATACTTCAACTGCACCATGGGAGAAAATACGTTTGATTAGAAAAGGTCCGGTCCAACGGGATTTAAGCTTACCTGGAAAGAGGCGAAGTCTTGAATTGAAGAGGAGAACTTGATATCCTTCTTTGAAGTCCTTTGGAATGATATGCTTATCATGCCAACGCTTCGCTCTTTCCTTGTAGATCTTAGCGTTTTCATAGGCGTTCAAGCGAAGTACATCCAGCTTGTTGATGTCTAGGAGACGCTTCTCTCCCGCTTCTTTCATGCCGAAATTCAGCCACTTGATAGCCCAAAACGCTTTGTGCTCCAGCTCTACCGGCAAATGACAAGACTTCCCATACACAAGGTTGTATGGTGTGGTTCCTATGGGAGTCTTGTATGCAGTCCGGTACGCCCATAATGCATCATCTAGTTTCAAGGACCAATCCTTCCTAGTCCTTGAAACCGTCTTCTCTAGAATTCCCTTGATCTCCCTATTTGAGATCTCAACTTGTCCACTTGTTTGTGGATGGTAAGGGGTAGCGACCTTGTGAGTAACCCCATACTTAGCTAGAAGAGCTTCAAAGCGACGGGCTATGAAGTGAGAACCTCCGTCACTAATGATTGTCCTTGGTGTTCCAAATCGCGGAAAGATGGTCTTGTTGAAGAACTTAACCACCACCATGGCATCATTTGTGGGAGAGGCAATTGCTTCCACCCATCTAGAAACGTAGTCTACCGCCAATAGTATGTATTGGTTTCCACAAGAAGATGGGAATGGTCCCATGAAATCGACTCCCCAAACGTCGAAAATCTCCACCTCTTGGATGTTGTTGAGGGGCATCTCGTTCCTTCTAGAAATATTGCCTGTTCTTTGACAAGCATCGCAGCAAGAGACAAAGGATTGCACATCTCTAAATAAAGTAGGCCAATAGAATCCAGATTGCAATACCTTTGCGCTAGTCTTGTTTGAACTAGCGTGTCCTCCACAAGGTAGTGAATGACAATGGCGGATGACACTTTGCATCTCATCTTCCGGCACACATCGCCGTATGATGCCATCCGGACCTCTCTTAAAGAGGAGAGGCTCGTTCCAATAGTATTTCCGGACGTCCTTAAAGAACTTCTTCCTTTGTGCGTAGGATAGTCCGGGCGGTATCTCCTTGCAAACCAAATAGTTAACAAAATCAGCAAACCATGGTTCGTTACCTTTGGAGATCTCGTTGATGCACTCCTCTATGATGTGTAGGTGTTCGTCCGGAAAGGAGTCATCAATGGGTAGATGGTCGTCCTCTAGATGTGTGAGGCGACTCAAATGATCCGCGACAGAATGTTCTGAACCTTTCTTGTCGCGGATCTCAAGATCGAATTCTTGTAGGAGAAGAATCCATCTAATTAGCCTTGGCTTCGCGTCTTTCTTCACAAGGAGGTACCGGATCGCAGCATGATCCGTGTAGACAATCACCTTTGCACCTACAAGATAAGAGCGAAACTTGTCAATAGCGTAGACAATGGCTAGAAACTCTTTTTCTGTAGTGGCGTAGTTGAGCTGGGCTTCGTCTAGCGTCTTGCTAGCATAGTATATGGCATGGGTTCGCCCTTCCTTTCGTTGTCCAAGAACAGCTCCAATGGCTACGTCACTAGCATCGCACATAATCTCGAAGGGGAGAGTCCAATCCGGGGGTTGGATAATAGGTGCTGAAATTAGAGCTTGCCGAATGGTGTTAAACGCATCTAAACATTCTTGCGAAAACTCAAAAACCGCATCCTTCATCAATAGATTAGTGAGAGGTTTTGATATCTTAGAAAAGTCCTTAATGAAGCGTCTATAAAATCCAGCATGTCCTAGGAAACTTCTTATCCCTTTCACCGAAATTGGGGGAGGAAGTTTCTCTATGGTCTCTATCTTAGCTTTGTCTACCTCTATCCCTCTACTAGAGACTAAGTGACCTAATACGATTCCTTCCTTAACCATGAATTGACACTTCTCCCAATTAAGAACTAGGTTAGTGTCTTCACAACGTTGTAAAACAAGAGAAAGGTTAGAAAGGCAATCGTTAAAAGAGGAACCGTATACAGAGAAGTCGTCCATGAAGACTTCCATGATTTCCTCTACGTACTCGGAGAAGATGGCCATCATGCACCGTTGAAAGGTGGCTGGGGCGTTGCAAAGCCCGAACGGCATTCTCCTATAAGCGAACGTACCCCAAGGGCACGTGAATGTGGTCTTCTCCTGATCGTCCGGATGTATCGGAATCTGAAAGAAACCACTATAACCGTCAAGGTAGCAAAAATGTGAATGTTGTGCTAACCTTTCAAGCATTTGATCGATGAATGGCAATGGAAAGTGATCCTTCCGCGTTGCGCTGTTGAGCTTGCGGTAGTCTATGCACATTCGCCATCCAGTCACGGTTCGGGTAGGAATGAGTTCGTTGTTCTTGTTGGTGATGACCGTCATTCCTCCCTTCTTCGGAACTACTTGAACTAGACTCACCCATTTGCTATCGGAGATAGGATAGATGATACCTGCATCAAGAAGTTTAAGAATTTCCTTCTTGACAACCTCCTTCATGGTCGGATTCAACCGCCTTTGAGGTTGTCTTGAAGTTCTAAAATCCTCCTCCATTAGTATCTTATGCATACATAGGGAGGGTTTGATTCCTACTAAGTCCTCGATAGTGTAGCCTATGGCTTTTCTATGTTTCCTAAGGACTTTCATGAGTTGTTCATGTTCATCTATGCTTAGTTCGGAGCTAACAATGACCGGAAAGGTAGAATTAGATCCAAGAAAAGCGTACCTTAGATGAGTAGGAAGTGGTTTGAGTTCCATCACTTTCGGAGCTTCCAATGGTTCTTGAGGGGCATCCGACGTTTCCTTAGAAGTTTCTAAGGTTGTTGAGTGGTTTGGAGAAGAATCAAAAGAAGTTGAAGAAGTAAGCCGATCACCCTCTTCCACGGTCAGAATTACGGCCTCTCCATGTGTTCCACGGCCGTGTAATCCCCTGGAATGGAGGTCGATTTTGGTTGTGAAATCCACGGTCGTGGAATACAGGGTATGACCGTGGATTCTTACATTCTCAGCCTCATCGTGGAGTTTTTCAAACTCCACTTCATGCATCTCTTCTTGTGCTTCTAAGGCTTCAATTTCCTCTTTGCACTCTTCTTCTTCCCTTACATTGGTTAGACTCATAGTGATAACCTTTTGTAAAGGATCGTTAAAGAGAATCGCACTTACCTCCTCCCTAGACAGACCTTCTTCATCTTGGATATCGTAAATATCCTCATCAAAGATTGGCTCCTTTACTAGAGTGGAAAGAACGAACTCTACTTTCTCTTCTTCAATATCAAAAGCGAGTCTCCCATTCTTGCAATCGACCATGCAGCCGGAAGTTGCAAGAAACGGTCTTCCGAGTATAATCGGGACCGGACTATCTGCAGGAATGTCAAGCACGACAAAATCAATGGGGACAAAGAATTTACCTAGCTTGACCGGGACGTCTTCTACAATACCGACGGGGCGAGTGATGGATCGATCCGCCATGTATAACGTCATCTTGACCGGTTTAGGATCGCCTAAACCGATCTTCCTACATAATGCAAGTGGTATGATGCTCACACTTGCTCCCAAGTCACATAAAGCGTCGTATGTGACATCTCCCACTCCAATGGGAATGCAAAATGACCCCGGATCCTTCAACTTTGGGGGCATTTTCTCCTTCATAGTCTTGATGAGATCCGAAGAATCCGAACTCATCTTGACCTCACCGAAATCTTCTAGCTTCCTCTTGTTAGAGAGAAGCTCCTTCAAGAACTTGCCATAAGCCGGCATACCTACAATAGCATCAATGAAGGGTATATTAATATGCAGCTTGCTCATGAGTTCTATGAACTTACCGAATTGTTTGTCTAGGCGCGCTCGCGCTCTAGATTGAGGGAACGGTAGAGGAGGTTTGTAAGCTGGAGGAGGAACATAGACATCTTCCTTCTCCTTCCCCTTTCCTTTGTCCTTCTCTACGGGGACTTCAACGAACGTAGGTTGCGGATCGGTGGTAGTCACTCCGCTCCTAGTTGTAATCGCCATTACCCTTCCCTTAGGGTTGTCCTCCGTCTTTCCTGGAAGTTTCCCTTGATTTCTAGGAACTTCCTCCGCGTGGTTGAACAATTGGTTCTCCAAAACTTTTTGAGCTTTGTCAACCTTAGAGACTTGATCATCAACCTTGATGAGGCGGTTCTCCAACCCTTGAAGCTTTCCCAAGATTGTTTCCAACATGGGATCGGACTTCTCCTTTCCCGTATTGTTTCCTCCATTAGATGATTGCCCCTGGCTTTTCAAAGGAGTAGAGGAAGAGGAAGGTGGAGTTAGCGAACTAGAATTGGAAGGATAGGAGTTACCGGAATTTTGTTGATTGGAGCGCCAATTGTTGTTGTTTGAACACCGATTGTTGTTCCAATTGTTGTTGTTCCGGTTGTTATTGTTTCCATTCCAATTGTTACTCCGGTTATTGTTCCAGTTGTTGTTGTTGCGGTTGGTGTTATCACCGCCATTGTTGTTGCCCAAATAGCCAACATCCTTCTCTTGTTGCTTTGGGAAGTTGGTCTTGATAGTCTCCTTCAACTCTTTGATCTCATTGTTGAGGGAGAAAATCTGATTTTGAGCTTCATGTGTGAGCTTCGCTCCTTGCTCCACACGATTTCCCTCCGCTTTCCGGTGGGAATACTTCTCTATGACTCTTGCTTGCTTCTCAATGAAGTCCCAAGCATCATCTTCTCTCATGTCCATGAATGTTCCGCATGAGAGGGATTGGAGGTTGAATTGCGTTCCCGCATCCAGCCCTTTGTAGTAGATTTCCAGCAAGGCAAGCTTGGATATGCCATGATGAGGGCAATCCAAGAGTAAATCCTGAAACCTTTCCCATGATTGAAACAAACTTTCGTTAGGTCTCATGGAAAAAGCATTAATCTTACCTCTAAGTTCCGCCGTTTTGGAGGGCGGAAAGAATTTGGTGAGAAACTCCGCGGAAAGGTCTTCCCACGTGTCTAGCTTCCCATTGGGAAGAGCTTGATACCATGACAACGCTTTCCCTTTCAAAGAGAAAAAGAAAGGTTTGAGCTTATAGTTGTTGGTAGTAGCGTTCTTCGGTCTCATTGTCTCCATCATACACTCAAAGTTTTGCAAGTGTTGGTGTGGAGATTCAGCACTTGTACCGCCAAATTGGCTTTGGCGAACAAGAGTGATAACTTGAGGGTTAAAGCTAAACCCTTGCATATCTTCAGCATCAAAATTCACACCCAAGCGGCGTGGTTGTTGTGTTGGATCCATCCGCTGGCCAAGAGTTCTTGGCTCATTATCCACACGTTCGACACTCGCATTCCTAGGTGGGATGCGGCGATTAGCAGCTCCTTGTGGATGGAAAGGATTCATATTGATCGTGGGATCAATCTCTTCTAATGGTGGCATGGAAGAGTCACTATCATCAGCGGATAAGTGGCTTTTTCTTCTAGACCTTGATCTCCTTCTTGAGGACTTCTTGCCTACCTTATTCTCAAGGTCGCTCATCTTTATCCTCATTTGGAAGATCATGTCTTGTAGACCGTTAACTTGAGATTGATGACGATCCATCTCATCCTGGCGGAGAGTCTCATTCCATCGGAGTTGAGCTTCCTTCTCCGCCAACTCCGTTTGAAGATCACGTTCGTGTTCTTCGGCCATCTTCTTTTCCTTGCGCTTTTGCCTCAAGGTTTTCTCTAGCTCTTGATTAAGAGGTAAGAGATTTGCGGTGTTCCTAGACCTGCGCATGCACTCAAAGAGATATCAAATAACGAGAGCAAGCTCCCAAGCTTGACAACCGATAACCGAATTCGGCCTAAACCAAATCCCCGGCAACGGCGCCAAAAACTTGTTCGCCCCTTGAGGTGTGTGCAAATAAGTTTTAAATTTATAAAACTAGAATCAAGCAGCGAACCCGCAGTGTACGGATTGATATAGTTAAGCAAGAATTCCAGAGTATCGAACACAGGGATTTGGGGGGAACGAACTCGATTGCAGATTATCAAGCAAGTAAATATAAGAGTTTTGCAAATTATTGGAAAAACAACAATCCTAAAGATCCAAGTATCCAGCTGTGGCAATCGATTCAAGATATACTTAATGATGTAAAGACAGAGTTGAGATATGCAAAGGTATACTAATGTAAGGTAATCGTACGGTGAAGTTCCAAAAACCTTATATAACTCACCTACAAGGCACTCTCTATACAGGTTGTTGAGGCTCAATATAGAAAGATTCTAGAGACAAGAATTCGTGTCAAATACCCAAACTTATAACCCAAGGATCAAGATTAACTTAACCGATTGAGGTTGTGACACTCACAATCGAGGTAGAGGTTGTTGAGGCTTCACTACCACCTAGAAAAGACAAGTCTAAACTAAGCTAAAGCAAATCTTTAACTTTGGACTAAAGTAAAAGCAGGTTAATAGACTTAAGGGAAATCACGGTTAGTTCTTGAGGTTCCACGGCCGTGGACTCAAGAACAGCCCGTAATTTAGGGTTGTCGGCGATAATTCTCTAACTCTCAGGGTCTAATCTGTTTGCGATCGATCTATCATCATCTAAGCCACAACTATCAACCCTTCACCTTAGAATTGTTAAGGGTTTTTAGCCAATAACAGTCATGTTGATATCAATTCAAGAATTAAAAGATAAAAAGATGAAAACTTTCAAGAACTTTCAATAATCTTCAATTCAATCTCAAGCCACAAAGAGAACAAGTAATGTCAAAAGATTCAAAGTAAAACAAACAATCACCACCTTAGGAAAGAAGAGAAAACGGGATGTCAATCCGTTTTTCAAATCAAACCTAAACAAGAAGAGAGATCTTCTTGCAAAATCTTCCAAGAATTACGATCTTCCGCAAATCCGGAGATCTCAACAGCAATCTCCACCAAAAGTGCGAGATTAGAGGAATTCCAAACACGAACTTCGATCTCTTCAAAGAGATGTCAATTGCTTCCAAGCAAGCTAAGCAAAGCGTCTTCGTGTCTAAGCGGCGATCAATGAGGGTAAACGGGGTAGCGAAGGTGACGGAATCTTGCTTCGTCCGTCTTTTTATAGTGTAGGGAAAATGTCGGCCCGGCCCAATCTTTAAAAGATCGTGGCTTCAAAGTGGGGCGAAAAGATTCGCCAAGATCACGGTCGTGGAAGTGTTCCACGACCGTAATTTAGAGCGTGGAAACAAATACGGTTTGCAACATATGTTCCACGGCCGTGTAATCCCCTGGAATGAACATGAATTTCTGACTCCAAATCCACGGCCGTAATTCTGAACGTGGTTTATGATACGGCCGTATTTTAGGGCGTAATTTAGGCCAAGAACGTGATTCTTCCCTAAACTCGCGCATTCCTCAAGCAAAGACTCCAAATTGCTTCCAAAGAATGTCCTCAATCTATGGACATATTAACTCAACTCTCCTTTGCTCGTTTCCGTTCGGAAATAGCTCCAAATCACCTATAATCAACATAGAACTAGTGTAGACATCCATATCGATAATATAGGTAATACTAGCTCACATATGCATAAAGTTCAATCAATGACTATCAATATGAATCAAATACGTTTAGAAAATGTGCCTAAAATATCACAATATTTCATGCTAACATCAGCCTGTGTGAAGTCAGCTTCCTTCTTTAGGACTTGGACACCTTCAACCGTTGTCATTGGAACTTTAGGTCCATTTTGAATGATGCTCCAAAGCTCCATGTCCTGGTCAATAATGAACATACGCATGAGTGCTCTGCAATGAACAAAGTTGTTGCCACAGAAGAGTTGTGGTCAAGATGAGGATCTTCCTTGAGCAAATCCACCATCACCTACAGGATTCATGATTAGTCTCACTGATGGTTAAATCAATAAACGTGAGTCTAGCTCTGATACACATTGAAGAACCGGTAGATGAAATAAATAAGTTAAAAGATACTCTAGAAGGGGGGGTTGAATAGAGTATGGGAACTTTTCGCAAACCAAATCTCAAGGCCTTGAAACTCCTTTCAAGGGCCTTGATGTCAATCTGTGCTCTTAGTGAAACTTTGATTTCAAGGGCTTTGAAACAACTTTCAAGAGCCTTTACTTCATGCTCCTGCAAAAACAAAGTTAGTCACAATAGCAAAATATAGTGCGGAATGTAAAAGATTGACACGAGGATATGTTTACGAAGTTCGGCTCTAAATAGTCTACTCTCCATCCCAGGGTATAGCTTTAGGATCTAACTATCTATTATCAGCTTCAAAGAGTCCTAGATACAAACTAGAAGAAATCCACTTCTTCTCTCACTATAGCCAATGCTACGATCTAGGTCCAACTCTCAACCTAGCTATAATAGCCTAGTTACTTCGCAGAGTAACACACACTGTAGTATTACACTGTTTAGATCTTCCATTGGAGCTCTTGTGTTTTCTCTCTCTAAGGGGATAAAGCTTTTGTGTAAATGAGAGAAAGAAAAACAACGAATGAAGATGATTTAGTTGCTTGAAGACGTAAAGATGTTTTCCGTATATGCTTGTGTGTATCTTCTTCTTCGATCACCATCTTCATTGATACTCTTCTAGTGAGAGGTCTTCTAGCCGTTGGAGAGATGACCGTTTGAAGATGAATCTTCTTCTCCATGAAGATCGTTTCTTGTTTCGAGATAAGGTAGACGTTGCAAATCTTCAACTCCTGAGAACACGTCGAGTCCTTAGCTCCTTGATCTTATCGTTCTCTGTTGAACCGAAAGAAAAGATATTTTGTGTAACACCCCGAATTCTCAAAACTCGGGACGTTACTAGTTAGGACCTCACAATGGGTCCCGACCTCAGTTTGACAACAATACTACTAGGATCTTGCAATAAGACACAAATAAGAAAAACTGAAATTTATGGAATAGTATTTTTAAAGGAAGGAATGCAGCAAGGTCTAGCAGTCTATAGTCCTTAAACAATGGAAAATACCAACTGTCTTAACAAAAGGAAAGAACGACCAGATAACAACCCAAACCCCACTCTAAGGAGTACGGAGACCCGGCTGACCACTACTTCCGGATCACTCAGCTGATGCTCTAACCTGCAGTAAATCTAAAAACATAACAAAACAACCATTAGCTAGTTATCTAAACATTAGAAGAATAATAACAGCACACACATACATAAAATGATAAACACTCAACATGCTTTCAAACAATCCATTTATTATCTTCATTTAAGTCATTCACTCTAATGATACTTATTTTGTGACACGAGGGATTCCCAAACCTCGCCTCTGCCCCCGTGTACCCAACAGGAGTGGATCCGATGCATCTCATCGTGTACCTGTATGGTCTGGGTATAGAGAACCTCCCAGTCTCTTGGCAGAGCTGGGCAGTGATGTCACGGCCCGTTATACATACACTTGAGCCTTAACACATAATAACGACGGTCGTCCGAACAAGTTGTTATTAGAACACACATGGTACACACACAACTATTATCACTCAACTAATATCCAGAAACCGGCTAAGTAAGTAGCAAGGACTTACCTGAATCAATTCACAACTCTCAAAAGTCTCAACTCGGTCTACAACAGTAGTAACTCAATCGCCTGTCAAACAAGGCATGTGGATCAAAATTACATCTCACACTCTTAGAAGTTATAACTTCTAAGTTTTACAATCTCGTGGAAGGAATTTACGAAAAAGGTTTTTCTTAGGTTAAAACGACCACTTTGCCCCTGATCTCGAATTTTCCGAAAAAGTCCATTATTTAGTTCTCATATTTTCTTTTTGAACTCGTTTCCTCTAATCTGGTTCTCAAGGTTAGCTTACTAAAGGTTATGAGATTAAATCTCAAACACTCGTCAAGAAAACGAAATCCTTCCCTCCCAGTTATTATTCTATTCTTATACCTATGTGTATAAGTATATATATACGTTACCTTTCTTCATTGGTGTATATACTTATGTATACACACTCTATTTATTCATTTTTATACACTTGTATCTCTCATCTCATACCTACATATGTACGTAAATATATACACGGCATTGCTACTTATATAATTATTTATCTTTCAACTCTTACTTCTACATATACCCCTCTATGTATTGTTTTCCTACATAAGCACGTTTATATATACTGCTCAAACATGTATACACTATATACATTCAGTATGTCTACACCTATATATATATATATATATATATATATATATATATATTTTATATATATATATATATATACATTATCCTTATACATGTATATATACTTTTATATATGTACGTAATCCCTCTACATACGTTTATACTTATATATATATATATATATATATATTCCACTATTATACAACTATATATACATATATACGTACACTACACTGATACACATATATATACTTATATATCTTCCCCTCTTATATAGCTATATATACAAACATACGCACACTGCACTGAGGAGGAACATTCACCCGTCCAGCACACTCAATCCCGCACCTGGAGAGAAACAACAGCCGAGACTACTCCGAATGGACCCACACGTCCTCCTGCAATGACGAGTCGAAGATGGCGGTACTCCGCCTTTGTCTCGTTCCTACTGGGTATGCAACCATCGGGAGTGCAGCAACGCAGGCTCGGCATCATTGCAGCAGGTCGATCGGTTCCCGCCGCTGACTATGCAAAGGGTCGATCTGGAGCAGTGGTGCGTGACGTCGGCTGTGCAACAAGGAAGTCTTCAGCAGTTGTTTGCCTCAGAAAGGGAGGGAGAGAGATCGGCACTCACCTGACTGTGAAGACGAAATCGAAGTCGCTCGGAGACGTTGCTGGTCATTTCCGCCACCGTCGATCTCGCAAAGGAAGGCAGAGACTCACCCACTGTAGCGGAGAAGGACGGCGTATGTCGCGGCGTCGATCGGTCTTCAACAGCCCTTCACCGGCGTCCCGTATCGCGGCTGTGCGACGCTACAGGTTACGATCCGGTTGGTGAGATTCGCGACAGAGAGGGGACGAAGAGGTAGCAAGAACGGAGCTCACCTGGTGGTCGGTATGTTCAGCGGAAGGAAGGCCTGGTGGGTGCGTGGTTGTTGTCGGCTCTCTGTTGGCCTTGGGTTCGGGCGTTGGAAGTTGTAGAAGGGGATGAAGCGGCGGTATCGTATAGAGACGAAGAGGCAGCGTATAGGTGTTAATTATATTAGGGTAATCTGATTAAGTTAGAGTTAGGTTAGAGTTAGGTTAACTTAATGGGCCGGTCTTTCAATTGTTTTTGGGCCGGGTTTTGGGCCAATTGGCTTGCTCTTTTTATTAAACAAACGGCTGAAGGAATGCTCGTCCTTTCCCCGGAATTGCTAACATTACGGAATTATTTACGGGATTGTTTACGAGTTACCAGTTATCATTTTATGTGGAATAAAGTCAATTAAATTGATAAACTTTAATTTCGTTTCTTTTATTTAAAGGAAAACAAGGTCGGCGGGTCGAAGTCTGATTTAAATTCGTTATTAAACGGAGTTTAAAAAAAATTTTATTTTTTATTTTTTTTTATTTTTTTTTCCGGGCATTACATTTTGACGCTTTTCTATTTTAGAAAATCTTCTGAAAATATTCTCTAATCTTCGGTTGAGATCTTCTGAAAAGATTCTGAAAAGATTCTCGAATCTTCGGTAGTAAAAAATCTTCCCTAAAATCTTTCTGTTGAGCAATTCGTTCCTGAAAAATCTTCTTTGCATTTGAATCCTTGTTTCGTCGTGCAACTATATAACTCCAAGGCCTTTTGAAATCGTCCCTTTGTAAACGCTATCTTCCTTATCCTTGAGTTATACTTCAAGGCCCTTGAATCCCATATTAAGGCCCTTGACATTCGATAAGACCTACACTGAATTCAAACCAACCAAGCATCTAGAGAATATAATCAATACATTGTTAGTATATCCAACTACTACATTTGTGTTAAGTCTTCCATCATCAACACATGTAAAACATTATAAACAAGGTGGAGTTTTCACACACAAAACATCCTAGGCGGCAACATTCCATAACAACCCACCTGATATGATTTCAAATCCAGGTGTTGGGTCCAACATCCTTCCCTTGATCAGGCCAAGTCTAAGTAGCTAAAAAATATGGATATAACAACAATGAGATACAAGCTCAATAAGGGTATACAAATCACACTCTCCCAATATATATAAATATCTAATATCCCGTCTTTAAAGGACACTATATATCCTTTCTCACATTCCAAAGCACACATACATAACCACATTCACATTACGTACACAACCATCCATAACACATAACGTATACACATTCAAGCATGTTATCATACCACATATAAACATATCATCTCATATAAACATCTCATATTATATCATAACATTTAAATAATCATAACATAACGTATAACATGTGAACTCGATCGCATCGATGCATAGGTGATAATTAACTAACTCGCCCCAACTGATCGTACGATATATTTTGTCATGTGCTTTCGTATTTCTTTTCTTTCTTTTTTTCTTTTCTCTTTAGGTTGGCCAACCCGATTGCGTCCTAGGCCCCCTGTAGATCAGGTAGCGACCTCGGCCATCTTGTCCTAAGACCCCCTGTAGATTTGGTTGCGATCTTGGACTATTTATCTCATCTTGAGGCCCCTTATAGATCAGGTAGCGACCTCGTCCCCCGGAAACCCGTACGGGACCCAGTTGAGCTAATTAATCAATTATCATCCTATATTATCACTTTCATATCATAACTCATATTTATTCATCATATTCTTTCATGACATCCTTTTCATTATCTTCTCATGTACCTCATGCATGCATTCATAAATCATATCAAGTCATCATCATCATTTCACTCATATACATATATATATATATAAGCATGTATAAAATCATGGCATATTAAATACATAATATATATTAAGCAAGTGTAATTCATATACACTTACTTCACAAGTAAGAACAATGAAACCTCGCAAACGAACTACTGAGTCAGCTTCCCACTCGGACTATCCTTCTTTCTTGTATTTGGATACGCTTACAAAGCAATTAAGCTATAGTTAGACCGAAACCTTCAACAACACCTCTTGAGAAATATCATATTCCTCGTATTAAACTTCTCGATTCAAACACCAGTTAAATTCATTCCCTTCAATTTAATTAACTTGTATCCTTCTCTATAATCCCAATTTAATTAATTAGCCTTCAATTAATTAATTAAATTTCATCAGAATAACGTTTTGCCCACACGCAATTTCTGAACCCACCTGGTCATCAAATCTCATCAAACAAATAGCCCATAATCACCAGAATAATGTAACGAGCACAATGGAATTTCCAATTATCCATTTTGACATACCTAAGGTCAATTTAAGTCAAATCGCAATACGAAAAACGAATAAATTCACAACTTATTCGTTACTAACCCGATTGACGATCTGAAAGAAGATTCGGAATCACAACGACACAGGCTACGCTCGGATACATCTAGCCTTAGACTTTTACTTGTCGAGGAAGCTCATATGAGAGGTTTAATGGGATATTTTGGAAGGGATAAGACGTTTCATATGTTGCATTCATACTTTTATTGGTCTCATATGCTTAAGGATGTAGAGAGCATGAATAAGAGATGTCTTGTGTGCTGAAAAGCTAAGGCTAGATGTAAACCTTATGGTTTGTATACCCCTCTTCCTACGCCTACATCTCCATGGTTAGACATTAGTATGGACTTTTTGTAGGATTACCTAGGACTAAGAAGGGAAGAGATTCAATATTTGTGATCGTATACCGATTCTCTAAGATGACCGATTTTATTACTTGTCATAAGACCGATGATGCCTATAATGTTGCTAACTTGTTCTTTAGGGAAGTTGTTAGATTGCATGGAGTACCTAGGACTATTGTGAGTGATAGGGATGTTATGCCCCATAGTTTTTTTGGAAGACTCTTTGGGGAAAGCTAGAAACTAGGTTGTTATTTTCAACTTCTAGTCACCCTCAAACGGATGATCAAACGGAGGTTACTAATAGGACCTTAACTACTATATTGCGGGATGTTTTGAAGGATAATTTGAATGCTTGGGAAGATGTCTTGCCTCGTGTTGAATTTTCATCTAATCGAACAATTCATTCTTCTACTAACTTAACGCCTTTTGAGTGTGTCTATATCCTTTGACCCCTTTTGATCTTATATTGTTGCCTATAGAGGAGCGAGTGGATTTTAATGCAGGAAAACAGGCTGAGTTCATGAAGGAGCTGCATGAGAAGACACACATAAGGCTAGAGAAGAAAGGACAACAAGTTGTGGATAACTCGAATAAAAATCGCAAGGAATTGCTATTTAAACCCGAGATCTAGTTTGGTTGCATCTAAGGAAGAAACAATTACTGGAGAAGAGGAAGTCATAGTTGTATCCAAGAGGAGATGGACCATAAAATGTGTTACGTAAGGTTGGCAACAATTCTTATGTATTGGAGCTTCCGGAGGAATATGGCGTGATTCCTACCTTCAATGTAGGAGACTTGAGTTCCAATATGTCTAGTGATAAGCATGGTGGTGATTTGAGGACGAATCCTTTTCAAGAAGGGGAGTATGATGAGGGACCATCCCCAACACCTTCTATACATGGACCAATCACTAGAGAAAGATCTAGAGAATTGAAGGAGAAGGAGTCTACATTCCCTTGAAGATTAATATCGTAAGAGAATAAAGATGTTAGTATAATGGAAGGATCTCTCACTAGATCAAGATCAAGATCCTTCCAGGAATAGTTTTCTAGTTTATTGGCATCCTTAACATCTAGGGAGACTCTATTTGTGTTTAAGTCTTCTTTAGTAACATTGATATCTATTGTGGAGGAGTCATACATAAGTGAGGATGATCAATGAAACTAGGAAGAACAAGTGCAGATCTCGGTCCCAACTAGCCGAGAATCTCGAGCACATAGTTGAGATTTCGATATATCCTAGTCGAGATTTGACTATTTATTAGTTAGTTATTTAATACCTTTAAAGCTCTAAAAATTCTAAAGGTAACTTTTGAATTTGATCCTATCTTTTGAGATTATTTTAACCTTTTTTATTTTTTTAGAATCTTGCCTATAAATACCTTAGATGGCCGAGATTGTTAGTTAGATTAGATTTGATTATATTAATTTGGTTCCACGTATTGTGTGAGATGATCGATACTTTGTTTATGAAGTTTTTGTTTGATTTATTCGCATTCAATAAAAAAAGAGCATTTGATTGAATCGTTGTGAGTCCTTGATAGGTTGTTCTAGTTAGTGTTAATCTTCTTAAAGATTGGTACTACTAGTAAAACTAGTCCCTCTTTGTGCTTGTCTCAATTTGAAGGCTTGTGTAAGATTGATGAAGCAAAAGGTTTAAGGTAACTATTTATTGAAGGCTTTGATCCAATTAGTCAAGGTTCTTTACAAGTTTATATCTTGGTTCTATCTTCCTATATTTTCCATCAATTTCATCCATTATCATCTTCTATAATCTTACCATTATCATCCATAACATTCACGTTCTCGTTCTTTGAGTTATCACAAATCTCGGCATTACCATTACGGAATGTCGCCCGAAATTTGCACCGAGATTTGCTTTTGTCGAGCTTTTCGTAGACTTTAATCTTGACCGGGAAACTGAGGCATCAACCCCACATCAAAACAGCTGTATGAACGAGTTAATGGTGCACTTGTACCTGGATGAACGAGTTAATGGTGCACCTGTATGCATGTATTAGTTTAAGGGTATGCTAGATGTCTACCAAGAGCTAGGCCTGTTTGACGTTCCATGCACAAGTGATAACAAGTTCACATGTAAGAATGATACTGTTTGGAGTAGGATTGACAAAGTCATGGTTAATCATGAATGGCTTGAGTTGGGAGTGTATAGCCGTGCGAGTTTTCCGAATAGGCGGCAATACTCGGATCACTAGCCTGCAATTGCCCATATCTTACACCGCCCTAGGTATGTGAGACCCAATTTTAAGTTCATTAATATGTGGGCCTCCCATGACCAGTTCCAGGATATTATGAAGGGGAAGTGGAGTTGTAGACTCCGGAAAACAACCAGTACCATTTGTGCTCCCTCGTTCGGAGCCTTAAATGCCCTTTGATTGGTCTGAGCATGCATCACTTTGCTCATAACTTGGAAAAGGAAAAGGTAGCAAACAAGGAGTTGACTACTTGTTTGGAGAGTTTTAGACTAGATCCCGAATCTGAGTCGCTCAAGACCGATTTGATTAAGCTTAGATTTAAAGCAAGAAGACTTATTGATGTGGAGAGGAGCTTTTATCCACAAGAAGAAGACTAGATACGTTCTTCAAAGTGATAAATGCACTTCATATTTCCATAGTCTTATGAAGGCTAATGTGTGGAGGAATTTATTCCTTCGCTCGATCAGACCGATGGATTAACCGCAACCTCCTTGGAGGGAGTGGTTGGGGAGTTTGTTTCCTTCTTTAAAGGGCTTTTAGGGACGGAGCGGAAGGTGGAGGATGCACCGAGGGACTGGTTTTCAGTGGGACCGATAATTTCAGATGGTGAACAAAAAAGACTAATTGGACCGGTGTCCAATGCCGAGATTAAGGAGAAACTTTGGTCTATTTGCGATATGAAGGCCCAGGGGCCGGATGGATTCTTATCTAAGTTTTTCAAGGCCACTTGGGAGACAATCGGAGTCAAGTCCATGCCGCGGTTTGGGAATTCTTTATTAAAGTGAAGTTACTGAGGCAAGTGAACTATACTATGGTTTCACCTATTTCTAAAGTAGTGATACCTTATCACGTGGAGCAGTTTAGGCTTATATCTTGTTGCAATATGATCTATAAGATCATCTCTAACTTGATAGCAAACAGAATCGGTCCGTGTCACGGGTACCTCATTGACCTTACACAATCTGTCTCTTTTCTCGGGAGGCTGATGTTAGATAATGTGTTCCTCGTCCAAGAACTTCTAAGAAGATATAATGTGTAATAATAGCATACAATGCTTCAAGAAGATCGACCTGGTCATGGCCTATGACATGATTTCTTGGAAGTTCTTATACTTTGCAATGTTGGAGCTACAACTCCCAACCATGTTCAATGATTGGGTGATGATATACGTTAATACGGCGTCTTACTCGATTAGGGTTAACAATACTTCACAAGGATTCTTACAAGGTTGTTGGGGGTTGAGGCAGGGATGCCCGCTTTCACCTTGCTTCTTTGTGATCTGCATGAAGTTCCTTTCGTGGATGATCCGAGTGGAGACTTCTTGGCCAGAATTCCAGTTACATAAGCATTATGACGAGCTTATCATTTTCATCTAATATTTTACGATGACATTGTGTTGTTCTTCCAAGGGATAAAATGTTTATTGATACCTAGATGGAGTGTCTATGTAGGTTTGAGAGAATTTTGGGATTGACTGTTAGCATAATCAAGTCCTCTATCTACTTAGCTTATTGTTACGCTAGGAATATAGCACAAAAAGCTTTACATTTATAAAATCAAACTAAAATCCTAAACTACCTAGCAAAACCCGCAGTGTACAGATCGTTATGTAGGAAGAAAAGTATTCCGAGGTCGAATACAAGGACTGAGGTGAAATCAAGCCACTCAATGATCAAAGATAGTGTAAATCTAAACTAAGATGAGACAAGGAATAATGAAATGAAAATCACAATATTTTTTGTTGGTTTTGGGGTGATCAAACAAAGATCACAAGATATGCAAACAAGCAAACAAACTGCACACGAACACAAGATAAGTGATAAGTGGTAAGAAATGATGATTCTAGAGATCAAGAATTCCGGTTATGGCATTGGACTCATGCTTCTAAACATCAAAGGAGATATGCGGTTGTTCGGAGTTGGGTGTTTCTCTAATAAGAGCAATTACCGGGTAAGTCTCATGCTCCACTAGTCTCGAACCTAAGGTCCTATTACCTGGTAAGTTTCAAGGAACCTAAGGACGGGAATTCTACACAAACCGGCCAAATCCTAAGGGTCAAACCCCTCCTTACCGGGTAAGTCTCGAAAAAGGTAAGTCTTAGGCAACGATCCTAGCACACTCAATCCAATAGCGACCGTTGAGGCTCACTACTACCTAGAGTTCATCATCTTATTATCTAAGAGAGGAAATTACCGGGTAAGTCTCATTCCTCAAATAGGTTGCTAGCAAAGGTCACCCTAGGCTAGATTAGGTTTAAAAAACACTAGGATTTCAACACATCTACATCCTAACATCCGGATTCATTAATATAGGTGCAATAAAACAAAACCACGGGTGGATCATGGAAACCACGGCCGAGATTGCATGAAGAACAAGCCGTGATTAATTATGAGTTAGGTTTTCGAACACAAATTCATCCTAAACAAACATGCAAGTCTAAACAATCATCATCCAAGCAATAACCATCATTCCATCACTCTAGAATCACAACTACTTAGCCAATAACATTCATTTCAAGATCAAACATCATTATACAAGCATGCATGCATTCTATGGCAAGAAAATGAGAATAAGAACAATGAAAGAAGGTTACTTAGCTGAAATAGAAGTTTACAACAATCTTACAAAGCTTCAAGGGCTGCTCCAAGGTGTCAACTTACAAGCTACACAAGAATCTCACTTAAAACCACTCAAACTCACTCTAGATCTTAAGATGTGAAATATTCCAATCTAATCTCCCCCAAGAACACCCACAAGGGGCTTGGAAGAGAGAGAGAGAGAGAGAGAGAGAGAGAGAGAGAGAGAGAGAGAGAGAGAGAGAGGTCCAAAGTTGTTTTTTAAAAAGTCAGCCTACAAAGCAACTCAAGTACTCCACCAAAGGAAAGAAAAGGTCGGGCAAAGGAATCGCGTGACAAGTGTCATGGCTATCGTGACAGAAACCACGGGCCAAAACCACGGGCGTGGTTTTGCAAGGTAGGCCGTGGTTTACATCAGAAAGCCCTCCTTTGATCACCAAGTCATGAGTTGGTGCAAGACATGCACCAACAAGGTCTTTTGTGTTCTTCTTTTTTCTAACTTGCTCGCTAGGGAGTCCGGATGCATGCCACCACGAGGAATGATCCTCGAGTATATCGAATAAGTCCAAAATCTCCCCAAAATACCTACAAAACCGATAAAAGCTCGTGTAGATGTCTTTTCTAGAAATAAGACATCTACACGAGCTCCACAAACTAATGCCAAACCATGCATGAATAAGAGGAAAAACTATCTAAAAGAATGCCTAAACTAGCGTCATAAATCATGTCATCACTTATATTTCAAAGGAGGCGTATGAGCTAACCTAGTTTTGGGGATTTGCGGAAGGAAAGTTTCCTTACAAATACCTAGAGGTCCTATCTCACTTACCACTCTTCGACCTGAGGATTACTCTCCTCTCATTGATAGGATCAGGAGACACCTTTCTTCGTAGAACAAGCAACACTTGTCATTTTCCGGCCGTCTGAAGTTGATTAGGGCAGCGTTGTAGGATGTTGAGAACTTGTGGCTATCACTTCTTCCTATCCTAGTTTTGGTGATTGATTGACTCACCAGCTTATATATACAGTTCTTATGGAGTTGGTCACATGTTGCATGGTCTATAACTTGTTTGCCAAAGACGGAGGAAGGTCTAGAGTACTGTACCTTAAGTTTTGACACATTGCATTTATGTGTACGTACTACTAGCACATTCATGCTCAGCGTGATAGCCTTTTGTTCCAATAGATTCACCACAAGTACCTACACGCCATTGAGTCGGAGCATTGGAATGTCACTCATCAGGACTCGCCTTTGGTGAAGGAAATCCTTAGCGCTAGCGATGAGATGTGGTTGTCTTTACTGATGACAACAATATTTGAGAGAGATACTTGAGAGTCTTACTGCAAGGGGGAGAGATTCCGAGTCGCCGAGGCTTATGAGATGCTCAGATAACAAGACGAGGAGGTGGACGGGTTCAGAGTGGTTTAGGATCCCGGCAATATGCCCAAACACTATTTTTTCCTATGGATGGCGATAATTGGCAAGTTATCTACCCCAAATAGGTTATTTCTTAGGTATTGATCCTACTTGTAACTAGTGCACGAGTGATAGTGAGTCACATGACCACTTGATCTTTGGCTGCACAAATACACATGAGGTTTGAAGGCAGGTTGGGGCAGATTTTGGGATTTTTGGAGATATCACCACCAAATCAGAGTTACTGGATTGATTGTCACATTGTATATGACAAGAGCTGGATGAGGAGATTCAAGATATACGCATTTTTTCCGACGGTGTACTACATTTGGTATTCGAAGAATGCCTTAGTATTTGACCATACCAGAATTCTGATAAATATCCTCGTGAGATTGATTAAGACACGCGTCTATATATTGCGACATAAGGCATTCCCCGTAGGAGGTAGAGAGCGGATTACATCTTAGTAGTTGGTTGTTACTGAAGTTGTATTCTTTTCCTTGCTTTGATGTATATTTTTTCTTTATAGGTACCAAGCTTGGTTTTAATCCACTAATGGCTCTACCGAAGGTGGGATAGCAAATTTCCCGAGGTTTGGGCATTGTTTTGGGTTTTTGAGTATTTGCGTTTGCTGATGGATTTGCCGAAGGTGGACGGGCGCAGTGGCGGAGCCAGAATATAATGTAAGGGGAGGATTGATCGCCAAGGATATTTAATTCAATTACAATAGAAATAGCGATAAAATACTAGGAATTGAACTTGAATCTCCAACACTTAAAATCAATACCTTCTTCCGAATAAGATACTTGTCCATATTACTAAATCTTAAATATACCATAAACAAATTTACTTAAATCACAATTGAATTTTTAAAACCTAATATATCCAACTTAACAAATTAAACCTAATCAACTAAATACACAATTAACATAATCGAACACAACACAATCATACAATCATTAGAAAACAATCGAATTAAGCTATTTATCAATCATACAATCAGTAATTGGTAGTCTCGGTTCATTCAGGATTATAAGCTATTCTTCAATTAGTAGAATACAATCGAATTCGAAGATAAATTTTGAAGAAGAATTAAAACTGATAACTAGAGAATTAAAATTGAACAAAAATTTCAAAGAATTAATCTTACCTTGTTGTTGGCGTTGCTGAGATTTGTAAGAATTAAAACTGAAGACCTTACTCAGTTGATGGAAGAATGAAACTGAAGAGGAGAAGAAGAATTGAAGTGAAGCTGATGAAGAAGAATTAAAACTAAAACTGACAGAAAATTTCTAACATCATTAATCTCACCTTGTTGTTGCTGAGTAACTGAATTGCTGGGAGAATTAATCAAAGTGAGGCTTAATCGTTGTTGGAACGAATGAAACTGAAGAGGAGAAGAAGGATGAGGATTTGCGAATTGCGATTGTGTGAGCACTAAGCAGCAGAGCAAGCGAGCAGTCTAGCCGCCTAGGATGGCCGGAGACGGGAGACAGGCGACGGGCGACAGGGAGGCTGAGGAGGCTGAATGGTTGAGGTGATACGGTCGTTGCAGGTGTGTGAGAGGACGTTGCCTTCGCTGAGGATTTGCGTGTTTCGACCGTCGTTCAGTCCATCTCAGGCAGCGTTAGGGTTTTTTTTTAAATCAAAACGACGTCGTTTTAATGGTTTTTTTTCACACCTAAACGATGCCGTTTAAGGGGGGCATGTGCCCCTCCCTTACCCCCCTTGGCTCCGCCACTGGACGAGCCTTGTAAGATGTGCCGGTTTTGGATGAGTTTTCAGTTTCATCAGTCCCAAGATAGTTTGTATGATCAAGAGGATTGCATGCATGCCTCTGTGGAGTACTTTTGTGTGATGTTTTTGGACCGTAGAACACAAGTCGCAAACATATACATAAACTTTGTTATTCTAGTGTAATTGGATCTTAACGAACCCGATTACGCTATTTCTCTTTTTCTACAAATTTACCTTTACCTAAAAAAAAAATTAAAGTTATAATTATGAAGTACCACGAGAACCAATACTGTTTTGGATGATACAACTTAAACCCTTATGGGCTCAAAATCAATATTGTGGATGCAAAAACATTTTTGAAATAGGTTTATTGGTTCTTAGTTGTGGCTAGTACAACTCTCAAAAAATAAATTATAACTAATATATTCCTCCCGGATTTGGCTTGATAATCAACAAGACTTCACAGAATGAAAAACTAACAAAACCTAGTTAAACTTGATGACTCATCTTGTATTTTATCTCGAAACATGACTTCGAAGGCGGTGCTAGCACCGGGACAAGATAGTGACGGAAAATTAGGTTGAAGTAAACATTTATTGTTTTTTTTCTTTTATTAAGTATTCTTTATTCCCTCTATTTGTTCTTAATTATATTTTTGAGCCCAAACTTTTTTCTAATCGCCACGAGGACACTATGACCATAGTTTTCGCTGAAAAAATAATCCCTACTAAATTAGTTTAGCAGTAAATAATTTCTATACAAATTGGTGATTGAAAATTCAATTTATCATTTTTTATTGATGGACAGTAGTTCATACCATTCTTAATAAACTTTTCAATACATAAATATTTTAGTGGTTGCAATGACTTAACCTGTATTATTTTTGTAAATAGAGCGATCTTGATAAATGAATGATATATTATCGAAAGAAAGAAATTAAAACGATAAATATACTAGGAAAACAAATTATCATATATTTTTTTATATTTTTGATAAGATATTTTATATTGTTCACGATATCTAATATACAATCGGAGCTAATGTGTTTAGGATGTCCTATCCGTTTGAGCCTAATCAGTTTCTATAGATACTTATTTTATGACTTTTGTTGTTTATTCTTGTTGGTACCTACATAAATAATAAAACAATGAGTTAAATTATGATAATAATAATAATAATAATAATAATATAAAATTGATAATCTGAATAACTGGTTACTAAAAAAGTAAAAGATAAAGTCAATATATAATAGTTATATGGTTCATAAAGAAAATATTTACCGTTGAGAAAATTTGATGTGTTTAATCAATATCTATGATAATATGTACACGACCTATGTGTATTGTGAATTTCAGAAGAGAATCATTGAATATATCGCCGGTACCTGAGCCTATAATAAAAATAATATATAAATTTAACGTATTAGCAAAGTACAGATTTATAGTTTTAAATAAATTGTTAATGAAAATATAAATAAAATATGATATTCATAAAAAGTAAGGGTTAAATAATTATATACGCAATAATGTCGCGGTCGCATCACATTTGTCGGTGAGTGGTGAGTTATGATGACATTTGCATTTTAAAACACAAGCGAAGCGTTGATGAGGTGAACACTCTGTTCCACGACACCCCTTGACACAATTCGTATAGCAATGTTTATTTATCTTCATCTCCTTGATAACTACAATAAATAAATTATGAAAACATAAAGTATAGTGGTTAATTAATAGGTGACATGAGAATTTATTTTTTTGCTAGAAAAAAGTGATTTAAAGGACTAGATATTTTGATAAATCGAAAGATAAAAAATGTTCGATGAGTTTGAAATGGTAGATGTGATTGTTTAAGTAAATTACACTACTTATAGTTGGGGACGGTTCATTTTTTTGTTCCAATTGATATTTTGGGTCGAAATGGACCGACTCGAACCCGAACCAGAAAATCTTCACGGGACAGTCAATAGAAATAGAAAGGGTCTAAAACTTGGGCAAAAAGGCCCAATTTTATTAAAATAAAATTGCTCCCACAAGTGTAAGGCCAAACTGAACCGGAACAAGAATTGAATATCATATCCGCTCCAATTGTAACTATAAATTTAATAGACTATTGTCACACCGACAAATAAAATTATAAAAACATAAATATCTCGGAAATAATATATTTACCGCTAGATGATTCCACTTGTATGGCCATTATCATCAAGGCCAAACAAATTAGAGTCAATGTAACTTGTTTGTTTCCTTGTAGCGTTGCCATGGATGATAAAATAAACTTGCTTATTGTGTAAACCTATTTGAGGTACTGAAATGTTTTCTAGGAGGCTGATATATATAGGGAAAGTGAGATTGCAATACTATGTATAATTTAGAAAAAGATCAATAAATGTAATCTATAAAAATCTTTTGCTTCAAAATAACTTTTTATATGATAAATTACTATTTTCAGTATGGAATTACAATGCACATAGACATATAGTAGTCATTTCAATAATATACAAATATATTTTCTAAATTTTTTAAAAGGTATAAAATAAATGAATATGTCTCTATATAACTTGAAATCTACATTTCGAGGTTAAACGTTTTATTGTAAAAAAGGAAGTTGATCGGTGAAAGGGTCTCATGGATGGATGAGTTTTCACAAATAATAATTTAATAAGCATATATCTATTAATAACAATATCTAGTCTGTATTCAATAAGCTATTTTATCTTGACATGTGATTTTTTAAGGCGAAGAGAATAAACATATATTAATATATGTTGAAAAAACCTCATATTTTAAAAATCAGAGTGGTACAAACAATGACCTCACAATAAATCTAACTCTAGCTTGACAACAACAAACGTAAATCTTGTAACAGGATACGATTTATAAAACTGAAAAATAATTATTATGCGAAAATCATGCCATTAAATGAAATAATCAACCTCAATACTAAATGATACCTAGCTAACTATCATAATACTAGTCGGAATAGAATACAACATTATTATTATAAATACAATCCGATCCTAATTAGTACGCAAACTCTACAAACCAATGATAGCATGTTTTCATGTTATGTTTGTACATGTGTTTTTGCGTGATTTTTCCTCGTTTTGCATGATTTTGGCATTCATATCGTAGATAAAACTTAAAAGAAGATAATCTCCTAAAAATTGTAAGGAGTAATCATCACCTTAATGGAGCAAAGGAAGGAAAGAAAGCAAGCTTGATCATTCACATGAAGCCAAAGAACCAAGGAAACCCCAAGTCTGGAACCTCAAGTGAAGACTCACTCGAGCAAACAGGAAGGCTTTCACTCAAGCACAAAAGAATTGTGTATGAAGCGTCAACGTTGCTCGAGTTTACCTCATCACTGGAGCAAAGAAGACCCAAAACTCGAGTAAAGAAGACAACACCTCAATCGAGCAAAGAAAAACTAGTTGCAAGAAAGCTATTGTTGGTGTGGAACCTCAAGTGAAAATTCACTCGAGCAAGGAATACATGCTTACTCGGCCAAAGAAGACGCAAATCCAAAATGTCAAAGTCTCTCGAGTTTACTACATCACTCAATCAAGGAAGACACAAAAACTAGAAAGAAAAAGACATGCCACTCGAGCAAGGTAAACATTGTTGAGTCGGTTGATAACTCAATGCTCAGAGGAACCCACTCGACTAAAGAAGACTTGCCACTCGAGGTTTTCCAGGGTCATGTGAAATGCAACTCGCATAACTAACTCTTGCAACTTGATCAACTTGATTCCAGGAGGACCACGACTTCTAGGCTTATATAAGGGGCATTTGACTGATTGTAAATATACTCATTCACATACACATCTCTCTTGTACTCTCTTAGTTAGTAGTTGGATGCAAAACCAACAATTTGGAGGTTGAATTGGCAGAATTTGGATCACATCAAAGGAAGAAGCATTGGTGTTGTTCATTCTTGTTCTTGCTAGATCTTATAATCAACTTGTTTTGCTAACAACTTTGGATTGATAAGTCCAAATTCGTCCATTCTTTTTTCTACATTCCTCATTTGTTGTCTAATTTGTAAAAATGTCATTTGTTTATACTGTTAGCATGTTTATATTGTCAATGATGAGTGAGTAGTTCCCTTGCTAGGTTGTGGGGTGAAAATCCCCAAATCATGCTAGACTAGTATTGTTCTTATGTTATGCTTAAGATTTGACGGGAAACTAAGCATGTTAGTAGCACATTGTATATATTTAATCATGAATGAATGATATTTAGGTTAATCATACAAGTTGAGACTTATAAGTAATACGAGGATGATTGTGCAATCTTGAGATGCTAATCATGCTAGAGTAGAGTGGCTATGGCCGAAATGATTATCATCCTATTTTTGATGTTAATGTCCCAATTATGGTGATATTGGATAGTATAAGTAAATAACAAGCACCATATGATGCTTAAATTGTCTAGTTTTATCATAATTGTGAACTAAACTTCCTTAAATAGCATGAAAATAGCAAACACCATGTGATGCGTATTAGTTGACAAAAAGCCATATATTATGACAAAACTCAACTAATTACGCATGTTATGATGTGAGACCATCCCCAACACTACATCAAGGAACAATTACTAGATCAAGGACTAAAGCCTTGAAGGTCAAGCCAACTACACCTCCTTCGGATTCAATCACGAAAGCAGCAATCACAAGGTCAAGAGAAAAGGCTATTCAAGATAAAGTTACAAGCATATTTACAACATTTACACTCAAGGAGACCCTACTTACTCTTAGGAATCCTTTGGCGAAAATACTGAGTGTTATGGAAGAGCCAAGCCACGACCAAAAAGAGCCATCAAGCATAGAAGGTAGATAAGATGAAGGAAGAGACTCAAAGAAGAAATCTCGGTAGACCTCCAAGAAACTCGGCCGAGATTTCCACCCGAATTTTGCTCTCTAACGCGCGCTTGAAGATTTGTCCAATATCTTCTATCTTTGGCAACTACATCTTTTATATTTTCTTTCTTTAACGCTCTCAAATAATCTTATGGAAATTGTTAGTTTTGATCCTATCTTTGGGATTAGTATCTTTGTATCTTTTAAAGATATCTTTCCTAGATTATCTTTTAAAATACATCTTTCTTAGTTTTCATAGAAGGATCTCCCTTATAAATAGCCTTAGAGAGGGAGATTGTTAGATAGATTAGATTTGATATATTTCAACATATTTGTGTGACTTGCAGCTTTGCTTATGAAGTTTGTATTTAATTCATTCCTATTCAATCAAAAAGAGAGCCTTTGATTGAATCGTTGTGAAGTCCTTGCTAGATTGTTCTTTTGTATGTTAATCTTTTTTAAGGTTGGTGCTCATGGTCAATACTAGTCCCTCCTTGTGCTTGTCTTACTTAGAAGACTTGTGTAAGGTTAAAGAGGTGAGGGTTAAGGTAAGCTCTTCGTTAAGGGATTTTGTCACATCATTGATCAAGATTCTTTGCGGGAATATCTTGGTTCATATCTTCCTTTACTTATCATTTATCATTCCATATTCATCTTCTTATCTTTCCATATCATCCACTAATTCATTTTCTGAGTTTTCAGAAATCTCGCCCGAGATTTTATAAGAACTAACCGAGATTTGCTTATGTCGTATACTTTCAATCTAGATTAGGAACTGTGGCTTAACCCCGCATCAAAGTGGTATCAAAGCTAAGCGATTGAAGTCCGTATCGGGTTTGAGTCAATTTTTATTTGAGTCTTCTTTGAGTCGTATAAAAATTGAGTCTTTTCTTGTTCTTCATTGTTGTGAGATTATTTGAGTTTAACGTTCATTGACCTATGCAAGTTTGGAAGAGAGAAAGACCATAGCCAAACACAAGCCAACCATTAACCTTGACCACCTCGCCCAACCCTACGGAAAGAGTGAACAATTTTGTGCTTAAAGTTAAGATTTTATCAATTATGTGAGATCTTATCCATCCTTATCAAAGCAACGATATATACGCTTCTCCAACAGTTAAAGATCACAAGGAAACCAAGGAGTAGGAACCCCAAAGGTGATTGCTGAACATGGACATAAAGAGTTAATTTTTCAAGAATCTCGGCCAAGGCTCAAAAATCTTGGCCGAGATTTCACCCGAGTTTTGCTACTGTTTTCAATTTTCAAGAAATTTTTTAGGCATAATCTAAAGAATCCAAGTGCACCCTGTGCAAGAGTACAACAAAGCAATAGTTTATGTTACAACCTTGAATTAGTTAAGTGTCCTAGCCATACCCAAAACCAATCCCGGTTATCTCTCTTTCTTACTGCACAAACTCAATGTACGTTCTTTCTCTCTTCTAAATCTCTTGTATGCCTTTCTTTGGCCTCTTTTCTACTCTAAACACTTAATTCTTATTTCCTTAGGTGTGTTAGTTAGTATCTATGCTTCCTAACATACTAGTGTGTCTATCCTCAATATTATTTCTACCTTGTTGTGTGTGGAATAAACTACCTACAGACCTTAACCATCTCCGAACACACGAACTTTTATCCGACCAAAAAAATAAACAAGAACTTTTATCCGAACCAAGTTGACTACTTGAGTCAGTCGAGGAGTTCTAGTGAAACCAAGACACCAATTAGTAGAGAAGCATTAATCCATCTAAGGCAATTACATCAAACCAGCTTACGACAACACAACAGAGCGTGAGTGCGAGAGAAAACAAGAAAGGTACTTTCGTTTTCACTAAAATTACGAGTTTGTTGTTACTTTGCGTGCTTGTGTAGATGTTAGGAAAAGATAGTCCACACACATCCCAAAAGAGTGATACTCCAGAGCACGATGTCATGGAGATGTTCAAACAACTAATGACCACTATGATCAACATCGATAAACGATTAGAATAAGTTGAAGCAAGACCTAGTGTAGAATCTCGCCCGAGATTTGACTCGAGATCTGTCTTTGAAGTAGGCGGCAACTCCTTTACTCCTCCACCACCACCACCAGCCCCTGTACCAACGCTAAATCATCCCCCGGCTCAAAGTTACATTCATCATAATCAATTCTTTAACGCTAATCACAATCCATGTTTTGGTGAGGAATTTCTAGACTTAGGTGATTAAGAAGATGAGGGCATGAGGAGAGATTACCCCAGCGTCATTATAATCCTCGAAGAAGACGTTAAAATGACCATTATAGGCCTCCTCAATATAATGACGGACTTAGGATAGTAAAGGTCAAGATTCCAAGTTTTGAAGGCAGATGCGACCCGGACGTGTACATGGAATGGGAGACTAAGATTGAAAAAATTTGGTCTTTCCATAATTTTACTGAGAAACGGAAGATCTAACTTGCTGCGTTTGAATTCCAAGGCTATGCCTTAGTTTGGTGGGATCATCTCGTTAAAGAAAGAATAAGAATGTGAGAACCAGACAACAACACTTGGGAACACATGAAGGCCTTGATGAAAGCTAGATTCATGCCTCCACACTACGGTAGGGAAGTGAGAAAGCGCTTAAAGAAACTCAAACAAGGTTCAATGACTGTGGAAGAAGTCTACACCTCCATGCAAACGGCAATGGTGAAAGCTAACGTGGTGGAGAAGAAGATCAAAGGACGGAATAAAGGGACAAATTCTTGGATGACAACGAGGAAATCTCGACCATCCTACAAGAATCTCGGCCGAGACTTTAAGCGAAATTTGCCCCAGAAAGGCGAAGAAAGAGATCCCTTCTTGATTCAGTAGTCTATAAGCCTTATACTCAATATCGTCCTTTGAATAAGCCTTCAAAGGATAACAAAGGAAGTACTTCTAACTCTACCTTACGATCTAGAGATATTGTATGCTTTAAATGTCAAGGTAGAGGTCTCTACATGCGAGATTGTCCTAACAAAAGGGGTTTATTTCTAAATCAACAAGGATAATATGAAAGTGAAGAAGAGCATGGGCATGATCATACACACATCAATGCATTGCATGAGTATCATAGCAATAGTGATAGTGATTGTGAATATGAGCATGGAGAGTCTTTGATTGCTATACGCACTTTGCATGCTAAAATTGCTCCATTTTAGGGTAATCAGCGTTAAAACCTTTTTCATACTAGATGCCTTGTTCAAGGAAAGGTTTGTAATATGATTATTGATGGTGGTAGTTGTTGGAACATTGCTAGTGAGGAATTGATCACTAAGTTGCAAATCACTACTTTCTATCGTCCTCGACCTTATAAGCTGCATTGGATGAATGATTGTGGAGAGTTGAAAGTCAACAAACAAGCTAAAACTGCGTTTACTTTGGGAAAATATGAAGATATTATTAGGTCTCCCTTGGAAATTTGATAAGAAGGTCACACATGATGGTTTTTATAATAAATATTCTTTTGAATTTAACGGAAAAACAATTACTCTTAAACCTATGACCCCTTGCAGATTACGGAGCATTACGACAATAAGAAGGATAAATGCAAAGGAAAGGAACACGAAATAACTCTTAGAGAAGAAAACTCACACAGATCATCAAAATCTTGCCCGAGATCTGAAGGCCAGTCACATACTAGTGACAAATCTCGGCCTGATCAAGGAAACCTCAGCCGATATTCCTGTAATCCACCCAAGATTCCTTCTCTAGAGCATCATCGAATACTTTTATCTTCGAAAAGGGAGTTTCTTGAAGATTATGATCCTTTGGATCTTTCTTTAATGAGTTTATGTAAAATCCAATTGACTTCAAGTGATGAAGTGAATGCTACTTTGCCTCCAAACATTTTAAAGACTTTAGATGAGTACAAAGAAGTATTTTCGAAAGAGATTCCTACAGGTCTTCCACCTTTTCGAGGCATTGAGCAACAAATTGAATTCATTCCGGGTTCGTCCCTTCCTAATCGCCCCGCTTATAGAATGAGTCCACATGAAAGTCTAGAAAGTTAAGATCAAGTGCAAGAGCTTTTGAACAAAGGTTATGTGCGAGAGAGTTTGAGTGCTTGTGCGGTTCCAGTTATGTTGGTTCCCACGAAGGACAACACTTGGAGGATAAGCGTTGATTATCGAGCAATCAATAACATCACTATAAAGTACTGTCACCCCATCCCCACATTACATGCCATGCTAGATGAGCTTAGCGGTTCCACCTTGTTCTCCAAGATCAATCTTAACAGTGGATATCATCTAATCTGGATGAGGGAAGGAGATGAAAGGAAGACAACATTCAAGACTAAATTTGGACTTTATGAGTGGTTGGTTATGCCTTTTGGTTTGACTAATGCTCCTAGAACTTTTATGAGGTTAATGAATCATGTCTTACGTCATTATGTTGGGAAGTTCGTGGTTGTCTACTTCGACGACATCCTCATCTATAGCAAATCCATTGAGGAGCATGAAGAACACTTAAGAGAAGTACTTGGAACTCTTAGATCTGAATCTTTATATGATAATATTAAGAAATGTGCATTTAGTACTAACCAAATTGTTTTCCTTGGATTTGTAGTAAGCACAAGAGGTCTTGAAGTGGACAAGGATAAGATCAAATCCATTCAGGAATGACCTACACCTACTACCGTTGGACATGTGATAGCATGAGTTATAGTCTATATTTTGTGGTTTGTTTGGACGTTTTATCTTTCATAATCTGCATGTTTGTATGTATAATATGTGATTATATTACCATTTCATCTACCTTTGCGAGAATCGAGGTCTACACCAAGTTTTGTTGTAATCGTAGGTAAATTGGCATGTTTTGCATCAAAAAGGAGCAAAAGAAGCTATGGAGTCATTGGAGCTACATTCAGGAACATAAGGAACCATCCAGGAAGCATAGCCATGGATTAGAGATTCACTTTGGACCAGATTTGAGAGATTTCACATTCAGTTGTGACTCACCTCGGTTGACCACAGATTCACCTCGACCGAGGTGATCCAAGGAAGTCGACTCGACCGAGGCGAATACCTGGGACGCGGCGAGAATATTTTATTCTTGGCTGAGATCTTTTATCTTTGGAAAGAGATCTTATATTTTTGGGCTTGGCTCCTGGAAGGAAGAAGATATGCTAGATCATATATTTTACCTATTTTTATGGGAAGAGATCTTTCTAAGATATCTTATCTTTGGAGAGTAATTTTCCTATAAAAAGGGTTGGATTTTCAACAAATCCAGATGATGCTATACCATCGATTAGGGTTTATACACCGCTGCAGCCATACTCCAGTTGGGAGATTTGAAGAACCTTTTTGAAGGTTGAAGAAGGAAGATTGTAGCTTTTATAGCTTTTGATGGTTTTCTTGTAAGATTACCTTAGATTCCCTTCCTTATTGTTTGTCTTGTTGGATTTTTATCCAAAGAACGCTTTGTTGTGATATTTGATTCAGTTATTGAAGTCTTTTCATTAAATTCTTCTTGTTCAAATATTCACCTTCTTCCCATATATTTGATTATTGCTTTCATGATGATGAGTAGCTAATTTCCTTGTGTGATTCTAGGGTGATTGGCTGAAGGTTGTGGGAAAAACAATGATAGAATAATCTTAGATTTCAGTAGGACCATGAAAGTTTGAGTCTTTAACCTTAACCCTAAGCATCTCGCTCAGTCGATGAACATCTCGGCCGGGGTGGAATTTGGCTGACCGAGGTGACTTATCTGATCCGAAACTGAGAGTTAAGTGTTAGAGTTTGCCAAATCCTATTCTTATTACACCTTTACTGGTTCAATGCAAGCCTAGGATGAGACTTACCCGGTAATTCTTTAGTTTGTTTACCAAAGATCATAAGTGTAGGTAATAAAGGTTTATCCTTTATTGGGGTTTGAGTGTGCTTTCATCCCATCTTTGTGAGTTAGCCTGAGACTTACCCGGTAAAGGTTGATTCTATTCCCTTAGATGGTATGTTAGTTTGAGATTATTGTTCTTTATCTTAATTCCTTGAGACTTACCCGGTAATAGGAGTTACGATTTGGGATTAGTGAGTAGTGAGACTTACCCGGTGATCTATTCCACTTTAGCAACACCTTCCCTATGCAAAAACCTCAGCTTTGTCCGCTTATCTTTAGATCTTGAGTCGGAACCACAACTAGATGCTTTAATCCCTAGAATTGCATGTTTCCTTTATTGACTGTTTATCATCTTTGATTGTTTTAATTGCTCTTGTGGTTAGTATTTACATAAGCATACCGTGATTGGACTTTGTTTCACTGAGTCCCTGTGATCGACCCTTGGAATTCCTTGCTTTTTACTACGATTGACCCGTACACTGCGGGTTCGCATCCTTGTTTTAAGCTTACGTCTAGGGTTATAAATTTAAAGCTTGCACACACCGTTTGGAGCGAACAATTTTTTGGCGCCGTTGCCGGGGACTTGGTCTAGACCGAGCCGGTTACGGTTTGCTCTTGGGGCACTTGCCTCCGTGTCTACTAACCACTCTACTTGAGTGACTTTTGCAGGTTCTTTCTTAGGTATATGCGAAGAACCCGCACTGGGAAGGAAATCGTTCCTTACGATCCCGAACCAGAAAAGACATACAAACAACGCTTAAGAGAAGCGAAGATGGCCCAATAAGACAACCGCGATCTTGAGGCCGAGTTGAAAGAGGCGTTAGAGCTGCTACGCCTCAGCAGGGAAGAACTAAGGCAAGAGAAGGAAGAAACTCGCACCAAGACTGAAGCAATCGAAGCAGAGATGGCAGCTATATGAGACCAGATTCTACTTCGACCGAGGGAAGATCCAGTTGCTGATCCTCGACCGATGCAGGTCCCAGTTGCTAACCCTCGACCGAGGTAGGTCCCAGTAGCTGACGCCCCGGCCGAGGTACTTCCACCTCGGATACCAGTCCGAAACGTTCTTCTTGCAGGAATCCCACAAACCCTAGGTCAAAGGATGGACCCCAATCGACAACTGAGGCGTCCAGGAGTTAACCTAGGAGATCCAGCGGACCATGACTATGAACTTCGACCGCAAGTTCTATCCATGATTCGCCAATGCCAATTCGGAGGGCTAGAGAAGGAATCACCACATCAACATCTTCAAAACTATGAGATCTTGATGGAGACCTTGAGACCTCCGAGGATTGAAAATAACAACTACAAGCTAAGACCTTTTCACTTTTCTTTAAAAGATAGAGCTCTTACTTGGTATCAATCTCTTCCTCGAGGAAAAATTAGCACATGAGAGGAGATGACAACGGAATTCTTGACCAAATTCTTTCCCCCCTCAAAGACAGCTGAAATGAGAGGGAAGATCAACGCTTTCATTATGAAGGACAAGGAGAGCTTGTCCAAGTCATGGAAGCGGTTCAAGGACATCCTTTTGGATTGCCCACATGATGGGATTCCAAAGTTAGAGTTATTGGAGATATACTTCAAAGGACTGGACGGAAGCACCCAGTTCAATCTCTAACTACTCTCCGCCGGTACCTTCATGGACATGGCGATTGACGAAGCTTGGGACTTCATCGAGAAGCAAGCTTTGCATATGGAGAAGTACACCCACCAAGGAGCTGAAGGTGGAGTTAAAAGAGTTAACTTCCAAGAAACTGAGCCCAACAACAATCAACTCACGTCTTTGAAGAATGACGTGAAGCAATTGAAGGAACTCTTGGTTGCTCAAACCAAGAAGGAAGAGCAAGGACAAAGGAACAACAACAACGGATACCGTAATAACAACAACGGTTCCCGGAACAACAATTACAACAACAATAATAGAGGATCCAATAGCAACAATTGGAGGGCGAACAACAAAAATTCTGGTAACAATCATTCAAACTCCAACTCTAACGATTCCTCTAACCCTTTCCTTTCTTCCCCTTCTTCTTCTTCTACTCCATTAAAAAGCCAGGGGCAAGGATCAAGTTCGTCTCAGCCGGAAAAGAAAGACGCGGTTCTAGAGGCTATCTTGATCAAGCTCAACGCTATGGAGACTTCGATGACTTCATTTTCGAAGGCCCAAAAAGCCTTTGAACAACAACTTGCAAGTAGAGCGAATGAAGCGCCAAGAGACCCAGGGAAGCTTCCAGCAAGGACGGAAAGCAACCCTAAGGGCCAGATCATGGCCATAACTACGAGGAGTGGACTGAAAACTGCAGATCCAGTGCCTCGGTCGGTGCCAGTACCGACGAAGACCACCTCGGTCCAGATGCAGTCGAAGAACACTTCGACCGAGATGCCAACCGAGGTGGAGCCACAGAAAGCGGAGGGGAAAACTGAAGTTTATGTTCCACCTCCTGCATACAAACCACCACTTCCATTCCCCCAGTCAAGGGCCAGAGCACATCTAGACAAGCACTTTGGTAAGTTCCTTGACATGATGAATAAACTGCACATTAACATTCCTTTCCTTTATGCTATTCTAGGAATGCCCGCCTATGGGAAGTTCTTGAAGGAGATCCTATCAAGGAAGAGGAAATTGGAAGACTTTGGAAAAGTTAGGATGACATCTAAATCCTCGGAGCTCATTCAAATCATGAAGGAGAAGATGCCACCTAAATTGAGAGATCCCGGCTCATTTTGCATTCCCATTCAAGTTGGGGATGTCACTTGTGAAGCCCTTTGTGATCTAGGAGCCAGCGTGAGCATCATCCCGCTGGAGCTATGTGTGAAGATCGGACTTGGAGAGCCCAAGCCGGTCAAGATTCGACTTTATATGGCGGATCGCTCCATCACCCACCCCGTGGGAATCTTGGAAGACGTCCCGGTCAAGTTAGGTAACTTCTATCTACCTATAGATTTTGTTGTACTTGACATTCCTGCAGATTATCCTGTTCCTATTATTCTCGGGAGGCCATTTCTAGCAACTTCGGGTTGCAACGTGGATTGCAAGAACGCCAAGTTGAAATTCAACATTGGTGGCGATGAGGTGGAGTTTGCATTACTTGCAGGCATGAAAGGAGAGCAGCTGAGCGATGATATCTTCAACATCTACGATGAAGAAGAATCAAGAGAATTGGTGAGCTCTATCCTTACTAACGATCCACTCGAAAGAGTTATTAGCTTCAATTTAATGGAGGAAGGTATAGATGTTTCTTGTGATGCAGATATACGGAGCTTAAAAGCACTGGAAGAGGATCCAGGAGCTAAAGCTGAGAAGCTAACCCAGGAGACGAAGATCTCCAGTTTCGGTTCCAGTTGCAGTACCTCGACCGAGGCACTTTCTGAACTGAGCGAGGCAACTGAAGAACATCTCGGTCAACGCCTCTGCGCCTCGACCGAGGTCGATGGCGAGATGATGTCAACTGAGACTGCTGAGAATAACAAATTTCTTACTCCCTTCTCTGACGTTCATCCTCAGTTGGTGGAACATTCCATCCATCAACTTTCTGATAATAAAGGACCTTGGTATGCTGATATTGTGAATTATCTTGTTTGCTAGGAAGTACCGCCTGGATTGACGTACTCTCAAAATAAGAGATTCTTCAAGGAAGTACGCCACTATTACTGGGACGAGTCGCTGCTATTCAAGCGCGGGCCGGATGGGATGCTTCGAAGATGCATCCCGGAAGATGAAGTTAATAGCGTCATACGACATTTTCATTCACTTCCTTGTGGAGGACATGCCAGCACCGATAAAACATGCGCTAAGGTATTACGTTATGGTTTCTTTTGGCCTACATTATTTAAGGATGTGCAATCTTTTGTTGTCTCTTGTGATGCATGCCAAAGAACAGGAAACTTATCAAGGAGGAACGAGATGCCACTTAATAACATTCAAGAGGTGGAAATCTTTGATGTATGGGGGATAGACTTCATGGGACCTTTCCCATCCTCCGGAGGAAACCTCTACATTCTTCTTGTAGTCGATTACGTCTCTAGATGGGTTGAAGCCATTTCTTCTCCCACTAACGACGCCAAGGTGGTTGTAAAGTTCTTGAACAGAACTATCTTTCCACGGTTTGGAACTCCACGCATCATCATCAGCGATGGAGGAACACATTTCATCAACCGGAAGTTTAAGGCACTTCTATCGAAGTATGGGGTAACCCACAAGGTATCGACCCCTTATCACCCTCAAACTAGTGGACAGGTCGAGATCTCAAATAGAGAAATCAAGGCAATTTTGGAGAAGACCGTCTCTAGGACGAGGAAGGATTGGTCCATGAAATTGGACGATGCTCTTTGGGCGTACAGGACCGCATTTAAGACTCCCATTGGTACTACCCCTTATAATTTGGTATATGGGAAGTCTTGCCGTTTGCCCGTTGAATTAGAACACAAAGCATATTGGGCGATCAAATGGTTGAACTTTGACATTAAGGAAGCCGGCGAGAAGCGGCTATTGGAACTCAACGAGATGGAGGAGCTGCGTTTGAACGCTTATGAGAATGCCAAAATCTATAAGGAAAGGACGAAAAGATGGCATGACAAGCGTATTGTCCTAAAGGAGCTTAACGAAGGAGACTTAGTTCTACTCTTCAACTCCCGCCTCCGCCTCTTTCCAGGTAAGTTAAAATCTAGATGGACCGGACCTTATGTTATGAAACATGTTTTTCCTCATGGTGTAGTTGAGATATGGGGCGAAACTAGCGGAAGCTTCAAGGTCAACGGTCATAGACTTAAGAAGTACAAACCGGAAACTCCGGTTGAGGAGATTGCACCAATATACCTCATTTGAGACGCATTATTGTCCAGCTAGCGACCTTAAACCAAGCGCTTCTTGGGAGGCAACCCAAGGTATTGCTTTCTTTTCCTTTTTCTAGTCTAGCTTAGATAGTTTTTGCTTTTGCTTTGCTTTGTTTTGTTTTTGGCATTCTAGACAGATAACAGGAGACATCTAAGGAAGGAGCATAACTGGAAGGACAGAAGATCGAGAATTTGAGAAAGACGAAGTTTGACTGAGGCATCTCGGTTGCTATCAGAGCACCTCGACCGAGATGATTATTGAGCAACCGAGGCGACTAGGGTTCTCTGAAGAACCACCTCGGTCCATACCACCTCGGTCCAGTCGAGACCATCTCGACCGAGGTAACAGCAGTTCCAGAAAGGGTATAAAAGAGGATTTATTTTCTCTCTCTTCAATCTCACCCTTCCTCGACCGCGGCGACAGTTTGACCTCGCCTCCTTCGATTCTTGCTCGTTTTCGAAGATTTTCGCTTCCAAACTGCGATTAAGTCTTAGAGGATCCCAGTGCATCATCGATCTGCAAGAAAATTGAACCGATTCGGCCGAACGAGGTAAAACAAAACCGAAACCCTACCTCTCCGATTTCGCTTCGATTTGGGCTTTGGTTGCCCTTGCATTTGCTGAGAAAAGGCTTAAGTACCCCTTAGGAAGCAGTTGTAGTGATTTTGGGGGAAAAGAACTGAATTTTCTGAAGAAATTAAGATCCAGTTTTTCGCCTCGGTCTAGTCGAGCTGTGCCTCGGCCGAGGTGATTCTTGAGTGTTGTCAGTTGACCGAGGTGACCTGACAGTGACTGAATTGAAAATGAGTTCTGACCGACGCCTTGCCCTTAGGGATAGATCCTCGCCTTCCCCTTCTTTCTCTTCTTCCCGACCCTATCGACCGGTGATCCATGAGAGACACCAGGTCGATTATGAGCGTATTTCTGGCCGTCCAGTGATTGCACCACGCTTCCTGGACGTGTCTGCTTTTGATTGCCTTCAGGTAGACGAAGACCTGAGGAGGATGATTTCTACAGTAGGGCTGGATCAGTTTACTGAGATCCGAGCCCCAGCCTATTTGGAGCCCACCTTAGAGTTCGTTAGCTCCTTCACCTACCTTCCCACAGAGAGATCTGTGAAGTACCGGTTGATGAACCGGAACTTCTTAGTGCCACTAGAGTACTGGAGAGAGATTTTTGGCTTTCCTGAGCCCACTGCTGTTGACTTCCCTTCCCGATCTGTAGCTAGGGAGTTTTGGGGACAGATTGCCCACATTACTGAGCATGCAGACAGATGGCGCCCTGGAGATTCCAGGGAGAAGGTCATCTTCCACTTAGCCTTTAGGTTAGCCCACCAGATCTTCAGTGAGACACTTCTGGCGCGTACTGAGACGCCCCAGAAGATCCGACAGGAAGAGCTTTTCAGTTTATACTGCATGGTTACTGGGGGTATCCCGGACTTTGGCTTGATGTTGGCAGAGGATCTGCACAAGATCAAGGCGAAGGGAGACATCTGCTGCGGAGGGCTTGTCACCCACATCGCTAGTTATCAGGAGATGGATCTCAGCGCTTGCACGATGGTGGCGGCTGCCAAGCCGCTTGGGCTGCAGGAGATGATCACTCGGCGGATTCTGGTTCCCCGAGGTCTAACTACACCGTACGTGGCTATGCCGTGGGAGCTGACTACACCACAGGGGATCAGGTGGTCTGCCCAGTTTACTGTTTTTGACCCTCATTATTGGCAGACCGCTTGGGCTCCACTATTGGAGGATTACAGAGAGGCAGCAGTTGCCCCGGCTGAGGAGGAGGCAGATGATGAGGAGACGGCTGATGACAGAGAGGGTGGAGTCCTGATGGATACAAGGACGGATACTACAGGGACGAGCGCACCAGTTATAGATCTGGATTATGAGGACACTGAGCCTGCACCTGCTACTTCTCCAATGAGACCTGCTAGGCGTAGGGCGCGCCTACACAGAGATTTAGAGGCTCACAGACGGATCGATGATCTGACGGATCAGGTTATTGATTCCTATGCTGCTTTGTCACTGGATATCCGCGAGATGCAGGAGCGGCAGCATTACCAGCACATGATGGCCCAGATTCAGTTTGAGCACATCATGGGCTATCCATTCGACCCGTCCCAATATCCGTATGTGTGATAGCATGAATTATAGTCTATATTTTGAGGTTTGTTTGGACGTTTTATCTTTCATAATCTGCATGTTTGTATGTATATTATGTGATTTTACTACCATTTCATCTACCTTTGCGAGAATCGAGGTCTACACCTAGTTTTGTTGTAATTGCAGGTAATTTGGTACGTTTCGCATCAAAAAGGAGCAAAAGGAGTCATGAGTCATTTGGAGCTACATCCAGGGAGCATAGCTATGGATTAAAGAATTACTTTGGACCAGTTTTGAGAGATTTCACATTCAGTTGTGACTCACCTCGGTTGACCAGAGATTCATCTCGACCGAGGTGATCCAGAGACGCCGACTCGACCGAGGCGAACACCTAGGACGCGGCGAGAATATTTTATTCTTGGCTGAGATCTTTTAAAATTGGAAAGTGATCTTATATTTTTGGGCTTGGCTCCTGGAAGGAAGGAGATATGCAGAATCATATATTTTACCTATATTTATGGGAAAATATCTTTCTAAGATTTATTATTTTAGGAGGGTTATTTTCTTATAAAAGGGGTTGGATTTCCACAAATCCAAAAAGGTCGCATACATCACGCTATACCGTCGGTCAGGGTTTATAGCACGCAGCAGCAGCCTACTCCAGTTGGGAGAGATTTGAAGAATCTTTTTGAAGGTTGAAGGAAGGTTGAAGTCCATAGCTTTTATAGCTTTTTGGAGGGTTTTTGTAAGATTATCTTCAATTCCCTCACTTGTTGTCTTGTCTTGTTGGATTGCTATCCAAGGAACGCTTTGTTGTGATATTTGATTCAGTTATTGAAGTCCTTTCATTAAATTCTTCTTGTTCAAATATTCACCTTCTTCCCATATATTTAATACTTTCATAATGATGATGAGTGGCTAATTTCCTTGTGTGATTCTAGGGTGATTAGCTGAAGGTTGTGGGAAAAAAAATGATAGAATAATCTTAGATTCCAGTAGGATCCTGAAAGTTCGAGTCTTTAACCTTAACCCTAAGCATCTCGTTCAGTCGATGAACATTTCGGCCGAGGTGGAATTTGGCTGACCGAGGTGACTTATCTGATCCATAACTGAGAGTTAAGCGTTAGAGTTTGCCAAATCCTATTCTTATTACACCTTTCCTGGTTCAAAGCAAGCTTAGGATGAGACTTACCCGGTAATTCCTTAGTTTGTGTACCAACGATCATAAGTGTAGGTAATAAAGGTTCATCCTTTATTGGGGTTTGAGTGTGCTTCCATCCCATCTTTGTGAGTTAGCCTGAGACTTACCCGGTAAAGGTTGATTCTATTCCCTTAGATGGTGTGTTAGTTTGAGGTTATAGTTCTTTATCTTGATTTCTTGAGACTTACCCGGTAATAGGAGTTACGGTTTAGGATTAGTGTGTAGTGAGACTTACCCGGTGATCTACTCTAATTTAGTAACACCTTCCCCACGCAAAAATCTCAGCTTTGTCCGCTTATCTATGGATCTTGAGTTGGAACCACAACTAGATGCTTTAATCCCTAGAATTGCATGTTTGCTTTATTGACTTCTTATTCATCTTTGATTGTGTTAATTGCTCTTTGTGGTTAGTATTCACGAAGCTTACCGTATTGACTTTGTTTCACCGAGTCCCTGTGATCGACCCCTGGAATTTTCTTGCTTTTTACTACGATTGACCCGTACACTGCGGGTTCGCATCCTTGTTTTAAGCTTAAGTCTAGGGTTATAAATTTAAAGCTTGCACACACCGTTTGGAGCGAACAAGTTTTTGGCGCCGTTGCCGGGGACTTGGTCTAGACCGAGCCAGTACGGTTTGCTCTTGGGGCGCTTGCCCCGTGTCATCTAACCACTCTACTTGAGTGACTTTTGCAGGTTCTTTCTTAGGTATATGCGAAGAACCCGCGCTGGGAAGGAAATCGTTCCTTACGATCCCGAACCAGAAAAGACATACAAGCGACGCTTGAGAGAAGCAAAGATGGCCCAACAAGACGATCGCGATCTTGCGGCCGAATTGAAAGAGACGTTAGGGCTGCTACGTCTCAGCAAGGAAGAACTAAGGCAAGAGAAGGAAGAGAATCGCACCACGACTGCAGCTATCGAAGCAGAAATAGCAGTCATCCGAAATCAGATTCTACAGCGACCGAGGGAAGATCCTCCTGTTGATCCTCGACCGATGCAGGATCCAGTAGCTGATCTTCGACCGAGGCAGATTCCAGTACCTGATGCCCCGGCCGATGTACCTCCACCTCGGATGCCAGTCCGAGATGTTCTTCTTGCAGGAATTCCACAAACCCTAGGTCAAAGGATGGACCCTAATCAACAACTGAGGCGTCCAGGAGTGAACCTAGGAGATCAAGCAGATCATGACTACGAACTTCGACCGCAAGTTCTAGCCATGATTCGCCAATGCCAATTCGGAGGGCTAGAGAAAGAGTTGCCGCATCAACATCTTCAAAACTACGAGATCTTGATGGAAACCTTGCGACCTCCTAGAATTGAGAATAACAACTACAAGCTAAGACCTTTTTACTTTTCTTTAAAAGATAGAGCTCTTACTTGGTATCAATCTCTTCCTCCAGGAAAAATTAGCACATGGGAGGAGATGACTACGGAATTCTTGACCAAATTCTTTCCCCCCTCAAAGACCGCTGAAATGAGAGGGAAGATCAACGCTTTCATTATGAAGGACAAGGAGAGCTTGTCCAAATCTTGGGAGCGGTTCAAGGATATCCTTTTGGATTGCCCACATCATGGGATTCCAAAGATCGAGTTGTTGGAGATCTACTTCAAAGGGCTAGACGGAAGCACCCAGTTCAATCTCCAACTACTCTCCGCCGGTACCTTCATGGACATGGCGATTGATGAGGCTTGGGACTTCATTGAGAAGCAAGCCTTGCACATGGAGAAATACACCCACCAAGGAGCTGAAAGTGGAGTTAAAAGAGTCAACTTTCAAGAGACTCAACCCGATAACAATCAACTCACGTCTTTGAAGAATGACGTGAAGCAATTGAAGGAACTCTTGATGGCTCAAACTAAGAAGGAAGAGCAAGGGCAAAGGAACAACAACAACAACGGGTACCGTAACAACAACAACGGTCCCCGAAACAACAACTACAACAACAACAATAGAGGATCCAATAGCAACAATTGGAGGGCGAATAACCAAAATCACGGTAACAATCATTCAAACTCCAACTCTAATGATCCCTCTAACCCTTTCCTTTCTTCTCCTTCTTCTTCTTCTACTCCATTAAAGAGCCAAGGGCAAGGATCAAGTTCGTCTCAACCAGAAAAGAAAGACGCAGTTCTGGAGGCTATCTTGATCAAGCTTAGCGCTATGGAGAATTCTATGACTTCATTTTCGAGGGCTCAAAAGTCCTTCGAACAACAACTTGCTAATAGGGCGAATGAAGTGCCAAGAGATCCAGGGAAACTTCCAGCAAAGACGGAAACTAACCCTAAGGGCCAATGCATGGCCATAACAACGAGGAGTGGACTCAAAACTGCAGATCTAGTACCTCGCTCGATGCAGACCACCTCGGTCCAGATCCAGTCGAAGAACACCTCGACCGAGATGCCAACCGAGGCGGAGCAATAGAAAGCAGAAGGGACGACAGAAACTTATGTTCCACCTCCTGCATACAAACCACCACATCCATTCCCTCAGTCCAGAGCCAGAGCACATCTAGACAAGCACTTTGGTAAGTTTCTTGACTTGATGAATAAGCTCCATATTAATATTCCCTTCCTTGATGCTATTCTAGGTATGCCCGCCTATGGGAAGTTCTTAAAAGAAATCTTATCAAGGAAGAGGAAGCTGGAGGATGTTGGTGAAGTTAGGATGACATCTAAATCTTCGGAGCTTATCAAGATCATGAAGGAAAAGATGCCACCTAAGTTAAGAGATCCCGGCTCATTTTGCATTCCCATTCAAGTTGGGGATGTCACTTGCGAAGCCCTTTGTGATCTAGGAGCCAGCGTGAGCATCATCCCGCTGGAGCTATGCACGAAGATCGGTCTTGGAGAGCCCAAGCCGGTCAAGATTCGACTTTATATGGCGGATCGCTCCATTACCCATCCCGTGGGCATCTTGGAGGACGTTCCAGTCAAGTTAGGTAACTTCTATCTACCCATAGATTTTGTTGTACTTGACATTCCCGCAGATTATCCTGTTCCTATTATTCTCGGGAGGCCATTTCTAGCAACTTCGGGTTGCAACGTGGATTGCAAGAACGCCAAGTTGAAATTCAACGTTGGTGGCGATGAGGTGGAGTTCGCACTACTTGCAGCCATGAAGGGGGAGCAACTAACTGATGATATCTTCAACATCTACGATGAAGAAGAATCAAGAGAATTGGTGAGCTCTATCCTTATTAACGATCCACTCGAAAGAGTTATTAACTTCAGTTTAATGGAGGAAGGTATAGATGCTTCTTGTGATGCAGATATACGGAGCTTGAAGGCACTGGAAGAAGATCCAGGAGCTAAAACTGAGAAGCTAATCCAGGAGACGAAGATCTCCAGTCTCGGGCCCAGTAGCAGCACCTCGACCGAGGCACCTTCTGGACTGAGCGAGGCGACTGAAGAACATCTCGGTCAACGCCTCTGCGCCTCGACCGAGATCGATGGCGAGATGATGTCAACTGAGATTACTGAGAATAATAATCTTCTATCCACCAACTTTCTGATAATAAAGGTCCTTGGTATGCTGATATTGTGAATTATCTTGTTTGCCAGGAGATACCGCCCGGATTGACATACTCTCAAAAGAAAAGATTCTTCAAGGAAGTACGACATTACTACTGGGACGAGCCGCTGCTATTCAAGCGCGGACCGGATGGGATGCTTCGAAGGTGCATTCCGGAGGATGAAGTTAATAGCGTCATAAGGCATTGTCATTCACTTCCTTGTGGGGGACATGCTAGCACCGATAAAACATGCGCTAAGGTATTGCGTTCCGGTTTCTTTTGGCCCACATTATTTAAAGATGTACAAGCTTTTGTTGTCTCTTATGATGCATGCCAAAGAACAGGGAACTTATCAAGGAGAAACGAGATGCCACTTAATAACATCCAAGAAATGGAGATCTTTGATGTATGGGGGATTGACTTCATGGGACCTTTTCCATCCTCCGGAGGAAACCTCTACATTCTCCTTGCAGTTGATTACGTCTCTAGATGGGTTGAAGCCATTGCTTCTCCCACTAACGACGCCAAGGTGGTTGTGAAGTTCTTGAATAGAACTATCTTTCCACGATTTGGAACTCCACGCATCATCATTAGCGATGGAGGAACACATTTTATAAACCGGAAGTTCAAGGCACTTCTATCGAAGTATGGGGTAACCCACAAGGTATCGACTGCTTATCACCCTCAGACTAGTGGACAGGTCGAGATCTCGAATAGAGAAATCAAGGCAATTTTGGAGAAGACCGTCTCTAGAACGAGGAAGGATTGGTCCATGAAATTGGACGATGCTCTTTGGGCGTACAGGACCGCATTCAAGACTCCCATAGGTACCACTCCTTATAATTTGGTATATGGGAAGTCTTGCCATTTGCCCGTTGAATTGGAACACAAGGCGTATTGGGCTATCAAGTGGTTGAATTTCGACATCAAAGAGGCTGGTGAGAAGCGACTATTGGAACTCAACGAGCTGGAGGAGCTGCGTTTGAACGCTTATGAGAATGCCAAAATCTACAAGGAAAGGACGAAGAGATGGCATGACAAGCGTATCGTCCCAAAGGAGCTTAACGAAGGAGACTTAGTTCTACTCTTCAACTCCCGCCTCCGCCTTTTTCCAGGTAAGTTGAAATCTAGATGGACCGGACCTTACATTGTGAAACATGTTTTCCCTCATGGTGCAGTTGAGATATGGGGCGAAACTAGCGGAAGCTTCAAGGTCAACGGTCATAGACTTAAGAAATACCAGCCGGAAACGCCGGTTGAGGAGGTTGCACCAATATACCTCGTATGAGACGCATTATGGTCCAGCTAGCGACCTTAAACCAAGCGCTTCTTGGGAGGCAACCCAAGGTATTGCTTTCTTTTTCCCGTCTTCTAGTCTAGCTTAGATAGTTTTTGTTTTTGCTTTGCTTTGTTTTGTTTTTGGCGTTCTAGACAGACAACAGGGAATATCTAAGGAAGGAGCATAACTAGAAGGACAGAAGTTCGAGATTTTGAGAAGACAGAAGCATCTCGGTCACTGTCAGAGCATCTCGACCGAGTTGATTCTTGAGCGGCGACTAGGGTTTCTGCAGAACCACCTCGGTCCGTACCACCTCGGTCTAGTCGAGACCATCTCGACCGAGGTGACAGCAGATCCAGGAACGGTATAAATTGGGAAAAAATTTATTTTTACCTTTTTATCTTCTTAACCTCGACCGCGGCGACAATCCACTTCGCTCTCTCTCGTTCCTTGCTCGTTTTTGAAGATTTCTGCTTCTAAATTGTGATTGAAGGGTAGAGGAACCGATTGCAACAACAGATCTGCAAGAAAATCGAACGAATCGACCGAAACGAGGTAAAACAAGTCGAAACCCTAACTCGTTCATTCGCTTCGATTTGGGCTTTGGTTGCCCCTGATTCTGCTGAAAAAAGGCATAAGTACCCCTTAGGAAGCAATTGTAGTGATTTTGGGGGGAAAAGAACTGAATTTCTGAGAATTAGAATCGCAACTGTTGCGCCTCGGTCCGGTCGAACTGCATCTCGACCGAGGTGTTCTTGAGTCTTGTCAGCAACCGAGGTGGTCTGACAGTGCTGAGTGAAAATGAGTTCCGATCGCCGCCTAGCCCTGAGAGACAGATCCTCACCCTCCCCTTCTTCCTCTTCCTCCCGTCCTTACCGCCCGGTTATCCACGAGAGATGCCGGGTAGACTATGAGCGGATAGCTAGCCGTCCAGTTATCGCACCTCGATTTCTGGACGTGTCGGCTTTTGATTGCCTAAGGTTAGATGCTGACCTTAGGAGGATGATTGCCACTGTTGGGCTGGATCAGTTTACTGAGATCCGAGCCCCAGCTTATTTGGAGCCGACCTTAGAGTTTGTTAGCTCCTTCTCCTACCTTCCCACAGACCAGTCTATGAAGTACCGGTTGATGAACCGGAACTTCATAGTTCCTTTAGAGATATGGAGAGAGATTTTTGGCTTTTCTGAGCCCACCGCCACCGACTTCCCCTCCCGATCCGTAGCTAGGGAGTTCTGGGGGCAAATTGCCCATATTACCGAGCACGCAGACAGATGGCGCCTTGGAGATTCCAGGGAGAAGGTCATCTTCCATCCAGCCTTCAGACTAGCCCACAGGATTTTTAGCGAGACACTTCTGGCGCGTACTGAGACGCCCCAGAAGATCCGACAGGGGGAGCCCTTCAGCCTCTACCGCATGGTTACAGGAGGTTTTCCAGACTTTGGCTTGCTCTTGGCAGAGGATCTGCACAAGATCAAGGCCAAGGCAAAGGGAGACATTTGCTGCGGAGGTCTAGTCACCCACATAGCTACTTATCATGGGATGGACCTCAGTGTATGCACGATGGCGGCGGCTCCGAAGCCGTTGGGATTATAGGAGATGATCACACGGAGGATTCTGGTTCCCCGTGGTTTGACCACTCCATACGTCGCTATGCCTTGGGAGCGGACTGCACCACAGGGGATCCGCTGGTCTGCTCAGTTCACAGTTTTTGATCCGCATTACTGGCAGACAGCTTGGGCTCCTCTGATGGAGGATCATAGAGAGGCAGCAGCTACCCCGGCTGAGGAGGAGGAGGATGACGACGACGAGGAGACAGTGGATGAGAGAGATGGTGGAGTCCCGATGGATACAGGGACAGATACTGCAGGGACGAGCGCACCACCGATCATCGACTTGGATGATGAGGAGGAGACGGAGCCTGCACCAGCTGAGACTTCTCCAGTCAGACCTGCTAGACGCAGGAGGCGCGGAGTGAGAAATCGAGCTGCCCACCTACGGATCGATGACCTGACGGATCAGGTTATTGACTCGTATGCTGCATTATCGCTGGATATCCGCGAGATGCAGGAGCGGCAGCACTATCAGCACGTCATGGCTCAGCTTCAGTTCGAGCGTGTCATGGGTTATCCGTTCGACCCGACACAGTATCCGTACGTGCCACCACCACCACCGCCGGATCAGGATTACTGAGGAGCTGCAGGATTTTCTTATTATATTTTTTATGCAGTTCAGCTATTTATCCGGTGAGTTCTCTCATTTTCTAGACTTTTATTTGACCCACTGGGACAGTGTGTCCCAAGTATGGGGTGTTTGTATTGATTATGACTACTTGATGTTATTCGACTACTTTTGATGTATGATATATTTATCGGATATTCTATTTTATGCCTCACTTCTGCATTTATATGATTATCTGATATTACATGCATACCTACAGGTTATTTGATTGAGAAAAACGTCGAAACCGAAAAAAAAATAATAAAAAATTTTTTTTTTTGACCTCGACCGAGTCAGTCTTGGCCAAACGAGGCATTTCACCTCGGTTGAACCAAGAACACCTCGACCGAGGTGTGTTAACTGAAAGTTTTCGAAAACGATTTTGTGTTACTTATCTGGATATGATCTCAGTGAAGATCTTGTTTACTGACTGGTTTTGAATCCTTTATGTGTTTGAAAGGTTTTATAATATGTTTAAGTTGCTAAATGCTTTGTTTGAAATTATTAGCATGTTTAATACTTTGTTTTTATCCAAATTATGTTGAATTTGAAGGTTGACACCGCAGGTTAAGTTCTCTCACTTTCTTCTTGGAAAAACCAAGGCAACTCATTCTCTTCTTCTTCTTCTTGATCATGCTTAGCCCCTCATATACATTTTGCATCCCTTTACCTATCCGGGAATTTGGAAGCAAGCGAAGTGGTGAAAGCAAGTGGAGTTAAAGTTGAGAAGTGGCTGGAAGTGAAAGTGTTAGAAAGCAATAATAGGTTTGGGGAAGTCAATCATGAAGATGAGTAACTCGGCACCATTCACATAGCCGGGTGTTTGTGTCTTGCCAAAGTCGGATTGAGCGATATTCCTAACGGGTCATGGTATGTGCATCAAGGGTTTGATGCATCTCGAGAAATTGATGATTGCAGATTTCTTAGGCTTCGGTTATTGTGCACCTCTGTCCATGCATCCCAAAAAGTAAAGTAAAAAGAAAAAGTGTGAAATAAGCAAAGCTTATTGGTGGAAGATGTTGCAAGTCGAAGTGAAAGTGAAGTTCATCCTTTTCCCGGATTCTAGCACCACATTACCTTACATACATCCCTACCCTACACGTTTCTTGACCTTTTCTTTTGAGAAGCCCTTGAGACCTTGAGCTTGTTGATTGACTTAGTGGTTTAAACTGGATTATACATGATTAATTTTGATAATTATGACTTATTATGCATTCTATGATTTTATGCAAAGATGAACAACTTTCTTATATTTATAAAATGTTTTGAGCATATTGAGTTTTTAATTCCATGAAGTATTCTCTTAGAGTGATCTATGATAGTTGCACACCATAAAAATGTTTTTGAAAGACTTTTCATTGATTTTCTTGACTTATAATCCATTCTATCTTGTCTTCTATATGCGGAACTTGCTTGGGGACAAGCAAGGGTTAAGTATGGGGTATTGTGATAGCATGAATTATAGTCTATATTTTGAGGTTTGTTTGGACGTTTTATCTTTCATAATCTGCTTGTTTGTATGTATATTATGTGATTTTACTACCATTTCATCTACCTTTGCGAGAATCGAGGTCTACACCTAGTTTTGTTGTAATTGCAGGTGATTTGGTACGTTTCGCATCAAAAAGGAGCAAAAGGAGTCATGAGTCATTTGGAGCTACATCCAGGGAACATAGCTATGGATTAAAGAATTATTTTGGACCAGTTTTGAGAGATTTCACATTCAGTTGTGACTCATCTCGGTTGACAAGAGATTCATCTCGACCGAGGTGATCCAGAGATGCCGACTCGACCGAGGCGAACACCTAGGACGCGGCGAGAATATTTTATTCTTGGCTGAGATCTTTTAAAATTGGAAAGTGATCTTATATTTTTGGGCTTGGCTCCTGGAAGGAAGGAGATATGCAGAATCATATATTTTACCTATATTTATGGGAAAATATCTTTCTAAGATTTATTATTTTAGGAGGGTTATTTTCTTATAAAAGGGGTTGGATTTCCACAAATCCAAAAAGGCCGCATACATCACGCTATACCGTCGGTCAGGGTTTATAGCACGCAGCAGCAGCCTACTCCAGTTGGGAGAGATTCGAAGAACCTTTTTGAAGGTTGAAGGAAGGTTGAAGTCCATAGCTTTTATAGCTTTTTGGAGGGTTTTTGTAAGATTATCTTCAATTCCCTCACTTGTTGTCTTGTCTTGTTGGATTGCTATCCAAGGAACGCTTTGTTGTGATATTTGATTCAGTTATTGAAGTCTTTTCATTAAATTCTTCTTGTTCAAATATTCACCTTCTTCCCATATATTTAATACTTTCATAATGATGATGAGTGGCTAATTTCCTTGTGTGATTCTAGGGTGATTAGCTGAAGGTTGTGGAAAAAACAATGATAGAATAATCTTAGATTCCAGTAGGATCCTGAAAGTTCAAGTCTTTAACCTTAACCCTAAGCATCTCGTTCAGTCGATGAACATTTCGTCCGAGGTGGAATTTGGCTGACCGAGGTGACTTATCTGATCCATAACTGAGAGTTAAGCGTTAGAGTTTGCCAAATCCTATTCTTATTACACCTTTCCTGGTTCAAAGCAAGCTTAGGATGAGACTTACCCGGTAATTCCTTAGTTTGTGTACCAACGATCATAAGTGTAGGTAATAAAGGTTCATCCTTTATTGGGGTTTGAGTGTGCTTCCATCCCATCTTTGTGAGTTAGCCTGAGACTTACCCGGTAAAGGTTGATTCTATTCCCTTAGATGGTGTGTTAGTTTGAGGTTATAGTTCTTTATCTTGATTTCTTGAGACTTACCCGGTAATAGGAGTTACGGTTTAGGATTAGTGTGTAGTGAGACTTACCCGGTGACCTACTCTACTTTAGTAACACCTTCCCCACGCAAAAATCTCAGCTTTGTCCGCTTATCTATAGATCTTGAGTTGGAACCACAACTAGATGCTTTAATCCCTAGAATTGCATGTTTGCTTTATTGACTTCTTATTCATCTTTGATTGTGTTAATTGCTCTTTGTGGTTAGTATTCACGAAGCTTACCGTATTGACTTTGTTTCACCGAGTCTCTGTGATCGACCCCTGGAATTTTCTTGCTTTTTACTACGATTGACCCGTACACTGCGGGTTCGCATCCTTGTTTTAAGCTTAAGTCTAGGGTTATAAATTTAAAGCTTGCACACACCGTTTGGAGCGAACAATGTGCCACCACCACCACCACCGGATCGTGACTACTGAGAGCTGCAGGATTTACTTTCTTATTTTTATGCAGTTCAGCTTATTATCCGGTGAGTATTTTTATCCTTTAGACTTATTTTGACCCACTGGGACAATGTGTCCCAAGTATGGGGTGTTTATTGATGTATTTGACACTTATGTGATGTATGACTTTATTTGACCGGATATCTATATTTATGCTTCACTTTTGCATCTATGTGTTTATCTGAGATTACATGCATACTTACAGGTTATTTGATTGAGAAAAATGTCGAAACTGAAAGAAAACTGATTTTTAAAAAAATTTTTTGGACCTCGACCGGGGCAGTTCTGGCCGAACGAGGCGATTCACCTCGGTTGACCTAAGAACACCTCGACCGAGGTGGGTTAACTGAGAGTTTTCGAAAATGATTTTTGTGCTTCTTATCTGGATATGATCTCAGTGAAGATCTTGTTTACTGACTGGTTTTGAAATTCTTTATGTGTTTCAAATGTTTTATAATATGTTTAAGTTGCTAAATGCTTTGTTTGAAATTAATGGCATGTTTAATACTTTGTTTTTATCTAAATTATGTTGAATTTGAAGGTTGACACCACATTATGAGTTCTCTCACTTTCTTCCTGGAAAGACCAAGGCAATTCATTCTTCTCTCTTCTTCTTCTTGATCATGCTTAGCCCCTCATATACATTTTGCCTCCCTTTACCTATCCGGGAATTTGGAAGCAAGCGAAGTGGTGAAAGCAAGTGAAGTTAAAGTTGAGAAGTTGGCTGGAAGTGAAAGTGTTAGAAAGTAATCATAGGTTTGGGGAAGTCAATCATGAAGATGAGTAACTCGGCACCATTCACATAGCCGGGTGTTTGTGTCTTGCCAAAGTCGGATTGAGCGATATTCCTAACGGGTCATGGTATGTGCATCAAGGGTTTGATGCATCTCAAGAAATTGATGATTGCTGATTTTCTAGGCTTCGGTTATTGTGCACCTCTGTCCATGCATCCCAAAAAAGTAAAGTAAAAAGAAAAAGTGTGAAATAAGCAAAGCTTATTGGTGGAAGGTGTTGCAAGTCAAAGTGAAAGTGAAGTTCATCCTTTTCCCGGATTCTAGCACCACATTACCTTACATACATCCCTACCCTACACGTTTCTTGACCTTTCTTTTGGGAAGCCCTTGAGACCTTGAGCTTGTTGATTGACTTAGTGGTTTAAACTGGATTATACATGATTAATTTTGATAATTATGACTTATTATGCATTCTATGATTTTATGCTAAGATGAACAACTTTTCTATATTTATAAAATGTTTTAATCATATATTGGACTTTAGATTCCATGAAGTATTCTCTTAGAGTGATTTATGATTGTTGCACACCATAAAAATGTTTTTGAAAGACTTTTCATTGATTTTATTGACTTATAATCCATTCTATCTTGTCTTTTATATGCGGAACTTGCTTGGGGACAAGCAAGGGCTAAGTATGGGGTATTTTGATAGCATGAATTATAGTCTATATTTTGGGATTTGTTTGGACGTTTTATCTTTCATAATCTGCATGTTTGTATGTATAATATGTGATTATATTACCATTTCATCTACCTTTGCGAGAATCGAGGTCTACACCTAGTTTTGTTGTAATCGTAGGTAAATTGGCATGTTTTGCATCAAAAAGGAGCAAAAGAAGCTATGGAGTCATTGGAGCTATATTCAGGAACATAAGGAACCATTCAGGAAGCATAACCATGGATTAGAGATTCACTTTGGACCAGATTTGAGTGATTTCACATTCAGTTGTGACTCACCTCGGTTGACCACAGATTCACCTCGACCGAGGTGATCCAAGGAAGTCAACTCTACCGAGGCGAATACCTGGGACGCGGCGAGAATATTTTATTCTTGGCTGAGATCTTTTATCTTTGGAAAGAGATCTTATATTTTTGGGCTTGGCTCCTGGAAGGAAGAAGATATGCTAGATCATATATTTTACCTATTTTTATGGGAAGAGATCTTTCTAAGATATCTTATCTTTGGAGAGTAATTTTCCTATAAAAAGGGTTGGATTTTCCACAAATCCAGATGATGTTATACCATCGATTAGGGTTTATACACCGCTGCAGCCATACTCTAGTTGGGAGATTTGAAGAACCTTTTTGAAGGTTGAAGAAGGAAGAGTGTAGCTTTTATAGCTTTTGAAGGTTTTCTTGTAAGATTACCTTAGATTCCCTTCCTTATTGTTTGTCTTGTTGGATTTTTATCCAAGGAACGCTTTGTTGTGATATTTGATTCAGTTATTGAAGTCTTTTCATTAAATTCTTCTTGTTCAAATATTCACCTTCTTCCCATATATTTGATTATTGCTTTCATGATGATGAGTGGCTAATTTCCTTGTGTGATTCTAGGGTGATTGGCTGAAGGTTGTGGGAAAAACAATGATAGAATAATCTTAGATTCCAGTAGGACCCTGAAAGTTTGAGTCTTTAACCTTAACCCTAAGCATCTCGCTCAGTCGATGAACATCTCGGCCGGGGTGGAATTTGGCTGACCGAGGTGACTTATCTGATGCGAAACTTAGAGTTAAGTGTTAGATTTGCCAAATCCTATTCTTATTACACCTTTCCTGGTTCAATGCAAGCCTAGGATGAGACTTACCCGGTAATTCCTTAGTTTGTTTACCAACGATCATAAGTGTAGGTAATAAAGGTTTATCCTTTATTGGGGTTTGAGTGTGCTTTCATCCCATCTTTGTGAGTTGGCCTGAGACTTACCCGGTAAAGGTTGATTCTATTCCCTTAGATGGTATGTTAGTTTGAGATTATAGTTCTTTATCTTAATTCCTTGAGACTTACCCGGTAATAGGAGTTACGGTTTGGGATTAGTGAGTAGTGAGACTTACCCGGTGATCTATTCCACTTTAGCAACACCTTCCCTATGCAAAAACCTCAGCTTTGTCCGCTTATCTTTAGATCTTGAGTTGGAACCACAACTAGATGCTTTAATCCCTAGAATTGCATGTTTTCTTTATTGACTGTTTATCATCTTTGATTGTTTTAATTGCTCTTGTGGTTAGTATTTACATAAGCATACCGTGATTGGACTTTGTTTCACTGAGTCCCTGTGATCGACCCCTGGAATTCCTTGCTTTTTACTACGATTGACCCGTACACTGCGGGTTCGCATCCTTGTTTTAAGCTTACATCTAGGGTTATAAATTTAAAGTTTGCACACACCGTTTGGAGCGAACAACATGTGTGATCTTTCCATGGATTGGCAACGTTCTATAGGCGTTTTGTGAAGGATTTTAGTACCATCGCAGCCCCTCTCATGCATCTCACGAAGAAGCAACTACAATTTGAGTGAGGAGACGCGCAAGAGAAAGAATTTATAGAGCTAAATAGGCAACTATCAAACGCACCTCTTGTTGCACTTCCGGATTTCACCAAACCATTCGAAGTAGTATGTGACGCTTCAGGTATTGGTATTGGAGGAATACTCATGCAAGAAGATAAGCCTCTTGCCTAATTTAGTGATAAATTAAAGGGACCATGCTTGAATTATTCAACATATGATAAGAAATTATATATATGCTTTCTTTCGAGTTTTCAAGACATGGTAACATTTTTTTTTGGCCTAAGGAATGCATCCTTAGAACTGATCAAGCATAAATGCCACAAACTAATGTCAAACCATGCATGAATAAGGGGAAAAAACTATCTAAAAGAATGTCTAAACTAGCGTCATAAATGATGTCATCACTTATATTTCAAAGGAGGCGTCTGAGCTGACCTAATTTTGGGATTTACGGAAGGAAAGTTTCCTTACAAATACCTAGAGGTCCTATCTCACTTACCACTCTTCGACTTGGGGATTACTCTCCTCTCATTGATAGGATCGGGAGACACCTTCCTTCGTAGAACAAGTAACACTTGTCATTTTCCGGCCGTCTGAAGTTGATCAGGGCAGTGTTGTAGGTTGTTGAGAGCTTCTGGCTATCGCTTCTTCCTATCCCAGTTTTGTGGATTTATTGACTCAGCAGCTTATATATACAGTTCTTATGGAGTTGGCCACATGTTGCATGGTCTATAACTTGTTTGCCAAAGACGGAGGAAGGTCTAGGGTACTGGATCTTAGGTTTTGACACATTGCATTTATGTGTAAGTACTACTAGCACATTCATGCTCAGCATGATAGCCTTTTGTTCCAATGGATTCACCACAAGTACCTACACGCCATTGAGTCGGAGCATTGGATTGTCACTCATCAGGACTCGCCTTTGGTGAAGGAAATCCTTAGCGCTAGTGATGAGATGCGGTTGTCTTTACTGATGACAACACTATTTGAGAGAGATACTTGAGAGTCTTGCTGCAAGAGGGAGAGATGCCGAGTCGCCGAGCCTTATGAGATGCTCAGATAGCAAGACGAGGAGGTGAACGGGTTCAAAGTTGTTTAGGATCCCGACAATAAGCCCAAACACTATTTTTTCCTATGGATGGCGATAATTGGCAAGTTATCTACCCCAAATAGGTTATTTCTTAGGTATTGATCCTACTTGTAACTAGTGCACGAGCGATAGTGAGTCACATGACCACTTGATCTTTTGCTGCACAAATGTACATGAGCTCTGAAGGCAGGTTGGGGCAGATTTTGGGATTCTTGGAGATATCACCACCAAATAAGAGTTATTGGATTGACTCACATTGTATATTACAAGAGCCGGATGAGCAGATTCAAGAAATTCGCATTTTCTTCGACGGTCTACTACCTTTGGTATTCCACGAACTCCTTAGTATTTGACCATACCAGAATTCTGATAAACATCCTCGTGGGATTGATCAAGACACACATCTATAGATTGCGACATACGGCATTCCCCGTATGAGCTAGAGAGCGGATTACATCTTAGTAGTTGGTTGTTACTAAAGTTATATTCTTTTCCTTTCTTTGATGTATATTTTATCTTTATAGATACCAAGCTTGGTTTTAATCCACTAATGTCTCTACCGAAGGTGGGATAGCAAATTTCCCGAGGTTTGGGCCTTTTTTTGGGTTTTCGAGTGTTTTTGTTTGCTAATGGATTTGCCGAAGGTGGACGAGGCCAGTGGTGGAGCCAGAATATAAGTATGGGGGGACTGATCGCCAAGGATATTTAATTCAATTACAATTAGGAATTGAACTCGAATCTCCAACACTTGGAATCAATACCTTCTTTTGAATAAGATACTTGTCCATATTACTAAATCTTAAATATACCATAAACAAATTTAGTTCAATCACAATTAAATTTTTAAAACCTAATATATCCAACTTAACAAATTAAACCTAATCAACTAAATACACAATCAACATAATCGAACACAACACAATCATACAATCAATAGAAACCAATTAAGTTAAGCTATTCATCAATCATACAATCAGTAATTGGTAGTCTCCGTTCATTCAGGATTATAAGCTATTCATTAACTAGTAGAAAACAATCGAATTCGAAGATAAATTTTGAAGAAGAATTAAAATTGATAACTGAAGAATTAAAATTGAACAAAAATTTCAAAGAATTAATCTTACCTTGCTGTTGGCGTTACTGAGATTTTGGAAGAATTAAAACCGACGACCTTACTGAGTTGATGGAAGAATGAAACAGAAGAGGAGAAGAAGAATTGAAGTGAAGCTGATGAAGAAGAATTAAAACTGTAACTGATAGAAAATTTCTAACATCATTAATCTCACCTTGTTATTGCTGAGTAACTGAATTGCTGGAAGAATTAATCAAAGTGACTCAAGTGAGGCTGAATCGTTGATGGAACGAATGAAACTGAAGAGGAGAAGAACGATGAGGATTTGCGATTGTGTGAGCACTAAGCAACAGAGCAAGCCAGCAGTATAGCCGCCTAGAATGGCCGGAGACGGGAGACAGGCGACGGGCGACGGGGAGGCTGAGGAGGCTGAATGGTTGAGGAGATACGGTCGTTGCAGGTGCGTGAGAGGACGCTGCCTTCGCTGAGGATTTGCTTGTTTCGACCGTCGTTCAGTTCATCTCAGGCAGCTTTTGTTTTTTTTAAATCAAAACGACGTCGTTTTGATGGGTATTTTTACACCTAAACGATGCCGTTTAAGGGGGGTATGTGCCCCTCCGTTACCCCCTTGGCTCCGCCACTGGACGAGCCTTGTAAGATGTGGCGGTTTTGGATGAATTTTCAGTTTCATCAGTCCCAAGATAGTTTGTATGATCAAGAGGATTGCATGCCTCTATGGAGTACTTTTGTGTGATATTTTTGCACCGTAGAACACAAGTCGCAAACATATACATAAACTTTGTTATTCTAGTGTAATTGGGTCATAACGAATGTTAGCATGAAATATTGTGATATTTTAGGCACGTTTTCTAAGTGTATTTGATCCATATTGATATTCATTGATTGAGCATTGATGCATTTGTGAGTTAGTTTATCTATAATGTCGATATAGAGATCTACACAAGCTTTATGTTGATTATAGGTAATTGAGAGCTATTTCCGAACGGAATTGAGCAAGGATGGAGTGATTGAGCATGTCCATGAATTGAGGACATTCCTAGGAGCTAAGGGAGTGTCAACTTGAAGAATGCACGAAGCTAAGGAAGAATCACGTTCTTGCCCTAAACCACGCTCTAAAATACGGCCGTACTACTTTCCACGTTCAAGTCCACGGCCGTGGAACCATAGCAAGGGAAGCGTGGTTCATTCTAGTAACTTCTACGGCCGTGGAGAAGTTGGTTCAAACCGTGTTGATTTCCACGCTCTAAATTACGTCCGTGGAACCCTTCCACGACCGTGATCTTGGCGATCTTTTTCGCCACACTTTAAGCCACGATCTTTTACAAGATTGGGCCAGGCCGATATTTTATCTTACACTATAAAAGGACGGACGAAGAGAGATTCCGTCACCTTCGCTTACGCATAGACGCATCTTACGCTTGCGCTTGGAATTGCCCTAATTTGGCATTTGGCGGAAGTTGTGTTTGAGAGATTTTGGCGCATTGCTATTGTGATTTCCGGATTGACGGATGATCGAAGATTCGGAAGATTGTTCGCAAGGAGATTTCACTTCTTTCGTAGGTTTGATTTAGAAGACGGATTGACATCCCGTTCTTCCTTCTTATCTAAGATTTGTGATTGTTTGTTTTATTCCTAATTTAGTGACGATTGTTGTTCTTGATTGTGACTTTAAGGTTGAATTGAAAGTTATTGAAGGTTTTCTGGAGTTTTCATCTTTCAATCTTTTAACTCTTGAATTTGATATCAATATGACTATTGTCGGCTAAAAACCCTTAACAATTCTAAGGTGAAGGGTTGATAGTTGTGGCTTAGATGATGATAGATCGATCGTAAACAGATTGGACCCTAAGAGTTAGAGAGAATCGCCGATAACCCTAATCCACGGTCTGTTCTTGAGCTTCCACGGCCGTGAAACTCAAGAACTAGCCGTAATTTTGTGTTAAGTTACGAACTTGCTTTTACTTTAATCAAAAGTTAAAGATTTGCTTTAACTTAGTCTTGGCTTGCCTTTTCTAGGTGGTAGTGAAGCCTCAACAACCTCTACCTCGATTGTGAGTGTCATAACTTTAATCGGTTAAGTTAGTCTTGATCCTTGGATTACAAGTTTGGGTATTTGACATTAATTCTTACCTTTAGAACCTTTCTATATTGAAGCCTCAACAACCTTTATAGAGAGTGTCTTGTAGGTGAGTCATATAAGGTTTTTGGAACTTCACCGTACGATTAACCTACATTAGCATACCTTTGCATATCTTAACTCTGTCCTTACATCTTTAGTATATCTTGAATCGAATGCCACAGCTGGATTCCTGGATCTTTAGGATTGTTGTTTTCCCAATATTTAAAAAGCTTCTTACATTTACTTGCTTGATAACCTATAATTGAATTTGTTCCCCCCAAATCCCTGTGTTCGATACTATGGAATTCTTGCTCAACTATATCGATCCGTACACTGCGGGTTCGCTTGCTTGATTCTAGTTTTATAAATTTAAAGCTTGTTTGCACGCACGCTAAGTGGCGAACAAGTTTTTGGCGCCGTTGCCGGGGATTTGGTCTAGGCCGAATTTGGTTGCCGGTTGTCAAGCTTGGGAGCTTGCTCTCGTTATTTGATATCTCTTTGAGTGCATGCGCAGGTCTAGGAACACCGAGGATCTCTTACCTCTTGATCAAGAGCTTGAGAGGACTTTAAGGCAGAAGCGTAAGTAAAAGAAAATGGCTGAAGAACACGAACGTGATCTTCAATCGGAGCTAGCGGAGAAAGAAGCTCAACTCCAATGGAGTGAAAAGACACGTAGAGAAGAAACGGATCGTCATCAAATGAAAGTTGATGATCTAACGGATATGATGTCCAAATGAGGATTGAGATAAACAACCTCAAGGAGAAAAGAAAAGGAGGAGACCGGGAAGATCGGTTAGAGCTAATTCATCCAATGAGGATAGCGACTCCTCCATTCCACCGCTAGAGGAAATTGATCCCACGATCAATGTGAATCCATTCCATCCACGGGCAGCTGCGTGTTCCACCTTGGAATGCAAGGATCGAACGTGTGGATGAGGAACGAAGAACTCTTGGCCAAAGGATGGATCCAACGCAGCAACCACGCCGTCTAGGTGTGAACTTTGATGCAGATGATGTACAAGGGTTTAGCTTCAACCCTCAAGTTATTACTCTTGTTCGCCAAAACCAATTTGGCGGGACAAGCGCTGAATCTCCACACCAACACTTGCAAAACTTTGAGTGTATGATGGAGACAGTGAGGCCGAAGAACGCGACTACCAACAACTATAAGCTCAAGCCTTTCTTCTTCTCCTTGAAGGGGAAAGCATTGTCTTGGTATCAAGCTCTTCCTAATGGGAAACTAGACACATGGGAAGACCTTTTCGCGGAGTTCCTGTTCGCTCCAAACGGTGTGTGCAAGCTTTAAATTTATAACCCTAGATTTAAGCTTAAAACAAGGATGCGAACCCGCAGTGTACGGGTCAATCGTAGTAAAAGCAAGAAAATTCCAGGGGTCGATCACAGGGACTCGGTGAAACAAAGTCAATACGGTGTGCTATATCAATTCTAACCACAAGAGCAATTAACACAATCAAAGATGAATAAGAAGTCAATAAAGCAAACATGCAATTCTAGGGATTAAAGCATCTAGTTGTGGTTCCAACTCAAGATCTATAGATAAGCGGACAAAGCTGAGATTTTTGCGTGGGGAAGGTGTTACTAAAGTGGAGTAGATCACCGGGTAAGTCTCACTACACACTAATCCTAAACCGTAACTCCTATTACCGGGTAAGTCTCAAGGAATCAAGATAAAGAACTATAACCTCAAACTAATACACCATCTAAGGGAATAGAATCAACCTTTACCGGGTAAGTCTCAGGCTAACTCACAAAGATGGGATGAAAGCACACTCAAACCCCAATAAAGGATAAACCTTTATTACCTACACTTATGATCGTTAATACACAAACTAAGGAATTACCGGGTAAGTCTCATCCTAGGCTTGCATTGAACCAGGAAGGTGTAATAAGAATATGATTTGGCAAACTCTAACGCTTAACTCTCAGTTATGGATCAGATAAGTCACCTCGGTCAGCCAGTTTCCACCCCGGCCGAGGTGTTCATCGACTGAACGAGATGCTTAGGATTAAGGTTAAAGACTCGAACTTTCAGGATCCTACTGGAATCTAAGATTATTCTATCATTGTTTTTCCCACAACCTTCAGCTAATCACCCTAGAATCGCACAAGGAATTTAGCCACTCATCATCATAATGAAAGTATTAAAATATATGGGAAGAAGGTGAATATTTGAACAAAGAAGAATTTAATGAAAAGACTTCAATAACTGAATCAAATATCACAACAAAGCGTTCCTTGGATAATAATCCAAAAAGACAAGACAACAATTGAGGGAATTGAAGACAATCTTACAAAACCCTTCAATAAAGCTATGAAAGCTATGGACTTCAATCTTCCTTCAACCTTCAAAAAGGTTCTTCAAATCTTCCAACTTGGGGAAGGCTGCTGCTGCTGCGTGATTTTCGATTGTAAGCGGGATCTAAGCCTCCCCGGATTTGTGGAAAATCCAACCCTTTTTATAGGAAAATAACCCTCCAAAGATAATAAATCTTAGAAAGACATTCTCCCATAAATATAGGTAAAATATATGATTCTGCATATCTCCTTCCTTCCAGGAGCCCAGCCCAAAAATATAAGATCACTTTCCAATTTTAAAAGATCTTTTCCAAGAATAAAATATTCTCGCCGCGTCCTAGGTGTTCGCCTCGGTCGAGTCGGCGTCTCTGGATCACCTCGGTCGAGGTAAATCTGTGGTCAACCGAGGTGACTCACAACTGAATGTGAAATCTCTCAAAACTGGTCCAAAGTAAATCTTTAATCCATGGCTATGCTCCCTGGATGTAGCTCCAAATGACTCATGACTCCTTTTGCTCCTTTTTGATGCAAAACGTACCATATTACCTGCAATTACAACAAAACTAGGTGTAGACCTCGATTCTCGCAAAGGTAGATGAAATGGTAGTAGAATCACATATTGTACATACAAACATGCAGATTATTGAAGATAAAACGTCCAAACAAACCCCAAAATATAGACTATAATTCATGCTATCAGTTCCTTACTAAGTTCTTTCCACCATCCAAAACGGCGGAACTTAGAGGTAAGATTAATGCATTTTCCATGAGATCTAACGAAAGTTTGTTTCAATCTTGGGAAAGGTTTCAGGATTTGTTATTGGATTGCCCTCATCATGGCATATCCAAGCTTGCATTGCTGGAGATATACTATAAGGGGCTGGATGTGGAGACACAATTCAAGCTCCAATCCCTCTCATGTGGCACATTCATGGACAAGAGGGAAGATGACGCTTGGGATTTCATTGAAAAGCAAGCAAGGGTCATAGAGAAATATTCCCACTGGAAGGTAGAGGGAAATCGTGTGGAGCAAGGAGCAAAGCTCACACATGAAGCTCAAAATTAAATTTTCTCCCTCAAAAATGAGATCAAAGAGTTGAAGGAGGCTATCAAGACCAACTTTCCAAAGCAACAAGGAAAGGATGTTGGCTATTTGGGCAACAACAACAATGGCAGTGAGAACACAAACCGCAACAACAACAACAACCGGAACAACAACCGGAATAATTGGAATGGCAATAACAACAACCGGAACAACAATTGGAACAACAATAGGGGTTCAAACAACAACAATTGGCGCTCCAATCAACAAAATTCCGATAACTCTTATCCTTCCAATTCTAGTTCACTAACTCCACCTTCCTCTTCCTCTACTTCTTTGAAAAGCCAGGGGCAAACATCTAATGGAGGAAGCACTTCGGGGAAGGAGAAGCCCGATCCCATGTTGGAAACGATTTTGGGAAAGCTTCAAGGTTTGGAGAACCGCATCATTAAGGTTGATGATCAAATTTCTAAGGTTGATAAAGCCCAAAAGGTTTTAGAAAACCAAATGTTTAGCCAAGCGGAGGAAGTTCCTAGGAATCAAGGGAAACTTCCAGGAAAAACGGAGGATAACCCTAAGGGAAGGGTGATGGCGATCAGAACTAGGAGCGGAGTGACTACCACCGATCTACAGCCCAAGTTTGTTGAAGTCTCCGTTGAGAAAGACAAAGAGAAGGGGAAGGAGAAGGAAGATGTCTACGTTCCTCCTCCGGCTTACAAACCTCCCCTACCATTCCCTCAATCTAGAGCGAGAGCGCGCCTAGATAAACAATTTGGTAAGTTTATAGAACTCATGAGCAAGCTGCATATTAATATACCTTTCGTTGATGCTATTGTAGGCATGCCGGCTTATGGCAAGTTCTTAAAGGAGATCCTCTCTAACAAGAGAAAGTTAGAGGATTTTGGAGAGATTAAGATGAGTTCGGATTCTTCGGATCTCATCAAGACCATGAAGGCGAAAATGCCCCTAAAGCTAAAGGATCCGGGGTCGTTTTGCATTCCCATAGGAGTGGGAGATGTCACATATGACGCTTTATGTGACTTAGGAGCAAGTGTGAGTATCATACCACTTGCATTATGTAGGAAGATCGGTTTAGGCGACCCTAAACCGGTGAAGATGACGTTGTACATGGCGGATCGATCCATCACTCGCCCCGTCGATATTGTAGAAGACGTCCCGGTCAAGCTAGGTAAGTTCTTTGTTCCCATTGATTTTGTTGTGCTTGACATTCCTGCAGATAGTACAGTCCTGATCATACTCGGAAGACCGTTTCTTGCAACTTCCGGCTGCATGGTCGATTGTAAGAATGCTAGACTCGCCTTTGACATAGGGGAGGAGAAGGTAGAGTTTGTTCTTTCCACTCTAGTGAAGGAGCCAATCTTTGATTAGGATATATTCAATATCCAAGATGAAGAGGGGTTATCTAGAGAGGAGGTAAGTGCTATTCTCTTCAAAGAACCTTTGCAAAAGGTTATTACTATGAGTCTAACGAATGTAGGGGAAGAAGAGGAGTGCAATGAGGCAATTGAAGCCTTAGAAGCACAAGAAGAAGTGGGTGAAGTAGAATTTGAGATGCTCCACGACGAGGCAGAAAACGTGAGAATCCACGGCCATACACTATATTCCACGGCCGTGGATTTCACCAATCAAACCGTGTCCCACTCCAGAGAGTTATACGGTCGTGGGGGAAACAGAGCAACCGTATTTCCTTTCCACGCCCTAAACCACGGCCGTGGAGGATGCAGGGAAACCGTGATTCTGGTTGTGGAAGAGGGTGATCGTGCCACTTCTTCAACTTCTTTTGATTCTTCTCCCACACCTTCTACTTCCTTAGACACTTTTAAGGAAGCATCGGAAGCTCCACAAGAGCCATTGGAAGCTCCGAAAGCAATGGAACTAAAGCCACTTCCTACTCATCTAAGGTACGCTTTTCTAGGACCTAATTCTACCTTTCCGGTTATTGTTAGTTCCGATCTAAGCATAGATGAAAATAATGAGCTCCTGGTTGTCCTTAAGAAACATAGAAAAGCTTTAGGATATACTATTGAGGACTTAGTAGGAATCAAACCTTCCCTATGCATGCATAAAATACTAATGGAAGAGGACTTTAGGACTTCAAGACAACCTCAAAGGCGGTTAAACCCGACCATGAAAGAGGTTGTCAAGAAGAAAATTCTTAAACTTCTTGATGCAGGTATCATCTAAACTATATCCGATAGTAAGTGGGTGAGTCCGGTTCAAGTAGTTCCGAAGAAGGGAGGAATGACGGTCATCACCAACAAGAACAACGAACTCATTCCTACCCGAACCGTAACGGGATGGCGGATGTGCATAGACTACTGCAAGCTTAACAATGCAACGAGGAAGGATCACTTCCCATTGCCATTCATTGATCAAATGCTTGAAAGGTTAGCACAACATTCACATTTTTGCTACCTTGACGGTTATAGTGGTTTCTTTCAGATTCCGATACACCCGGATGATCAGGAGAAGACCACATTCACGTGCCTGTGGGGTACGTTTGCTTATAGGAGAATGCCGTTCGGGCTTTGCAACGCCCCATCCACCTTTCAAAGGTGCATGATGGCCATCTTGTCCGAATACATTGAGGAAATCATGGAGGTCTTCATGGATGACTTCTCCGTATACGGTTCCTCTTTTCACAATTGTCTTTCTAACCTTGCTCTTGTATTACAAAGGTGTGAAGACACTAACCTAGTTCTTAATTGGGAAAAGTGTCAATTCATGGTTTTGGAAGGAATTGTTTTAGGACACTTAATCTCTAGTAGAGAGATTGAGGTGGATAAGGCGAAAATAGAGACTATAGAAAAGCTTCCTCCCCCAACTTCGGTGAAAGGGATAAGAAGTTTCTTAGGACATGCGGGATTCTATAGGCGCTTCATAAAGGATTTCTCTAAAATTTCAAAACCTCTTACTAATCTATTGATGAAGGATGCGGTTTTTGAGTTTTTGCAGGAATGCTTGGATGCGTTTAACATGATCCGGGAAGCTCTAATTTCAGCACCTATTATCCAACCTCCGGATTGGAACCTTCCCTTTGAGGTTATGTGCGATGCTAGTGACGTAGCTATAGGAGCTGTTCTTGGACAACGAAAAGAAGGGCGAACCCATGCCATATACTATGCCAGCAAGACGCTAGATAAAGCGCAGCTCAACTACGCCACAACGGAAAAGGAATTTTTAGCCATTGTTTATGCTATTGACAAATTTCGCTCTTATCTTGTAGGTGCAAAGGTGATTGTCTACACGGATCATGCTGCGATCCGGTACCTCCATGCAAAGAAGGATGCGAAGCCAAGGCTAATTAGATGGATTCTTCTCCTAGAAGAATTCGATCTAGAGATCCGCGACAAGAAAGGTTTAGAAAATTCTGTTGTGGATCATTTGAGTCGCCTAACACATCTAGAGGACGACCATTTACCTATAGATGACTCCTTCCCGGACGAACACCTACACATTATTGAGGAGTGCATCGATGTGATCTCCAAAGGTAACGAACCATGGTTTGCTGATTTTGTTAACTATTTGGTTTGTCAGGAGATACCGCCCGGATTATCCTACGCACAAAGAAAGAAGTTCTTTAAGGATGTCCGGGAATACTTTTGGAATGAACCTCTCCTCTTCAAGAGAGGTCCGGATGGCATCATTCAGCGATGTGTGCCGGAAGATGAGATGCAAAGTGTCATCCGCCATTGTCACTCACTACCTTGTGGAGGACACGCTAGTTCGAACAAGACTAGCGCAAAGGTATTGCAATTTGGATTCTTTTGGCCTACTTTATTTAGAGATGTGCAATCCTTTGTTTCTTGCTGTGATGCTTGTCAAAGAACAGGGAATATCTCTAGGAGGAATGAGATGCCTCTCAATAATATCCAAGAGGTGGAGATTTTCGACGTTTGGGGAGTAGATTTTATGGGACCGTTCCCATCATCTTGTGGAAACCAATACATACTCTTGGCGGTGGATTACGTTTCTAGATGGGTGGAAGCAATTGCCTCTCCCACCAATGATGCCATGGTAGTGGTTAAGTTCTTTAACAAGACCATCTTCCCACGATTTGGGACACCAAGGACTATCATTAGTGATGGAGGTTCTCACTTCATTGCCCGGCGATTTGAAGCTCTTCTAGCTAAGTATGGGGTTACTCACAAGATCGCCACCCCTTATCATCCACAAACTAGTGGACAAGTTGAGATCTTAAATCGGGAGATCAAAGGAATTCTAGAGAAGACGGTTTCACGGACTAGGAAGGATTGGTCTTTGAAGCTTGATAACGCATTGTGGGCATACCGGACTGCGTACAAGACTCCCATAGGAACCACACCATACAACCTTGTGTATGGGAAGTCTTGTCACTTACCGGTAGAGTTGGAGCATAAGGCGTTTTGGGCTATCAAATGGTTGAATTTCAGCATGAAGGAAGCGGGGGAGAAGCGTCTCTTAGACCTTAATGAGCTGGAAGAACTCCGCTTGAACGCCTATGAAAACGCCAAGATTTATAAGGAGAGAGCAAAGCGTTGGCATGCTAAGCATATCATTCCAAAGGACTTCAAAGAAGGAGATCAAGTTCTCCTCTTCAATTCAAGGCTTCGTCTCTTTCCAGGTAAGCTTAAATTTCGTTGGACCGGACCTTTTCTAATTAAGCGTATTTTCCCCCATGGTGCAGTTGAAGTATGGGGTGAAGCGGGCGGAAGCTTTAAGGTGAACGGTCAACGACTCAAGAAGTATACGCCGGAACTCCAAGCTGAAGAGTTTGCGCCCACCGCACTCGAATAAGTGCGAGTATGGTCTAGCTACGGACCTTAAACAAAGCGCTTCTTGGGAGGCAACCCAAGGTATTGCATTTACGTTTTTGTTTTCGATTCATAGTTTAGCTTAGTTTAGATGTTTTTTGCTTTGTTTTGCCTTCGATTTCTTCCGGTATGTTCGTGTTTTTGGATGTCTGAACAATGTAAAAGGAAAAGGGAAGAGTAATGTTGAAGAAAAGTGATGAAACTTGGACTTTGGAGCATTACAGAGAGATCCACGGCCTAAACCACGGCCGTGACAGCTACAGTGACCGTAATTTCCAAAAGCCTTTGAAAAATCACCAAAACCACGGTTCCGTACATTTCCACGGTCGTGGAACCCCCCGATAGACCGTGGTTTTCAAAAATTTTGCCGGCCACTATATAAACCACGTTCTTCACAAAAACACACCAAACACCCAATTTCACGACCCTCTTTGCCGATTCCACGCCCTTCACCTCAAATCCTCATTCGTTAATAGTTTTCAACGATTCTTCTTTCCAAACTGAAGCAAATTCGACCACCAACAAGATCCAAGCAACGAATCGAGCAGCAAATCATCAAGGAACGCAAAATTTGGATTTTAAAATCCGAAACCTAGGTTTTTTTTTGCTCTTCACTATCTTCGTCAATTTGGGTTCGTTTTTGCTAGAAATTATAGGAGAACTGATTGAAATTGGAAGGAATTAGACTAGGACTGCTTGATTGTGAAATTTGGCTGTTGCTTGCTGAGATTTGAGAAAAAGCGAGACGAATCACGGTCTCTGTCAATTCCACGGCCGTGGAACACCAAGAACAGACCGTGGTTTTGAACAGTAATGGATTTTGTAAGGAGAGTTTCTAGGAGGATTAAGGAGAAGAAGAATGAGCAGGATAAGAACAAAAAGAGGAAGGGTAACCCCTCTTCCTCTTCATCCTCTAGAGCACCACCACCTTCCTCCCCTTCACCTCCATCATCACCTTCATCACCCGCACCTCCTAGCCCTAGAGTACCTATCATTCACGAGGATCATCTCGATGCACTCGAGAGGATCCATAAGAGGGCAGTTATCGGACCTAGGTACCTATTGTTGGAGGATCTAGCTCCTCTTCACATATTAGATGACCTTACTTGGCTCTTAGATAGAGCCGGTCTTATCGTCTTCTTGGCTATCCGAGAGGACGCGTATGAGGAGATCACGAGAGAGGTTGTGACGTCGTTTGAGCACAACCATGTGGATAGGACCGTTTCTTTCCGTCTTATGGAAAGAAACTATGATTTTACCATCCGAGAGTTTGGAGCCTTCTTTGGGTTCCAAGAGACCTTCAATGGTCGTTTTCCTAGTGGCGTTTACGCCAAAGACTTTTGGGAGGAGGTTGCTATGATTTACGCCAGCGAGGACCGCTGGCAACCAGCTGATACCAAGGCTAAGTTGATGTATCACTTAGCCTTGAAGATTGCTCACCGTGTTCTTTCTGAGTGTCTCTTTCCTAGGACGAAGACACCTCAGAAGATCAAGACGGATGAGCTCTTCCTTCTGTACTCTATGCTGTATGGGCGCCCTGCTGACTACGCCACCCTCTTAGCTGCTACGATGAGCAAGCTTAAGAACAAGAGGGCGGGCAACATTGGATATGGTGGGATAGTTACCCACCTTGCTAGGATGTTGGGGGTTGATTTTTCTGCATGCACACGCATACCAGCTGTACCCCTAGGACTCCAGGCCTTCATGACTAGAGGCCTTATCTTCCCTACCCGGACGCCTTACGCAGCCATGCCATGGGAGAGCTGGACAGGGAGGGGCATTGAGTGGCTCCCGGAGTACTCCATTATGGTTGGACGCCATAATTGGAAGGCTACGTTCGCAGATTTGCATGCGAACAGGATTGCAACTCCTCCGTATGTCCCACCACCGCCCGTAGTTGAGGAGGAGGAGATGAGGGATCAGTATGAGGGAGGAGGAGGAGCAGAGCAGGAGTTTGGCACGTTTCCAGATCAGCCGGACATTGCTTCTGATGTGCCCAGACGTTCTCCACGTCCCGCCAGAGCTTCAGGTTCGTCTTCCCGCCGCGCCAACGTGAGTGAGAGACCTACTTGGATGGATACACCTCCTGCATGGTATGGAGCTCCACCTCCATGGTCCGCACAACAGCCACCAGCACCAGCACCAGCACCGTCAAACGCACCGGGGTGGTATAGCCAGGCCCCGGGATGGTGTGAGCAGATGCCAGATTGGGCTACTAGCCTTTCTGACAGAGTAGGAGCATTGGAGATCCGAGCCGACGCTAGGGATGGACGTATGGACGACCTCGATCATATGATGAAAGACGTCTACCGCCAGCAGTTTGGGCGGCACTACGACGCTAGCTTCTCTCCATTCCCGCCTCCACCGGCGCTGCAGTGACGATGATGATGACCGATAGCTTTAGCCGCTCCACCGCCACTTTGTGAGTTTCTTTTTTCTTTTCTTTCTTTTCTTCTTTTCTTTCTTCTATTTGAACATTAGGGACAATGTTTGTTCCAAGTATGGGGTGGGGTGTGACTAAAAGTTTGTAATAACTCTTACTCACTATGATTGCTTCTATCAAGACTATCTTGCATGTTCATTATATTGTTGCACGTTTCATTATTGCATTGCATTAAAAAGAGTTTGAAAAACCCATAAAAATTGAAAATTTTGTGCTTCTAAGGAATTGAGATGATTTCTATGATAATCGCTACTTGTGAATTGAGTTTGATGACAATTGCATGCTTAAACGAATAGTGAATTGAAAAGAGATTGAATGAATTGATTATACCTCTTTTGCAAGTTTCATAATGTGATGAATGTTACTTAAATCATGTTGAGGAATTGAAGTTGAAATCACACTATAAGTTCTTATACTTCTTGTTGAGATGATTAAGGCAATTCGATTTTTGTTTCTTCTTTCTTTGATCATTTAGCCCCTCATTGAAATTATGGCCTCCTTTACCTATCCGGGAATTTGGAGGATTTGATTGATATTTGCATGTTTGATGTGGGAGGGCCTTGAAAGAAATTATTTGCAATCAAAAGAATAGAAAGAAATTGTAGGTTTGGGGAAGTCAATCATGATGATGAGTAACTCGGCACCATTCACATAGCCGGGTGTTTGTGTCTTGCCAAAGTCGGATTGAGCGATATTCCTAGCGGATTATGGTATGTGCGCTAAGGTTTTGAGGCATCTCATAAAAATTGAGAAACGCCAATCTCCTAGGTTTCGGTTTTTGTGCACCTCTATCCATAACTCCAAAAGTAAAGTCGAAAAATAAAAAGAAGAGAGTGAAGCTCTAAGTTGAAGGTGTTGCGGGAACCGCAAGAGAAGAAGAAAGAGTAGTTATCCACTTTCCCGGATTCATGCACCACATTCCTTAAAGTTTTCCTTCCCTTTCCACATTCTAGACCTTTCTCTTTGAAAGTCCTTAAGATCAAAAGAATGTTATATGACTTGGTGATCTAAATCGAAGTTTCCTATGATTGATTTTGATAATGTTTGAAGGTTATGATGTTTGTATGGAAGTTTGATTGATTCATGAATTTTTCTTTACTCTTTGATTAAGTGTATGAAAGTCTTATAAACGATTGAAGCAAGATTTGAGAATGATCTATTGATTAGAAGGCACATTCATCAAAAAGAAGTATTGCTTTGAGAAGGTACACATATTTCATCCTAACTCTTGTTTTTAAAGCTTTTGAAAGACCTTGCTTAGGGACAAGCAAGTGGCAAGTATGGGGTTATTTGTTAGCATGAAATATTGTGATATTTTAGGCACGTTCTCTAAGTGTATTTGATCCATATTGATAGTCATTGATTGAGCATTGATGCATTTGTGAGTTAGTTTATCTATAATGTCGATATAGAGATCTACACAAGCTTTATGTTGATTATAGGTAATTGAGAGCTATTTCCGAACGGAATTGAGCAAGGATGGAGTGATTGAGCATGTCCATGAATTGAGGACATTCCTAGGAGCTAAGGGAGTGTCAACTTGAAGAATGCACGAAGCTAAGGAAGAATCACGTTCTTGCCCTAAACCACGCTCTAAAATACAGCCGTACTACTTTCCACGTTCAAGTCCACGGCCGTGGAACCATAGCAAGGGAAGCGTGGTTCATTCCAGTAACTTCTACGGCCGTGGAGAAGTTGGTTCAAACCGTGTTGATTTCCACGCTCTAAATTACGGCCGTGGAACCCTTCCACGACCGTGATCTTGGTGATCTTTTTCGCCACACTTTAAGCCACGATCTTTTACAAGATTGGGCCAGGCCGATATTTTATCTTACACTATAAAAGGACGGACGAAGAGAGATTCCGTCACCTTCTCTTACGCATAGACGCATCTTACGCTTGCGCTTGGAATTGCCCTAATTTCGCATTTGGCGCAAGTTGTGTTTGAGAGATTTTGGCGCATTGCTATTGTGATTTCCGGATTGACGGAAGATCGAAAATTCGGAAGATTGTTCGCAAGGAGATTTCACTTCTTGCTTAGGTTTGATTTAGAAGACGGATTGACATCCCGTTCTTCCTTCTTATCTAAGATTTGTGATTGTTTGTTTTATTCCTAATTTAGTGACGATTGTTGTTCTTGATTGTGACTTTAAGGTTGAATTGAAAGTTATTGAAGGTTTTTGGGAGTTTTCATCTTTCAGTCTTTTAACTCTTGAATTTGATATCAATATGACTATTGTCGGCTAAAAACCCTTAATAATTCTAAGGTGAAGGGTTGATAGTTGTGTCTTAGATGATGATAGATCGATCGTAAACAGATTGGACCCTGAGAGTTAGAGGGAATCGCCGATAACCCTAATCCACGGTCTGTTCTTGAGCTTCCACGGCCGTGGAACTGAAGAACTAGCCGTAATTTTGTGTTAAGTTACGAACTTGCTTTTACTTTAATCCAAAGTTAAAGATTTGCTTTAACTTAGTCTTGGCTTGCCTTTTCTAGGTGGTAGTGAAGCCTCAACAACCTCTACCTCGATTATGAGTGTCATAACTTTAATCGGTTATGTTAGTCTTGATCCTTGGATTACAAGTTTGGGTATTTGACATTAATTCTTACCTTTAGAACCTTTCTATATTGAAGCCTCAACAACCTTTATAGAGAGTGTCTTGTAGGTGAGTCATATAAGGTTTTTGAAACATCACCGTACGATTACCCTATATTAGCATACCTTTGCATATCTTAACTCTGTCCTTACATCTTTAGTATATCTTGAATCGAATGCCACAGCTGGATTCCTGGATCTTTAGGATTGTTGTTTTCCCAATATTTGAAAAGCTTCTTACATTTATTTGCTTGATAACCTATAATTGAATTTGTTCCCCCCAAATCTCTGTGTTCGATACTCTGGAATTCTTGCTCAACTATATCGATCCGTACACTGCGGGTTCGCTTGCTTGATTCTAGTTTTATAAATTTAAAGCTTATTTGCACGCACGCTAAGTGGCGAACAAGTTTTTGTACGATTACCCTACATTAGCATACCTTTGCATATCTTAACTCTATCCTTACATCTTTAGTATATGTTGAATCGAATGCCACAACTGGATTCCTGGATCTTTAGGATTGTTGTTTTCCCAATATTTGAAAAGCTTCTTACATTTACTTGCTTGATAACCTATAATTGAATTTGTTCCCCCCAAATCCCTGTGTTCGATACTCTGGAATTCTTGTTCAACTATATCGATCCGTACACTGCGGGTTCGCTTGCTTGATTCTAGTTTTATAAATTTAAAGCTTATTTGCACGCACGCTAAGTGGCGAACAACGAACCCGGTTACGCTATTACTCTTTTTCTACAAATTTACCTTTACCTAAAAAATTGAAGTTATAATTATGAAGTACAACGGGAACCAATATTGTTTTTGATGATACAACTTAAAACCTTATCGGCTGAAAATCAATATTGTGGATGCAAAAACATTCTTGAAATAGGTTTATTGGTTCTTAGTTGTGCCTAGTACAACTCTCAAAATATAAATTATAACTAATATATTACTCCCGGATTTTGCTTGATAATCAACAAGACCTCATAAAAAGGAAAATAACAAAACCTAGTTTCACTTGATGACTCATGTTGTATTTTATCTCGGAACATGACTTCTGTAACACCCCAAATCCGTGGGACTCGGAGTGCCACATTGGGCTAGGATCTCACGATGGATCCTGACCCTAGCCTGACAACAAGTTCAATGGACCATACAATATGAAATTGATAGATATAAAACAAATACATAAAACTGTATAAAACCGTACAACCCAAAAGGTAACACAATATAGCCGAGTATGAAACATAACACCCTCACACAGGAGGTAACAAAAGACCAACCTCACGCAGGAGGGAAAGATAACAAACCCAAAATCCCACACAACCTATGTACGAGACGTCCTCGGCCTGCCACTCTGTTAGATCACCCAGCAGCATGCGTATCCTGTGGGGTATCTACAACATGGTAATAAACCATTAGCTATCCATACACATATAAAGGGTAATGCATATGCACAATCACAAGTAAGGGAAAATAAACACGTCAGCCTGCTTCCACTCATTTACCCATTTAATCATCTCAAAATAATGGTCATTCACTCAAATCGTATAGATATAATATATATGAAACTATGTGACACGAGGACCGATACATCCTCGCCTCTGAGCCTGCTAGCCAGCCGTACTAGTATCGGTAACATAATATGTGTACCCTATGGGAGTGGATTGCGCCCTTCCTGTAAACCGGTCTGACCTGACCCAAGAGAACCTCCCAGACTCCACGGCGGGATAAAAGGGAAAGGTTATCACAGCCACGCATATGGGGCAATCAATAAAACATAGGTCGGTAAATACGAGATCACATGCTATCATAGCAAACATACAAGCACACACCACTCATGCAAACACCTAGTATAAGGATGACAGCTAAGTAAGTCCTACGGACTTACCTCAACCTCGATCACAACTCAACCACGATCACCTCTACACTAGAGGGACAACACAACCTATAAACAAGGCATAAGGAGATATATCAGACTCCTAACCACATCAGGGTCACACCTAGACCCAAAGGGACCCAAAGGATCAACCTCAACCTCACTCACAACCTAACGAACCTTAAAAGCCATACAAGGCATAAGCCGATCAGAAACATCAACAAAACTCAACCTCACATATCTAGCATGATCCTAACCACTCATACTAGGAAAGGTGGGAACAAAGGTGATAACATGATTTATGACGTTAGTCTAGGCATCTATTTAGATAGTTTTTCCCGCTATTTATGCATAGTTTGGCATTAGTTCGTGACTGTTTGCACTTAATTCATGTATGTTGTCGAGATAGACGTCTACACGGACTTTTGCATGTTTTGTAGGTATTTTGGGAGCCTTTGGAGCTTAATCGATACATTCGAGGATCGTTCCTCGTAATGATACATTTCCGAACTCATTGGGAAGCAAGTTAGGAGCTAAGGAGAACACATAAGACCATGTTGGTGCATACCTTGCACCAACTCATGGCTCAACGATAAAAAGAGGGCTGAAACACCAGAATCACGGTCACTGGTACTTCCACAGCCGTGGAATGGACCGTGATTCCCTCTGGACAGCTGGGACAGCTGTCCTACGATCTCCATAACCGACTCTTGCAAATGGTGAAGGCTATAAGTACTCTTGTAGTATGAATCTAAAGGGGGACATCTCCTCTCCCACACACACCTTCTTCGACATTCTCTTATTGTGATTGGAGCTACTCTTGGAGGGGAGGAAATACTCTTATTTGGAGGAGAAGAATAAGAACATTAGTTTTCATAGTTTTGCTAATTTTTTAGTGGTTTTGAGTGAGTCTTAATGAAGACATTTGCTAGGGTTATAAGAAACGATTCAAACCTTCTTTTGAAGGGCTGTAAGTCCTTCTTAACTTTTATTCAGCTTGTTTTCTTGTTCTACTTGTTTCATCTCTCTTTCATTTCATTATCTTGGTATGGAAGCTATGAATGTATGCTTGTTAAGTTTGATTGTTAAGATGCATGTTGTTGGCTAAATAGATGCGATTCTAGGGTAAGGAAATGATGGTTATGGCTTGGACTATGATAGGATATACTTAAACGTACTTGTGGATGATTTGTTTTCTCGAACCTAGCTACTGTTGTAAATCACGGTTTGTTCTTGCAAGACCACGGCTATGGAAGTGGATGAACTACCCGTGATTTTGTCTGACTTGCTGGTATTGATAAATCTGAATGTTAGGATGTTAGATTGTTGAAATCCTAGTGTTTGTTAAGCTTAATCTAGCCTAGGGTGACCTAATTCCAGCAATCTAAGTGAGGGGAGAGACCTACCCGATGATTTCCGATCTTAAGTGCCTTAGATGACGAACTCTAGGTAGTAGTGAGCCTCATAAGCCGCTATTGGATTGAGTGTGCTAGGATTGATGTTTAGGACTTGCCTTCCCGAGACTTACCCGGTAAGGAGAGGTTAGATCCCTAGATAGCAATCCGGTTTGTGTAGATTTCCTAACCTTAAGCTCTTTGAGACTTACCCTGTGATAAGACCTTAGGAACGGACTAGTGGACCATGAGACCTACCCGGTGATTGATCCCGATTTAGAAACACCCAATCCCAACATACCATAGTTGATCCAAGGAATGATTAGAAGCTTGAATCTAATGCCATAACCGAAATTTCTAACCCCTAGAATCCGCTTTTTTCTCTTTGATTACCTACTTCGTGTTTGTGTTTGCTTATTTGTGTTGCTAGCTTAGTTGTTTGTTAATCTTGCATGATATTGTGATCTTTGATTGATCACCACAAAACCAATCAAAAAACATTGAGATTTTCATTTCTTTATTTCTTTCTCCTTTCTTAGCCTAGATCTACACTATCCTTAGTCACTAATTGATTCAATTTCACCTTAGTCTTTGTGTTCGACCTCGAAATACTATCCTTACTACAAAACGACCCATACACTGTGGGTTCGCTAGGAGTTAGGAAAAATATATTGAGTTATAAATTTAAGACTTTTGCGTGTCACGCTTCTAGCGTAACAAGTTTTTGGCGCCGTTGCCGGGCACTAGGTCTAGATTGAGTCATTTTTGTGATTGTTTATAGTTTAGGTCTTTCTTGTTACTTTTGATCTTGTTTGGTTTGTGTCTTTGCATTTTCAGGACAAATCTCATTCTTTAGGTGCATGCGAAGATCTCGTGGCAAGGATTTAGCTCCATTCGATCCCGAACCGGTGAAAAACCTTAAAGCTAGATCTAAAAGCATTAAGAAGAAGAAGGAGATGGCCGCAAGAGATCTTCAAGCTGAGTTGGATGAGGCTTTAGAGCAAATTCAGTTAAGAGATGAACTCCTGGAGAATGAGAGGAGACTTGCCAATGAGAGGCAAGAAGCAACTAGGAGGGAAATTGAAGAGATAAGGCAAGCTCTTGTGCAAAGAGAGCTTAATCGTCAACAACCTCCACCACCACCACCACCGCAGCCGGCGATTAATATTCTGTTTGAACCGATCATGATTGAGGAGCCACAAACGTTAGGGCAACGTACGGATCCGGATCAAAGAGTGCACCATCCGGGTGTGAACTTAGGAGATCCCGCAACCCATGATTATGAGCTCCGCCCTCAAGTGCTACAAATGATCCGGCATAATCAATTTGGAGGGATGGAGGAGAGTCTCCTCATCAACACTTGATGAACTATGAGATCTTGATGGAGACTCTAAGACCGCCTAGATTGGAGAACAACAACCATAAGCTTAGGTCTTTTTCCTTCTCACTTAAGGATAAAGCCTTGGCTTGGTACCAATCGATTTCACTAGGGCGTGTGAGTACTTGGGAGGAGATGACAACCGAGTTCTTGACTATGTTCTTCCCACCTTCCAAAACAACCGAGCTAAGAGGGAAGATCAATGCCTTCGTGATGAAGGATAGAGAAAGCCTATTCAAGTCTTGGGAGAGGTTCAAGGACCTCATCCTAGATTGTCCACACCATTGTATACCAAAAATAGAGCTTTTGGAGATCTACTTCAAGGGACTTGATGAAGATAGCCAATTCAAGCTTCAATCTCTTTCCGGTGGAACATTTATAGAGAAAAATATTGATGATGCTTGGGAGTTTGTAGAGAAACAAGCTTTGGTGATAGAGAAGTACTCCCATAGGAAGAGTGATGGGAGAAAACTGGGAGTTTATGAAGTCAGTGAAGTCACCATGAGCAATTACAAGCTCGATGCAATCAACAATGAGCTTAAGTCTTTTAGGGAGTTGTGTGCTACAAATTTGAAGAATCAAGCAAGCCCTCAAGTGCAAGTGCAAGCAAACTTTGTCTTCCAATGAGGAAGATGTGAACTACATGGGAAGGGGCAATTATAACAATTATCAAGGCCCAAGGAACTTCAACAACAACAACCGGCAATTCACAATTACCGGCCTAACCACAACCATCCCGGGTTTTCCTATTCTAACCCGGATGGAGCCTTGAACCCTCCCGGATCCACAAGCGCACCACCACCACCTAAGGCTTCACAAGAACCTCCACCCGGATTTACTCAACCGCCAAAGGATAGAACCGAGATGATGTTTGAGCAATTTCTTGGAAGGTTGAGTGGTCTTGAGAGCACGGTGACATCAATTTCTAAGGCTCAAAAGGTGCTAGAAGCACAAGTGTTCTAAAAGGCAGGTGAAGCTCATAAAGATCCGGGAAAGCTTCCCGGAAGAACCGAAGATAACCCAAGAGGCCAAGTGTTGGCCATCACAACAAGGAGTAGGCTGAGCATGAAGGATCCCTTCCCTAAGGGAAATGATAAGGGAAATCAAGTGGTGATAGAAGAAGAGACATTGCAAGAAGAAGGAGGAAAGAGCAAGGAAGATGAGCCAACATATGTGGCACCACCTCCATACAAGCCACCACTACCATTCCCACAATCTCGAGCAAGAGCTCGCTTGGACAAGCATTTCGGTAAATTTCTTGAACTTATGTCTAAATTGTATATTAACATTCCGTTCATTGATGCTATTCTAGGTATGCCAGCCTACGGAAAATTCTTGAAGGAGATACTCTCCAACAAAAGGAAGTTGGAGGAGTATGGAGAAGTGAGGATGACAAAGAGGTCCTCGGAATTGATTCAAACCATGAAGGAGGAGATGCCTCCTAAGCTAAGAGATCCCGGATCTTTTTGTGTGCCAGTTGGAGTGGGGGAAGTGAAGTATGAAGCCCTATGTGATCTTGGAGCAAGTGTAAGCATAATCCCGCTTGCACTTTGCAACAAGGTTGGACTAGGAGAGCTAAAGCCGGTCAAGATGACCCTCTATATGGCGGACCGTTCAATTACTCACCCGGTTGGAATCTTGGAAGACATACCGGTGCAACTCGGGAAGTTCTATGTGCCAATAGACTTCGTTGTTTTGGACATCTCGGCGGACTATCCAGTTCCTATCATCTTAGGGAGGCCTTTCTTAGCCACATCCGGATGTTTGGTGCATTGCAAAAATGGATTTCTCTCTTTCAACATTGGAGAAGAGAATATTAAGTTCAAATTATCCACAATGATGAAGGGGCCAACCCTTGGTGAAGATGTGTTCAACGTTGTCGAGCAAGAAGAATGTAGAGAAGTTGTGAGCTCGATCTTGATCAAGGACCCCTTAGAGAAGGTTCTTAGTTTAAGTTTGATGGAGGAAGGGTTTGAAGATGATTACAATGAGGAAATCAAGGCCTTGGATGCATTGGAAAAGGAGACAAGTGCTGAATTTGAAGTGCACGAATATATGCTGAAAAGCTGTAGGAATCACGGTCTGCCACCCAGAACCACAGCCGTGATTTATCCCGTGGAACTCTCTGGAATGCTCCACGGTGCCAGCTTCTCAGGTTCCACGCCCGGGGTTTTGCCAGAGACCGTGATTTTTCCCGTGGTTTCTCCAGAAAGTGCTTTAGTGGTTGATCAAGCTTCAAGGAGCCTTGAGGAGTATTCCATAGCTTTGGAATCATCTCAACCTACATTATATGGAGCGTCTCCAATCAATAAAGGTCCTCCTAAACTTGAACTTAAACCCCTCCCCTCTCATTTGAAGTATGCTTTTCTTGGTGAAAATTCTACTTATCCTGTGATTGTTAATGCATGCTTGAATGATGATGAGTTGAATAGATTATTGCATGAGTTGAGATTGCATAGGAGAGCTATAAGCTATACCATTGTTGACTTAGTTGGAATTAAACCCTCTTTGTGCATGCATAAGATCTTAATGGAAGACAACCAAAAACCTTCAATTGAAGCTCAAAGAAGACTAAACCATATCATGAAAGAAGTAGTAAAGAAAGAGATCCTTAAATTGCTGGATGCGGGAATCATTTTCCCGATTTCGGTTAGTAAGTGGGTTAGTCCCGCGCATGTGGTTCCTAAGAAGGGTGGGATGACCGTAGTGACTAATGAGAATAATGAACTAATCCCTACTAGGACGGTTACGGGATGGAGGATGTGTATAGACTATAGGAAACTAAATGTGGCCTCTAGGAAAGATCACTTCCCTCTTCCCTTTATTGACCAAATGCTAGAGAGATTAGCTCAAAATTCCCACTTTTGCTATTTAGATGGCTATAGTGGATTCTTCCGAATCCCTATCCACCCCGATGACCAAGAGAAAACTACATTCTCATGTCCTTGGGGTACATTTGCATATAGGAGAATGCCATTTGGGTTGTGTAATGCACCCGCCACCTTTCAAAGGCGTATGATGGCTATCTTTTTTGAATATATTGAAAACATCATGGAAGTGTTTATTGATGATTTCTCTGTTTATGGATCTTCATTTGATGATTGTTTAGCTAACTTATCTTTGGTGCTTAAAAGATGTGAGGAGACTAATCTAGTCTTGAATTGGGAGAAATGCCACTTCATGGAAAGTGAAGGTATTGTATTGGGACACTTGGTGTCCAACCGAGGCATTGAGGTTGATAGGGCTAAGATAGAAACAATAGAGAAGTTGCCACCACCTACCTCGGTGAAGGGGGTAAGGAGTTTCTTAGGGCATGCCGGTTTTTACCGTAGATTCATAAAACATTTCTCTAAAATTTCTAAGCCTCTTACTAACCTACTAATGAAAGATGTTGAGTTTGTTTTCTCCAAGGATTGCCTTGAGGCTTTTTGTAGGTTGAAGAATGCTTTGATCTCCGCACCTATCATGCAACCTCCGGATTGGAGTTTACCGTTTGAGATCATGTGTGACGCGAGTGATGTAGATGTTGGGGCTGTTTTGGGACAAAGGAAAGATTTGCTTACACATGCCATCTATTATGCTAGCAAGACGCTAGATGATGCCCAACTCAATTATGCTACCACCAAGAAGGAGTTGTTAGCGGTTGTGTATGCATTTGAGAAGTTCCGCTCGTATCTTGTTGGAGCGAAGGTCATTGTGTATACGGATCATGCTGCGATCCGTTATATCCTTACAAAGAAGGATGCCAAGCCTCGTTTGACTCGATGTATCCTTCTTCTTCAAGAGTTTGATTTGGACATCCGGGATAAGAAAGGGTGCGAAAATTCTATGGCAGATCACCTTCGTAGACTCCCACCATTGGAGATTGAGAGAGATGACATCCCGATTGATGATTCGTTCCGGGATGAGCAATTACAAATGGTGGAGGAGTGCTTGCTTCAAGTGTCAAGGGGTAATGAGCCATGGCATGCGGATATAGTGAACTATTTCATTTGTGAAGAGGTGCCACCCGGTCTATCGTATGCCCAAAGGAAAAAGTTCTTCAAGGATGTGAGGCATTACTATTGGAGTGAACCGCTTGATAGCATGAATTATAGTCTATATTTTGGGGTTTGTTTAGACGTTTTATCTTCAATAATCTGCATGTTTGTATGTATAATATGTGATTATATTACCATTTCATCTACCTTTGCGGGAATCGAGGTCTGCACCAAGTTTTGTTGTAATCGTAGGTAAAATGGCACGTTTTGCATCAAAAAGGAGCAAAAGGAGTTATGGAGTCATTGGAGCTACATTCAGGAACATAAGAAAACATCCAGGAAGCATAGCCATGGATTAAAGATTCACTTTGGACCAGATTTGAGAGATTTCACATTCAGTTGTGACTCACCTCGGTTGACTACAGAGTCACCTCGACCGAGGTGATCTAGAGAAGTCGACTCGACCGAGGCGAACACCTGGGACGCGGCGAGAATATTTTATTCTTGGCTGAGATCTTTTATCTTTGGAAAGAGATCTTATATTTTTGGGCTTGGCTCTTGGAAGGAAGAAGATATGCTAGATCATATATTTTACCTATTTTTATGGGAAGAGATCTTTCTAAGATATCTTATCTTTGGAGAGTAATTTTCCTATAAAAAGGGTTGGATTTTTCACAAATCCATATCATGCTATACCACCGATTGTTTTTATACATCGCAGTAACCATACTCTAGTTGGGGGATTCGAAGAACCTTTTTGAAGGTTGAAGGAAGAAAGTCTATAGCTTTTATAGCTTTTTGAAGGGTTTTTGTAAGATCATCTTAGATTCCCTTCTTTGTCATTGTCTTGTTGGATTTCTATCCAAGGAACGCTTGTTGGTTATATAATTGATTCAGTTATTGAAGCCTTTCTCTTAAGGTTTTCTTGTTCAATTATTCTCTTTCTTCCCATATATTTGATTAATACTTTCATGATGATGAGTGACTAATCTCTTTGTGTGATTCTAGGGTGATTGGCTGAAGGTTGTGGGAAAAACAATGATAGAATGATCTTAATCACAGTAGGACCCTGATAGTTCGAGTCTTTACCTTAACCCTAAGCATCTCGCTCAGTCGATGAAAATCTCGGCCGGGGTGGAATTCATCTGACTGAGGTGACTTATCTGATCCGAAACTGAGAGTTAAGTGTTAGAGTTTGCCAAATCCTATTCTTATTACACCTTTCCTGGTTCAATTAAAGCCTATGATGAGACTTACCCGGTAATTCCTTAGTTTGTTTACCTAAGATCATAAGTGTAGGTAATAAAGGTTTATCCTTTATTGGGGTTTGAGTGTGCTTTCATCCGATCTTTGTGAGTTAGCCTGAGACTTACCCGGTAAAGGTTGATTCTATTCCCTTAGATGGTGTGTTAGTTTGAGGTTATAGTTCTTTAACTTAATTCCTTGAGACTTACCCGGTAATAGGAGTTACGGTTTTGGATTAGTGAGTAGTGAGACTTACCCGGTGATCTATTCCACTTTAGCAACACCTTCCCTATGCAAAAATCTCAGCTTTGTCCACTTATCTTTAGATCTTGAGTTGGAACCACAACTAGATGCTTTAATCCCTAGAATTGCATATTTCCTTTATTGACTTCTATCATCTTTGATTGTTTTAATTGCTTTGTGGTTAGTAATTGCTAAAGCTTACCGTTATCGACTTTTTTTCACTAAGTCCCTGTGATCGACCCCTGGAATTTCTTGCTTTTTTACTACGATTGACCCGTACACTGCGGGTTCGCATCCTTGTTTTAAGCTTACCTCTAGGGTTATAAATTGAAAGCTTGCACACACCATTTGGAGCGAACAAGTTTTTGGTGCCGTTGCCAGGGACTTGGTCTAGACCGAGCCGGTTACGGTTTGCTTTTGGGGCACTTGCCCCCGTGTCTACTAACCACTCTACTTGAGTGACTTTTGCAGGTTCTTTCTAAGGTTTATGCGAAGAACCCGCTTTGGGAAGGAAATCGTTCCTTACGATCCCGAACCAGAAAAGACATACAAACCACGCTTAAGAGAAGCAAAGATGGTCAACCAAGACAATCGCGATCTTGAGGCCGAGTTGAAAGAGGCGTTAGAACAGCTACGCCTCAGCAGGGAAGAACTAAGGCAAGAGAAAGAGGAAACTCGCACCAGGACTGAAGCGATCGAAGCAGATATGGCAGCCTTACGAGACAAATATCAACTTCGATCGAGGGAAGATCCAGTTCCCGATGCTGGACCGATGCAGGTCCCAGTTGCAGACCCTCGACCGAGGCAGGTCCCAGTACCTGACGCCCCGGCCGAGGTACTTCCACCTCGGATGCCAGTCCGAGGCGCTCTTTTTGCAGGAATCCCACAAACCCTAGGTCAAAGGATGGACCCCAATCAACAACTGAGGCGTCCAGGAGTTAACCTAGGAGATCCAGGGGACCATGACTACGAACTTCGACCGCAAGTTTTGTCCATGATTCGCCAATGCCAGTTCGGAGGGCTAGAGAAGGAATCCCCACATCAACATCTTCAAAACTATGAGATCTTGATGGAGACCTTGAGACCCTCAAGGATTGAAAATAACAACTACAAGCTAAGACCTTTTTACTTTTCTTTAAAAGATAGAGCTCTTACTTGGTATCAATCTCTTCCTCCAGGAAAAATTAGCACTTGGGAGGAGATGACTACGGAATTCTTGACTAAATTCTTTCTCCCCTCTAGGACCGCTGAAATGAGAGGGAAGATTAATGCATTCATTATGAAGGACAAGGAGAGCTTGTCCAAGTCATGGGAGAGGTTCAAGGACATTCTTTTGGGTTGCCCACATCATGGGATTCCAAAGATAGAGTTGTTGGAGATATACTTCAAGGGACTGGACGGAAGCACCCAGTTCAACCTCTAACTACTCTCCGCCGGTACATTTATGGACATGGCGATTGACGAAGCTTGGGACTTTATCGAGAAACAAGCTTTGCATATGGAGAAGTACACCCATCAAGGAGCTGAAGGTGGAGTTAAAAGAGTTAACTTCCAAGATACTCAGCCTAACAACAATCAACTCACGTCTTTGAAGAATGACGTGAAGCAATTGAAGGAACTCTTGGTTGCTCAAACCAAGAAGGAAGATCAAGGACAAAGGAACAACAACAATGGATTCCGTAACAACAACAACGGTTCCCGGAACAACAACTACAACAACAACAATAGAGGATCCAACAACAATAATTGGAGGGCGAACAACCAAATTCTAGTAACAATCATTCTAACTCCAATTCTAACAAATCCTCTAGTCCTGTCCTCTCTTCCCCTTCTTCTCTTCTACTCCATTAAAGAGCCAGGGGCAAGGATCAAGTTCGTCTCAGCCGAAAAAGAAAGACGTGATGCTGGAGGCCATCTTGATCAAGCTTAGTGCTATGGAGACTTCTATGACTTCATTTTCGAAGGCCCAAAAGACCTTTGAACAACAACTTGCTAGTAGGGCGAATGAAGCGCCAAGAGATCCAGGGAAGCTTCCAGCAAGGATAGAAAACAACCCTAAGGGCCAGATTATGGCCATAACTATGAGGAGTGGACTGAAAACTGCAGATCCAGTGCCTCGGTCGGTGCTAGTACCGACGAAGACCACCTCGGTCCAGGTGCAGTCGAAGAATACTTCGGCCGAGATGCCAACCGAGGTGGAGCCATTGAAAGTGGAGGGGAAAACTGAAGTTTATGTTTCACCTCCTGCATACAAACCACCACTTCCATTCCCTCAGTCAAGGGCCAGAGCACATCTAGACAAGCACTTTGGTAAGTTCCTTGACTTGATGAATAAACTGCACATTAACATTCCTTTCCTTGATGCTATTCTAGGGATGCCCGCATATGGGAAGTTCTTGAAAGAGATCTTATCAAGAAAGAGGAAACTGGAAGATTTTGGTGAAGTAAGGATGACATCTAAATCCTCAGAGCTTATTCAAATCATGAAGGAGAAGATGCCACCTAAGTTGAGAGATCCCGGCTCCTTTTGCATTCCCATTCAAGTTGGGGATGTCAATTGTGAAGCCTTATGCGATCTAGGAGCCAGCGTGAGCATCATTCCGCTGGAGCTATGTGTGAAGAACGGACTTGGAGAGCCCAAGCCGGTCAAGATCCGATTGTACATGGCGGACCGCTCCATTACCCATCCCGTGGGCATTTTGGAAGACATTCCGGTCAAGTTAGGTAACTTCTATTTACCAATAGACTTTGTTGTACTTGACATTCCCGCAGATTATCCTGTTCCTATTATTCTTGGGAGGCCATTTCTAGCAACTTCGGGTTGCGACGTGGATTGTAAGAACGCCAAGTTGAAATTCAACATTGGTGGAGATGAAGTGGAGTTCACACTACTTGCGGCCATGAAAGGAGAGCAACTAAGCGATGATATCTTCAACATCTACGATGAAGAAGAATCAAGGGAACTGGTGAGCTCTATCCTTATTAACGATCCACTTGAACGAGTTATTAGTTTTAGTTTAAATAAGGAAGGTATAGATGCTTCTTGTGATGCAGATATACGGAGCTTGAAGGCACTGGAAGAAGATCTAGGAGCTAAAATTGAGAAGCTAATCCAGGAGACGAAGATCTCCAGTTCCAGTTGCAGTACCTCGACCGAGGCACTTTCTGGACTGAGTGAGGCGATCGAAGAACATCTCGGTCAACGCCTTTGCGCCTCGACCGAGGTCGATGGCGAGATGATGTCAACTGAGACTGCTGAGAATAACAAACTTCTTACTCCCTTCTCTGACATTCATCCTCAGTTGGTGGAACATTCTATCCACCAACTTTCTGATAATAAAGGACCTTGGTATGCTGATATTGTGAATTATCTTGTTTGCCAGGAAATACCGCCCGGATTGACGTACTCTCAAAAGAAGAGATTCTTCAAAGACGTACGCCATTACTACTGGGATGAACCGCTGCTATTCAAGCGCGGGCCGGATGGGATGCTTCGAAGATGCATTCTGGAAGATGAAGTTAACAGCGTCATACGGCATTGTCATTCACTTCATTGTGGAGGACATGCTAGTACCGATAAGACATGCGCTAAGGTATTACGTTCCGGTTTCTTTTGGCCTACATTATTTAAAGATGTGCAATTGTTTGTTCTCTCTTGTGATGCATGCCAAAGAACAGGAAATTTATCAAGGAGGAACGAAATGCCACTTAATAACATTCAAGAGGTGGAAATCTTTGATGTATGGGGGATAGACTTCATGGGACCTTTCCCATCCTCCGGAGGAAACCTCTATATTCTTCTTGCAGTTGATTATGTTTCTAGATGGGTTGAAGCCATTGCTTCTCCCACTAATGACGCCAAGGTGGTTGTGAAGTTCCTAAACAGGACTATCTTTCCACGTTTTGGAACTCCACGTATCATCATCAGTGATGGAGGAACGCATTTCATCAACCGGAAGTTCAAGGCACTTCTATCGAAGTATGGGGTAACCCACAAGGTAGCAACCCCTTATCACCCTCAAACTAGTGGACAGGTCGAGATCTCAAATAGGGAAATCAAAGCAATTTTGGAAAAGACCGTCTCTAGAACGAGGAAGGATTGGTCCATGAAATTGGACGATGCTCTTTGGGCCTACAGGACCGCATTTAAGACTCCCATTGGTACCATCCCTTATAATTTGGTATATGGGAAGTCTTGTCATTTTCCCGTTAAGTTAGAACACAAAGCATATTGGGCGATCAAATGGTTGAACTTCGACATTAAGGAAGCCGACGAGAAGCGGCTATTGGATATCATTGAGCTGGCGGAGCTGCGTTTGAACGCTTACGAGAACGCCAAAATCTATAAGGAGAGGACGAAGAAATGGCATGACAAGCGTATCATCCCAAAGGAGCTTAACGAAGGAGACTTAGTTCTACTCTTCAACTCCCGCCTCCGCCTCTTTCTAGGTAAGTTAAAATCTAGATGGACCGGACCTTATATTGTGAAACATGTTTTTCCTCATGGTGTAGTTGAGATATGGGGCGAAACGAGCGGAAGCTTCAAGGTCAATGGTCATAGACTTAAGAAATACAAACGGAAGTTCCGGTTGAGGAGGTTGCACCACTATACCTCGTTTGAGAGACGCACTATGGTCCAGCTAGCGACCTTAAACCAAGCGCTTCTTGGGAGGCAACCCAAGGTATTGCTTTCTTTTCCCTTTTTCTAGTCGAGCTTAGATAGTTTTGCTTTTGCTTTGCTTAGTTTTGTTTTTGGCGTCCTAGACAGACAACAGGTGACATCTAAGGAAGGAGTACAAACCAGGAGCATAACTAGGAGGACAGAAGCTCGAGAATTTGAGAAGACGAAGTTTGGCTGAGACACATCTCGGTTGTTGTCAAAGCACCTCGACCGAGATGATTCTTGAGCAACCGAGGCGACTAGGGTTTCTGAAGAACCACCTCGGTCCGTACCACCTCGGTCCAGTCGAGACCACCTCGACCGAGGTGACAGCAGTTCCAAAAAGGGTATAAAGAGGGGTGAAATTCTCTCTCCTCACTTTACCTACCCTCCTCGACCGCGGAAGCCCCTTCACCTCGCCTCTTCGATTCTTGCTCATTTTCGAAGATTTTCGCTTCCAAATTGCGATTAAAGCGTAGAGGATCGTGTTGCAAGTGCGAATTTGCAAGAAAATCGAACCGAAACGGCCGAACGAGGTAAAAGTAGAAAAAACCCAAACCTCGCTGTTTTTGCTTCGATTTGGGCTTTGGTTGCCCTTGCATTTGCTGAGAAACAGATTAAGTACCCCATAGGAACCAGTTGTAGTGATTTTGGGGGAAAAGAACTGGATTTTTGAGAGATTCGATCGCGCAGTTTTTCACCTCGGTCTAGTCGTGCTGTGCCTCGGCCGAGGCGTTCTTGAGTTGTGTCAGGCCGACCGAGGTGATCTGACAGAGTGTTTTGGAAAATGAGTTCAGAGAGATGGCTTGTCCTTAGGGATAGATCTTCCCCTTCTCCTTCTTCTTCTTCTTCTTCCAGACCTTATCGACCGGTGATCCACGAGCGACACCAGGTCGATTATGACCGTATAGCAGCCCGTCCAGTGATTGCACCACGCTTCATGGATGTTTCAGCTTTTGATTGTCTCCATGTGGATGGAGACCTTAGACGGATGATATCGATGGTAGGGCTAGATCAGTTTACTGAGATCCGTGCACCTGCCTATTTAGAGCCTACCTTGGAGTTCATTAGCTACTTCACCTACCTGCCCACAGAGCATTCTGTGAAGTACCGGTTGATGAACCGGAACTTCCTAGTTCCGTTATAGTATTGGAGAGATATTTTTGGTTTCCCGGCCCCGACCGCTGTTGATTTTCCTTCCCGGACTGTAGCTAGGGAGTTTTGGGGTCAAATTGCTCACGTAGTTGAGCACGCAGATAGATGGCGCCCTGGAGACTCCAGGAAGCGCATTATTTTCCACCTACCCCTTAGGTTAGCTCACCGTATTTTCAGCGAGATGATTCTGGCGCGTATTGAGACGCCCTAGAAGGTCTGACAGGGGGAGCTTTTCAGCCTTTACTGCATGGTGACTGGAGGGATCCCAGACTTTGGCTTGATGTTGGCAGAGGACCTGCACAAGATCAAGGCCAAGGCGAAGGGGGACATCTGCTGCGGAGGGATTGTGACCCACATTGCTAGCTATCAGGACATGGACCTCAGCGCTTGTACTATGGTGGCGGCTGCCAAGCCGCTAGGACTTCAGGAGATGATCACTCGGCGGATTCTGGTTCCCCGAGGACTGACTACGCCATATGTGGCGATGCCATGGGAGCCGACTACACCACAGGGGATCAGATGGTCGCCCCAGTTCTCTGTATATGATCCTCATTACTGGCAGACTGTTTGGATTCCATTGATGGAGGATGCTAGAGAGGCAGCAGCTACACCAGCTGAGGAGGAGGAGGTAGAGGAGGAGACCGCTGATGATGATGACAGGGATGGCAGAGTTCTGATGGATACAGGGACGGATACTGCTGGGACTAGTGCGCCGGTTATTGATATTGATGATGATGATACTGAGCCTGCATCAGCCACATCACCAGTGAGACCTGCTAGGCGTAGGGTACGCCGACACAGAGATCCAGAGGCTCACCGTCGGATCGAATATCTGACGGATCAGATGATCGATTCTTATGCTGCCCTATCACTGGATATCCGCGAGATGCAGGAGAGACAGCATTACCAGCATATGATGGCTCAGATCTAGTTTCAGCACATCATGGGCTACCCGTTCGACCCATCTCAGTATCCGTATGTGCCACCACCACCACCACCACCACCACCACCGGATCGTGACTATTGAGAGCTGCAGGATTTTCTTTCTTATTTATTATGTAGCTCAGCTTTATGTCCGGTGAGTATTTTATTTCCTTAGACTTATTTTGACCCACTGGGACAGTGTGTCCCAAGTATGGGGTGTTTATTGATGTACTATTTGACTCTTATGGATGTATGACTCGACTTTATATGATATTTATGCTTCAGGTTGCTTCTATGGTTTTATCTGAGATTACATGCATACACACAGGTTATTTGATTGAGAAAAACTGGACAGAAATTTATTTTTTTTTTGACCTCGACCGGGGCAGTTCTGGCCGAACGAGGTACTTCACCTCGGTTGACCTAAGAACACCTCGACCGAGATGGGTTAACTGAGAGTTTTCGAAACGATTTTTGTGCTTTTTATCAGGATATGATCTCAGTGAAGATTTTGTTGCTGACTGATTTTGAAAGCTTTATATGTTTGAAAGGTTTTATAATATGTTTAAGTTGCTAAATGCTTTGTTTGAAATTTTTGGCATGTTTAATACTTTGTATTTATCCAAATTATGTTGAATTTGAAGGTTGACACCACGTTATGAGTTCTCTCACTTTCTTCCTGGAAAGACCAAGGCAATTCATTCTTCTCTCTTTTTCTTCTTGATCATGCTTAGCCCCTCATATACATTTTTGCCTCCCTTTACCTATCCGGGAATTTGGAAGCAAGCAAAGTGGTGAAAGCAAGTGAAGTAAAGTTGAGAAGTTGGCTGAAAGTGAAAGTGTTAGAAAGAAATAAATATGTTTGGGGAAGTCAATCATGATGATGAGTAACTCGCCACTATTCACATAGCCGGGTGTTTGTGTCTTGCCAAAGTCGGATTGAGCGATATTCCTAACGGGTCATGGTATGTGCATCAAGGGTTTGATGCATCTCAAGAAATTGACGATTGCTGATTTCCTAGGCTTCGGTTATTGTGCACCTCTGTCCATGCATCCCAAAAAGTAAAGTAAAAAAAAAGTGTGAAATAAGCAAAACTTATAGGTGGAAGATGTTGAAAGTCAAAGTGAAAGTAAAGTATATCCTTTTCCCGGATTCTAGCACCACATTACCTTACATACATCCCTACCCTTCACGTTTCTTGACCTTTCTTTTGGGAAGCCCTTGAGACCTCGAGCTTGTTGATTGACTTAGTGGTTTAAACTGGATTATGCATGATTAATTTCGATAATTATGACTTATTATGCATTCTATGATTTTATGCAAAGATGAACAACTTTCTTATATTTATAAAATTTTTTGATCATATTATGATTTTAAATTCCATGAAGTATTCTCTTAGAGTGATCTAAGATGGTAGCACACCTTAAAATGTTTTTGAAAGACTTTTTCATTCATTTTCTTGACTTATAATCCATTCTATCTTGTCTTTTATATGCGGAACTTGCTTGACGACAAGCAAGGGCTAAGTATGGGGTATTTTGATAGCATGAATTATAGTCTATATTTTGGGGTTTGTTTAGACGTTTTATCTTCAATAATCTGCATGTTTGTATGTATAATATGTGATTATAATACCATTTCATCTACCTTTGCGGGAATCGAGGTCTACACCTAGTTTTGTTGTAATCGTAGGTAAAATGGCACGTTTTGCATCAAAAAGGAGCAAAAGGAGCTATGGAGTCATTGGAGCTACATTCAGGAACATAAGGAAACATCCAGGAAGCATAGCCATGGATTAAAGATTCACTTTGGACCGGATTTGAGAGATTTCACATTCAGTTGTGACTCACCTCGGTTGACTACAGAGTCACCTCGACCGAGGTGATCTAGAGAAGTCGACTCGACCGAGGCGAACACCTGGGACGCGGCGAGAATATTTTATTCTTGGCTGAGATCTTTTATCTTTGGAAAGAGATCTTATATTTTTGGGCTTGGCTCCTGGAAGGAAGAAGATATGCTAGATCATATATTTTACCTATTTTTATGGGAAGAGATCTTTCTAAGATATCTTATCTTTGGAGAGTAATTTTCCTATAAAAAGGGTTGGATTTTCCACAAATCCAAATCATGTTATACCACCGATTGTTTTTATACACCGCAGCAGCCATACTCCAGTTGGGAGATTCGAAGAACCTTTTTGAAGGTTGAAGGAAGAAAGTCTATAGCTTTTATAGCTTTTTGAAGGGTTTTTGTAAGATCATCTTAGATTCCCTTCTTTGTCATTGTCTTGTTGGATTTCTATCCAAGGAACGCTTGTTGGTTATATAATTGATTCAGTTATTGAAGCCTTTCTCTTAAGGTTTTCTTGTTCAATTATTCTCTTTCTTCCCATATATTTGATTAATACTTTCATGATGATGAGTGACTAATCTCTTTGTGTGATTCTAGGGTGATTGGCTGAAGATTGTGGGAAAAACAATGATAGAATGATCTTAATCACAGTAGGACCCTGATAGTTCGAGTCTTTACCTTAACCCTAAGCATCTCGCTCAGTCGATGAACATCTCGGCCGGGGTGGAATTCATCTGACCGAGGTGACTTATCTGATCCGAAACTGAGAGTTAAGTGTTAGAGTTTGCCAAATCCTATTCTTATTACACCTTTCCTGGTTCAATGCAAGCCTAGGATGAGACTTACCCGGTAATTCCTTAGTTTGTTTACCTAAGATCATAAGTGTAGGTAATAAAGGTTTATCCTTTATTGGGGTTTGAGTGTGCTTTCATCCCATCTTTGTGAGTTAGCTTGAGACTTACCCGGTAAAGGTTGATTCTATTCCCTTAGATGGTGTGTTAGTTTGAGGTTATAGTTCTTTATCTTAATTCCTTGAAACTTACCCGGTAATAGGAGTTACGGTTTTGGATTAGTGAGTAGTGAGACTTACCCGGTGATCTATTCCACTTTAGCAACACCTTCCCTATGCAAAAATCTCAGCTTTGTCCACTTATCTTTAGATCTTGAGTTGGAACCACAACTAGATGCTTTAATCCCTAGAATTGCATATTTCCTTTATTGACTTCTATCATCTTTGATTGTTTTAATTGCTTTGTGGTTAGTAATTGCTAAAGCTTACCGTTATCGACTTTGTTTCACTAAGTCCATGTGATCGACCCCTGGAATTTCTTGCTTTTTACTACGATTGACCCGTACACTGCGGGTTCGCATCCTTGTTTTAAGCTTACATCTAGGGTTATAAATTTAAAGCTTGCACACACCGTTTGGAGCGAACACCACTCTTGTTTAAGAGAGGGCCGGATGGGGTCTTTAGGAGATGCATACCGGAGGATGAGGTGGAGAGTATGATCCGCCATTGTCATTCCTTGCCATGTGGAGGCCATGCTAGCTCACACAAGACGTGTGCAAAGGTGTTGCAATCCGGGTTTTATTGGCCGAGTTTGTTCAAGGACGTGTAGAATTTTGTGGTAGCTTGTGATGCTTGCCAAAGGACGGGCAACATCTCAAGGAGGAATGAGATGCCCTTGAACAACAAACAAGAAGTGGAGATATTTTATGTTTGGGGTGTGGACTTCATGGGGCCATTCCCCCCTTCATGTGGTAGCCTCTACATCCTATTGGCGGTAGACTATGTGTCGAGATGGGTGGAGGCAATCGCCTCTCCCACCAATGATGCCTAAGTTGTGGTGTGGTTCTTCAACCGAGTCATCTTCCCTAGGTTTGGAACACCATAGGTGATCATAAGTGATGGAGGGAAGCATTTCACCAATAGGAACTTCGGGACACTTTTGGCTAAGTATGGGGTGACTCATAAGGTGGCAACACCTTACCATCCCCAAACTAGTGGCCAAGTGGAGATCTCCAACCGGGAGATAAAGGGGATACTTGAGAAGACGGTTTCTAGGACGAGAAAGGATTGGGGTATGAAGCTCGATGATGCTTTGTGGGCTTATAGAACCGCTTTCAAGACACCGATTGGCACCACTCCCTACAAGCTAGTTTATGGCAAGTCTTGCCACCTTCTGGTAGAGATGGAGCATATGGCGTATTGGGCCATAAAGTGGCTGAATTTTGACCTCAAGGAGGCCGGTGAGAAGAGGTTGCTAGACATGAATGCTCTTGAGGAGATCCGGTTGGATGCCTATGAAAATGCCCGGATCTACAAGGAAAAGACCAAGTGTTGGCATGACAAGCGTCTCATCCCGAAAGGAGTTGAGTGAAGGCGACCTTGTCCTTCTCTTCAACTCAAGGCTGCGTCTCTTCCCCGGAAAGCTAAAGTCAAGATGGACGGGTCCTTACGTGGTGAAGAAGATCTTTCCCCATGGAGCGGTTGAGATAGGAGGGGAGCATTGTGGAGATTTTAAGGTGAATGGGCACCGGTTGAAGAAGTATATCCCGGGAGCTCCGGTGGATATGATTGCCCCACTTCGCCTTGAGTGAGACGCCCCCAAATTTGGTCAAGCTAATGACCTTAAAGAAGCGCTTAATGGGAGGCAACCCATTGGTAGACATCTTTCCCTTTTCGTTTTTGTTTTGGTTTTGATTTTTCTATTTTTGTGTGTTTTTGTGTGTTTGGAGTTCGTGTGCTACAGTCTAAGTAGCATGGAAGCCTTGCATGACATGTGGATGATGATGATGAGTCCCTCATCAATCGTCGGTAGAGCGGACGCGGAACTTGGACGTCTAGCGGTGCCTAACGGGGTCCCGACGCCATAACGAACACCTTGAGCTCTCTACCATCGTTGATAGGATCATCCGCCATCAATCCACTAGAGTCAACCCAAATACCGAAGCAAACCATTTTTACATTGTGAGGACCCTCTTTCACTCTTCTTTACTATATTTACACATCGGGGACAATGTGTTTCTAAGTATGGGGTGGGGTTTTCATGATCACTTGCATGATTAGCATCTAGGATAGTTCCATATTGTCACATGTCTCATTAGGTTTTGCATTGTACATACATATTTCGAAAATTCCAAAAAATAAGAAAATTTAAAATTTTTTAGTGCTTCTAAGCCTGGGTATGACCCTTATGATGAGATTGTCTTGTGAATTGGATATGGATGGCCTTATGTGTTGAATTGATGTATGCATATGTGGACTTGAAGTACTTATCTTGAATCCCATGTATGAATTGTGATCATGAATGTTTGCCTTGATTGGATTGAGGATTGATGGTCAAAATTACATGCTAGTTCTTGCACATCATTTAGGAGTGATTAAGGCAATTCATCTTTCTCTACTTCTCATCTTGATCATGTTGTTTGAGCACCTCAATTGATATAAAATTTTACCTCTTTTGACCCATCCGGGAATAGGAGCATGCTAGTATGTTGATGTATGTGAAAAGCAAGTGTGGGGTGAAGTTGTTGATGAAAGAATGTTGTCAATGAAGTGCTAAATTTGTTGTGAAAAGTGTAGGAAAAAAAAAAGGTTTGGGGACTTTGGTTTTGATGACGAGTAACTCGGCACCACTCACATAATCGGGTGTTTATGCCTTGCCAAAGTCGGATAAACCAAATGTCCTAACGAGCCTTGGTATGTGTGCCCGGTGTGAGGTACCTCGGAAAAATCCCGAGATCCGCTAATCACCAAGGTTTTGGCTTTTGTACACCAATGCCATTGTCTCAAAAATAAGTGAAAGAAAAAGAAAGGAAAACAAAGAAAAGATGGAGAAAATATACACTTGTGGGGAAGACTTAGTGATCTAGATTGGATATACTCATGATCATCTTGACTTCTTCATTTTCACCTTGCATGCATGCTTTTGAGTTAAGTATAATTTTCTTTCCATGCCTTCATTCGTTTGATGCATGATCGCTTGTCCATTGCCATGAAACATGACTATGAAGGTGATCCAATATTAGAAGCACAATTCCAAAAAGATTTTGTTGTTTTCTGCATGCATAAATCATGTCATATTTTAGTCTATAGTTGGGTCTTGCTCGGGGACGAGCAAACCTTAAGTATGGGGTATTTTGATAACACGATTTATGAAGTTAGTCTAGGCATCCATTTACATAGTTTTTCCCGCTATTCATGCATACTTTGGCATTAGTTCGTGACTATTTGCACTTAATTCATGTATGCTGTCGAGATAGACGTCTACACGGACTTTTGCATGTTTTGTAGGTATTTTCGGAGCCTTTGGAGCTTAATCAATACATTTGAGGATCGTTCGTCGTAATGATACATTTCCGGACTCATTGGGAAGCAAGTTAGGAGCTAAGAGAACACATAGGACCATGTTGGTGCATGCCTTGCACCAACTCATGGCTCAACAATCAAAAGAGGGCTGAAACACCAGAATCACGGTCACTGGTACTTCTACGACCGTGGAATGGACCGTGATTCCCTCTGGACAGCTGGGATAGCTGTCCCATGATCTCCATAACCGACTCTTGCAAATGGTGAAGGCTATAATTACTCTTGCAGTCTGAATCTAAAGGGGGACCTCTCCTCTCCCACACACACCTTCTTCGATATTCTCTCATTTTGGATTGGAGCTACTCTTGGAGGGGAAGAAACACTCTCATTTGGAGGAGAAGAAGAAGCACATTAGTTTTCATAGTTTTGCTAGTTTTTGAGTGGTTTTGAGTGAGTCTTGTTGAAGACATTTGCTAGGGTTGTAAGAAACGATTCAAACCTTCTTTTGAAGGGCTGTAAGTCCTTCTTAACTTTTATTCAGCTTGTTTTCTTGTTCTACTTATTTCATCTCTCTTTCATTTCATTATCTTGGTATGGAAGCCATCAATGTATGCTTGTTAAGTTTGATTGTTAAGATGCATGTTGTTGGCTAAATAGATGCGGTTCTAGGGTAAGGAAATGATGGTTATGGGTTGGACGATGATAGGATAAACTTAAACGTAAATGTGGATGATATGTTTGCTCGAACCTAGATACTGTTGTAAATCACGGTTTGTTCTTGCAAGACCACGGCCGTGGAAGTGGATGACCTACCCGTGATTTTGTCTGACTTGCTTGTATTGATAAATCTGAATGTTAGGAGGTTAGATTGTTGAAATCCTAGTGTTTGTTAAGCTTAATCTAGCCTAGGTTGACCTAATGCTAGCAATCTAAGTGAGGAGAGAGACCTACCCGGTGATTTCCGATCTTAAGTGCTTTAGATGACGAACTGTAGGTAGTAGTGAGCCTCATAAGCCGGTATTGGATTGAGTGTGCTAGGATTGATGTGTAGGACTTGCCTTCCCGAGACTTACCCGGTAAGGAGAGGTTAGATCCCCAGATAGCAATCCGGTTTGTGTAGAATTCCTAACCTTAGGCTCTTTGAGACTTACCCGGTGATAAGACCATAGGAACGGACTAGTGGACCATGAGACCTACCCGGTGATTAATCCCGATTTAGAAACACCCAATCCCAACATACCATAGTTGATCCATGGAATTATTAAAAGCTTGAGTCCAATGCCTTAACCGAAATTTCTAACCCCTAGAATCCGCTTTTCTCTCTTTGATTACCTACTTCGTGTTTGTGTTTGCTTATTTGTGTTACTAGCTTAGTTGTTTGTTAATCTTGCATGATTTTGTGATCTTTGATTGATCACCACAAAACCAATCCAAAAACATTGAGATTTTCATTTCTTTATTTCTTTCTCCTTTCTTAGCCTAGATCTACACTATCCTTAGTAACTAATTGATTCAATTTCACCTTAGTCTTTGTGTTTGACCTCGGAATACTATCCTTACTACAAAACGACCCACACACTGTGGGTTCGCTAGGAGTTAAGAAAAATATATCGAGTTATAAATTTTAGACTTTTGTGTGTCACGTTTCTAACTTAACAAAAGGCACCCTAAGGAAGGCCTATGTTACGCTAAGATCGTGTGATGTGAATCGCAATAAGCTTTAAATTTATACTCGTTATATTTATCCTAACTCCTAGCGAACCCGCAGTGTACGGTACGTTTGTAGTAGGGATAGTATTCCGAGGTCGAACACAAAGACTAAGGTGAAATCGAGTCAAACAATGGTCATAGATAGTGTGGATCTAATCAAAGAAAAGGTCAAGGAACAAAGAAATGAAAATCTCGATATTTTTGGTTGGTTTTTGTGGTGATCAAGCAAGGATCACAAATCAAGCAAGACAATAAAACAATCTAACAACTCAACTAGCAAACAAACAAGTAACTCAAAACTCAAGTATGTGACCAAGAGAGAAAAGTGAATTCTAGAGGTCAAGATTTCCGGTTATGGTATTGGACTCAAGGTTCTAAGGATTTTAAGGACAAGCTACGGTGTTTGGGAAAAGTGTTTCACTAATGGAAGTAATTACCGGGTAGGTCTCTCACTTCACTAGTCCCGCATCAAACTCCTATTACCGGGTAGGTCTCAAGGGGTTAAAATAAGGAATTCCACACAAACCGGATACTACTTAAGGGAAACCCTCTCCTTACCGGGTAAGTCTCGAAATAGGGAAGTCTCAAGCAATAATCCCAGCACACTCGATCCAATAGCGGCTTATGAGGCTCACTACTACCTAGTATCCATCATCTTAGGTATCTAAGGTCGGAAATCATCGGGTAGATCTCTTCCCTCACTTAGATTTATAGCATTAGGTGACCCTAAGCTAAATTAGGCTTAATAAACACTAGGATTTAAACAACCAAACACCCTAACATACAGATTCATCAATTAGAGAGCAACAGGAGAATAAATCGGGCCGTTCTACAGCTAAATCGGCCGATCTATCATGAAGAACAGGGCGATTTTTCTGACTGGTTGGGGTTTCGTGCATACAAATCATCCTAAACTAACATATAAGTCCATTCTATCATCACCCTAGCCATAACCATCAATCCATCACTCCAGAATCACAATAAACTAGCCAATAGTATGCATTTTAAGATCCAAAATCATCATACAAGCATACATGATTCTCATAGATGAATAATGCAAGATAAGCAAGTAAAATCAATAAATCTCAGCTGAATCTAAGTTGTAGCAAAACTTACAAACTCTTAAATGAAGATCCAAAACGTTTCTAACAATGCTTGCTATAGTTCTTCAATCCAAGACTACAAAAATAACTCAAAATCACTCCAAACCTCACTATCACTCTTAGAATGGTGTTCTTCTTCTTCCTTCAATCCTTGAGAGTTTTTTTCTCCTCCCATTCTTGCTTCCAATGGATCAGCTGTGAATGAGAGAATGTGGGAGAGGAGAGATGCCCAGCAATAGCTTGCACGACCACTTATATTCTCCACCAAGAGCAAGGCCGGACAAGAGATCGTGGGACACGTGGCTTAAGCTGTCAAAGGCCCAAAAATCGACCCAGTAGGAAAAATCGGCCGATTTTCCTGGGTGTAGGTCGATTTTCTTCAACAGAAGCATGCTATGATCATCTAGCCATGAGTTGCTCCATTGCTTGCACCAATGGTGGTCTTTGTGTCCTTTGTTGCTCCAATTATGCTCCTCCAAAGCTTTGGATGTGTACCACCATGAGGCTTGGCCCTCTAATGTATCGGTTAATGTCTAAAAGACCCCCGAAATACCTACAAAGCAATACACAAGTCCGTGTAGACGTCTATCTCGAAAAAATAGGTGAATTGAGTGCAAACGTCGTGAATTAGTGCTAAACCATGCATGAATGAGTGAGAAATCTATCTAAATGATTACCTAAACCTAAGTCATAAATCGGGTTATCAAAAATACCCCATACTTAAGGTTTGCTCGTCCTCGAGCAAATTCCCAACTATAGACTAAGAGATTACATAATTTATGTATGCAGAAAAATGGCAAAATCTTTTTGGAGTTGTGCTTCTAATATTGGATCACCTTCATAGTCATGTTTCATGGCAATGGATAAGCAATTATGCATCAAATAAATGAAAGCATGGAAAGACAATTACACTTAACTTGATAGCATGCAATGAAATGTAAAGATGAAGAAGTCAAGATGATCATGAGTATATCCAATCTAAATCACTTAGCCTCACACACATGCAAGTAGGTCAAAAGGACTTGTAAAATAGAAGGCCAAGAAACGTTGTGATTAGGTGGGAATTTTCTAGGCTATGTGATGCTAATCCGGGAAAGGAACTAAATAACCACAACTTCACATTTCTTATCAACTTCCCTCAAGTGTATATTTTTCATTTTCTTTTCTTTCTTTTCTTTTATTTTTGAGACAATGGCATTGGTGTACAAAAGCCGAAACCTTGGTGATTAGCCACCCTCGGGCTTTTTCTATTTTTCGAGGTGCATCCACACCGGGCACACATACCAAAGCTCGTTAGGACTATTGGTTTATTTAACTTTGGCAAGGCACCAACACCCGATTATGTGAAGTGTACCGAGTTACTTGTCATTTAAGCCAACGTCCCCAAACCTATATTTTTGGCTACACTTTCGCAACAATTTCAGCACTTTATTCATGACATTCCTTTCATCAACAACTTCACCTTACATTTGCTTTTCACACACATCAAAACACTAACATGCTTCTATTCCCGGATGGGTCAAAAGAGGTCAAATTTATCTCAATTGAGGTGCTCAAGCAACATGGTCAAGATGAGAAGTAGAAGAAAATGAATTGCCTTAATCACTCCTAATTGATGTGCAAGAACTAGCATGCAATTTCGACCTTCAATCCTCAATTAAAATCAAGGCAAGCATCATAATCACAAGTCATTCATGGAATTCAAGATAAGTATTTCAAGTCCACATATGCATTCATTAATTTAACACATAAGGCCATCCATAGCCAATCCACAAGACAAGATTCATCATTAGGGTCATATCCAAGCCTTCGAAGCACTAAAAATTTTTAAAATTTTCTGAATTTGTTTTGGATTTTTCGAAATATGTATGTACAATGCAAGACATAATGAAACATGTGACAAAATTAAACTATCCTAGATGCTAATCATGCAAGTGATCATGAAAACCCCACCCCATACTTAGAAACACATTGTCCCTAATGTGTAAACTAAATAAAGAAGTGAAAGAGAGTCCTCACAATGTAAAATTGGTGATGCTTTGGTATTTCGGTTCACATTGGATGATGATGGTGGATGATTGATCAAGGATGGTAGAGAGCTCTTGATGTTCATTATGGCGTCGGAACCCGCGCTTGGCACCGCAAGCCGTCCAAGTTCCACGTCCGCTCCACCCATGCTTGATTGGAGATCATCACTTTCCTTTACAGAGGAAAAATCGCCCCAACTGCCCAGGAAAATCGGCCGATCTGCCGAAGAACAGGCCGATTTTTCTGGGTGATTTCCCCCTCGTCCATGTGCTTGGATCTTGTACCTTCAACAGTTTCATGAGGCCTTCACATGACCTCCGACATCTCGTCACACACGACAATCAACAAGATCTAGCACCCAAAAACTCAAAAGAAAAACAAAGCACACCAAGAGTGAGATCAAACAAAAGCAAGAAAAAGAAAAGAAAAACATCTACCAATGGGTTGCCTCCCATTAAGCGCTTCTTTAAGGTCATTAGCTTGACCAAAAACTGGAGCGTTTCAATCAAGGTGAAGTGGGGCAATCACTTCCACCGGGGCTTCCGGGATGTACTTCTTCAAACGGTGCCCATTCACCTTGAAGTTTCCACAATGATCTCCTCCTATTTCCACCGCACCATGAGGAAAGACCTTCTTCACAACATAAGGACCCGTCCATCTTGATTTGAGCTTTCCGGGGAAGAGCCGCAGCCTCGAGTTGAAGAGAAGGACAAGGTCGCCTTCACTCAACTCCTTTGGGATGAGGCGCTTGTCATGCCAACGCTTGGTCCTCTCCTTGTAAATCTGGGCATTCTCATAAGCATCCAACCGGATCTCCTCAAGGGCGTTCATGTCTAGCAACCGCTTCTCACCGGCCTCCTTGAGGTCAAAATTTAGCCACTTAATGGCCCAATAAGCTCTATGCTTCATCTCTACCGGAAGGCGGCAAGACTTGCCATAGACTAACTTGTAAGAAGTGGTGCCAATTGGTGTTTTGAAGGCGGTTCTATATGCCCATAAGGCATCATCGAGCTTCATAGCCCAATCTTTTCTCGTTCTTGAGACCGTCTTCTCGAGAATTCCCTTTATCTCCCGGTTGGAGATCTCCACTTGGCCACTAGTTTGGGGATGGTAAGGTGTTGCCACCTTATGGGTTACCCCATACTTAGCCAAAAGTGCCCCAAAATTCCTATTGGTGAAATGCTTCCCTCCATCACTTATGATCACCCTTGGTGTTCCAAACCTAGGGAAGATCACTCGGTTGAAGAACCGCACAACAACCTTGGCGTCATTTGTAGGAGAGGCGATTGCCTCCACCCATCTTGAAACATAGTCAACCGCCAATAGGATGTAGAGGTTGCCACATGAAGAAGGGAATGGTCCCATGAAGTCTACACCCCACACATCAAATATTTCCACTTCTTGTATGTTGTTCAAGGGCATCTCGTTCCTCCTTGAGATGTTGCCCGTCCTTTGGCAAGCATCACAAGCTACTACAAAGCCTTGCACATCCTTGAACAAACTTGGCCAAAAGAAGCCCGATTGTAACACTTTAGCACATGTCTTGTGTGCGTTAGCATGCCCTCCACATGGCAAGGAATGACAATGGCGGATCACACTCTCCACCTCATCCTCCGGTATGCATCTTCTAAACATTCCATCCGGCCCTCTCTTGAACAAAAGTGGCTCACTCCAATAGTAGTGCCTCACATCTTTGAAGAACTTCTTTCTTTGGGCATATGTCAATCCGGGAGGAACTTCCTCACACACAAGATAGTTCATAATGTCGGCATACCATGGCTCACTTCCTCTAGACACTTGGAACAAGAACTCCTCCACCATTTGCAATTGCTCATCCCAGAACGAATCATCAATCGGGATGTCATCTCTTTCAAGCTCCAATGGTGGGAGTCTACTAAGGTGATCCGCCACGGAGTTCTCGGATCCCTTCTTGTCCCGGATTTCCAAATCAAACTCTTGAATAAGAAGGATCCACCGAATCAACCTAGGCTTTGCATCCTTCTTGGTAAGGAGGTAACGAATCGCAGCATGATCCGTATAAACTATGACCTTCCCTCCAACAAGATATGAGCGGAACTTCTCAAAAGCATACACCACCGCTAGCAACTCTTTCTCGGTGGTAGCATAATTGAGTTGGGCATCATCTAGCGTCTTGCTAGCATAATAAATGGCATGAGTTCGCCCATCTTTCCTTTGCCCCAAAACAGCCCCAACGGCTATATCGCTTGCATCACACATGATCTCAAACGGTAAACTCCAATCCGGAGGTTGCATTATAGGTGCGGAGATCAAGGCGTTCTTCAACCTACAAAAAGCCTCAAGGCAATCTGTGGAGAAAACAAATTCAACATCCTTCATTAGTAGGTTAGTAAGGGGCTTAGAAATTTTAGAGAAGTCTTGAATAAACCTCCGGTAAAAACCGGCATGCCCTAAGAAACTCCTTACCCCTTTCACCGAGGTAGGTGGTGGCAACTTCTCTATCGTCTCAATCTTAGCCCTATCAACCTCAATGCCACGGTTAGACACCAAGTGTCCTAACACAATACCTTCACTTACCATGAAGTGGCATTTTTCCCAATTCAAGACAAGATTTGTCTCCTCACATCTTTACAATACTAACGACAAGTTAGCCAAGCAATTATCAAAGGAAGAACTATAAACAGAGAAATCATCCATGAACACTTCCATGATATTTTCAATGTATTCCGAAAAGATAGCCATCATACACCTTTTAAAGGTGGCGGGTGCATTACACAACCCAAATGGCATTCTCCTATATGCAAAAGTACCCCATGGACATGTAAAGGTGGTTTTCTCTTGGTCATCGGGGTGGATAGGGATTTGGAAGAATCCACTATAGCCATCTAAGTAACAAAAATGGGAGTGTTGAGCTAACCTCTCTAGCATTTGGTCAATGAAGGGGAGAGGGAAGTGATCTTTCCTAGAGGCCATGTTAAGCTTTCTATAGTCAATACACATCCTCCACCCCGTAACCGTCCTAGTCGGGATTAGTTCATTGTTCTCATTGGTCACTACGGTCATTCCACCCTTCTTAGGAACTACATGAACGGGACTAACCCACTTACTATCCGAGATAGGGTAGATAATTCACGCGTCTAGCAACTTAATGATCTCCTTTTTGACTACCTCTTTCATTATAGGATTTAGTCTTCTTTGATGTTCAATAGAGGGTTTATGGATATCTTCCATCATTATCTTATGCATGCACAAAGAGGGCTTAATGCCAACAAGGTCATCAATGGTGTATCCTATTGCCTTTCTATGCAGTTTCAATTCATTCAACAATTTATCAAGTTCATCATCATTCAAAGATGCATTCACAATCACCGAATAAGTAGAATTTGAACCAAGGAAAGCATACTTTAAATGAGAAAGAAGAGGTTTAAGATCAAGTTGAGGAGGACCTTTTTCGGTTGGAGACGATCCATACAATATAGGTTAAGATGATTGCAATGCCATGGAAGCCTCCTTGAAGTCCCTTGATGATTGCTCACATTCAAGTGGTTGGTGCTGAAAAGACTCAGGAAAATCGACCCAGGAGGAAAAATCGGCCGATCTTCCTGAGGGTGGGTCAATCTGAGTTTCTGTTTTTGCTGAATTGGATGGAATTTCAGCACAAGGCCAAAAATCGGCCGATTTTGCCCAGTCAGGCCGATTTTTCTGCCCGTTTCCCTCTTCTTCTAGCACTTCAAATCCAACACTTGGTAGCTCGTCCAATGCATTCAAGGCCTTGATTACTTCATTGCTACTCTCCTCAACTCCTTCCTCCATCAAGCTTGAGCTAAGAACCCTCTCAAGTGGATCCTTGAGCAAGATTGAGCTCACAACCTCTCTAGACTCTTCCTCTTCAACTATGTTGAATACATCTTCATCAAGGGTTGGCCCTTTCATCATTATGGATAGCTTGAACTTGATGTTCTCTTCTCCAATATTGAAGGAGAGGGTCCCATTCTTGCAATCTACTAGACATCCGGAAGTAGCTAGGAAAGGTCTCCCCAAGATGATAGGAACCGGATAGTCCACCGGGATGTCCAAAACAACAAAGTCTATGGGCACATAGAACTTCCCTAGTTGCACCGGAATGTCTTCCAAGATTCCAACCGGATGAGTGATTGAGCGGTCCGCCATGTAAAGGGTCATCTTGACCGGCTTTGGCTCTCCTAGCCCAACCTTGTTGCAAAGTGCAAGCGGGATGATGCTTACACTTGCCCCAAGATCGCATAGGGCGTCATACTTCACTTCTCCTACTCCGATTGGCACACAAAAGGATCCCGGATACCTTAGCTTAGGAGGCATCTCCTCCTTCATCGTTTGAATCAACTCCGAGGACCTCTTTGTCATTCTTATCTCCCCATACTCCTCCAACTTCCTTTTGTTGGAGAGTATTTCCTTCAAGAATTTGCCATATGCCGGCATACCTAAGATAGCATCCATGAACAGAATGTTAATATGCAATTTAGACATAAGTTCAAGGAATTTACAAAAGTGATTGTCCAAGCGAGCTCTTGCTCGTGATTTTGGGAACGGTAGTGGTGGCTTGTATGGAGGCGGTGCCACATATGTCGGCTCAACATCTTTGCTCTTGTCTCCATCTTCTTGCAATGGCTCTCCTTCATTCACCACTTGCTTCCCTTTAGCATTCTCCTTGGGCAAAGGATCCTTCATGCTCAACCCACTCCTCATTGTAATGGCCAACACTTGGCCTCTTGGGTTGTCTTCGGTTCTTCCGGGAAGCTTTCCCGGATCTCTATGGGCTTCACCCACCTTTTGGAACACTTGTGCTTCCAACACTTTTTGAGCCTTGGAAATAGAAGTCACGGTGCTCTCAAGACCACTCAACCTTCCAAGCAATTGCTCAAACATCATTTCGGTTCTATCCTTTGGAGGTTGAGTAAATCCGGGTGGAGGCTCTTGTGAAGCTCTTGGTGGTGGAGTTGTGCTTGTGGAAGCGGGAGGGTTCAAGGCTCCATCCGGGTTAGAGTAGGAAAACCCGGGATGGTTGTGGTTGGGCCAGTAATTGTTGAATTGCCGGTTGTTGTTGAAGTTCCTTGGGCTTGATAGTTGTTGTAATTTCCCCTTCCCATGAAATTCACATCCTCCTCCTTGGAAGATAAGTTAGCTTGTGGAATCACTTGAGGAGTTGCTTGGTTCTTCAAAGTTGTAGCACACAACTCCCTCAAGGACTTTAGCTCGTTGTTGATGGCGTCAAGCTTGAAATTGCTCATGGTGACCTCACTCACCTCATATGCTCCCGCCTTTCTCCCTTCACTCTTCTTATGGGAGTATTTCTCAATCACTAGAGCTTGTTTCTCTACAAACTCCCAAGCACCATCCACATGCTTCTCCATGAAAGTCCCACCGGAAAGAGATTGAAGCTTGAATTGGCTATCCTCATCAAGTCCCTTGAAGTAGATCTCCAGTAGCTCAATTTTCGGTATGCCATGGTGTGGACAATCTAGGAGAAGGTCTTTGAATCTCTCCCAAGACTTGAACAAACTCTCTCTATCCTTCATCACGAAGGCATTGATCTTCCCTCTTAATTCGGTAGTCTTGGAAGGTGGGATGAACTTAGTCAAAAACTCGGTTGTCATCTCCTCCCAAGTACCAACTCGCCCTTGTGGAATAGATTGATATTAAGCTAAGGCTTTGTCCTTAAGAGAGAAGGAGAAAGCCCTAAGCTTATGGTTGTTGCTCTCTAATCTTGGCGGTCTAAGAGTCTCCATCAAGATCTCATAATTCATCAAGTGTTGATGAGGAGACTCTCCTTCCATCCCTCCAAATTGATTATGCCGGATCATTTGTAGAACTTGAGGGCGGAGCTCGTAGTTGTGGGCTGCGGGATCTCCTAAGTTCACACCCGGACGGTGTACTCTTTGTGCCGGATCCATACGTCTCCCCAAAGTTTGTGGCTCTTCAATAGCAATGGGTACAACCCTAACATTTGCCGCCGGCTACGGTTGTGGTGGAGGAGGTGGAGGTTGTTGTCGATTAAGCTCTCCTTGTACAAGGGCTTGCCTAATCTCATCAATCTCCCTCCTAGTTGCTTCTTGCCTCTCATTGGCAAGTCTCCTTTCTTCCTCCAAGAGCTCATCTCTTAGCCTTATTTGCTCTATGGCTTCATCCAATTCAGCTTGGAGATCTCTTCCGGCCATCTCTTTTCCATTTTTAATGCTCTTGGATCTAGATCTAAGGGTTTTCTCCGGTTCGGGATCGAATAGAGCTAAATCCTTGCCACGAGATCTTCGCATACACATAAAGAGTAAGAGATGTCCTGAAAAGCAAAGACACAAACCAAAAAGAGATCAAAACCAACAAGAAAGATCTACACTATAAACAATCACAAAATGACTCAATCTAGACCTAGTCCCCGGCAACGGCGCCAAAAACTTGTTACGCTAAGATCGTGTGATGTGAATCGCAATAAGCTTTAAATTTATACTCGTTATATTTATCCTAACTCCTAGCGAACCCACAGTGTACGGGACATTTGTAGTAGGGATAGTATTCCGAGGTCGAACACAAAGACTAAGGTGAAATCGAGTCAAACAATGGTCATAGATAGTGTGAATCTAATCAAAGAAAAGGTCAAGGAACAAAGAAATGAAAATCTCGATATTTTTGGTTGGTTTTTGTGGTGATCAAGCAAGGATCACAAATCAAGCAAGACAATAAAACAATCTAACAACTCAACTAGCAAACAAACAAGTAACTCAAAACTCAAGTATGTGATCAAGAGAGAAAAGTGGATTCTAGAGGTCAAGATTTCCGGTTATGGCATTGGACTCAAGGTTCTAAGGATTTTAAGGACAAGCTACGGTGTTTGGGAAAAGTGTTTCACTAATGGAAGTAATTACCGGGTAGGTCTCTCACTTCACTAGTCCCGCATCAAACTCCTATTACCGGGTAGGTCTCAAGGGGTTAAAATAAGGAATTCCACACAAACCGGATACTACTTAAGGGAAACCCTCTCCTTACCAGGTAAGTCTCGGAATAGGGAAGTCTCAAGCAATAATCCCAGCACACTCGATCCAATAGCGGCTTATGAGGCTCACTACTACCTAGTATCCATCATCTTAGGTATCTAAGGTCGGAAATCATCGGGTAGATCTCTTCCCTCACTTAGATTTATAGCATTAGGTGACCCTAAGCTAAATTAGGCTTAATAAACACTAGGATTTAAACAACCAAACACCCTAACATACAGATTCATCAATTAGAGAGCAACAGGAGAATAAATTGGGCTGTTCTACAACTAAATCGGCCGATTTATCATGAAGAACAGGGCGATTTTTCTGACTGGTTGGGGTTTCGTGCATACAAATCATCCTAAACTAACATATAAGTCTATTCTATCATCAACCTAGCCATAACCATCAATCCATCACTCCAAAATCACAATAAACTAGCCAATAGTATGCATTTTAAGATCCAAAATCATCATACAAGCATACATGGTTCTCATAGATGAATAATGCAAGATAAGCAAGTAAAATCAATAAATCTCAGCTGAATCTAAGTTGTAGCAAAACTTACAAACTCTTAAATGAAGATCCAAAACGTTTCTAACAATCCTTGCTATAGTTCTTCAATCCAAGACTACAAAAATAACTCAAAATCACTCCAAACCTCACTATCACTCTTAGAATGGTGTTCTTCTTCTTCCTTCAATCCTTGAGAGTTTTCTTCTCCTCCCAATCTTGCCTCCAATGGATCAGCTGTGAATGAGAGAATGTGGGAGAGGAGAGATGCCCAGCAACAGCTTGCAGGACCACTTATATTCTCCACCAAGAGCAAGGCCGGACAAGAGATCGTGGGACACGTGGCTTAAGCTGTCAAAGGCCCAAAAATCGACCCAGTAGGAAAAATCGGCCGATTTTCCTGGGTGTAGGTCGATTTTCTTCAACAGAAGCATGCTATGATCGTCTAGCCATGAGTTGCTCCATTGCTTGCACCAATGGTGGTCTTTGTGTCCTTTGTTGCTCCAATTATGCTCCTCCAAAGCTTTGGATGTGTACCACCATGAGGCTTGGCCCTCTAATGTATCGTTTAATGTCTAAAAGACCCCCGAAATACCTACAAAGCAATACACAAGTCCGTGTAGACGTTTATCTCGACAAAATACGTGAATTGAGTGCAAACGTCGTGAATTAGTGCTAAACCATGCATGAATGAGTGAGAAATCTATCTAAATGATTACCTAAACCTAAGTCATAAATCGTGTTATCAGCCTAAAAGCAACAGACACCTGCAGAACCAAGGGAAACACCAAGCTGATGTAGGTGGGCACAAGGGTGACTCACTGGTGGCGCAGGGGCGGTGCACTGGCCGGCGCAAGGGCGGCTGGTGTGCAGAAGACACCACTTCAACTCCTTCTTCACTTCTACCTTCGATTCTCTACTCTTCTTCACTCCAACTTCACTCCAACAACAACATACATGTATGACATACATATATATACATCAACATAAGCCAAATCATGGCTGAACATGATCCAATCCTAAGGAAAGCTAAACTAAGCTAAGGAAAGATAGGAAAGATGAAGAAAAGAAGAAAGGAAGAGGAGAAGCCATAAAAGCTTACCAACAAGCTCTCCAGGAGATCAACACAGCACCAACAACACCCTCAAGTTGGCTTCATAAGGCACAACATCATCATCAACATCAAGGCCAAGCCAAACTAGGCAAGATCTCTCACAAAAACTCAAACCAAGATCAACCAAGGTGATCCAAGAGAGGAGAAGAGAAGAAAGTGTGCGTAAGGAGAGAGAGAGAGATCTGAGAATGTAAACCCTCATCAAAGGTAAGGGAAGAAGATATGTATAAGTGAAAAGGGTAAAACAGGAGTCAAAGAGGTCAAAGAACGCGGCTGCAGCACACAGAGCCGCGTAGAGGCGGACTAGGCTAGGCGCAGGGGCGCCCCCTGGGTCACGCAGGGTGGCTCAGGCATAAACCTGGCCCCTCTGCTCCCTCTCTCAACACTCAACAACTAGGCTCTTACATCTCACCCCCCTAAAATCAAGTTTCGTCCCGAAACTTGCAAGATCCCAAAGCCTCTCGGACCCACAAGCCGAGGTATAACTCAGACTCTCTATCGGAGGCATCACATCTCCGCTCAGAAGGTCATAACCTATAACAGATCTATAACCATTGTTGGAGATTTGGGCTAAGTCTTCATTGTAACCGTTGAGCTTGTCTTGAGACAAGGTTCTATGAGTTGTTCACATGTGTGTCACTATGGTCCGGGTTGCGGGAGGCAAGCCAAGTGACCGGCACTAAGAACAACTAGTATTATAAGGGGAGTCGAATCAAAGCAAGGTGATTCACGACAAGGTCAACTTGTGCTAGCTTTTAGAAGGCCGACGTTTGGGGCTTTTTAGCCACATTTTATTGGCACACCTTTGGTTCTTAGGCCTTATATTGGCTAAAGAATATGTGGTTAAAAACTGGGAGCAATCCAAGCTCAAATGCTTAGTGAATGTCAATGAAGCAGCTAGTGAGCTTCTTAAGGAGCTACACTAGCTTGAGCTAAGATATTGAGTATTTGAGGATCTTGGAACTTACCCTAGCTATATTAAAGTAAATGAAGCTCATTCGAAGTGTTTTGACCAAGAAAAATAAGCTAGCTCTAAGCTAGCTCCGGGGAGCGGTTTTGGGCTCCCTATGTGGGCCTCGGGCCTCGGGCTTTCTAGGGCTTCAAGGCCCATCTTCCAAGTAACTTCCATAACCGTTTTTAACCGCTTTTAACCGCTTTTAACTCCCCAAAACCGTGGCCCCCTATGCCTATAAAAGGGAGAGCCATTTGCACTTGATTCTACATTCGTTTTTGCAACAATAAAGCTTCTAGTTCCATTGTATTGACATTGGATAGGCCTTCTTATAAGCTTGTTTGCAAAACTCGAAAGACCAGTATAGTTCCTTTGTATTGACAAAGGATAGGCATCCATCTTAGTTTGGTTTTGTATTGACAAAACCTAGGAATACCCTTTCTACAAAGTAAGACAAGTAAGCCTCTTACTTACTCTTTGTAACATGTAACGTTTTATCCCACTAAGGTATTTGGATATTCCCGGTGTAGGGGAGAATACACTTAGAAGGAAAATTCATTTATGAATGACTCATTACATTATCCAAGTCAATGGTTTTAACATATAACAACCGGTTTATAAGACGTGTAATTGAACTTAACTTCTATTAGAGTTTTGTCTACTCCTTTTTGGAGATTACAAACTCTTACTGGAGTTTTGTCTACTCCTTTGGAGACTACAAACTCTTGATTGAGTTTTGTCTACTTCTTTGTGGAGATTACAAACTCTTAGTTGAGTTTTTGTCTACTCCTTTGGAGACTACAAACTCTTGATTGGGTTTTGTCTACTCCTTTGCGGAGATTACAAACTCTTGGTTGGGTTTTGTCTACTCCTTTGTGGAGATTACAAACCCTTGGTTAATAACTAGTTTTTAGTTCAAGATAATTATATTAATTTGTTTGACAATTTGGAGAACCGTCTACTCACATAAGTGAGACTACGGCCCTTTGGTCTAAAACCGGACACCGAAAATCCAACAATCTTCTAAGTGTATTTATTGTTAATTGTTTTGTAGGATTGGATTGATCAATAATGAGTAAGACGTTAATTACAGAAATGACTTCTCGTTTTGGGAAGTTGGATAAGTTTGAGGGTGTAGACTTTAGGAGGTGGCAAAAGAAAATGCACTTCCTCTTGACTGCACAAAAAGTCGCTTCTGTACTCACTACACCTAGACCGGCCGAGCCGGTTGATGATATGGTGGAGGAGATAGAGGCTGTCCGACGAAGGAGCAAATGGGATAATGATGACTACATATGTCGTGGTCATATTGTCAATGGCATGAGTGATGCATTGTTTGATGTCTACCAAAGTGTAGAGTCATCAACATCAATGTGGGAACAACTAGAGTCTAAGTACATGGCGGAGGATGCTTCATCTCGCAAATTCTTAGTCTCGGATTTTAACTCATATAAAATGGTGGACTCAAGGCTGGTAAAGGAACAATACAATGAATTGCTCCGGATTCTTGGGAGGTTCACTCAACATGCCATGCATATGGATGAGGCCATTGCGGTTTCGTCTATAATGGATAAGCTTTCCCCTTCGTGGAAAGACTTCCGCCATGTGCTAAATCACAAGAAGGAAGAACTCACGTTGGTGGAACTTGGCTCTCACCTTCAAATTGAACAAGGCCTTAGGGTACAAGAAGGGGGACTAAAGAAGGAAGATAAAACTTCTACTTCCCACGAGGCCAACATGATGGATGGCAAGGGCAAAAGGAAGAGGTTCAAAGGAAAGGACAAAGGCAAGGACAAGGGAAATAAGTCCAAGAAGTCCAAAAAGGATAATGTTGACAAGAAACCAAAAGGTTCTTGTTGGAAGTGTGGCAAGACTGGCCACTTCAAGCGGGATTGCTAGGTTAAGGACGATGGATCCAAGGGTGGAGGCCAAAGTGGCCAAAACCCCTCAAACCAAGGTGACTCACTTATGAGTCTTGATTCTAACTTTGATATAAATTCTGATTTGAATTATGTGTCATTGACTTTTGAATGTTTGTCCATGCAGGATGATGACCTTGGATGGTGGGTGGACTGGGGTGCAACAACTCATGTTTGCAAAGATCGGCGTTGGTTCAAGACATACGCTGTTGCAAATGATGAAGCACTCCTACATATGGGAAACGAGTCTACCACCCCCGTTCTAGGAAGAGGACGGGTTGATCTGTACTTCACAAGTGGCAAGACTCTAGTCTTGTCAAATGTACTACATGCACCGGCCATTAGAAAAAATGTGGTTTCTGGTGGTGTACTCAATAGGCTTGGCTTCAAACAAGTCATAGAAGCCGACCGCTATGTATTATCTAGGAGAGGAACATTTGTAGGCTTTGGCCATTGGAACAATAATATGTTTCTTCTCTCTTTATGTAATAAACTTTCTAATAGTAATATAAACAAGAACAGTTTGTTTACATTGTCTTCTTCTTCTTCTTCTTCTTCCAATTGTGATTTTGTTAAATGGCACGCACGACTTGGACACGTTCATTTTAAGCGTATGAATGACATGACTAAGGATGGTATATTACCTAAACTTGACTTGCCAAAAGACAAGTGTAAAACGTGCATGTTGACCAAGATAACAAGACTTCCATTTCCTAGAGTTGAAAGAGAACAATCAATGCTCGGCTTAGTTCACTCGGATCTAGGCGACTTGCACTCTACTCCTTCATTAGGAAAGAAGAAGTATTACGTAACATTCATAGATGATTACTCTAGGTATTTTTACGTAAATCTACTCTTTGCAAAGAGTGATGCCTTAGACAAATTCTATGTATTCAAGAATGAATCTGAGTTACAACAAGGTACCTTAATAAAAAGACTACGCACGGATCGTGGTGGTGAATTTATGGATAAGGAATATTTCGAGAGTGTCGGGATCATACATGAGACCACGGAACCTTACACACCACAATCAAATGGTGTGGCCGAACGAAAGAACCGAGTGCTTAAAGAGATGGTCAATGCCATGTTATCTTATTCGGGTCTTAAGCATTCGTTTTGGGGTGAAGCTATGCTCACGGCAAACTACTTGCTTAATCGTGTTCCAAACAAAATAAGCAAGAAGACTCCTTATGAACTATGGTTCAAAAGGAAGCCAAACCTACATTACTTACGAGTTTGGGGATGTCGAGCCATAGTAAGGCTCAATGACAACAAACATAAAACTTTAGGTGAAAAAGGTGTTGAGTTTGTGTTCATTGGCTATGTTGAACACTCCAAAGCTTATAGGTTCTATGTGATAGAACCAAATGACTTCATCTCGGTTAATACAGTAATAGAGTCTAGGGATGCCATCTTTGATGAAGATCGCTTCACCTCGGCTCCTAGGCCTAGGGAAGTGATCAACATGACTTTAGATGAGGAACACCCAAACAAGCATCGTAGGATTCAAGATGAATCCTGGGAAGCGTCTCACGGGCTTGACTTGCCAAAGATTGCTCCTATGAGCAATAATTTGTCCCAAAAATCAATTTTCCAAGTGTTCTTGGTTGAAGGGTCAAGGGATAATGAAATGGATCGTCACTCTTACTTTCATATGGATGAGGATCCAAAGACATTTGATGAGGCCATGAAGTCTCAAGATGCTGCCTTTTGGAACGAGGCAATCCAAGAGGAGATGGACTCCATTATGGGCAATCATACATGGGAGTTAACCAACCTTCCTTCCGGTTGCAAACCTTTGGGATGCAAATGGATCTTCAAGAGGAAGATGAAAGTTGACGGTTCCATTGACAAGTTTAAAGCACGCTTGGTCATCCAAGGCTTTAGACAAAGGGAAGGTGTCGATTACTTTGACACATATGCTCCGGTGGCTAGGATTACAACCATTAGGTTATTAATAGCTATGGCGGCTATACATAATCTAGTGATTCATCAAATGGATGTCAAGACAGCATTCCTTAATGGTGATCTAGATGAGGAAGTGTATATGAGACAACCTGAAGGGTTTGTTTTAAAAGGACAAGAGCACAAAGTATGTCGCTTGGTCAAATCCTTGTATGGACTAAAGCAAGCTCCAAAACAATGGCATCAAAAGTTTGATGATGTTGTATTGTCAAATGGATTTAAGATAAATCAAGCTGACAAGTGTGTCTATAGTAAGTTTGATCATACCGGTCAAGGTGTGATCATATGCTTATATGTTGATGACATGTTGATATTTGGAACAAACCAAAGACAAGTAGATCTTACTAAGGATTTCTTGTCCACTAAGTTTTCTATGAAAGACTTAGGTGAGGCGGATGTGATTCTAGGCATAAGAATCAAACGTGATGCTAAAGGCTTAAGCCTCATGCAATCACACTACATTGAGAAGATTGTCAAACGCTTTCAATGTGATAAAAGTACAATTGTTAGTACTCCTATGGACTCAAGTGAGAAGTTGATGCCCAACCAAGGATCAGTTGTCTCTCAACTTGAGTATGCACAAGTAATAGGATGTTGCATGTATGCAATGACAAGCACTAGGCCAGATATTGCTTTTGCTATTGGTAAATTGAGTAGGTACACAAGTTGTCCTAGCTCACAACATTGGAAGGCACTAAGGCGTGTGCTTAGGTACCTCAAGGGGACCATGGGTTTTGGCATCTTGTACAGTAAGTATCCTTCAGTGATAGAAGGCTACTCGGATGCGTCATGGATCACTAATCTAGATGATCACTCATCCACCACAGGATGGGTTTTCTTGTTAGGTGGTGGTGCCATTTCGTGGGCTTCAAAGAAGCAAACATGCATCACAACCTCGACCATGGAGTCCGAGTTTGTGGCACTTGCCGCTGCCGGCAAGGAAGCTGAATGACTAAGAAATTTGGTTCTAGAAATTCCTCTATGGCCAAAACCGGTTTCTCCTATCTCGATTCATTGTGATAGTGCAGCTACGTTGGCTAAAGCTTATAGCCAAACGTACAATGGGAAATCAAGACATCTTGGTGTGAGACATAGCTCGGTTAGAGAGCTCATAACTCACGGTATAATATCGGTCGATTTTGTGAGAACCCACAATAATCTAGCCGATCACTTAACCAAGAGCTTGGCTAGGGACTTAGTTCAAAAGTCAGCCAAGGGGATGGGGTTAAGGACCTAAATTGATAACGACTTGTCGTGGGACACCCAATTCGCCTATGGCTTGATGCCTTAGCCGAATTCAATGAGGAAAGCCCATTGGAAGAAGTTGTGAGCATAAAATGTCCATCCAAGGTAATGCTCTGTGCCTATATAATATGTATAGTTTGAAATATTTAATTTCTTAACAACTCTTTTGAAAAATTGCAATTATAGGTGCAAGATCAAAAGAGAGTTGGCTACGTGAACGTGAAGTGTCAAGGCTTCTTCGAGGGAGTAGATGGTCGACTCGTCTATATGTTCATTAAAGGATTAGGACACAATAGCCTTTAAATGTGTCATTTATTTGTAAAGGAAATGTAAATTTCGTGTATGTTGCCTTCATGTACTTAAACAAATTGAGTGGTTCAATCCATTAGGACACCACAATTCTTTAGTGCAGAATGTGTAATTATACTAATTCAATAAATTCAATCGAAAGACATTTATGATTATGCGAATATTTTGTTTGGATGTATGTCTATTAAAAGTTTCTTGACTTTGCTCAAATGGGGGAGGAATGTTGGAGATTTGGGCTAAGTCTTCATTGTAACCGTTGAGCTTGTCTTGAGACAAGGTGCAATGAGTTGTTCACATGTGTGTCACTATGGTCCGGGTTGCGGGAGGCAAGCCAAGTGACCGGCACTAAGAACAACTAGTATTATAAGGGGAGTCGAATCAAAGCAAGGTGATTCACGACAAGGTCAACTTGTGCTAGCTTTTAGAAGGCCGACGTTTGGGGCTTTTTAGCCACATTTTATAGGCACACCTTTGGTTCTTAGGCCTTATATTAGCTAAAGAATATATGGTTAAAAACTGGGAGCAATCCAAGCTCAAATGCTTAGTGAATGTCAATGAAGTAGCTAGTGAGCTTCTTAAGGAGCTACAATAGCTTGAGCTAAGATATTGAGTATTTGAGGATCTTGGAGCTTACCCTAGCTATATTAAAGTGAATGAAGCTCATTGGAAGTGTTTGGACCAAGAAAAATAAGCTAGCTCTAAGCTAGCTCCGGGGAGCGGTTTTGGGCTCCCTATGTGGGCCTCGGGCCTCGGGCTTTCTAGGGCTTCAAGGCCCATCTTCCAAGTAACTTCCATAACCGTTTTTAACCGCTTTTAACTCCCCAAAACCGTGGCCCCCTATGCCTATAAAAGGGAGAGCCATTTGCACTTGATTCTACATTCGTTTTTGCAACAATAAAGCTTCTAGTTACATTGTATTGACATTGGATAGGCCTTCGTATAAGCTTGTTTACAAAACTCGAAAGACCAGTATAGTTCCTTTGTATTGACAAAGGATAGGCATCCATCTTAGTTTGGTTTTGTATTGACAAAACCTAGGAATACCTTTTCTACAAAGTAAGACAAGTAAGTCTCTTACTTACTCTTTGTAACATGTAACGTTTTATCCCACTAAGGTATTTGGATATTCCCGGTGTAGGGGAGAATACACTTAGAAGGAAAATTCATTTATGAATGACTCATTACATTATCCAAGTCAATGGTTTTAACATATAACAATCGGTTTATAAGACGTGTAATTGAACTTAACTTCTATTAGAGTTTTGTCTACTCCTTTTTGGAGATTACAAACTCTTACTTGAGTTTTGTCTACTCCTTTGGAGACTACAAACTCTTGATTGAGTTTTGTCTACTTCTTTGTGGAGATTACAAACTCTTAGTTGAGTTTTTGTCTACTCCTTTGGAGACTACAAACTCTTGATTGGGTTTTGTCTACTCCTTTGCGGAGATTACAAACTCTTGGTTGAGTTTTGTCTACTCCTTTGTGGAGATTACAAACCCTTGGTTAATAACTAGTTTTTAGTTCAAGATAATTATATTAATTTGTTTGACAATTGGGAGAACCGTCTACTCACATAAGCGAGACTACGGCCCTTTGGTCTAAAACCGGACACCGAAAATCCAACAACCATAACATCAACATGGAGGAATCATCAACTCTAGAAAACAGGGCCATAACGCTACCCAAAGGCGTAGAGGAATCACATCTCTCGCCATAACACAACACAAGGTATAGAGGAAGCACATTTTTAGCCGAAACATAACACAAGCATAGAGTAAATACGTCTCTACCGAAACCATAAGTATATACATGGCATGGAGGAATCACATCTCCACTGAAACTATAACCCCGTCGGCGGAGACGATGTGTCCTATACTGAACTCTAAAGGCCGATGCCTCTTGTCTGCATATGACTTCTGGCGACTCATTGCAGCTACCATCCTCTCTCTAATCAGCGCTATTCGAGCCATATCATCATGAATCTTCTCTGGCGCTATCCCATTGATACTACTAGGCTCATCCCAGCATAAAGGTGTACGACACCTACGTCCATACAGTGCCTCATAAGGAGCCATCCCAATAGATGCATGCCAGCTGTTGTTGTATGAGAACTCAACAAGTGGGAGGTAGTCAGACCATCCCTGTCCCGAATCCAACACACAAGCTCGCAGCATATCCTCCAAAGTGTGGATGGTCCTCTTTGACTGACCGTCTGTCTGGGGGTGAAACACAGTCATGAAGTGCAGACTCGTCCCCAAAACAGTCTGATACTGCTGCCAAAACCTCGAGGTGAATCGTTCATCTCGATCAGAGACGATCGTCATTAGTACACCATGGAGCCTCACTATCTGTCTAGTGTACTGCTCAGCCAACCTACTCACTAGCCACGTCTCTCTAATAGGGATGAAACGTGCCGTCTTCGTCAGTCTATCAACAACAACCCATATGGCATCAAAACTCCTATTGGGTCTCAAACCAGTCACAAAATCCATGGAGACATCCTCCCACTTCCACTGCGGCACTGGCAGTGGATGGAGCTCACCTCCAGGTCTGCAATGCTCTATCTTGACCTGCTGACAAGTCGCACACTGAGCCATAAATCTGGCTACATCGGGCTTCAACCCTCCCCACCAATATGAACGTCTCACATCATGGTACATCTTACTCGTACTTGGATGTATACAGTAAGGTGTACAGTGAGCCTCCTGTAAGATCCTCTGTCTCAACTCTGCATCAGCAAGGACACAAATGCAATCATGTCGCCTCATCAATCCATCAACTCCAATGGAAAACTGTGGTGCCTCTCCACGAGACATCCTCTCTCTGATCCTCATCAAGGTCGGGCAAGTCCCCTGCTTTTGTTGGATCTCATCCAACAGACCAGGTAAAACCTCTAAAGTATACAACTGAGCATCCTCATCAGGAAACTGGATGTCCATCTCTAGCCAAGCTAGATCCCTCTGAAGCTGAGGCTGTACAGTCAATCTCGCAATCGCCTTCTCTCGAGGTGTCTTCGTGTTCAAGGCGTGAGCAACTACGTTTGCCTTTCCAGGATGATACAAAATCTCAAGGTCAAAGTCCTTGATCAACTCAAGCAATCGACGTTGGCGGTTGTTCAACTCCCGCTGCGTAATAATATACTTCATACTCTTATAGTCTGTGAAGATCTGACATGTAGCACCATACAGGTAATGTCTCCAGATCTTCAAACCATGAACTACTGCTGCCAACTCCAGATCATGAGTCGGGTAGTTCTCCTCATATGTCTTCAGCTGTCGAGACACATATGCAATCACTCTACCTCTCTGCATCAATACACATCCCAAGCCTAGCTTGGATGCATCACTGTAGACCACAAAATCATTTGAACCCTCTAGTTGTGCTAGGACAGGAGCAGAAGTCAAACACCTCTTCAACTCCTCAAAACTCTGAGTACACTGGTTGGTCCACGCAATCCGGGTAGTCTTCCTCAGAAGACTCGTCAGTGGACGGGCAATCACAAAAAATCCCTCCACAAAGCGTTTGTAGTAACCGGATAGGCCAAGAAAGCTACGCACTTCCTTGACATTCGCCAATGTCGTCCATGTAGCAACAAATTCGATCTTCTCCGAGTCAACCATAACCCCGTCGGCGGAGACGATGTGTCCAAGGAAAGCAACCTCAGACATCCAGAACTCACACTTAGAGAGCTTAGCATACAGCTCTCGATCCCTCAAAATCTGCAAAACCGTCCTCAAAGGACTGACATGCTCCTCTCTACTACGAGAGTACACCAAAATATCATGAATAAAGACACCACAAACTGATCAAGGAAGTCGATGAATATACTGTTCATCAACTCCATAAAGACTGTTGGGGCATTCGTCAGCCCGAATGGCATCACTACAAAATCGTAGTGTCCATAACGGGTACGAAATGTCATCCTGTGTACGTCCTGCTCTCTCACCCTCAGATCGTCAATACGATGCAATGGGTACCTGTTCTTGATGGTCACCTTGTTCAGCTCTTTGTAATCTATGCATAACCTCAAAGATCTGTCCTTCTTCCGCACAAAGAGGACATGTGCTCCCCATGGTGAAATGCTAGGAGGTATGAAGCCCTTCTCAGCCAACTCCTCGAGTTGCTTCTTCAGCTCCAACATCTCGACAGGTGTCATACGGTATGGGGCCTTCGAGATGGGTCGCATGCCAGACTCTAACTCTATGCTGAAATCCACACTCCGCTGAGGCGGCAAACTCGACGGCTCAACAACTACATCTGTAAACTCGTAGACCACTGGAATATCCTCCAGAGTTGGACTCTTTCCATCCTTCATGGCATAACACTAGAAGGCATCACAACCCTGTGCTACCAATCTAGCTGCTCGTACGACATTGATAACCGAACTTGTCCTCCCAAGGTCCCATCCTCGGAAGATCTCAATCTGACCAACCTCGGTAGAGACTATAACAGTCCTTCTACCAACATCCAAAACTGCATGGTGTCTACGCATCCAGTCCATACCTAATATGACTTCTTCATGCATCAATGGCATGACTAAGAAGTCAACAAGTAAAACATGAGTCCCTAAACGAAGGGGACAACTACGTATCTCACGGGTACCTCTGACCCAACTACTATCAGCTAACCCTATTGTAAAGGGTATCCCGTCTATGGTAGCTAAACTCAGACGCTCAACACAAGTATCAGAAATAAATGAATGCGTAGTACTAGTATCAAACAAAACTCTAACAGGTAAACCATGAAGCAGAATGATATCTGTAGTAGCCGATGCAGGTGGATCCTCTACACTCCTCAACTCAAAAGCTCGCCCTCGGGCTCCTCTGGCATCATTGGTGCCAACATCTCTACCTCTACCTCTACTCGGTCTTGGAGCAGAACCCTGAGTAGATGGACGCTCTAGGACCCTCTTTTGTCCCTGTGTCTGCTGCTGAGGTGTCCTCTGACCACCTCCTACTACATTGGCAGTGGAAGAACACTACTGAGATGCTACTCCACCCTGCCAACAAAAGGCAGCTCGATGTCCTTGTCGGCCACAGGTAAAATAAGTCACAACTGGTCTAGGACAAGTTGGCCTCAGATGACCAGGGTCACCACAGTTGTAACACTGACGTCCCTTATCTGCAGTCTGTGCGGACGAGGGGTAACTCTGACGCCTCTAGTCTCATCTAGATCCAAATGCTCCTCCAATTCCACTGGTCTGCCCAGTGCATTGCTTCTTGTCAGACCGCCCCGTCTGAGAAGCTCTCCTTTGACTTGCTCGCTCCCTCTTAAAAGCAGAAGCCCGGTCGTGGTAATCAGCTAGGGACTCACAATGGAATCCCGCCATGTATGAACGTGTGCTCTCTCTTAGACGACGAGAGAATAGATACATATGCTGGTCCTCAGATGTTGCAACTAGACCTAGCAAAGCTAACTCGGTCTGGAAGCGGCGGATGGCATCAGTTATAGGCCTATCCTCAAAGCCAGCCTCCACAAAATCCTTGAGTTTCTCCCTCCTATGTGAGCCAAGGCAAAATTGCTCTCTAATCATGCGCCTCATGTGGTCATAACTGGTAACTCTGGTCCGGACAGTCCTCCACCACTGGTATGCAAGGTCACGAAATAGAGATTGGACTAGCTCTATCTGTCTGTCCTCAAGACATCTGATAGACTCCAAAGCTGAGTCTACATCTCTAATCCACAATTCAGTCTCTAACCCAATCTCTCCTGAGAAGTGTGGTACTCTCTGCTGGTGAATGCCTTCAATCAGGCATCTGATTGAGGTCCTCTGGTCTCCACTTGAACTCGAACTAGATCAGTAACACGTGCAGGTGCAACTAGCACCCGTGTCGCTCCCTGAGATATCTGAGAAAATCCCTAAGGTACTGGTAAATCTAGAGCTCGCCTACCAACCCTAATATCCTCATCAAAACGTCGAAGGTACTCTCTGAACTCCGGTCTTCCCATGGAGACACGGTCAACGTCATCAGCCTGAGCTCGATGTGAATGATGTCTCACAGATCCACTGCTCGTCGTCTTTGGGACGACGCTCTCTGTAACCTCCTCATGTATCTCCTACCACACCCGGAGGACGGGGTGGTCTACCTCTACCTCTGCCTACAACGGCAGTAGCTCTAGTCCGAGCCATCTGCGGGGTATACATACCTAAGTTATAAGGCTCTATATAAGCCATAAGTATAGATATATATATATATACTTAACACAAACACATACATAGTCCATCATACATATATACATATCATATCTATACTACAAAGATCCATAGCAGGAGTGGCGACTTCTCGTACATCTAACCCAAAACCACATTTAAAACCAAAACCTTTAAAACGTCAGATCCCATGTGGATTCTGTTTATTTTACCTATCAGACCTCGTTACAGGTAGCAAGTGCCATTGTTGTCAACCTAGGCTCTGATATCAACTCTGTAACACTCCGAATTTATGTGACTCGGAGTGCCACATTGGGCTAGAATCTCACAATGGTTCCTGACTCTAGTCTGACAACAAGTTCACTGGACCTTACAACATGACACTGACTGATATAAAACAAATACATAAAACTGTATAAAACTGTATAACCCAAAAGGTAAGACAATATAGCCGAGTACGAAACATAACACCCTTACACAGGAGGTAACAAAAGACCAACCTGATGCAAGAGGGAAAGATAACAAACCCAAAAGCCCACACAACCTATGTACGAGACGTCCTCGGCCTGCCACTCTACTAGATCACCCAGCAGCATGTCTATCCTGTGGCGCATCTACAACATGGTAATAAACCATTAGCTATCCATACACATATATAGGGTAATGCATAAGCACAATCATAAGTAAGGGAAAATAAACACATCAGCCTGTTTCCACTCATTTACCCATTTAATCATCTCAATATAATGGTCATTCACTCAAATCGTATAGATATAATACATATGAAACTATGTGACACGAGGACCAATATATTCTCGCCTCTGAGCCTGCTACCCAACCGTACTAGTATCGGTCACACAATCCGTGTACCCTATGAGAGTGGATTGCGCCCTTCCTGTAAACCGGCCTGACCTGACCCAAGAGAACCTCCCAGACTCCACGGCGGGATGAAAGGGAAAGGTTATCATAACCATGCATACGGGACAATCAATAAAACATAGGTCGGTAAATACGACATCACATGCTATCATAGAATACATACAAGCACACACCACTCATGCAAACACCCAGTATGAGGATGGTAGCTAAGTAAGTCCTACAGACTTACCTCAACCTCGATCACAACTCAACCACGATCACCTCTACACTGGAGGGACAACACAACCTATAAACAAGGCATTAGGAGATATATCAGACTCCTAACCACATCAGGGTCACACCTAGACCCGAAGGGATCCAAAGGATCAACCTCAACCTCACTCACAACCTAACGAACCTCAAAAGTAATACATGGCATAAACCGATCATAAACATCATCAAAACTCAACCTCACACATCTATCATTATCCTAAGAACTCATACTAGGAAATGAGGGAACAAAGGCACCCTAAGGAAGGCCTAAAAGCAACACACACCTGCACAACCAAGGAAAACATCAAGTTGATGCAGGTGGGCGCAGGGGCGGCTCACTTGTGGCGCAGGGGCGGTGCACTGGCCGGCGCAAGGCCGGCTATAGGGTGGAGCAAGGGCGGCTGGTGTGCAGAAGACACCACTTCAGCTCCTTCTTCACTTCTACCTTCGATTCTCTACCCTTCTTCACTCCAACAGCAACATACATGTGTGACATACATATATATACATCCACATAAGCCAAATCATGGCTGAACATGATCCAATCCTAAGGAAAGCTAAACTAAGCTAAGGAAAGATAGGAAAAATGAAGAAAAGAAGAAAGGAAGTGGAGAAGCCATAAAAGATTACCAACAAGCTCTCCAAGAGATCAACATAGCACCAACAACACCCTCAAGCTGGCTCCATAAGGCACAACATCATCATCAACATCAAGGCTAAGCCAAACTAGGCAAGATCTCTTACAAAAACTCAAACCAAGATCAACCAAGGTGATTCAAGAGAGGAGAAGAGAAGAAATTGTGCATAAGGCGAGAGAGAGAGATCAGAGAATGTAAACCCTCATCAGAGGTAAGGGAAGAAGATATATATATAAGTGAAAAGGGTAAAACACGAGTCAAAGAGGTCCAAGAAGGCGGCTGCAGCACACAGAGCCGCGGAGGCGAACCTTGTGAGCCGTAGGGGCGGACCAGGCTAGGCGCAGGGGCGCCCCCTGGGTCACGCAGGGGCGGGTCAGGCATAAACTTGGCCCCTCTGCTCCCTCTCTCAACACTCAGCAACTAGGCTCTTAGAACTTCAAAGGCGGTGCAAGCACCGGGACGGGATAGTGAAGGAAAATTAGATTGAAGTGAACATTTAGGGCCCGTTTGATTTTAACTCCGGAATCAAAAATGGAATGGAAACGAATCTAGTCCATACATATACCCTTATTCATGAAAATTTTTGGAATCATTCCTTGTGGTTTGAAGTAATTGGAGTAGAGTTTAATTACTTTTAATACCCTATAGGGTAATAAAATGTGGGGAATCAAGGGCAATTTGCCTTAAGTCACAAGGAATGATTTCATACAATTTCATGAATAAGGATATAGATATGAACTAAATTCGTTTCCATTCCGTTTCCGTTTCCGTTTCCGGAGTTGGAAACAAACAGGCCTTTATTGTTTTTCTTTCTTTCATTAAATATTCTTTATTCCCTCTATTTGTTCTTAATTATAATTTTGTGCCCAAACTTTTTTCTAATCGCCACGTGGACACTATAAACATAGTTTTCGCTGAAAAATAATCGCTACTAAATTTTGTTTAGCAGTAAATAATTTCTATACAAATTGGTGATTCAAAATTCAATTTATCATTTTTTATTGATGGACAATAGTTCATACCATTCTTAATAAACTTTTCAATACATAAGTTTTTAGTGGTTGCAATAACTTAACTTGTATTATTTTTGTAAATAGACCGATCTTGATAAATCAATGATATATTATGGAAAGAAATAAATTAAAACGATAAATATACTAGGAAAACAAATTATCATATATATATTTTTTTATATTTTTAATAAGATATTTTATATTGTTCACAATATCTAATATACAATCGGAGTAATGTGTTTAGGATGTCGCATCCGTTTGAGCCCAATCAGTTTCTCTAGATACTTATTTTATGACTTTTGTTGTTTATTCTTGTTGGTACCTACATAAATAATAAAACAATGAGTTAAATTATGATAATAATAAGATAAAATCGATAATCTGAATAACTGGTTATTAAAAAAGTAAAAAAATAAAGTCAATATATAATAGTTATATAGTTCATAAAGAAAATATTTACCGTTGAGAAAATTTGATGTGTTTAATCAATTTCTATGATAATATGTACACGACCTATGTGTATTGTGAATTTCAGAAGAGAATCATTGAATATATCGCCGGTACCTGAGCCTATAATAAAAATAATATATAAATTTAACGTGTTAGCAAAGTAGAGATTTATAGTTTTAATTAAATTGTTAATGAAAATATAAATAAAATATGATATTCATAAAAAAGTAAGGGTTAAATAGTTATATACGCAATAATGTCGCGGTCGCATCACATTTGTCGGTGAGTGGTGAGTTATGATGACATTTGCATTTTAAAACACAACCGAAACGTTGATGAGGTGAACACTTTGTTCCACGGCACCCCTTGACACAATTCGTATAGCAATGTTTATTTATCTTCATCTCCTTGATAACTACAATAAATAATTTATGAAAACAAAAAGTATAGTGGTTAATTAATAGGTGACATGAGAATTTATTTTTTTGCTAGAAAAAAGTGATTTAAAGGACTAGATATTTTGATAAATCGAAAGATAAAAAATGTTCGATGAGTTTGTAATGGTATATGTGATTGTTTAAGTAAATTACACTACTTATCGTTGGGGACGGTTCATTTTTTTGTTCCAATTGATATTTTGGGTCGAAATGGACCGACTCGAACCCGAACCAGAAAATCTTCACGGGACCAATCAATAGAAATAGAAAGAGTCTAAAACTTGGGCAAAAAGGCCCAATTTTATTAAAATAAAATTGCTCCCACAAGTGTAAGGCCAAACTGAACCGGAACAAGAATTGAATATCATATCCGCTCCAATTGTAACTATAAATTTAATAGACTATTGTCACACCGACAAATAAAATTATAAAAACAAAAATATCTCGGAAATAATATATTTACCGCTAGATGATTCCACTTGTATGGCCATTATCATCAAGGCCAAACAAATTAGAGTCAATGTAACTTGTTTGTTTCCTTGTAGCGTTGCCATGAATGATAAAATAAACTTGCTTATTGTGTACAACTATTTGAGGTACTGAAATGTTTTTTAGAAGGCTGATATATATATAGGGAAAGTGAGATTGCAATACTATGTATAATTTAGAAGAAGATCAATCAATGTAATTTATAAAAATCTTTTGCTTCAAAATAACTTTTTATATGATAAATTACTATTTTCAGTATGGAATTACAATGCACATAGACATATAGTAGTCATTTCAATAATATACAAATATATTTTCTAAATTTTTTAAAAGGTATAAAATAAATGAATATGTCTCTATATAACTTAAAATCTACATTTCGAGGTTAAACCTTTTATTGTAAAAAAGGAAGTTGATCGGTGAAAGGGTCTCATGGATGGATGAATTTTCACAAATAATAATTTAATAAGCATATATCTATTAAGAACAATATCTAGTCTGTATTCAATAAGCTATTTTATCTTGACATGTGATTTTTTAAGGCGAAGAGAATAAACATATATTAAGAGTGGTACAAACAATGACCTCACAATAAATCTAACTCTAGCTTGACAACAACAAACCTAAATCTTGTAACAGGATACGATTTATAAAACTGAAAAATAATTATTATGCGAAAATCATGCAATGAAATGAAACTATCAACCTCAATACTAAATGATACCTAGCTAACTATCATAATTGTAACACCCCGAATTCTCAAAACTCGGGACATTACTGGTTAGGACCTCACAATGGGTCCCGACCTCAGTTTGACAACAATATTAATAGGATCTTGCAACAAGACACAAATAAAGAAAAACCGAAATTCATAAAATAGTATTTTTAAAGGTAATGAATGCAACACGGTTTAGCAGCCTAAAGTATTTAAACAAGGGAAAAACGAACAACTGTCTTAACGAAAGAAAGAAAGACAAACACAACCCCAACTCCCACTCTAAGGAGTACGGAGACCCGGCTGACCACTACTTCTGGATCACTCAGCTGCTGGTCTAACCTACAGTAAATCTAAAAACACAACAAGAGGAACCGTTAGCTGGTTATCTAAATATTAGAAGAATAATATTAGCACACACACACATAAAAACATAAACACCCATCATGCTTTCAAACAAGTTCATTTAATATCTTAAGTTAAGTTACTCATTCACGCTAATGATACTTATTTTGTGACACGAGGGATTCCCAAACCTCGCCTCCGCCCCCGTGTAACCATCAGGAATGGATCCGATGCATCTCACCTTGTACCTGCCTGGTCTGGGTATAGAGAACCTCCCAGTCTCCTGTCAGAGCTGGGCAGTGATGTCACGGCCCGTTATACATACACTTGGGCCCTAAACGTAATAATAACGGTCGTCCTAGCAAGTTATTATTATTAAAACACGCACATAGCACACACAACCACTATCATTCAACTAATATCCAGAAACTGGCTAAGTAAGTCGCAAGGACTTACCTGAGTCAAAACACACTCTAACAATCTCAAATCGGTCCATACTCGTAGTAACTCAAGCGCCTGTCCAATAAGGCATGTGGGTCACAATCTCATTCAGATGTCCAACCTCATATAAAGGAATTACGGAAAAACTCTCTCACGGTAAAAGACAATTTTACCCTTAGTCTCAACATTCTCAAAGTTTATTCTTGAAATTTATTATTTCCCTTTTGACTAGTTTCCCATAATTTGTGTCTTCCGGGTAGCTACTTATAATTATAAGTTCAAAACTCGAATCAACCCGAAAAGGACAACACTCCTCCTTCCCGGTTACTATCTAATCTTATATATGTATATATATATATATACTTACATGCATACTTTAACCTATCCTTCCACATATATAATATGTAACTATTCGGTAAACCCATATATATATATATATATATATATATATATATATATATATATATATATATATATATATATCTACATATTTTCATATCTCTCATCTCGTAGTTATATATATGTACCTATATATATAGATATATATACATACCCAATCTCTAGTCTATTCGTATATATATTTTTATACACTCACGTCGAGTACACTACAGTAAATAGTATATACCTATATACATTCATACTCCTCATATACGTATATATACATATACATATTCAACATTCTTAAACTCATGTGAAACTTTATATTGCAAATTACGTGCACTACTGCAACTCCAAAAACAACAGGAATCAACACATGAGCGGACAGTACCGGACTCACCTCGGTGTGCTTCGATCCGGTTCGGTGGCAGCCCTTCCAACGAGACAGGTGCAGCGATGGTTGGTGCTCGGAAGGACCTCTCCGCCCGCCTGGTTCATGGATCTACAGCCTCGGTTTAACTCGATCTCGTTGGGTCTGTATTTGCGGGGTTAGCAACGGCGTGCAGAAGGACGGAAGTTCGACAGGGAAGGAAAGCTTACCAAGTAACGGTCCGGCGAGACGAGGCGGCTCCTGCGACTGCCCTGGCTTCGGCATCGGGGAAGACGGTGGTCCGGTTGCGGTGCTACTGCAGGCCGAAGAGAGGCGGCGATCGTTAACAACCCTGGAGCCGAGAGAAAGAAGGGCGAGGAGAAGGGAGGCAACGGACTTACCGGATCTACTGCAGCGGTCGGCGGAAGGCGGCGCAGGGCTCGGTGGCGACTTGGTGGCGGCTCGATCAGGCGTGTTGGTGGCTGCTGTTCGTTCGTGCCACGAGAGGGAAGGGAGAAATAGCGAGGCGGCACACAGACGGTAAGGTTAGATTAGAGTTAGATTAGGTTTGTTTAATTAGGTTTTAATTAAAGGTTAATAATGGGTTGGGCTGGCCGGCAGTCCACAATACGATTGGGCCCATTTTCACTTCATTAAAACGAGCTGAAACGAAACCCGTTATCCGTATGGATCGGTAGGCATTTTGCGGAAAATTTTTACGGAATTATTTTCCGTATTAGGTAAATTATTATTTTTATTTTAAAAGTACCGAAATATCTCCGGTTACACATTTTATTATTTTGTGTGAACTAAGATCGCATAACATGATAGAATTTAACTTATTTAAAGGTTAGAGGTTAGCGGTGTTCGCCACTTAGCGTGCGTGCAAATAAGCTTTAAATTTATAGAACTAGAATCAAGCAAGCGAACCTGCAGTGTACGGATCGATATAGTTAAGCAAGAATTCTAGAGTATCGAACACAGGGATTTGGGGGGTTAAATCCAATTATAGAATTATCAAGCGAGTAAATGTATGAGCTTTTGTAAATATTGGGAAAACAGCAATCCTAAAGATCCAAGAATCCAACTGTGGCAATCGATTCAAGATATACCAAAGATATAAGGATAGAGTTAAGAGTTGCAAAGGTATACTAATGCAAAGCAATGTACGGTGAAGTTCCAAGGTTTTATGTGACTTAACTAAAGATGCTCTCTATAAAGGTTGTTGAGGCTTCAGTATAGAAAGGATCTAAAGACAAGAATTAATCTCAAATACCCAAACTTGTAACCCAAGGATCAAGACTACCAAAACCGATCAAGGTTGTGACACTCGGAATCGAGGTAGAGGTTGTTGAGGCTTCACTACCACCTAGAAAAGGCAAGCCAAGACTAAATTAAAGCAAATCTTTAACTTTGAATTAAAGTAAGAGCAAGGTTCGTAAACTAAGGGAAATTACGGGTGGATCTTGAGATTCGACGGCCGTGGAACTCAAGAACACACCATGATTTCGGGTTCGTCGACGATTCTCTCTAACTCTCATGGTCCAATCTGTTTACGATCGATCTATCATCATCTAAGCCACAACTATCAACCCTTCACCTTAGAATTGCTAAAGGGTTTTAGCCAACAACAGTCATTATGATATCAAATTCAAGATTTAAAAGAATGAAAGATGAAAACCTTCGAAAACCTTGAATAAATCTCAAGTCAATCTCAAATCCACAAACAAAGTAATGATGTATATCAGATTCGGAATAACACAAACCAATCACAATCCTTGATAAGAACGAAGAACAGGATGCCAATCCGTCTTCTAATCAAACCTAAGGACAAAGCATAACTTCCAAATCTTCAACCTTTCGCAAATCTTCGTTCCGAAATAGCAATCTCCCACGTCCAACTTGAAACCCTAAGCACTTGCAATAAGCGTAAGCGAAGTCTAAGCGGAGGCGTAAGCGAAGGTGACGAAATTTCTCTCTTTCCGTCCTTTTATAGGGCAAGATAAAAATATGCGTCCAGCCCATTGTGTAAAAGATCGTGGCTTTATGTTGTATGTTAAAAGATCGCCTAAATCACGGTTCCTTGGGTTTCCACGCCCGTGGTTTAGAGCGTGGTTTAGAGCGTGGAAATTCATCACGGTGTGTCACAACTTCCACGGCCGTGTAACCCTCTAGAATGCTCCACGCTTGTGTTGCCAAAGTTCCACGGCCGTGGTTTAGAGCGTGGATTCTAGTACGGCCGTATTTTAGAGCGTGGAACGTCGAGTGCTCGTAATTCTCCTTTGTTTTGTGCCATTCTTCATCCTAGCATCTTCCTTAGCTCCCTTGTGATTTCCTCAATCCTTGGACATGCTCAATCCATCTCCATTCTCCCTTGATTCGTCCGGTTTTAGCTCTTATTTGCCTAAAATCAACACAAAGCTTATGTAGACCTCTATATCGACAATATAGATAAACTATCTCACAATTGCTTCTATGCTTTATCAATGAATACCAATATGGATGAGATACACTTAGAAAAAGTGCCTAAAATATCACAATATTTCATGCTAACTAGCGGATCGGAATCCGGTTAAATTCCGTATTAAACGGAGTTTAAAATTTTCGGTTATTACATCAGTGCCCTCTTAAAAGAAGTTTCGTCCCGAAACTTAGAATGATTCTCTTAATCACGCATTTCCTTTGGTATATTTTAGTTTTCTCGACATTTACATTTTCTACCATGCAACTACTCAACCATCAAAAGTAGACATGTATCACATAAAACGTAATCACTTAAATCGATATAAAAACCTGAAAGGTCAAACAACACAACATCCGAGTACTCGTCAATACATGAGAAACCTCTAACCCCTCAAAGAACTCGGGATAGTTACGTCTAATACTCTCCTCAGTCTCCCAAGTGGTCTCATCAGCTCCTCGTCTAGACCACTGGATCCTCAACATAGGTATCTCCTTGGACTGCAGACGTCTAGTACTGCGCTCCAAGACAGCTACTGTGTACTCTACAAATGTATGGTCAGGCTCAACTGTCAGATCCTCATGGCTGATGACGTGTCTCGGATCCGAAATGTACTCTCTCAACTGAGATACATGAAAGACCGGATGGACACCCTCTAGTCTCGACAGTAATGCTAGTTTGTAGGCCACCTCTCTAACTCTCTCCAACATTATCAAAATCAGTCATAAGAAAGTTCAATTTAGATCACCAAGTCATATATCATTCTTTTGATCTTAAGGACTTTCAAACAAGGTCTAGAATGCGAAAAGGGAAGGAAAACTTTAAGGAATGTGGTGCATGAATCCGGGAAAATGGATAACTAACTCTTTTCTTTTTCTTTTGCGGTTTCTGCAACACTTTCAACTTAGAGCTTTGCTCTCTTCTTTTGAATTCATTTTTCGACTTTACTTTTGGAGTTATGGATAGAGGTGCACAAAAACCGAAGCCTAGGAGATTGGCGTTTCTCATTTTTACGAGATGCCTCAAACCCTTGATGCACATACCATAATCCGCTAGGAATATCGCTCAATCCGACTTTGGCAAGACACAAACACCCGGCTATGTGAATGGTGCCGAGTTACTTATCATCATGATTGACTTCCCCAAACCTATAATTTCTTTCTATTCTTTTGAATGCAAATAATTGCTTTCATGGCCCTCCCACATCAAACATGCCAAATATCAACGCCTCCAAATTCCCGGATAGGTAAAGGAGGTCATTATTCAATGAGGGGCGAAATGATCAAAGAAAGAAGAAAGAAAATCGAAGTGCCTTAATCATCTCAAAAAGAAGCATAAGAACTTATCATGTGATTTCAACCTTGATTGCTCAACATGATTTAAGTAACATTCATCACATTATGAAACTTGCAAAAGAGGAATAATCAACTCATTCAATTTCTTTTCAATTCACTATTTGTTTAATCATGCGATTGTCATCAAAACTCAATTCACAAGTAGTGATTATCATAGAAATCATCTCTATCCTTAGAAGCACAAAATTTTCAAAATTTTTCAATTTTTATGGGTTTTTCAAAAGCTTTTTCATGCAATGCAATAATGAAACGTGTAACAATAGAATGAACATGCAATGTAGTCTCGATAAAAGCATACAAAGTGAGTAAGAGTTATTACAAACTATTAGTCACACCCCACCCCATACTTGGAACAAACATTGTCCCTAATGTTCAAAAAGAAAAAGAAGAAAAGAAAGAAAGAAAAAGACTCGCAAAACGGTGGTGGAGCGGCTAAAACGGTCGATCATCAATGTCATCACTGAGGTGGAGGCGGTGGTGGAAACGGGAAGAAGCCTGGATCATAGTTCCGCCCAAACTGCTGGCGGTATATATCTCTCATCATGCGGTCATGATCGTCAGCTCGTGCATCCCTAGCATCTGCACGGATCTCCAAGGCTCCAACCCTGCTGGAAAGGTCGGTAGCCCACTCTGGCAACTGCTCGTACCAACAAGGCGGCTGGCTGTACCACGCCGGTGCATCTGAAAGTGCTGGTGCAGGTGGCGGCTGTGCGTGCCAAGGTGGTGGAGCTCCCATCCAATCCGGCTGCGTCCTATACCAAGTGGGGGGATCCGCCATCCAAGTAGGCCTCTCGCTCACACTAGCACGGCGAGAGGAAGAACCTGAAGCTCTAGTGGGGCGGGGAGAGTGTCTAGGAAGGTCAAGAACTGCATCCAGCTGATCCGGGAATGTACCAAAGTCATGATGAACTCCTCCTCCCTCAAACTCATCATCCCCTCTCATCTCCTCCTCTACAACTGGTGGTGGTGGAATATAGGGGGGCTACTAATCTGTTTGCATGCATTGCAGCGAACGTCGCCTTCCAGTTATGGCGTCCAGCCATAATGGAATACTCAGGAAGCCACTCAATGCCTCTCCCAGTCCTACTCTCCCAAGGCATAGCAGCATATGGTGGACCTCTATGTGTGGGAAAGATGAGGCCTCTTGTCATGAGGGTCTGAAGTCCTAGGGGTCTAGCTGCGATGCGGGTGCAAGCTGAGAAGTCTACCCCTAACTGTCTAGCAAGGTGGGTGACTATCCCACCGTATCCAATGTTGCCAGCCCTCTTATTCTTTATCTTGCTCATAGTAGCAGCTAAGAGGGTGGCGCAGTCAGCTGGCCTGCCATACAACATACTGTAGAGAAGAAACAACTCATTTGTCTTAATCTTCTGAGGTGTCTCCATCCTAGGGAAGAGACACTCAGAAAGCACTCTATGGGCAATCTTCAGGGCTAGATGATAGATCAATCTAGCCTTGGTATCAGCAGGCTGCCAGCGGTCCTCGCTGGCGTAAATCATCACAATCTCCTCCTAGAAATCCTTGGCGTACACGCCACTGGGGAATCGACCATTAAAGGTCTCCTAGAACCCAAAGAATGCTCCAAACTCTCTAATAGAGAAATCATAGTTTCTCTCCATCAGCCGGAAAGAAACTGTCCTGTCAACATGACTGAGCTCAAAGGAAACCACGAACTCACTAGTGATCTCCTCATAAGCATCTTCCCGAATAGCGGAGAAGATGACTAAACCGGTTCTATCCAAAAGCCAAGTGAGGTCCCCTATCACATGTAGAGGCTCTAGCTCCTCAAGTAGTAAGTATCTAGGTCCTATGACCGTCCTCTCCTCGATCCTCTCTAAGGCATCTAAATGATCCTCATGGATAGTAGGGATCCTAGGGGGAGGTGGTGATGGTGATGATGGAGGTGATGGAGGCTCAGCGGGTGGTGCTCTAGAAGAGGAAGCATTGTTGCCTTTCCTCTTTTTGTTCTTATTTCTACCAGACACTCTCCTTACAAAATCCACGGTCTGTTCTTCAGATTCCACGGCCGTGGAATGTACAGAGACCGTGGTTCGTCTCGAAAATTCTCAAAACTCAGCAAAATCACACCAAACTCAGCAACAAGCAGTCCTAGACTAATTTCCGTCCAATTCCAATCAGTTCTCCTAAAAATTCTAGCAAAAACGAAGCCGATTCGACAAAGAGAAGGAAAGAACGAAAAACCTAGGTTTTCGGATTTTGGAATCCGAATTCCGTCTTCTCCGGTGAATTGCCGCTCGAATTGTTGCTTGGATCTTTTTGGTGATTGGCTTTGCTTCAGTTTTGGCCAAAGAATCGTCAAAAACGATTAACGAACGAGGAATTGAGAGATGGGGAGTGGATTCGGCGATTTGGGCGTGGAATGGGGTTTGTGTTGTGTGTTTTGTGAAGAAACGTGGTTTTTATAGTGGCCGTAAAAATTTTTAAAAATCACGGTCTATCGGGGGTTCCACGGCCGTGGAAATGTACGGAACCATGGTTTTGGTGATTTTTCTCAGGCTTTCGAAAATTACGGTCACTGTAGCTGTCACGGCCGTGGTTTTGGCCGTGGAACACTCTGTAATATGTCAAAGTCCAAGTTTCGTCAATTTTCTTCAAACTTTTGCTTTCCCCTTTCTTTTCCACTGTTCTTACATCCAAAAACATGAACATGCCGGAAGGCATCGAAGGCAAAACAAAGCAAAACGTCTAAACTAAACTAATCTATGAATCAAAGTCAAAAAACGTAAGTGCAATACCTTGGGTTGCCTCCCAAGAAGCGCTTTGTTTAATGTCCGTAGCTAGACCATATTCGCACTTATTCAAGTGCGGTGGGCGCGAACTCTTCAGCTTGGAGTTCCGGTGTGTACTTCTTGAGTCGTTGACCGTTCACCTTAAAGCTTCCGCCCTTTTCACCCCATACTTCAACTGCACCATGGGGAAAAACACGTTTGATTAGAAAAGGTCCAGTCCAACGAGATTTAAGCTTACTTGGAAAGAGACGAAGCCTTGAATTGAAGAGGAGAACTTGATCTCCTTCTTTGAGGTCCTTTGGAATGATATGCTTATCATGCCAACGCTTCGCCTTTCTTTGTAGATCTTGGCGTTTTCGTAAGCGTTCAAGCGAAGTTCTTCAAGTTCGTTTAGGTCCAAGAGACGCTTCTCTCCCGCTTCCTTCATGCTGAAGTTCAACCACTTGATTGCCCAAAACGCCTTGTGCTCCAACTCTACCGGTAAATGGCAAGACTTCCCATACACAAGGTTGTATGGCGTAGTTCCGATGGGAGTCTTATATGCAGTCCGGTACGCCCACAATGCATCATCTAGCTTCAAGGACCAATCCTTCCTTGTCCTTGAAACCGTCTTCTCTAGGATTCCTTTGATCTCCCGGTTTGAGATCTCCACTTGTCCACTAGTTTGTGGATGATAAGGGGTGGCGATCTTGTGAGTCACCCCATACTTAGCTAGTAGAGCTTCAAAACGGCGGGCAATGAAGTGAGAACCTCCATCACTAATGATAGTCCGTGGTGTCCCAAATCGTGGGAAGATGGTCTTGTTAAAGAACTTAACCACTACTATGGCATCATTGGTGGGAGAGGCAATTGCTTCAACCCATCTTGAAACATAATCAACCGCTAATAGTATGTATTGGTTTCCACAAGATGATGGGAAAGGTTCCATGAAGTCTACTCCCCAAACGTCAAAGATCTCCACCTCTTGGATGTTGTTGAGAGGCATCTCCTTCCTCCTAGATATATTTCCTGTTCTTTGACAAGCATCGCAGCAGGAAACAAAGGTTTGCACATCTTTAAATAGAGTAGGCCAAAAGAATCCAGATTATAATACCTTAGCACTAGTCTTGTTCGAACTAGCGTGTCATCCACAAGGTAGTGAATGACAATGGTGGATGACACTTTGCATCTCATCTTCCGGCACACATCGCCGAATAATGCCATCCGGACCTCTCTTAAAGAGGAGAGGTTCATTCCAAAAGTATTCCAGAACATCCTTAAAGAACTTCTTTCTTTGTGCGTAGGATAATCCGGGCGGTAATTCCTGACAAACCAAATAGTTAACAAAATCAGCAAACCATGGTTCGTTACCTTTGGTGATTACATCGATGCACTCCTCTATGATGTGTTAATGCTCGTCCGGAAAGGAGTCATCTATAGGTAGATGGTCATCCTCTAGATGCGTTAGACGACTCAAATGATCCGCAACAGAATTTTCCGAACCCTTCTTGTCGCGGATCTCTAGATCGAATTCTTGTAGGAGAAGAATCCATCTAATTAGCCTTGGCTTCGCATCCTTCTTTGCAAGGAGATACCGGATCGCAACATGATCCGTGTATACAATCACCTTTGCACCTACAAGAAAAGAGCGAAATTTGTCAATTGCATATACAATAGCTAAGAATTCCTTTTCGGTAGTGGCGTAGTTGAGCTGCGCTTCATCTAGCGTCTTGCTAGCATAGTAGATAGCATGGGTTCGCCCTTCCTTTCTTTGTCCAAGGACAGATCCTATAGCTACGTCACTTGCATCACACATAACCTCAAAGGGGAGATTCCAATCCGGAGGTTGGATAATCGGAGCTGAGATTAGAGCTTCCCGAATCATATTAAACGCATCTAAGCATTCCAGCGAAAATTCAAAGACTGCATCCTTCATCAATAGATTAGTTAGCGGCTTTGATATTTTAGAGAAATCATTTATGAAACGCCTATAAAATCCAGCATGTCCTAGAAAACTTCTTATCCCTTTCACCGAAGTTGGGGGAGGGAGCTTTTCTATTGTCTCTATCTTAGCTTTGTCCACCTCAATCCCTCTACTAGAGATTAAGTGTCCTAATACAATGCCTTCTTTCACCATAAATTGACAGTTTTCCCAATTAAGAACTAGGTTAGTGTCTTCACATCTTTGTAATACAAGAGCAAGGTTAGAAAGACAATAGTCAAAAGAGGAACCATAAACGGAGAAGTCATCCATAAAAACCTCCATGATTTCCTCTATATATTCCGAGAAGATGGCCATCATGCACCTTTGAAAGGTGGCTGGGGCGTTGCAAAGCACGAACGACATCCTCCTATAGGCAAACGTACCCCACGGGCACGTGAATGTTGTCTTCTCTTGATCATCCGGGTGTATCGGAATCCGAAAGAAACCACAATAACCGTCAAGATAGCAAAAGTGTGAATGTTGTGCTAACCTTTCAAGCATTTGATCGTTGTAGTATAGTGGAAAGTATTCCCGCCTGTCACGCGGGTGACCCGGGTTCGATCCCCGGCAACGGCGCCAAAAACTTGTTCGCCACTTAGCGTGCGTGCAAATAAGCTTTAAATTTATAAAACTAGAATCCAGCAAGCGAACCCGCAGTGTACGGATCGATATAGTTAAGCAAGAATTCCAGAGTATCGAACACAGGGATTTGGGGGGTTAAATCCAATTATAGAATTGTCAAGCGAGTAAATGTATGAGCTTTTGTAAATATTGGGAAAACAGCAATCCTAAATATCTAGAAATCCAGCTGTGGCAATTGATTCAAGATATACTAAAGATATAAGGAGAGAGTTAAGAGTTGCAAAGGTATACTAATGCAAAGCAATGTACGGTGAAGTTCCAAGGCTTTATGTGACTTAACTAAAGACGCTCTCTATAAAGGTTGTTGAGGCTTCAGTATAGAAAGGATCTAAAGACAAGAATTAATCTCAAATACCCAAACTTGTAACCCAAGGATCAAGACTAACAAAATTGATCAAGGTTGTGACACTCAGAATCGAGGTAGAGGTTGTTGAGGCTTCACTACCACCTAGAAAAGGCAAGCCAAGACTAAATTAAAGCAAATCTTTAACTTTGAATTAAAGTAAAAGCAAGGTTCGTAAACAAAGGGAAATTACAGGTGGATCTTGAGATTCGACGGCCGTGGAACTCAAGAACACACCGTGATTTCGGGTTCGTCGACGATTCTCTCTAACTCTCAGGGTCCAATCTGTTTACGATCGATCTATCATCATCTAAGCCACAACTATCAACCCTTCACCTTAGAATTGCTAAAGGGTTTTAGCCAACAATAGTCATTATGATATCAAATTCAAGATTTAAAAGAATGAAAGATGAAAACCTTCGAAAACCTTGAATAAATCTCAAGTCAATCTCAAATCCACAAACAAAGTAATGATGTATATCAGATTCGGAATAACACAAACCAATCACAATCCTTGATAAGAACGAAGAACAGGATGCCAATCCGTCTTCTAATCAAACCTAAGGACAAAGCATAACTTCCAAATCTTCAACCTTTCGCAAATCTTCGTTGCAAAATAGCAATCTCCCACGTCCAACTTGAAACCCTAAGCACTTGCAATAAGCGTAAGCGAAGTCTAAGCGGAGGCGTAAGCGAAGGTGACGGAATTTCTCTCTTTCCGTCCTTTTATAGGGCAAGATAAAAATATGCGTCCAGCCCATTGTGTAAAAGATCGTGGCTTTATGTTGTATGTTAAAAGATCGCCTAAATCACGGTTCCTTGGGTTTCCACGCCCGTGGTTTAGAGCGTGGTTTAGAGCGTGGAAATTCATCACGGTGTGTCACAACTTCCACGGCCATGTAACCCTCTAGAATGCTCCACGCTTGTGTTGCCAAAGTTCCACGGCCGTGGTTTAGAGCGTGGATTCTAGTACGGCCGTATTTTAGAGCGTGGAACGTCGAGTGCTCGTAATTCTCCTTTGTTTTGTGCCATTCTTCATCCTAGCATCTTCCTTAGCTCCCTTGTGATTTCCTCAATCCTTGGACATGCTCAATCCATCTCCATTCTCCCTTGATTCGTCCGGTTTTAGCTCTTATTTGCCTAAAATCAACACAAAGCTTATGTAGACCTCTATATCGACAATATAGATAAACTATCTCACAATTGCTTCTATGCTTTATCAATGAATACCAATATGGATGAAATACACTTAGAAAAAGTGCCTAAAATATCACAATATTTCATGCTAACAAGCGGATCGGAATCCGGTTAAATTCCGTATTAAACGGAGTTTAAAATTTTCGGTTATTACATCAGTGCCTCTTAAAAGAAGTTTCGTCCCGAAACTTAGAATGATTCTCTTAATCACGCATTTCCTTTGGTATATTTTAGTTTTCTCGACATTTACATTTTCTACCATGCAACTACTCAACCATCAAAAGTAGACATGTATCACATAAAACGTAATCACTCAAATCGATATAAAAACCTGAAAGGTCAAACAACACAACATCCGAGTACTAACTCGTCAATGCATGAGAAACCTCTAACCCCTCAAAGAACTCGGGATAGTTACGTCTAATACTCTCCTCAGTCTCCCAAGTGGCCTCATCAGCTCCTCGTCTAGACCACTGGATCCTCAATATAGGTATCTCGTTGGATCGCTGACGTCTAGTACTGCGCTCCAAGATAGCTACTGGGTACTCTGCAAATGTATGGTCAGGCTCAACTGTCAGATCCTCATGGCTGATGACATGTCTCGGATCCGGAATGTACTCTCTCAACTGAGATACATGAAAGACCGGATGGACACCCTCTAGTCTCGGCGGTAATGCTAGTTTGTAGGCCACCTCTCCAACTCTCTCCAAGATCTCAAAAGGTCCGACATATCGGGGCCTCAGTTTCACCTTAATGCCGAAACACCGAACTCCTCTCGTAGGTGACACTCTCAGCCACACCTGGGCACCCACTCTAAACTCCAATGGTCGATGCCTTTTGTCGGCGTAGGACTTCTGATGACTCTGAGCTGCTAACATCCGCTCTCGGACTAGGGCGATCCGAGCGATGTCATCCTGTATCTGATCTGGAGCTACTCCATCTGCTCTGCTGGGCTCATCCCAACACAAGGGCGTACGATATCTCCGCCCGTACAAAGCCTCATAAGGAGTCATCCCAATAGACGCGTGCCAGCTGTTATTATATGAAAACTCTACTAGTGGGAGATGATCTGGCCATACCTGTCCCCAATCTAGTACACACGCCCGGAGCATGTCTTCTAAGGTCTGAATGATCCTCTCAGACTGTCCGTCTGTGTGTGGGTGGTAGGCGGTAGTAAAGTGGAGACTCGTCCCTAAAGCAGTATGTACCTGCTGCCAAAATCTCGAGGTAAAACGTCCATATCTGTCAGAGACGATAGTCCTCGGTACTCCATGGAGTCTCACAATGTGTCTGGTGAACTCCTCAGCTTGACGACTCACCGGCCACGTTTCCTTAATCGGAATGAAACGTGCGGTCTTCGTCAGGCGGTCTACCACTACCCAAACAGCATCAAATCCTTTGCTGAGTCTCAAACCTGTGACAAAATCCATAGATATATCCTCCCACTTCCACTGTGGTACTAGAAGTGGGTGGAGCTCTCCTCCAGACCAACGATGCTCAATCTTGACCTGCTGGCAGGTCGCGCACTAGGCTACATACCGAGTCACATCGGGCTTCAAACCACCCCACTAGAAGGATCGTCTCACATCCTTGTACATCTTACTCGCTCCAGGATGTACTGAGTATGGGGTAGCATGAGCCTCACCTAGTATCCTCTGTCTCAACTCACTGTCTGACGGCACACAAATGCGATCTTGACGTCTCATCAATCCATCAGCACCAATAATGAATTGTGGGGCCTCATCTCGAGACATCCTGTCTCGGATCCTGGTCAAAGTCGGGCAAGTCTCCTGTTTCTGTCGGATCTCATCCAACAGATCAGGAAGTAACTCCATGGTAGCCAACTGACTATCAGTATCGGGAAACTAAATCTCTATCTCCAACCAAGCCAAGTCTCTCTACAACTGTGGCTGTACTGTCAACCGGGCTATCGCCCTCTCCCTAGGCGTCTTCCGGCTCAAAGCATCAGCTACCACATTCGCCTTCCCGGGGTGGTAAAGAATCTCAAGGTCGAAGTCCTTGATCAACTCTAACCACCGCCTCTGGCGGTTATTCAACTCTCTCTGAGTGAATATGTACTTCAGACTCTTATGGTCTGTGAAGATCTGACATGTCGCCCCATAGAGATAGTGACGCCAGATCTTAAGAGCATGGACTACTGCAGCCAACTCTAAATCATGTGTGGGGTAGTTCTCCTCATACGTCTTCAACTGTCGAGACGCATAGGCTATGACCTTACCCCTCTGCATCAAAACACACCCCAAGCCTAGCTTGGATGCATCACTGTATACCACAAAATCATCAGTACCCTCAGGCTGTGCCAAAATCGAAGCGGATGTCAATCTCCTCTTCATCTCCTCAAAACTCTGCTGACATGGCTCAGACCAGACAAACCGAGTGGTCTTCCTCAGAAGACAAGTAAGTGGCCGGGCAATCAAAGAGAACCCTTCCACAAACCGGCGGTAATAGCCTTCTAAACCCAGAAAGCTACGAACCTTCTTGACATTCTTAGGAGGTTGCCAAGAAGATACTGACTCGATCTTCGCCGGATCGACCTTAATACCCTTAGCAGTCACCACGTGATCTAAGAAAGCCACCTCTGACATCCAAAACTCACACTTGGATAGCTTAACATACAGTTGGCTATCCTGTAAAATCTGCAATATTTTCCTCAAGTGTCCGGCATGCTCCTCTCGACTCTTAGAGTAAACTAGGATATTGTCAATGAAGACCACTACAAACTGGTCTAAGAAGTCAATGAATATCCCATTCATCAACTCTATGAACACCGCTGGTGCATTAGTGAGCCCGAAAGGCATCACTACGAACTCATAATGACCATACCTAGTCCGGAATGCCGTCTTAGGTATGTCCTGATCACTCACCCTCAACTGGTGGTAACCTGACCTCAAGTCTATTCTCGAGAACACAGACGCTCCATGTAACTGGTCCAACAGATCATCTATGCGTGGCAGTGGGTACTTGTTCTTGATAGTTACTTTATTCAACTCTTTGTAATCTATGCAAAGCCACATCAATCCGTCCTTCTTCTTCACAAATAGTACTGGCGCGCCCCAAGGAGACACACTAGGGCGTATGAAACCCTTCTCTGCTAGCTCCTCTAACTACTTCTTCAGCTCAAGCAGCTCTATAGGTGCCATATGGTACGGAGCCTTTGAGATCGGTCTCGTGCCCGGCTCCAAGTCAATGCTGAAATCAACGCTCCTCTGTGGGGGTAGTCGTGGCAGGTCGTCACTGAATACCTCTGCAAACTCGCATGCAACAGGTATCTCCTCTATAGTCAGGCTCTTGCTTTCCTTGATGGTATAACACCAGAAGGCCTCGCAACCCTGTGCTATCAGTCTCGCTGCCCTCACTGCACTGATAACTGTGGCTGACTTTCCGAGGTCCCAACATCGGAATATCACTCTATGGCCCTCCTCAGTGGCAACGGTCACTGTCCTCCTACCAATGTCTAAGACTGCTCTGTGCTTCTTCATCCAATCTATCCCTAAAATAACATCCTCATGAGCTAAAGGCATGACTAGAAAATTTACTAGCCAGTCTCGATCTCCTATGCGAACAGGACATCCATAAATCTCTCTAGTCCCTCTTACCTTACTCCCATCAGGTAAGCCTATCATAAAAGGTATTCCCTCTACAGTAGCTAAGGACAATCTATCTACGCATGCATCAGATATGAAGGAGTGTGTAGCACCCGTATCAAATAAAACTCGTACAGGTAAGTCATGGATCTGGATCGTACCTGTGGTAGTCGGTGCATCTAGCTGATCAGCATCTCTCAACTCAAACACTCGTGCTTGAGCTCCTCTAGTATCAGCTACACTACCACGTCCTCTACCCTGACCTGATCCCTGCATAGAGCTCTGGGATGATGTGTGTCCTGGAGCCCCATAAGACTGCTGCTGACCAAGAGCTCGGTACTGCTGCTGCTGACTCGGAGCTCGGTACTGTGGCGGTCTCTGTACACTCCCTGATAGGCCTGCAGGAGAAGAACCCTACTGAGATGGAGCCTTGCCCTGGCGGCAGAATGCAGTTCTATGTCCAACCTTGCCGCACTGGAAGCAGGTCACTGCCGGCTTCGTGCAGTTCGATCGGATGTGTCCATAGCCACTACAATTGTGGCATTGTAAGCCACCAGCTGAAGTCTGACCAGTAGCGGTATGGCTATGTCGCCCCTGAGTTTGTCCCCGTCCAAAAACAGCTACTCCTGAACTACCACTAGCAAAACGTGTCCTCTGCCGCTTGTCCGGCCTGTTTGACTGAGCAGCTCTCCTCGACACTAGTCTGTCTCTCTCTCATATGCAGACGCTCTATCCTGATATTCTGACAAAGTCTCACAGCGAAATCCTGCCAGATAGGAACGAGTGCTCTCTCTCAATCTCCGTGGAAAGAGATATACATGCTGCTCCTCACGGGGTGCAGCTGGTCCAAGCAGTGTTAGTTCCTTCTTGAACTTCTTGATGGCAGCAGCAATTGGAATGTCCTCAAATCCTGCCTCAATGAAGTCCTGAAACCTCTCTCTCCTCAACGAGACAGGGCAGTATCTGTCTCTAACAATGCTCCTCATCTGCTCCCAACTAGTGACTCGACTACGTATGGTCCGCCACCAGGAATGAGCATCCTCAGTGAAACATGTCTGCACCAAGTCCACCTGTCGATCCTCTGGGCAACGTATCGCCTCTAATGCAGTCTCTACCTGTCCAATCCAGTGTCCACCTCTAGTCCTATCTCTCCACTAAATGAGGGGACCTTCTGAGAGTTGAAAGCCTTCAACCACTCATCCGGCCTCGGTGCTCTAGACCCAGTAGGAGCTCTATCAGCCACAACTCTTCTCTCAGGTACAGCTGGCACCTGAGGAACTCCCTGTGTCACCTAGACAGATCTAGCCGGTACTGGTGGTACTTGGGTAAGTCTCTCTTTCCTAGCAGCCTCCTCCATACACTCAACGTATGCTTGGTACTCTTTGTACTCAGTCGCTCCAATGGAAACACGTCCTGACTCCGTCGAACGTGCTCTCTCTGCTCCAGACCTAGCAATGGTCTCATTCCTGACCTCAGGACCTACACTCTCAGCTACCTCCTCCACTCCAGCCTCTGGCATGATCACTGCTGATGGATCCTCTCGAGGAGCTCGACCTCGGCCTCGGGCTAGTGGAGGTCTACCTCCACGGCCGCGTCCTCTAACTATAGGGGTCCCATCTCCCCTACCTGGTCCAGCTGGAGGGAGAGGTGGACCACCTCTACCTCGACCAGTAGCTAGCGTAGCTCTAGTACGTGCCATCTGCGCGAGGAATAATAACTACAAATACAACTAGCTAAAAAGTCCAAAAAGTCCATCTACACTAAAACCTAAAGTCCATCCTAAGCATATTGAGATCCGTGGTAGTAGTGGTGGTCAGCCGTACTTTTCTATTCCCAACCAAACTATGCATGCATTTGAAAACCAAAAATTCTCTTTTTAAACTCAGACCCCTTTTCGGGTTCTGCTTAAAACTTATTCGGTCTTTTAGAAAATTTCAAGTGCCATTGTTGCCAACTTGGCTCTGATACCATGTTGTAACACCCCGAATTCTCAAAACTCGGGACATTACTGGTTAGGACCTCACAATGGGTCCCGACCTCAGTTTGACAACAATATTACTAGGATCTTGCAACAAGACACAAATGAGGAAAACCGAAATTCATAAAATAGTATTTTTAAAGGTAATGAATGCAACACGGTCTAGTAGCCTAAAGTACTTAAACAAGGGAAAGACGAACAACTGTCTTAACGAAAGAAAGAAAGACAAACACGACCCCAACCCCCACTCTAAGGAGTACGGAGACCCGGCTGACCACTACTTCCGGATCACTCAGCTGCTGGTCTAACCTGCGGTAAATCTAAAAACACAACAAGAGGAACCGTTAGCTGGTTATCTAAATATTAAAAGAATAATAGTAGCACACACACACACATAAAAACATAAATACCCATCATGCTTTCAAACAAGTCCATTTATTATCTTAAGTTAAGTTACTCATTCACGCTAATGATACTTATTTTGTGACACGAGGGATTCCCAAACCTCGCCTCCGCCCCCGTGTAACCATCAGGAATGGATCCGATGCATCTCACCTTGTACATGCCTGGTCTGGGTATAGAGAACCTCCCAGTCTCCTGTCAGAGCTGGGCAGTGATGTCACGGCCCGTTATACATACACTTGGGCCCTAAACGTAATAATAACGGTCGTCCTAAGTAAGTCGCAAGGACTTACCTGAGTCAAAACACACTCTAACAATCTCAAATCGGTCCGTACTCGTAGTAACTCAAGCGCCTGTCCAATAAGGCATGTGGGTCAGAATCTCATTCAGATGTCCAACCTCATATAAAGGAATTACGGAAAAATTCTCTCACGGTAAAAGACCATTTTACCCTTAGTCTCAACATTCTCAAAGTTTATTCTTGAAATTGATTAATTCCCTTTTGACTAGTTTCCCATAAATTGTGTCTTCCGGGTAGCTACTTATAATTATAAGTTCAAAACTCGAATCAACCCGAAAAGGACAACACTCCTCCTTCCCGGTTACTATCTAATCTTATATATGTATATATATATATATATACTTACATGCATACTTCAACCAATCCTTCCACTTATATAATATGTAACTATTCGGTAAACCCATATATATATATATCTACATATTTTCATATCTCTCATCTCGTACTTATATATATGTACCTATATATATACCCATATATATATATATATATATATATATATATATATATATATACATACCCAATCTCTAGTCTATTCGAATATATATATTTTTATACACTCACGTCGAGTACACTGCAGTACATATATATATATATATATAATTAAATCTTCCAAATATATATCTAATCCTATATATTTATTTATATAATGAAACTCCTACATCTATATATATACATACATACACATATACACTACACTCTCACATACCCGTACCTATATCTTATACTCGTACATGTATATACCTATATACATTCATACTCCTCCTATACGTATATATACATATACATATTCACCATTCTTAAACTCATGTGAAACTTTATATTGCAAATTACGTGCACTACTGCAACTCCAAAAACAACAGGAATCAGCACATGAGCGGACAATACCGGACTCACCTCGGTGTGCTTCGATCCGGTTCGGTGGCAGCCCTTCCAACGAGACAGGTGCAGCGATGGTTGGTGCTCGGAAGGACCTCTCCGCCCGCTTGGTTTTTGGATCTGCAGCCTCGGTTTAACTCGATCTCGTTGGGTCTGTATTCGCGGGGTTAGCAACGGTGTGCAGAAGGACGGAAGTTCGACACGGAAGGAAAGCTTACCAGGTAACGGTCCGACGAGACGAGGCGGCTCCTGCGGCTGCCCTAGCATCGGCGTCGGGGAAGACGGTGGTCCGGTTGCGGTGCTACTACAGGCCGAAGAGAGGCGGCGATCGTTAACGACCCTGGAGCCAAGAGAAAGAAGGGCGAGGAGAAGGGAGGCAACAGACTTACCGGATCTACTGCGGCGGTCGGCGGAAGGCGGCGCAGGGCTCGGTGGCGGCTCGATCAGGCGTGCTGGTGGCTGCTGTTCGTTCGTGCCGCGAGAGGGAAGGGAGAAATAGCGAGGCGGCACACAGACGGTAAGGTTAGATTAGAGTTAGATTAGGTTAGTTTAATTAGGTTTTAATTAAAGGTTAATAATGGGCTGGGCTAGCCGGCAGTCCACAATACGATTGGGCCCATTTTCACTTCATTACAACGAGCTGAAACGAAACCCGTTATTCGTATGTATCGGTAGGAATTTTGCGGAAAATTTTTACGGAATTATTTTCCGTATTAGGTAAATTATTATTTTTATTTTAAAAGTACGGAAATATCTCCGGTTACACATTTTATTATTTTATGTGAACTAAGATCGCATAACATGATAGAATTTAACTTATTTAAAGGTTAGAGGTTAGCGGATCGGAATCCGGTTAAATTCCGTATTAAACGGATTTTAAAATTTTCGGTTATTACAATAATACTAGTCGGAATAGAATACAACATTATTATTATAAACACAATCCGATCCTAATTAGTACGCAAACTCCACAAACCAATGATATCATGTTTTCATGTCATGTTTGTACATGTGTTTTTGCGTGATTTTTCCTCGTTTTGCATGATTTTGTCATTCATATCGTAGATAAAACTTAAAAGAAGATATTTAATCTCCCAACCATTGTAAGGAGTAATCATCACCTTAATGGAGCAAAGGAAGGAAGGAAAGCAAGCTTGATCATTCACATGAAGCCAAAGAACCAAGGAAACCCCAAGTCTGGAACCTCAAGTGAAGACTCACTCGAGCAAACAGGAAGGCTTTCACTCAAGCACAAAAGAATTGTGTATGAAGCGTCAACGTTGGTCGAGTTTACCTCATCACTTGAGCAAAGAAGACCCAAAACTCGAGTAAAGAAGACAACACCTTAATCGAGCAAAGAAAAACTAGTTGCGAGAAAGCTATTGTTGGCGTGTGTAACACCCCAAATTCTGAGAACTCGGGGAGCTACTGGTTAGGACCTCACAATGGGTCCCGACCTTAGTTTGACAACAATTTAACTTGGATCTTACAACAAGGCACAAAAGTATTTAAAACATTTGAAAACTTTAAACAATATATACATGAAGAATATGTATCAGCCTTACAAAGCAAAGGTACTAAAATGACACATAAGAAGAACAGAAGACATCCCGTCCCCAACTAAATATGTACGTGGACCCGGCTGACCATTCCCTCCGGATCTCTCTACAACTGTCTTAACCTGCAAGACATCTACAAGCGGTATAAAACCGTTAGCTAACATTTTATGCATAAGTATAAAGGTAAAAGCACAAACACACAACATACACAATCAACATGCAACACTCAATCCTTTTATTATCTTTAATTAGGTGATAGGTTATTACTAATGATACTTATTTTGTGACCCGAGGGATTCCCAAACCTCGCCCCTGTCCCCGTTTACCAACGCGGAATGGTACTAATGCATTTGACCGTCTACCGGACTGGGCTGGTCGCAGGGAACCTCCTAGACTCTCGCAAGAGTTAGGCAGATGATGTCACGACCCGTTATCATACACTTGGGTCAATTACGTAAATAATAAAGTCGGCCTAATCTGGTTTCGTTGTTTATCATAACTAACAAACATCACTCATACACATTACACTCATACAAGAAGCCAGCTAAGTAAGTCCGTGGACTTACCGAATTAAATCTCGTCTCTCTTAGCAACACTCAATCAATAGCTGCAGGAACTCAGTTGCCTGTCAAAGGAGGCACGTGGGTCAACACTTTTCCTTGGATACTTAGAAGTCTAAAACTCCTAAGATGTACGATTCTATGTGCAGAAGTTATTACAGTGTTTATTTAAGGTAAATTGACTATTTTACCCTTGGTCCCAAGACTTCCAAAAACCCGTAATATGTACTTAAATTCTTACTTGAGGCTAACTAATCATATTCTACTCCCTAGGATGATTTTAGGTAACAACTAGAAAAACTACCCATTTTCTATTTCCCGAAAAGTCACTAAAGTCCAACTACAGCTTCAAATATAAAATTCGAATAATCTTATAAAAATTCCGAAATAATTCCTTAGGTCCCCTATGATATCCCATCTACTCATAGGAGAAAGAATTTCTTAAAACTGTTAAAGCATCACTTCTACAAAAATTTCTAAAGTTGGTTACAACACCTAACGAACAACACATTGTCTTAACTTTGAAAAATCATAACTCCTAAACTACTCGCTGGATCTATCCCAAATTTTGATATGTTCTAATATAAAATCTTATCTATAATATATCCAAAATTCAGATGCAAAGGAGATCAAAATCCTATTTAAAACTATCTCACAAAACCGTATTTCAGCACAACCGAAAAACTGCTTACGACTCAATCTTTGAAAACTCATAAATCCCAAACCACTCGCTGGATTCCTCTCAAATTTTAATATGTTCTACAATAATATGTAAACTATATCATATCCAAAATTCAAGCCCAACGGAGATCAAGAGCTTATTCAAAACCATCTCACAAAACAGCATCACTTGCTGTTTTCCCCAACACTCAGCACATATATAAAAACGTCAACTTTGAAACACAATAACTCTCAAACCGTAACTCCGATTCTTCCCAAATTTTAGTATGATCTACTATATACTACTGACTACAACATATCCAAAATTCAGCAGAAACGGAGGAGTATAACTTACTCAAATCGTGACTCGAAGTTGACTGCTTTTTCACTTCCGAAAACTCAGAAAACGTGTGCCTCCTTACTGTTCAGCTACGAATGATCTGTATAGGTTTAGAAGGCATTACAGGCACTCGTTAGGCATGGAATACGTGGACATAACTGAAAGGGAAAGAGAGGTACAAGCCTTACTCGATTCCACGACTGAAATGCATTAGGCTGCGTTCCTGGAGAGATCAACTAGGGTTAAGGAGGGAGTATGAGGCTGCTGCGTTAAAGATGGCTGCTGGAGAGGGCTGCTGCGCTGAAGAGGGCTGTTGAAAACCGAGAATCAAGACAGAAGGAGGGGAGGAGTGTTTTACGTAAATCTGGAAGCAAGGAGAACGTTGCAGCCTTCTCTTCTGGCGTGAAATCCTTGGGCTGTTACAGCTCTTTTAATGCTTCATTTAATCGGCTGTTACAAGCAGATAGAGAGATAGGCAGCTGAAGGTTTTTGGACGTGAATCCCTTGGGCTGCTCCTGGCTGGGCTGAAGCAAGAGTTGGGCTGGAAACAGTGGCTAGAAACTGGGCTAAAACTAAGTAGAAATAGTGGGCTGAAAGTTTGTCAAAACTCGTCAAAACTCGTCATGGATTTGTCAGGCCCATGCATGACCTCGTCACAGAGTTGTCGGGCTTCGTCATGACCTCGTCTCAGCTTAGTCAGGATCTCGTCATAGCTTGTCATTATCTCGTCTAAAGTCATCGATAGGACTGAATTATAATAATTAGGGTTTGATATAAATCTATCAATTATGTGAATTAAATTCCACATAAAATAATAAATAATTATAGGAATTAGAGCTTGATATAATTTTATCATTTTATGTGAATTAAATTCTACATAAAATAATAAAATTTGTGAAGAAAGAAATACTAGATAGAATGGGAAACCGTCAACGGCTCGAAGTCCGATTTGATTCGAAATTAAACAGAATAAAAATTTCGGATATTACAGCATGGACCCTCAAGTGAAAATTCACTCGAGCAAGGAATACATGCTTACTCGGCCAAAGAAGACGCAAATCCAAAATGTCAAAGTCTCTCGAGTTTACTACATCACTCAATCAAGGAAGACACAAAAACTAGAAAGAAATAGACATGCCACTCGAGCAAGGTAAACATTGTTGAGTCGGTTGAAAACTCAATGTTTAGAGGAACCCACTCGACTAAAGAAGACTTGCCACTCGAGGTTTCCCAGGGTCTTGTGAAATGCAACTTGCATAACTAACTCTTGCAACTTGACCAACTTAATTCCAGGGGACCACGACTTCTAGGCTTATATAAGGGGCATTTGACTGATTGTAAATATACTCATTCACATACACATCTCTCTTGTACTCTCTTAGTTAGTAGTTGGATGCAAAACCAGCAATTTGGAGGTTGAATTGGCAGAATTTGGATCACATCAAAGGAAGAAGCATTGGTGTTCTTCATTCTTGTACTTGCTAGATCTTATAATCAACTTGTTTTGCTATCAACTTTAGCTTGATAAGTCAAAATTCGTCCATTGATTTTCCTACATTCCTCATTTGTTGTCTAATTTGTAAAAATGCCATTTGTTTCTACTGTTATCATGTTTATATTGTCAATGATGAGGGAGTAGTTCCCTTGCTAGGTTGTGGGGTGAAAATCCCCAAATCATATGCTAGACTAGTATTGTTCTTATGTTATGCTTAAGATTTGACGGGAAACTAAGCATGTTAGTAGCACATTGTATATATTTAATCATGAATGAATGATATTTAGGTTAATCATACAAGTTGAGACTTATAAGTAATACGAGGATGATTGTGCAATCTTGAGATGCTAATCATGCTAGAGTAGAGTGGCTATGGCCGAAATGATTATCATCCTATTTTTGATGTTAATGTCCCAATTATGGTGATATTGGATAGTATAAGCAAATAACAAGCACCATATGATGCTTAAAAATGTCTAGTTTTATCGTAATTGTGAACTAAACTTCCTTAAATAGCATGAAAATAGCAAACACCATGTGATGCGTATTAGTTGACAAAAAGCCATATATTATGACAAAACTCAACTAATTACGCATGTTATGATGTGAGACCATCCCCAACACTACATCAAGGAACAATTACTAGATCAAGGACTAAATCCTTGAAGGTCAAGCCAACTACACCTCCTTCGGATTCAATCACGAAAGGAGCAATCACAAGGTCAAGAGAAAAGGCTATTCAAGATAAAGTTACAAGCATATTTACAACATTTACACTTAAGGAGACCCTACTTACTCTTAGGAATCCTTTGGCGACAATACCGAGTGTTATGGAAGAGCCAAGCCACGACCAAAAAGAGCCATCAAGCATAGAAGGTAGATAAGATGAAGGAAGAGACTCAAAGAAGAAATCTCGGGCGACCTCCAAGAAACTCGGCCGAGATTTCCACCCGAGATTTGCTCTCTAACGCGCGCTTGAAGATTTGTCCAATATCTTCTATCTTTGGCAACTACATCTTTTATATTTTCTTTCTTTAACGCTCTCAAATAATCTTATGGAAATTGTTAGTTTTGATCCTATCTTTAGGATTAGTATTTTTGTATCTTTTAAAGATATCTTTCCTAGATTATCTTTTAAAATACATCTTTCTTAGTTTTCATAGAAGGATCTCCCTTATAAATAGCCTTAGAGAGGGAGATTGTTAGATAGATTAGATTTGATATATTTCCACATATTTGTGTGACTTGCAGCTTTGCTTATGAAGTTTGTATTTTTCATTCCTATTCAATCAAAAAGAGAGCCTTTGATTGAATCGTTGTGAAGTCCTTGCTAGATTGTTCTTTTGTATGTTAATCTTTTTTAAGGTTGGTGCTCATGGTCAATACTAGTCCCTCCTTGTGCTTGTCTTACTTAGAAGACTTGTGTAAGGTTAAAGAGGTGAGGGTTAAGGTAAGCTCTTCGTTAAGGGATTTTATCACATCATTGATCAAGGTTCTTTGCGGGAATATCTTGGTTCATATCTTCCTTTACTTATCATTTAGCATTCCATATTCATGTTCTTATCTTTCCATATCATCCACTAATCCATTTTCTGAGTTTTCAGAAATGTCGCCCGAGATTTTATAAGAACTGACCGAGATTTGCTTATGTCGTATACTTTCAATCTAGATTTGGAACTGTGGCTTAACCCCGCATCAAAGTGGTATCAAAGCTAAGCGATTGAAGTCCGTATCGGGTTTGAGCCAATTTTTATTTGAGTCTTCTTTGAGTCGTATAAAAATTGAGTCTTTTCTTGTTTTCCATTGTTGTGAGATTATTTGAGTTTAACGTTCGTTGACCTGTGCAAGTTTGGAAGAGAGAAAGACCATAGCCAAACACAAGCCAACCATTAACCTTGATCACCTCGCCCAACCCTACGGAAAGAGTGAACAATTTTGTGCTTAAAGTTAAAATTTTATCAATTATGTGAGATCTTATCCATCTTTATCAAAGCAACGATATATACGCTTCTCCAACAATTAAAGATCACAAGGAAACCATGGAGTAGGAACCCCAAAGGTGATTGCTAAACATGGACATAAAGAGTCAATTTTTCAAGAATCTCGGCCAAGGCTCAAAAATCTTGGCCGAGATTTCACCCGAGTTTTGCTACTGTTTTCAATTTTCAAGAAATTTTTTAGGCATAATCTAAAGAATCCAAGTGCACCCTGTGCAAGAGTACAACAAAGCAATAGTTTATGTTACAACCTTGAATTAGTTAAGTGTCCTAGCCATACCCAAAACCAATCCCGGTTATCTCTCTTTCTTACTGCACAAACTCAATGTACGTTCTTTCTCTCTTCTAAATCTCTTGTATGCCTTTCTTTGGCCTCTTTTCTACTCTAAACACTTAATTCTTATTTCCTTGGGTATGTTAGTTAGTATCTATACTTCCTAACATACTAGTGTGTCTATCCTCAATATTATTTCTACCTTGTTGTGTGTGGAATAAACTACCTACAGACCTTAACCATCTCAGAACACACGAACTTTTATCCGACCAAAAAAATAAACAAGAACTTTTATCCGAACCAAGTTGACTACTTGAGTCAGTCGAGGAGTTCTAGTGAAACCAAGACACCCATTAGTAGAGAAGCATTAATCCATCTAAGGCAATTACATCAAACCAGCTTGCGACAACACAACAGAGCGTGAGTGCGAGAGAAAACAAGAAAGGTACTTTCGTTTTCACTAAAATTACGAGTTTGTTGTTACTTTGCGTGCTTGTGTAGATGTTAGGAAAAGATAGTCCACACACATCCCAAAAGAGTGATACTCCAGAGCACGATGTCATGGAGATGTTCAAACAACTAATGACCACTATGACCAACATCGATAAACGATTAGAACAAGTTGAAGCAAGACCTAGTGTAGAATCTTGCCCGAGATTTGACTTGAGATCTGTCTTTGAAGTAGGCGGCAACTCCTTTACTCCTACACCACCACCACCAGCCCCTGTACCAACGCTAAATCACCCCCCGGCTCAAAGTTACATTCATGATAATCAATTCTTTAACGCTAATCACAATCCATGTTTTAGTGAGGAATTTCAAGACTTAGGTGATTATGAAGATGAGGGCATGAGGAGAGATTACCCCCAGTGTCATTATAATCCTCGAAGAGGACGTTAAAATGACCATTATAGGCCTCCTCAATATAATGACGGACTTATGAGAGTAAAGGTCAAGATTCCAAGTTTCGAAGGCAGATGCGACCCGGACGTGTACATGGAATGGGAGACTAAGATTGAACAAATTTGGTCTTTCCATAATTTTAGTGAGAAACGGAAGATCCAACTTGCTGCGTTTGAATTCCAAGGCTATGCCTTAGTTTGGTGGGATAATCTCGTTAAAGAAAGAATAAGAATGTGAGAAGCAGACAAAAACACTCTGGAACACATGAAGGCCTTGATGAAAGCTAGATTCATGCCTCCACACTACGGTAGGGAAGTGAGAAAGCGCTTAAAGAAACTCAAACATGGTTCAATGGTTGTTGATAACACGATTTATGACGTTAGTTTAGGCATCCATTTAGATAGTTTTTCCGGTTATTCATGCATAGTTTGGAATTAGTTCATGACGTTTACGTTTAATTCATGCATATTGTCGAGATAGAAGTCTACACGAACCATTGTCAGTTTTGTAGGTATTATGGGGAACTTTTGGAGCTTAATCAATACATTCAAGGATCATTCCTCGAAGTGACAAACTTCCGGACTCATTAAGAAGCAAGCTAGGAGCTAAGGAGAACACATAGGACCTTGTTGGTGCATGCCTTGCACCAACTAATGGCTTAATGATTAAAAGAGAGCTGTTTGACCAAAACCATGGCCCAGAGTCCATTTCCATGCCCGTGGTTTTGGCCATGGTTTTCTCTGGACAGTTGTCCCACGATCTCCATAACCGACTCTTGCCCTTGATGGAGGATATAAGTGGTCCTGCAGGCTGATGCTAGGGGATTCTCTCCCACACTCTCTCATTCTACAACATTCCATTGGAGGCTACTCTTGGAGGGGAGCAAAAACACTCTCATTTGGAGAAGAAGAAGAAGAACACTAGTTTTAGAGTTTTCATAGCTTTTGAGAGATTTTTGAGTGAACTTGTTGAAGACATTTGCAAGGATTTGTAAGCAACGATTTGTACCTTCTTTTGAATGGTTGTAAGTCTCTCGTAAACATATATTCAGCTTGGTTTTCTTGTTTTACTTGTTTCGCTTTTCTTTCATTTCATTTTCTTGCTTTGGAAGCCATGAATGTTTGCTTGTTGATGTTGAATCTTAAGATGCATGTTGTTGGCTAAATAGTTGCGATTCTACGGTAATGGAATGATGGTTATGGCTTGGACTATGATAGAATAGACTTAATGTGTACCTTGGATGATTTGCTTGTTTGAACTTAACTGCTGTTACAAATCACGGCCTGTTCTAGCATAACCACGGCCGTGGTTTTGATTATCAACCCGTGGTTTTGTTCCTTTGTGCTTGTATTGATAAATCTGAATGTTAGGATGCTAGATTGTTGAAATCCTAGAGTTTATTAAGCTTAACCTAGCCTAGAGTGAACTAATGCTAGTAAACTAAGTGAGAGAAGAGACCTTCTCGATCTTAGATACCGATGATGATGAACCCTAGGCAGTAGTGAGCCTCATAAGCCGCTATTGGACTGAGTGTGCTAGGATTGATGTTTAGGACTTTCCTTCCTGAGACTTACCCGGTAAGGAGAGGTTAGATCCCTAGATAGCAATCCGGTTTGTGTATAATTCCCAACCATAGGTTCCTAGAGACTTACCCGGTGATAGGACCTTAGGTGCGGGATTAGTGGACCATGAGACCTACCCGGTGATTGATCTATTTGAGAAACATTCTTTCCCAAAATACCATAGCTAGTCCAAGGTTGATTAGAAGCTTGAGTCCATTGCCATAACCGGAAGTCCTAACCCCTAGAATCCGCTTTTCTCTCCTTGATCACATATCTCGTGTTTGTTTGCTTGTTTGTGTTGCTAGCTTAGTTTGTTAACTCGTTTTATAATCTTGCATCAATTGTGATCTTGATTGATCACCACAAAATCAACCCAAAAACATCATGATTTTCTTTTCTTTATTTCCTTCTCTTTTCTTAGACTAGATTTACACTATCCTTAGTCACTTATTTGATTCGATTTCCCCTTAGTCTTTGTGTTCGACCTCGGAATACTATCCTTGCTACAAAACAACTCATACACTGTGGGTTCACTAGTAGTTAGGAAAAATATATCGAGTTATAAATTTAAGACTTTTGTGCAACACAATCTTTGCGTAACAAGTTTTTGGCGCCGTTGCCGGGGACTAGGTCTAGATTGGATCATTGTTTGTGATTGTTTATAGTGTAGGTCTTTCTTGTTGCATTTGATCTTGTTTGGTTTGTGTCTTTGAATTTTCAGGACATCTCTCATTCTTTAGGTGCATGTGAAGATCTCGTTGCAAGGATTTAGCTCCATTTGATCCCGAACCGGAGAAAACCCTTAAAGCTAGATCTAAGAGCATTAAGAAGAAGAAGGAGATGGCCGCAAGAGATCTTCAAGCTGAGTTGGATGATGCCTTAGAGCAAATTAGGCTAAGGGATAAACTCTTGGAGAATGAGAGGAGCCTTGCCAATGAGAGGCAAGAAGCAACTAGGAGGAAAATTGAAGAGATTAGGCAAGCTCTTGTGCAAAGGGAGCTTAATCGTCAACAACCTCCACCACCACCACCTCAGCAACCGGCGGTTAATGTTCGGTTCGAGCCGATCATGATTGAGGAGCCACAAACATTAGGGCAACATATGGATCCGGCCCAAAGAGTGCACCGTCCGGGTGTAAACTTAGGAGATCCCGCAACCCATGATTATGAGCTCCGCCCTCAAGTGGTACAAATGATCCGGCATAATCAATTTGGAGGGATGGAAGGAGAGTCCCCCCATCAACACTTGATGAATTATGAGATCTTCATGGAGACTCTAAGACCGCCTAGATTGGACAACAACAACCACAAGCTTAGGGCTTTTTTCTTCTCACATAAGGATAAGACCTTAGCTTGGTACCAATCCATTCCACTAGGACGTGTGAGTACTTGGGAGGAGATGACAACCGAGTTCTTGACAAAGTTCTTCCCACCTTCCAAGACAACCGAGCTAAGAGGGAAGATCAATGCCTTCGTGATGAAGGATAGAGAGAGCCTATTCAAATCTTGGGAGAGATTCAAGGACCTCCTCCTAGATTGTCCACACCATGGGATACTGAAGATAGAGTTTTTGGAGATTTATTTCAAGGGGCTTGATGAGGATAGCCAATTCAAGCTTTAATCGCTTTCCGGAGGAACATTCATGGAAAAGAATATGGATGAGGCTTGGGAGTTTGTAGAAAAGCAAGCCTTGGTGATAGAGAAGTACTCCCATATGAAGAGCGATGGGAGGAAACCGGGAGTATATGAAGTGAGTGAAGTCACCTTGAGCAACTACAAACTCGATAAAATCAACAATGAGCTTAAGTCTTTGAGGGAGTTGTGTGCCACAACCTTGAAGTATCAAGCAAGTCCTCAAGTGCATGTGCAAGCCAATTTGGCTTCCAAAGAGGAGCACATTAACTACATGGGAATGGGCAACTTCAACAATTATCAAGGCCCTAAGAACTTCAACAACAACAGCCGGCAATACAACAATTACCGGCCTAATCACAACCATCCCTGGTTCTCCTATTCTAACCCAGATGGTGCCTTGAACCCTCCCGCTTCCACAACCGCAACACCACCGCCTAAGGCTTCACAAGAGCCTCCACCCGGTTTTGCTCAACCTCCAAAGGATAGAACCAAAATTATGTTTGAATAATTGCTTTGAAGGTTGAGTGGACTTGAGAGCATGGTGACTTCCATTTCTAAAGCTCAAAAGGTGCTAGAAGGACAAGTGTTACAAAAAGCGGGTGAAGCACAAAGGGATCCGAAAGCTTCCCGGAAGGACCGAGGACAATCCAAGAGGTCAAGTGTAGGCCATTACCACAAGGAGTGGACTGAGCATGAAAGATCCCTTACCTAAAGGGAATGACAAGGGAAAGCAAGTGGTAGTGGAGGAAGAGCCATTGCAAGAGAAGGAGGCAAGAGCAAAGATGATGAGCCAACATATGTGGCACCACCTCCATACAAGCCACCGCTACCATTCCCACAATCACGAGCAAGAGCTCGTTCGGACAAACATTTCGGTAAAATCCTCGAACTCATGTCTAAATTGCATATTAACATTCCGTTCATGGATGCTATTCTAGGTATGCCGGCCTATGGAAAGTTTTTGAAGGAGATACTCTCCAACAAGAGGAAGTTGGAGGAGTATGGAGAAGTGAGGATGACAAAGAGATCTTCCGAGTTGATACAAACTATGAGGGAGGAGATGCCTCCTAAAGTAAGAGATGTGGGATCTTTTTGTGTGCCAATTGGGGTTGGAGAAGTGCAATATGAAGCCCTATGTGATCTTGGAGCAAGTGTAAGCATTGTCCCGCTTGCACCTTGCAACAAGGTTGGGCTAGGAGAGCCAAAGACGGTCAAGATGACCCTCTACATGGCGGACCGTTCAATCACTTACCCCGTAGGAATCCTAGAGGACGTACCGGTTCAACTTGGGAAGTTCTATGTGCCAATAGATTTCGTTGTTTTGCACATCCCGGCGGACTACCCGGTTCCTATCATTTTAAGAAGGCCATTCTTAGCCAAGTACGGATGCTTAGTGGATTGCAAAAATGGAATCCTCTTGATAACATGATTTGTGACGTTATTCTAGGCATCCATTTAGATAGTTTTTCCCGCTATTCATGCATAGCTTGACATTAGTTCGTGACTATTTGCACGTAATTCATGTATTTTGTCGAGATAGACGTCTACAAGGACTTTTGCATGTTTTGTAGGTATTTTGGGAACCTTTGGAGCTTAATCGATACATCCGACATGCTTCCGGATTCATTGGGAAGCAAGTTAGGAGCAAGGGAGAACACATAGGACCATGTTGGTGCATGCCTTGTACCAACTCATGGCTCAACGATCAAAAGAAGGCTGAAACACTAGAACCACGGTCCCTGGCACTTCCACGGCTGTGGAATGGACCGTGATTCCCTCTGGACAGCTGGGACAGCTGTCCTACGATCTCCATAACCGAATCTTACAAATGGTGAAAGCTATAAGTACTCTTGCAGGCTGATTCTAAGGGGGACCTCTGACCTCTCCACACACACCCTATTCCACATTCTCTCATTTGGATTGGAGCTACTCTTGGAGGGGAAGAAACACTCTCATTTGGAGGAGAAGAAGAAGCACACTGGTTTTCATAGTTTTCATAGTTTTCATAGTTTTTGAGAGTTTTGAGTGAGTTTTGTTGAAGGCGTTTGCTAAGGTTGTAAGAAACGATCAAACCTTCCTTTGAAGGGTTGTAAGTCCTTCTTAACTTTTATTCAGCTTGTTTTCTTGTTCTACTTGTTTCATCTCTCTTTCATTTCATTATCTTGGTATGGAAGCCATGAATGTATGCTTGTTAAGTTTGATTGTTAAGATGCATGTTGTTGGCTAAATAGATGCGATTCTAGGGTAAGGAAATGATGGTTATGGCTTGGACTATGATAGGATAGACTTAAACGTACCTTTGGATGATTTGTTTGCTCGAACCTAGCTACTGTTGTATATCACGGTTTGTTCTTGCAAGACCACGGCCGTGGAAGTGGATGAACTACCCGTGATTTTGTCTGACTTGCTTGTATTGATAAATCTGAATGTTAGGTTGTTGAAATCCCAGTGTTTGTTAAGCTTAATCTAGCCTAGGGTGACCTAATGCTAGCAATCTAAGTGAGGGAAGAGACCTACCCGGTGATTTCTGATCTTAAGTACCTTAGATGATGAACTCTAGGTAGTAGTGAGCCTCATAAGCCGCTATTGGATTGAGTGTGCTAGGATTGATGTTTAGGACTTGCCTTCCCGAGACTTACCCGGTAAGGAGAGGTTAGATCCCTAGATAGCAATCCGGTTTGTGTAGAATTCCTAACCTTAGGCTCTTTGAGACTTACCCGGTGATAAGACCTCAGGAACGGACTAGTGGACCATGAGACCTACCCGGTGATTGATCCCGATTTAGAAACACCCAATCCTAGCATACCATAGTTGATCCAAGGAATGATTAGAAGCTTGATTCCAATGCCATAACCGGAATTTCTAACCCCTAGAATCCGCTTTTCTCTCTTTGATTACCTATCTCGTGTTTGTGTTTGCTTATTTGTGTTGCATGATTAGTCGTTGTTAATCTTGCATGATTTGTGATCTTTGATTGATCACCACAAAACCAATCCAAAAACATTGAGATTTTTATTTCTTTATTTCTTTCACCTTTCTTAGCCTAGATCTATACTATCCTTAGTCACTAATTGATTCAATTAGAGGCAAGAAGCAACTAGGAGGGAGATTGAAGAGATTAGGCAAGATCTTGTGCAAAGAGAGCTTAATCGTTAACAACCTCCACCTCCACGATAACCGTAGCCGGCGGTAAATATTCGGGTTATGCCCATTGCTATTGAGGAGCCACAAACGTTAGGGCAACGTATAGATCCGGCTCAAAGAGTGCACCGTCAGGGTGTGAACTTAGGAGATCCCGCAGCCCATGATTATGAGCTCCGCCCTCAAGTTCTACAAATGATCCGGCATAATCAATTTGGAGGGATGGAAGGAGAGTCTCATCAACACTTGATGAACTATGAGATCTTGATGGAGACTCTAAGACCGCCTAGGTTGGAGAACAACAACCATAAGCAAAGGGCTTTTTCCTTCTCACTTAAGGATAAAGCCTTGGCTTGGTACCAATCGATTCTACTAGGGCGTGTGAGTACTTGGGAGGAGATGACAACCGAGTTCTTGACTAAGTTCTTCCCACCTTCCAAGACAACCGAGCTAAGAGGGAAGATCAATGCCTTCGTGATGAAGGATAGAGAAAGCCTATTCAAGTCTTGGGAGAGGTTCATGGACCTCCTCCTAGATTGTCCACACCATGGTATACCGAAAATAGAGCTTTTGGAGATCTACTTCAAGGGACTTGATGAAGATAGCCAATTCAAGCTTTAATCTCTTTCCGGTGGAAAATTTATCGAGAAGAATGTGGATGAGGCTTGGGAGTTTGTAGAAAAACAAGCTTTGGTGATAGAGAAGTACTCCCATAGGAAGAGTGATGGGAGAAAACCGGGAGTTTATGAAGTAAGTGAAGTCACCATGAGCAACTACAAGCTCGATGCAATCAACAATGAGCTTAAGTCTTTGAGGGAGTTGTGTGCTACAACTTTGAAGATTCAAGCAAGCCCACAAGTGCAAGTGCAAGCAAACTTGTCTTCCAAGGAGGAAGATGTGAACTCATGGGAAGGGGCAATTACAACAACTATCAAGGCCCAAGGAACTTCAACAACCGGCAATTCAACATTTCCCGGCCTAACCACAACCATCCCGGTTTTTCCTATTCTAACCCGGATGGAGCCTTGAACCCTCCCGCTTCCACAAGCGCAGCTCCACCACCTAAGGCTTCAAAAGAGCCTTCACCCGGATTTACTCAACCTCCAAAGGATAGAACCGAGATGATGTTTGAGCAATTGCTTGGACGGTTGAGTGGTCTTGAGAGCACGGTGACTTCCATTTCTAAAGCTCAAAAGGTGCTAGAAGCACAAGTGTTCCAAAAGGCGGGTGAAGCTCAAAGAGATCCGGGAAAGCTTCCCGGAAGAACCGGAGATAACCCAAGAGGCCAAGTGTTGGCCATCACAACAAGGAGTGGGTTGAGCAAGAAGGACCCCTTACCCAAGGAGAATGCTAAGGGAAAGCAAGTCGTAGTGGAGTAAGAGCCATTGCAAGAAGATGGAGGCAAGAGCAAGGATGATGAGCCAACATATGTGGCACCACCTCCATACAAGCCACCATTACCATTCCCACAATCGCAAGAAAGAGCTCGCTTGGACAAGTATTTCGGTAAAATCCTTGAACTTATGTCTAAATTGTATATTAACATTCCGTTCATGGATACTATTCTAGGTATGCCGGCTTATGGAAAGTTTTTGAAGGAGATACTCTCCAACAAAAGGAAGTTGGAGGAGTATGGAGAAATGAGGATCACAAAGAGGTCTTCGGAATTGATTCAAACTATGAAGGAAGAGATGCCTCCTAAGCTAAGAGATCCGGGATCTTTTTGTGTTCCAATTGGAGTGGGGGAAGTGAATTATGAAGCCCTATGTGATCTAGGAGCAAGTGTAAGCATATTCCCGCTTGCACTTTGCAACAAGGTTGGACTAGGAGAGCCATAGCCGGTCAAGATAACCCTCTATATGGCGGACCGTTCAATCACCCTCCCCGTAGGGATCTTAAAAGACATACCGGTTCAACTCGGGAAGTTCTACGTGCCAAAAGACTTCGTTGTTTTGGACATCCCGACGGACTATCCGGTTCCTATCATCTTAGGGAGGCCTTTCTTAGCCACATTCGGATGTTTGGTTGATTGCAAAAATGGAATTCTCTCTTTCAACATTGGAGAAGAAAATATCAAGTTCATGCTATCCACAATGATGAAGGGGCCAACCCTTGGTGAAGATGTGTTCAACATTGTCGAGCAAGAGGAATGTAGAGAAGTTGTGAGCTCGATCTTGATCAAGGACCCCTTGGAGAAGGTTCTTAGCTTAAGTTTGATGGAGGAAGGGGTTGAAGATGATTGCAATGAAGAAATCAAGGCCTTAGATGCATTGGAAAAGGAGACAAGAGCTGAATTTGAAGTGCACGAAGGTGTGCTGAAACACTGTAGGAATCACGGTCTGTCACCAAGAACCACGGCCATGGACTTACCCGTGGAACTCTCTGGAATGCTCAAAAGTGCCAGCTTCTCAGGTTCCACGCCCGGGGATTTGTCAGAGACCGTGATTTTGCCCGTGGTTTCTCCAGAAAGTGCCTTAGTGGTTGATAAAGCTTCAAGGAGCCTTGAGAAGTCTTCCATAGCTTTGGAATCATCTCAACCTACATTGTATGAAGCGTCTCCAATCGATAAAGGTCCTCCTAAACTTGAACTTAAAACCCTCCCCTCTCATCTTAAGTATGATTTTCTTGGTGAAGATTCTACATATCCGGTGATTGTTAATGCATGCTTGAATGATGATGAGTTGAATAGATTGTTGCATGAGTTGAGATTGCATAGGAAAGCTATTGGCTATACCATTGATGATTTAGTTGGAATTAAACCTTCTTTGTGCATGTATAAGATCTTAATGGAGACAACCATAAACCTTCAATTGAATCTCAAAGAAGACTAAGCCCTATCATGAACGAAGTAGTAAAGAAAGAGATCCTTAAATTGCTAGATACGGGAATCATTTTCCCGATTTCGGATAGTAAGTGGGTTAGTCCCGTGCATGTGGTTCCTAAGAAAGGTGGGATGACCGTAGCGACTAATGAGAACAATGAACTAATCCCAACTAGGACGGTTACGGGATGGAGAATGTGTATAGACTATAGGAAACTAAATGTGGCCTCTAGGAAAGATCACTTACCTCTTCCCTTTATTGACCAAATGCTAGAGAGATTAGCTCAACATTCCCACTTTTGCTATTTAGATGGCTATAGTGGATTCTTCTAAATCTCTATCCACCCAGATGACCAAGAGAAAACTACATTCACATGTCCTTGGGGTACATTTGCATATAGGAGAATGCCATTTGGGTTGTGTAATGCACCCGCCACCTTTCAAAGGTGTATGATGGCCATATTTTCTGAATATATTGAAAACATCATGGAAGTGTTTATGGATGATTTCTCTGTTTATGGATCTTCATTTGATGATTGTTTAGCTAACTTGAGTTTGGTGTTAAAGAGATGTGAGGAGACTAATCTGGTCTTGAATTGGGAGAAATGCCACTTCATGGTAATTGAAGGCATTGTGTTGGGACACTTGGTGTCCAACCGGGGCATTGAGATTGATAGGGCTAAGATAGAGACAATAGACAACTTGCCACCGCCTACCTCGGTGAAGGGGGTAAGGAGTTTCTTAGGGCATGCCGGGGCATTGAAGAATGCTTTGATCTCCTCACCCATCATGCAACCTCCGGATTGGAGCTTACCGTTTGAAATCATGTATGACGCGAGTGATGTAGCCATCAGGGCTGTTTTGTGACAAAGGAAAGATGGACTTACACATGCCATCTATTATGCTAGAAAGACGCTAGATGATGCCCAACTCAATTATGCTACCACCGAGAAGGAGTTTCTAGCGGTTGTGTATGCATTTGTGAAGTTCCGCTCGTATTTTGTTGGAGCAAAGGTCATTGTGTATACAGATCAGGTTGCGATCCGTTATCTCCTTACAAAGAAGGATGCCAAGCCTCGTTTGATTCAATGGATCCTTCTTCTTAAAGAGTTTGATTTGGAAATCCGGGATAAGAAAGGGTCCGGAAATTCTGTGGCGGATCACCTTAGTAGACTCCCACCAATGGAGATTGAGAGAGATGACATCCCGATTCATGATTCATTCCGGGATGAGCAATTGCAAATGGTGGAGGAGTGCTTGCTTCAAGTGTCAAGGGGTAATGAGCCATGGTATGCCGACATAGTGAACTACCTTGGGTGTGAGGAGGTGCCACCCTGTTTGTCTTATGCCCAAAGGAAAAAGTTCTTCAAGGATGTGAGGCATTTCTATTAGAGTAAACCGCTCTTGTTCAAGAGAGGACCGGATGGGGTCTTTAGGAGATGCATACCGGAGGATGAGGTGGAGAGTGTGATCCGCCATTGTCATTCCTTTCCATGTGGAGGCCATGCTAGCTTACACAAGACGTGTGCAAAGGTGTTACAATCCGGGTTTTATTTGCCAAGCTTGTTCAAGGACGTGCAAAATTTTGTGGTAGCTTGTGATGCTTGCCAAAGGACGGGAAACATCTCAGGGAGGAATGAGATGTCCTTGAACAACAAACAAGAAGGGGAGATATTTGATGTTTGGGGTGTGGACTTCATGGGCCATTCCCCTCTTCTTGTGGAAACCTCTACATCCTATTGGTGGTGGACTATGTTTCGAAATGGGTGGAGGCGATCGCTTCTCCCACAAATGATGCCATGGTTGTGGTGCGCTTCTTCAACCGAGTCATCTTCCCTAGGTTTGGAACACCAAGGGTAATCATAAGTGATAGAGGGAAGCACTTCACCAATAGGAACTTTGGGACACTTTTGGCTAAGTATGGGGTGACTCATAAGGTGGAAACACCTTACCATCCTCAAACTAGTGGCCAAGTGGAGATCTCCAACCGGGAGATAAAGGGGATACTTGAGAAGATGGTTTCTAGAACGAGAAAGGATTGGGCTATGAAGCTCGATGATGCTTTGTGGGCTTATTGAACCGCTTTCAAGACACCCATTGGCACCACCCCCTACACGCTAGTTTATGACAAGTCTTGCCACCTTCCGGTGGAGATGGAGCATATAGCATACTGGGCCATAAGGTGGCTGAATTTTGACCTCGAGAAAGCTGGTGGGAAGAGATTGCTAGACATCAATGCTCCTGAGGAGATCCGGTTGGATGCCTATGAAAACGCCCAGATCTACAAGGAAAGGACCAAGCGTTGGCATGACAAGCGTCTCATCCCAAAAGAGTTGACTGAAGGTGACCTTGTCCTTCTCTTCAACTCGAGGCTGCGGCTCTTCCCCAGAAAGCTAAAGTCAAGATGGATGGGTCCTTATGTGGTGAAGAAGATCTTTTCCCATGGAGCGGTTGAGATAGGAGGGGAGCATTGTGGAGATTTTAAGGTGAATGGGCACCGGTTGAAGAAGTATATCCCGGGAGCTCCGGTGGATATGATTGCCCCACTTCACCTTGAGTGAGACACCCCCGAATTTGGTCAAGCTAATGACCTTAAAAATGCGCTTGGTGGGAGGCAACCCATTGGTAGACATCTTTCCCTTTTTGTTTTGGTTTTGATTTTTCTGTTTTTGTGTGTTTTTGTGTGTTTGGAGTTTGTGTGCTAGAGTCTAAGTAGCATGGAAGCCTTGCATGACATGTGGATGATGATGATGAGTCCCTCATAAATTGTGGGTGGAGCGGACACGGAACTTGGACGGCTAGCGGTGCCTAGCACGGGTCCCGACGCCATAACGAACACCTTGAGCTCTCTACCACCTTTGATAGATCATCCGCCATCAGTCCACTTGAGTGAACCCAAATACCGAAGCAAACCATTTTACATTATGAGGACTCTCTTTCACTCTTCTTTACTTCATTTACACATTGGGAACAATGCGTTTCTAAGTATGGGGTGGGGTTTTCATGATCACTTGCATGATTAGCACGTAGGATAGTTTCTTTTATTCACATGTTTCATTAGGTTTTGCATTGTACATATATATTTCGAAAATTCCAAAAAATTAGAATATTTTAAAAAAAATTTAGTGCTTCTAAGCTTGGGTATGACCCTTATGATGAGATTGTTTTGTGAATTGTTTATGGATGGCCTTATGTGTTGAATTGATGCATGCATATGTGGACTTGAAGTACTTATCTTGAATCCCATGTATGAATTGTGATCATGAATGTTTTCCTTGATTGGATTGAGGATTGATAGTCGAAATTACATGCTAGTTCTTGCACATCATTTAGGAGTGATTAAGACAATTCATCTTTCTCTACTTCTCATCTTGATCATGATTGTTTGAGCACCTCAACTGATATAAAATTTGACCTCTTTTGACCCATCTGGGAATAGGAGCATGCTAGTTTGTTGATGTGTGTGAAAAGCAAGTGTGGGGTGAAGTTGTTGATGAATGAATATGGTGAATGAAGTGCTGAATTTGTTGTGAAAAGTGTAGAAAAAAATATAGGTTTGGGGACTTTGGTTTTGATGACGAGTAACTCGGCACCATTCACATAATCGGGTGTTTGTGCCTTGCCAAAGTCGGATAAACCGAATGTCCTAACGAGCCTTGGTATGTGTGCCCGGTGTAAGGCACCTCGGAAAAATCCCGAGGTCCACTAATCACCAAGGTTTCGGCTTTTGTACATGTTACGCTAGGATTGTGTAGCACAAAAAAAAACTTTATATTTATAAACTCGATCTAATCTCCTAAACTACCTAGCGATACCCGCAGTGTACGGATCGTTATGTAGGAAGGAAAGTATTCCGAGGTCGAACACAAGGACTGAGGCAAAATCAAGTCATTCAATGATCAAAGATAGTGCAAATCTAAACTAAGATGAGATGAGGAACAAAGAAGGTGCAAAACACAATATTTTTGGTTGGATTTGGGGTGATCAAACAAGGATCACAAAATATGCAAATCAAACAAGCAAACAAACACACGAATGTAAGATAGGAGATGAGAGGTAAGATAAGTGGATTCTAGAGGTCAAGATTTCCGGTTATGGCATTGGACTCAAGCTTCTAAAGATTCTAAGGACAACGCTGCGGTGTTGGGAAAGGGTGTTTCTCTAATGGAAGCAATTACCGGGTAAGTCTCTCGCTTCACTAATCCCGCATCAAACTCCTATTACCGGGTAAGTCTCAAGGAGGTAAAGTTGGGAATTCTACACAAACCGGACACTACTTAAGGGGCAAACCTCTCCTTACCGGGTAAGTCTCGGAAAAGGTAAGTCTCAAGTAACAATCCTAGCACACTCAGTCCAATAGCGGCTTATGAGGCTCACTACTACCTAGAGTTCGTCATCCTTGGTATCTAAGATCGGAAATCACCGGGTAGATCTCTTTCCTCACTTAGTTTGCTAACATTAGGTCACCCTAAGCTATATTATGCTCAACAAACACTAGGATTTCAACAATCTAACATCCTAACATACAGATTCATCAATTAAAGAGAATCAGAAGGAAAAATCGGGTGGATCATAGCAAAAATCGGCCGATTTACTCTGAAGAGCAAGTCGATTTTTCTCCTCTGGTTTAGGTTTCGGACACAAAAATCATCCTAAACTAACATGTAAGTCCATTCTATAATCACCCAAGCTATAACCATCAATCCATCACTCCAGAATCACAATAAACTAGCCAACAACATGCATTTCAAGATCTAAAATCATCATACAAGCATACATGGAATCCATAGCAAGAAGATGAAGTAAGGAAATGAAAGCAATGAAACTTAGCTGGATTTGAGCTCAAAACAAGTCTTTCAACACACCAAATGTAGCTCCAAGTCAGATCTTACAACCTTCAACAAGTTTCTTCACAAAAATCACTCAAATCTCACTACGAAATTGAAATCTACACTAATCTCTCTCAAGAACACCCACAAGGGTGTCTTGAAGAGAGCTCCCAATTGGAAGAGTCTTTTTGGGAAGATGCTAGAGGATGTGGGAGAGGGATAATGCTCAGCAACAGCTTGCAGGCCCACTTATATTCTCCACCAAGAGCAAGGCCGGACAAAGAGATCGTGGGACACGTGGCTTAAGCTATCAAAGGCCAAAAATCGACCCAGTCAAATAAATCGGCCAATTTTCCTGACTGTTGGTCCAATTTTCTTCAACAGAGACATGTTATGATCATCTAGCCATGAGTTGCTCCATTGCTTTCACCAATAAGGGTCCTTGTGTCCTTCATTGCTCCAATTATGTTCCTTCAAAGCCTTGGATATGTACCACCATGAGGCTTGACCCTCAAATTTATCGATTAATGCCCAAAAGATCCCCGAAATACCTACAAAACCGACAAAAGCTCGTGTAGACGTCTTTTCTAGAGATATGCATAAATTAGACGTAAACGTTATGAACTAATGTCAAACCGTGCATGAATAACGGGAAAAACTATCTAATTGAATGCCTAAACTAACGTCATAAATCACGTTATCAGTATACCAATGCCAATGCCTCAAAAATAAAAGAAAAAGAAAGTGAAAAAGAAAAGAAAACAAAGAAAAGATGGAGAAAATATACACTTGTGGGGAAGTTGATCAAAAACGAAATTGTGGAGTTAGTTCCTTTACCGGATTAGCATCACATGACCTAAAAGTTCCCACCTAATCACAACATTTCTTAGCCTCTTCTTTCTTAAGTCCTTGTGACCTAATTGCATGTGTGAAAGACTTAGTGATCTAGATTGGATGTACTCATGATCATCTTGGCTTCTTCATTTTCACCTTGCATGCATGCTTTTGAGTTAAGTACAATTGTCTTTCCATGCCTTCATCTATTTGATGCATGATTGCTTGTCCATTGCCATGAAACATGACCATGAAGGTGATCCAATATTAGAAGCACAATTTCAAAAAGATTTTGTTGTTTTTCTACATGCATAAATCATGTCATCTTTTAGTCTATAGTTAGGTCTTGCTCGGGGACAAGAAAACCTTAAGTATGGGGTATTTTGATAACACGATTTATGACGTTAGTCTAGGCATCCATTTAGATAATTTTTCCCGCTATTCATGCATAGTTTGACATTAGTTCGTGACGATTTCCACATAATTCATGTATTTTGTCAAGATAGACGTCTACACGGACTTTTGCATGTTTTGTAGGTATTTTGGGAACCTTTGGAGCTTAATTGATACATCCGGGGATCGTTCCTCGTAATGACACGCTTCCGGATTCATTGGAAAGCAAGTTAGGAGCAAGGGAGAACACATAGGACCATGTTGGTGCATGCCTTGCACCAACTCATGGCTCAACGATCAAAAGAGGGTTAAAACACCAGAACCACGGTCCTTGGCACTTCCACGGCCATGGAATAGACCGTGATTCCCTCTGGACAGATCGGACAGCTTTCCCACGATCTCCATAACTGACTCTTGCAAATGGTGAAGGCTATAAGTACCCTTGCAGGCTGATTCTAAGGGGGACCTCTGACCTCTCCACACACACCCTTTTCCACATTCTTTCATTTGGATTGGAGCTACTCTTGGAGAGGAAGAAACACTCTGATTTGGAGGAGAAGACGAAGCACACTAGTTTTCATAGTTTTTGAGAGTTTTGAGTGAGTTTTATTGAAGGCATTTACTAGGGTTGTAAGAAACGATTCAAACCTTCCTTTGAAGGGTTGTAAGTCCTTCTTAACTTTTATTCAGCTTGTTTTCTTGTTCTACTTGTTTCATCTCTCTTTCATTTCATTATCTTGGTATGGAAGCCATGAATGTATGCTTGTTAAGTTTGATTGTTAAGATGCATATTGTTGGCTAAATAGATTCGATTCTAGGGTAAGAAAATGATGGTTATGGCTTGGACTATGATAGGATAGACTTAAACGTACATTTGGATGATTTGTTTGCTCGAACCTAGCTACTGTTGTAAATCACGGTTTGTTCTTGCAAGACCACGGCCGTCGAAGTGGATAAACTACCCGTGATTTTGTCTGATTTGCTTGTATTGATAAATCTGAATGTTAGGATGTTAGATTGTTGAAATCCTAGTGTTTGTTAAGCTTAATCTAGCCTAGGGTGACCTAATGCTAGCAATCTAAGTGAGGGAAGAGACCTTAGATGATAAACTCTAGGTAGTAGTGAGCCTCATAAGCCGCTATTGGATTGAGTGTGCTAGGATTGTTACTTGAGACTTACCTTTTCCGAGACTTACCCGGTAAGGAGAGGTTTGCCCCTTAAGTAGTGTCCGGTTTGTGTAGAATTCCCAACTTTACCTCCTTGAGACTTACCCGGTAATAGGAGTTTGATGCGGGATTAGTGAAGCGAGAGACTTACCCGGTAATTGCTTCCATTAGAGAAACACCCTTTCCCAACACCGCAGCGTTGTCTTTAGAATCTTTAGAAGCTTGAGTCCAATGCCATAACCGGAAATCTTGACCTCTAGAATCCACTTATCTTACCTCTTATCTCCTAAGTACCTTAGATGATGAACTCTAGGTAGTAGTGAGCCTCATAAGCCGCTATTGGATTGAGTGTGCTAGGATTGATGTTTACGACTTGCCTTCCCGAGACTTACCCGGTAAGGAGAGGTTAGATCCCTAGATAGCAATCCGGTTTGTATAGAATTCCTAACCTTAGGCTCTTTGAGACTTAACCGGTGATAAGACATTAGGAACAGACTAGTGGACCATGAGACCTACCTGGTGATTGATCCCGATTTAGAAACACCCAATCCCAACATACCATAGTTGATCCAAGGAATGATTAGAAGCTTGAGTCCAATGCCATAACCGGAATTTGTAACCCCTAGAATCCGCTTTTGGGACTTGTTTAGACATTTTATCTTCAATAATCTGCGTGTTTGAATATATATTTTGTGATTATATTGTCATTTCATCTACCTTTGCGGGAATCGAGGTCTACACCAAGTTTCGTTGTAATCGTAGGTAAAATGGCACGTTTTGCATCAAAAAGGAGCTAAGGAGCAAATGAGTCATTGGAGCTACATTCAGGAGCTTAAAGAGGAGCTCAGGAAGCAAGGAATTCACAAAGAAGATTTACTTTGGACCAGATTTGAGAGATTTCACCTTCAGCTGAGAGTCACCTCGGTTGACCACAGAGTCATCTCGACCGAGGTGATCTAGAGGAGCGCCCCGACCGAGGCGAACACCCTGGACGCGGCGAGATATATTTTATTTGGCTGAGATCTTTTATTTTTGGAAGGAGATATCTTATATTTTTGGGCTGGATTTCTGGAAGGAAGATCATATATTCTGGAGATCTATTTTAGAGATATGAATATATTTTATTAGGATATTATCTTTTTAAGATATTATTATCTTTGGAAGATAATTCTCCTATATAAATGGTTGGATTTTCCACAAATTCAACCATGCTTAGAGGCTGAGAGCATCCAGCAATTAAGGGATTTTCTGGAGTTTTGAAGGAAGCTTGAAGGAAGTTTGAAGATTGAAGGGAGGAAGTTCATAGCTTGTTATAGCTTTTTAAGGGGATTTGTAAGACTTTCTTAGATTCCCTTTTGTTTTATTGTCTTGTTGGATTTGTGATCCAAAGAACGCTGATTTCTCAAATATTTGATTCAGTTATTGAAGCCTTGTTCTTATGGTTTTTGTGCTCAAATATTCATTCTTTTCCCATATATTTGATTATTGCTTTCATGATGATGAGTGGCTAATTTCTTTGTGCAATTCTAGGGTGATTGGCTGAAAGTTGTGGGAAAAACAATGATAGAATAATCTTAATCCCAGTAGGACCCTTAAAGCTCGAGTCTTTATCCTTAACCCTAGAACATCTCGTTCAGTCGATGAACATCTCAGCAGGGTTGGAACTTGACTGACCGAGATGACCCGGTAATTCCTTTGTTTGTTTACCCATCATCATAAGTGTAGGTAATAAAGGTTAGAGTTTGCCAAATCCTATTCTTATTATACCTTTCTGATAACACGATTTATGACTTAAGATTAGGCACTCATTTAGATAGTTTTTCCGCTCATTCATGCATGGTTTGCACTAGTTCGTGACGGTTTTCACTCAATTCATGTATTTTGTCGAGATAGACGTCTACACGGACTTTTGCATGCTTTGTAGGTATTTTTGGAGATCTAGGAGCTTGTTCGATACATTTGAGGATCGTTCCTCGAGATGACACGCCTTCGGACTCATTGGAATGCAAGCTAGGGGCTAAGGAGGACTCATGGAACCTTGTTGTTGCATGCCATGCACGAAATCGTGACTTAATGATCCAAAACAAGCTGAGGAACCAAAACCACGGCCACTGGGACTTCCACGGGCGTGGAAATGGGCCGCGGTTTTTACCAGACGGTTGTGACAGCTGTGCCACGATCTTCATGGCCGACTCTTGCAAATTTGTAGGATAAAAGGTGGTCCTGCAAGGCTGAAAGGAGAGACCCCTCACTCCCATTCTCTCCCACACTCTCAACAACAATATTCTCTCATTTGGAAGATTGGATTAGAGCTACTCTTGGAGGAGAAGAAAAGCTTCCATTGGAGAAGAAGAGAAGAACACACCATTCTTAGTTTTTGATAGTTTTACGTGAGTTTTGTGAAGACGTTTTTGCAAGGTCTTGTAAGAATCGATTGAACCTTCTTTTGAAGGGTTGTAAGTCTTTCTTAAACTCATATTCAGCTTGGTTTTCTTTGTTCTACTTGTTCATCTCTTTCTCTTCATTTTCTTGCTAATGGAAGCCATGATTTTATGCTTGATGACTTTGATTGTGATGATGCATGTTGTTGGCTAAATAGATGCGATTCTAGGGTAAGGGAAAGATGATTATGGCTTGGACTATGATAGAATAGACTTAAATGTATGCTTGGATGATTCGTTTGATTGAACCTAGTCACTGTTAGAAACCACGGTTTGTTCTAGACAAACCACGGCCGTGGATCTTGATGAACACCCCGTGATTTTAATTAACTTGCTTGTAATGATAAATCCAAGTGTTAGGTTGTTAGATTGTTGTAATCCTAGTGGTTGTTGAGTTAAATCTATCCTAGGGTGACCTAGTGTTAGCAACTAAGTGTTAGAAGAGACATACCCGGTGATTCTTGCTCTTAGATACCGAAGATGACGAACTCTAGGTAGTAGTGAGCCTCATAAGCCGCTATTGGACTGAGTGTGCTAGGATAGTTGTTTAGGACTTGCCTTCCCGAGACTTACCCGTTAAGGAGAGGTTAGATCCCTAGATAGCCATCCGGTTTGTGTAGAATTCCTATCCTTAGGCTCTTTGAGACTTACCCGGTGATGAGACCTTAGGAGCGGAGTAGTGGACCATGATACCTACCCGGTGATTGATCCCAATCTAGAAACGCTCACTCCCAACATACTATAGTTGATCCAAGGAATGATTAGATAGCTTGAGTCCTATGCCATAACCAGAATTTCCAATCCCTAGAATCCGCTTTTCTCCCTTTGATTACATATTTCGTATTTGCTTGTTTACTTCTGGTGTTAGTTTAGTTGATTGTTGATTTTGCATGATTTGTGATCTTTGATTGATCACCTAAAAACCAAACCAAAAACATTGAGATTTTCATTTCTTTATTCCTTTCTCTTTTCCTATCCTAGATCTTCACTATCCTTAGTCACTAATCGATTCAATCTCACCTCAGTCTTTGTTTTCGACCTCGGAATATTATCCCTACTACAAAACGTCCCGTAAACTGTGGGTTCGCTAGGAGTTAGGAGAAATATATCGAGTATAAATTTAAGGCTTTTTGCGTGTCACGTTCTTACCGTAACAAGTTTTTGGCGCCGTTGCCGGGGACTAGGTTAAGATTGAGTCATTGTTTGTGATTGTTTATAGTGTAAGTCTTTCTTCTTGCTTTTGATCTCCTTTGGTTTGTGTCTTTGCTTTTCAGGACATCTCTCACTTTTTAGGTGTATGCGAAGATCTCGTGGCAAGGATTTAGCTCCATTCGATCCCGAACCGGAGAAAACCCTTAGATCTAGATCCAAGAGCATTAGGAAGGGAAAAGAGATGGCCGAAAGAGATCTCCAAGCTGAGTTAGATGAGGCTTTAGAGCAAATTAGGATAAGGGATGAAGCTTTGGTGAATGAAAGGAGACTTGCCAATGAGAGGCAAGAAGCAATTAGGAGGGAGATTGAAGAGATTAGGCAAGCTCTTGTGCGAAGAGAACCTAACCCTCAAGAACCTCCACCTCCACCACCACAACCGCAGCCGGCGGTTAATATTCGGGTTGTGCCCATTGCTATTGAAGAGCCACAAACATTAGGGCGACGTATGGATCCGGCACAAAGAGCACACCGTCCGGGTATGAAATTAGGAGATCCCGCAACCCATAATTACGAGCTCCGCCCTCAAGTTCTACAAATGATCCGGCATAATCAATTTGGAGGGATGGAAGGAGAGTCTCCTCATCAACACTTGATGAACTATGAGATCTTGATGGAGACTCTAAGACCGCCTAGATTGGAGAGCAACAACCATAAGCTTAGGGTTTTCTCCTTCTCACTTAAGGATAAAGCCTTGGCTTGGTATCAATCTATTCCACAAGGGCGAGTGAGTACTTGGGAGGAGATGACAACCGAGTTTTTGACTAAGTTCTTCCCACCTTCCAAGACTACCGAGTTAAGAGGGAAGATAAATGCCTTTGTAATGAAGGATAGAGAGAGTTTATTCAAGTCTTGGGAGAGGTTCAAAGACCTTCTCCTAGATTGTCCACACCATGGTATACTGAAAATTGAGCTATTGGAGATCTACTTCAAAGGACTTGATGAAGATAGCCAATTCAAGCTTCAATCTCTTTCCGGTGGGACTTTCATGGAAAAGAATGTAGATGAAGCTTGAGAGTTTGTAGAGAAACAAGCTTTGGTGATTGAGAAGTACTCCCATAGGAAGAGTGATGGGAGGAAAGCGGGAGAATATGAGGTGAGTGAAGTAGCTATGAGTAACTCCAAGCTTGATGCCATCAACAATGAGCTGAAATCTTTGAGGGAGCTGTGTGCTACAACTTTGAAGAATAAAGCAACCCCTCAAGTGCAAGTGCAAGCAAACTTGTCTTCCAAGGAGGAAGATGTGAACTACATGGGAAGGGGCAACTACAACAACTATCAAGGCCCAAGGAACTTCAACAACAACCGGCAATTCAACAATTACCGGCCTCATCACAACCATCCCGGGTTTTCCTATTCTAACCCGGATGGTGCCTTGAACCCTCCCGCTTCCACAAGCACAGCTCCACTACCAAAGGCTTCACAAGAACCTCCACCCGGATTTACTCAACCTCCAAAGGATAGAACCGAGATGATGTTTGAGCAATTGCTTGGAAGGTTGAGTGGTCTTGAGAGCACGGTGACTTCCATTTCTAAGGCTCAAAAGGTGTTGGAAGCACAAGTGTTCCAAAAGGCGGGTGAAGCTCATAGAGATCCGGGAAAGCTTCCCGGAAGAACCGAGGACAACCCAAGAGGCCAAGTGTTGGCCATCACAACAAGGAGCGGGTTCAGCATGAAGGATTCCTTGCCTAAGGGAAATGATAAAGGGAAGCAAGTGGTGATAGAGGAAGAGACATTGCAAGAAGATGGAGGCAAGAGCAAGGATGATGAGCCAACATATGTGGCACCACCTCCATACAAGCCACCGCTACCGTTCCCACAATCATGAGCAAGGGTCGCTTGGACAAACACTTTGGTAAATTCCTTGAACTTATGTCTAAATTGCATATTAACATTCCGTTCATGAATGCTATTCTAGGTATGCCGGCGTATGGCAAGTTCTTGAAGGAAATACTCTCCAACAAAAGAAAGTTGGAGGAGTATGGAGAAGTGAGGATGACAAAGAGGTCCTCGGAATTGATCCAAACCATGAAGGAGGAGATGCCTCCTAAGCTAAGAGATCCGGGATCCTTTGTGTGCCAATTGGAGTGGGAGAAGTGAAGTATGAAGCCCTATGTGATCTTGGGGCAAGTGTAAGCATCATTCCGCTTGCACTTTGCAACTAGGTTGGGCTAGGAGAGCCAAAACCGGTCAAGATGACCCTTTACATGGTGGACCGTTCTATCACTCACCCGGTTGGAATCTTGGAGAACATACCGGTGCAACTCGGGAAGTTCTATGTGCCGATTGATTTTGTTGTCTTGGACATCCCGGCGGACTATCCGGTTCCCATCATCTTAGGGACACCTTTCTTGGCTACATCCGGATGCTTGGTGGATTGTAAAAATGGAATTCTCTCCTTCAACATTGGAGAAGAGAATATCAAGTTCAAATTATCCACAATGATGAAGGGGCCAACCCTTGATGAGGATGTATTCAACATTGTCGAGCAAGAGGAGTCTAGAGAAGTTGTCAGCTCGATCTTGATCAAGGACCCCTTTGAGAAGGTTCTTAGCTTATGTTTGATGGAGGAAGGTGTTGAGGAGGCTTGCAATGAAGAAATCAAGGCTTTGGAAGCATTAGAAAAGGAGACAAGGGCTGAATTTGAAGTCCACAAAGGTGTGCTGAATTCTTGTAGGAACCACGGCCAGGGACCAAGAACCACGCCCGTGGAACGACCCGTGGAACTCTCTGGAATGCTCCGAAATTCTAGCTTTGCAAGTTCCACGGTCGTGGTTGTGCCAGAGCCCGTAATTTTGCCCGTGGTTTCTCCAGAAACTGCCTTAGTTGTTGATCAAGCTTCAAGGAGCCTTGAGGAGTCTTCCATGGCTTTGGATTCGTCTCAACCAACATTATACGGATCGTCTCCACTCGATAAAGGTCCTCCTAAACTTGAACTCAAACCCCTCCCCTCTCATCTTAAGTATGCTTTTCTTGGTAAAGATTCTACATATCCGGTTATTGTTAATGCATGCTTGAATGATGATGAGTTGAGTAGATTGTTGCATGAATTGAGATTGCATAGGAAAGCCATTGGCTATACCATTGATGATTTAGTTGGCATAAAACCTTCTTTGTGCATGCATAAGATCTTAATGGAAGATAATCATAAACCTTTAATTGAACCTCAAAGAAGACTAAACCCAATCATGAAAGAAGTAGTCAAAAAGGAGATTCTTAAATTGCTAGATGCGGGAATCATTTTCCCGATTTTGGATAGTAAATGGGTCAGTCCCGTGCATGTGGTTCCTAAGAAGGGTGGGATGACCGTAGTAACTAATGAGAATAATGAACTAATCCCAACTAGAACGGTTACGGGATAGAGGATGTGTATAGACTATAGGAAACTAAATGTGGCCTCTAGGAAAGATCACTTCCCCCTTCCCTTTATTGACCAAATGCTAGAGAGATTAGCTCAACATTCCCATTTTTGTTACTTAGATGGATATAGTGGATTCTTCCAAATCCCTATTCACCCCGATGATCAAGAGAAAATCACATTCACGTGTCCTTGGGGTACATTTGCATATAGGAGAATGCCATTTGGGTTGTGTAATGCACCCGCCACCTTTCAAAGGTGTATTATGACCATCTTTTCTGAGTATATTGAAAATATCATTGAAGTATTTATGGATGATTTTTCTGTTTATGGATCTTCATTTGATGATTATTTAGCTAACTTGTCCTTGGTGCTTAAGAGATGTGAGGAGACAAACCTTGTCTTAAATTGGGAAAAATGCCACTTCATGGTAAGTGAAGGCATTGTGTTAGGACATTTGGTGTCCAACCGTGGCATTGAGGTTGATAGGGCTAAGATAGAGACGATAGAGAAGTTGCTACAACCTACTTCGGTGAAGGGGGTAAGGAGTTTTCTAGGGCATGCCGGTTTTTACCGGAGATTTATTAAAGATTTCTCTAAGATTTCTAAGCCTCTTACTAACCTACTAATGAAAGATGTTGAGTTTGTTTTCTCCAAGGATTGCCTTGAGGCTTTTTGTAGGTTGAAGAATGCTTTGATCTCCGCACCTATCATGCAACCTCCGGATTGGAGTTTGCCGTTTGAGATCATGTGTGATGCAAGTGATGTAGCCATTGAGGCTGTTTTGGGGCAAAGGAAAGATGCGCGTACACATGCCATTTATTATGCTAGCAAGACGCTAGATGATGCCCAACTCAATTATGCTACCACCGAGAAGGAGTTGCTAGCGGTTGTGTATGCATTTGACAAGTTCCGCTCGTATCTTGTTGGAGCGAAGGTCATTGTGTATACGGATCATGCTGCGATCCGTTATCTCCTTGCAAAGAAGGATGCCAGGCCTCGGTTGATTCGGTGGATCCTTCTTCTTCTTCAAGAGTTTGACTTGGAAATCCGGGATAAGAAAGGGTCCGAAAATTCTGTGGCGGATCACCTTAGTAGACTCCCACCATTGGAGCTTGAGAAAGACGACATCCCGATTGATGACTCATTCCGGGATGAGCAATTGCAAATGATGGAGGAGTGCTTGTTTCAAGTGTCTAGAGGAAGTGAGCCATGGTATGCCGATATTGTGAACTATCTTGTGTGTGAGGAAGTGCCTCCCGGTTTGTCATATGCCCAGCGGAAAAAGTTCTTCAAGGATGTGAGGCATTACTATTGGAGTGAACCGCTTTTGTTCAAGAGAGGGCCGGATGGAGTCTTTAGGAGATGCATACCGGAGGATGAGGTGGAGAGTGTGATCCGCCATTGTCATTCCTTGCCATGTGGAGGGCATGCTAGCTCACACAAGACATGTGCGAAGCTGTTGCAATCGGGTTTCTTTTGGCCAAGTTTGTTCAAGGATGTGCAAAATTTTGTGGTAGCTTGTGATGCTTGCCAAAGGACCGGCAACATCTCAAGGAGGAATGAGATGCCCTTGAACAACATACAAGAAGTGGAGATATTCAATGTGTGGGGTGTGGACTTCATGGGACCATTCCCCTCTTCTTGTGGAAACCTCTACATCCTATTGGCGGTTGACTATGTGTCGAGAAGAGTAGAGGAAATCGCCTCTCCTACAAATGATGCCAAGGTGGTGGTGCGGTTCTTTAACCGAGTGATCTTCCCTAGGTTTGGAACACCAAGGGTGATCATAAGTGATGGAGGAAAGCACTTCACGAATAGGAATTTTGGGGCACTTTTGGCTAAGTATGGGGTGACTCATAAGGTGGCAACACCTTACCATCCCCAAACTAGTGGCCAAGTGGAGATCTCCAACCGGGAGATAAAGGGAATTCTTGAGAAGACGGTTTCTAGGACGAGAAAGGATTGGGCTATGAAGCTCGATGATGCTTTGTGGGCTTATAGAACCGCTTTCAAGACACCAATTGGCACCACTCCCTACAAGCTAGTCTATGACAAGTCTTGCCACCTTCCGGTAGAGATGGAGCATAGAGCATATTGGGCCATTAAGTGGCTAAATTTTGACCTCAAGGAGGCCGGTGAGAAAAGATTTCTTGATATGAACGCCCTTGAGGAGATCCGGTTGGATGCCTATGAAAACGCCCGGATCTACAAAGAAAGGACCAAACGTTGGCATGACAAGTGTCTCATCCCGAAGGAGTTGAGTGAAGGCGACCTTGTCCTTCTCTTCAACTCAAGGCTCCGGCTCTTCCCCGGAAAGCTAAAGTCGAGGTGGACCAGTCCTTATATAGTGAAGAAGATCTTTCCCCATGGAGCGGTTGAGATAGGAGGGGAGCATTGTGGAGACTTTAAGGTGAATGGGCACCGGTTGAAGAAGTATATCCTGGGAGCTCCGGTGGACATGATTGTCCCACTTCACCTTGAGTGAGACACCCCCGAGTTTGGTCAAGCTAATGACCTTAAAGAAGCGCTTGATGGGAGGCAACCCATTGATAACGTTTTCCCCTTTTCGTTTTTGTTTTTGTTTTTGATTTTTCTGTTTTTGTGTGTTTGGTGTGCTTTGTGTGTGTGCTAGAGTCTTGGTAGCATGGAAGCCTTGCATGGCATGTTGATGATGATGATGAGTCCCTCATCAATTATGGGTGGAGCGGACACGGAACTTGGACGGCTAGCGGTGCCTAGTGCGGGTCCCAACGCCATAACGATCACTTTGAGCTCTCTACCATCGTTGATAGGATCATCCACCATCACTCCACTTGAATGATACCAAATACCAAAGCAAACCATTTGTACATTGTGAGAACCCTCTTTCACTCTTCTTTACTTCATTTACACATTGGGGACAATGTGTTTCTAAGTATAGGGTGGGGTTTGCATGATCTTTTGCATGATTAGCATCTAGGATAGTTTAATATTGTCACATGTTTTGCATTGTACATACACATTTCGAAAAAATCCAAAAAAAAAAATTAGAAAATTTTAAAAATTTTAGTGCTTCTAAGTTTGGGGATGACCTTCATGATGAAATTGTCTTGTGAATTGGCTATGGATGGCCTTGTGTGTTGAATAAATGAATGCATATGTGGACTTGAAGTACTTCTCTTGAATCCCATGAATGGATTATGATCATGATGTTTGTGTTGATTGAATTGAGGATTGAAAGTCGAAATTACATGCTAGTTCTTGCACATCATCTAGGAATGATTAAGGCAATTCATCTTTCTCTACTTCTCATCTTGATCATGTTGTTTGAGCACCTCAATTGATATAAATTTGACCTCTTTTGACCCATCCGGGAATAGGAGCATGTTAGTGTGTTAAGTGTATAAAAATCAAGTGTGGGGTGAAGTTGTTGATGAAAGAATGTTATGAGTGAAGTGCTGAATTTGTTGTGAAAAGTGTAGAAAAAAATATAGGTTTGGGGACGTTGGTTTAAATGACGAGTAACTCGACACCATTCACATAATCAGGTGTTTGTGCCTTGCCAAAGTCAAATAAACCGATAGTCCTAACGAGCTTTGGTATGTGTGCCCGGTGTGGATGCACCTCAAAAAATAAAAAAGCCCGAGGACGGCTAATCACCAAGGTTTCGGCTTTTGTACACCAATGTCATTGTCTCAAAAATAAAGTAAACGAAAAGAAAAGAAAGAAAAAAATGGAGAAAATATACACTTGTGGGAAGTTGATCCAAGACAAAATTGTGGAGTTAGTTCCATTCCCGAATTAGCATCACATAACCTAGAAAAATTCCCACCTAATGACAACGTTTCTTAGCCTTTTATTTCACAAGCCCTTGTGACCTATTTGCATGTGTGTAAGACTTAGTGATCTAGATTGGATATGCTCATGATCATCTTGACTTCTTCATTTTTACATTTCATGCATGCTTTCGAGTTAAGTACAATTGCCTTTCCGTGCCTTCATTTATTTGATACATGATTGCTTGTCCATTTGCCATGAAACATGACTATGAAGGTGATCCAATATTAGAAGCACAACTCCAAAAATATTTTGTTTTCTGCATGCATAAATCATGTCATCTCTTAGTCTATAGTTGGGGACTTGCTCGGGGACGAGCAAACCTTAAGTATGGGGTATTTTTGATAACACGATTTATGACTTAGGATTAGGCACTCATTTAGATAGTTTTTCCGCTCATTCATGCATGGTTTGCACTAGTTCGTGACGGTTTGCACTCAATTCATGTATTTTGTCGAGATAGACGTCTACACGGACTTTTGCATGCTTTGTAGGTATTTTTAGAGATTTAGGAGCTTATTCGATACATTTGAGGATCGTTCCTCGAGATGACACGCCTTCGGACTCATTGGAATGCAAGCTAGGGGCTAAGGAGGACTCATGGGACCTTCTTGTTGCATGCCATGCACCAAATCGTGACTTAATGATCCAAAACAAGCTGAGGCATTAAAACCACAGCCACTAGGACTTCCACGGGCGTGGAAATGGGCCGTGGTTTTTGCCAGACGGTTGTGATAGCTGTGCCACGATCTTCATGGCCGACTCTTGCAAATTTGTAGGATAAAAGGTGGTCCTGCAAGGCTGAAAGGAGAGACCCCTCACTCCCATTCTCTCCCACACTCTCAACAACAATATTCTCTCATTTGGAACATTGGATTAGAGCTACTCTTGGAGGAGAAGAAAAGCTTCCATTGGAGAAGAAGAGAAGAACACACCATTCTTAGTTTTTGATAGTTTTGAGTGAGTTTTGTGAAGACGTTTTTGCAAGGTCTTGTAAGAATCGATTGAACCTTCTTTTGAAGGGTTGTAAGTCTTTCTTAAACTCATATTCAGCTTGGTTTTCTTTGTTCTACTTGTTCATCTCTTTCTCTTCATTTTCTTGCTAATGTTAGCCATGATTTTATGCTTGATGACTTTGATTGTGATGATGCATGTTGTTGGCCAAATAGATGCGATTCTAGGGTAAGGGAAAGATGGTTATGGCTTGGACTATGATAGAATAGACTTAAATGTATGCTTGGATGATTCGTTTGATTGAACCTAGTCACTGTTAGAAACCACGGTTTGTTCTAGACAAACCACGGCCGTGGATCTTGATGAACACCCCGTGATTTTGATTAACTTGCTTGTAATGATAAATCCAAGTGTTAGGTTGTTAGATTGTTGAAATCCTAGTGTTTGTTGAGTTAAATCTATCCTAGGGTGACCTAGTGTTAGCAACTAAGTGTTAGAAGAGACCTACCCGGTGATTCTTGCTCTTAGATACCGAAGATGACAAACTCTAGGTAGTAGTGAGCCTCATAAGCCGCTATTGGACTGAGTGTGCTAGGATAGTTGTTTAGGACTTGCCTTCCCGAGACTTACCCGTTAAGGAGAGGTTAGATCCCTAGATAGCCATCCGGTTTGTGTAGAATTCCTATCCTTAGGCTCTTTGAGACTTACCCGGTGATGAGACCTTAGGAGCGGACTAGTGGACCATGATACCTACCCGGTGATTGATCCCAATCTAGAAACGCTCACTCCCAACATACTATAGTTGATCCAATGAATGATTAGATAGCTTGAGTCCTATGCCATAACCAGAATTTCCAATCCCTAGAATCCGCTTTTCTCCCTTTGATTACATATTTCGTATTTGCTTGTTTACTTCTGGTGTTAGTTTAGTTGATTGTTGATTTTGCATGATTTGTGATCTTTGATTGATCACCTAAAAACCAAACCAAAAACATTGAGATTTTCATTTCTTTATTCCTTTCTCTTTTCCTATCCTAGATCTTCACTATCCTTAGTCACTAATTGATTCAATCTCACCTCAGTCTTTGTTTTCGACCTCGGAATATAATCCCTACTACAAAACGTCCCGTACACTACGGGTTCGCTAGGAGTTAGGAGAAATATATCGAGTATAAATTTAAGGCTTTTTGCGTGTCATGTTCTTAGCGTAACAAGTTTTTGGTTCAATGCAAGCCTAGGATGAGACTTACCCGGTAGTTCCTTTGTTTGTTTACCCATGATCATAAGTGCAGGTAATAAATGTTTTTCCTTTATTGGGGTTTGAGTGTGCCTTCATTCCATCTTTGTGAGTTAGCCTGAGAATTACCCGGTAAAGGTTGATTCTATTCCCTTAGTTGGTGTGTTGGTTTGAGATTATAATTCATTTCCTTAGTACCTTGAGACTTACCCGGTGATCTATTCCGCTTTAGTAACACCTTCCCTTTGCAAAACCTCAGCTTTGTCCGCTTATCTTGAGATCTTGAGTTGGAACCACAACTAGATGCTTTAATCTCTAGAATTTGCATATTTCCTTTAATTGACTTTATTATCATCTTTGAATGCTTTAATCCCTTTTGTGGTTATTAGTTACATTGACAACCTATACTTGCTTTATTTCACCTAACTCCCTGAGATCGACACCCAGGAATTCTTGCTTTTACTATAATTGGTCCATACAATTCGGGTTCGCATCCTTGTTTTAAGCATACTTCTTGGGTTATAAATTTAAAGCTTGCACACACCATTTGGAGCGAACAAGTTTTTGGCGTCGTTGCCGGGGACTTGGTCAAGACCGAGCCGGTTACGGGTGTCTTTCGGGGCTATTGCCCCTGTTACTACTAACCACTCTACTTGAGTGACTTTCGCAGGTTCTTCTATTTAGTTTTATACAAAGAACCCATGTTGGGAAGGAAATCGTTCCGTACGATCCCTAACCAGAAAAGACATATAAGAGACGCTTGAAAGAAGCGAAAATGGCCAATCAAGACGATCGCGATCTTGAGGCCGAACTGAAGGAGGCGACGGAACAGTTGGGCCTCAATAGGGAGGAATTGCAGCGTGAAAGGGAGGAAAATCGCACCAGAGCTGCAAAGATTGAAGGAGATATGGCTGAGTTACGAGCTCAGATCTTGCCTCGACCAGACCCTCGACCCAGGCAGGATCCCGCTCCAGCTGCCCCGGCCGAGATACTTCCACCTCGGATGCCAGTCCGAGATGTTCTTTTTGCAGGAATCCCACAGATCTAGGGTAGAGGATGGACCCAAACCAGCAAGTGATTATGAACTTCGACCGCAAGTTCTCTCCATGATCCACCGACGCCAGTTTGGAGGTTTAGAAAGGGAGTCTTCGCATCAACATTTACAAAACTATGAGATTTTGATGGAGACCTTGAAACCTTCAAGGGTGGAAAATAATAATTACAAGTTAAGGCCTTTTTACTTTTCTTTCAAAGACAGGGCGCTTACTTGGTACCAGTCTCTTCCTCCCGGAAAGATCAACACTTGGGAGGAGATGACGATGGAGTTCTTGACAAAATTCTTTCCCCTCTCCAAAACTTCTGAAATGAGAGGGAAGATCAATGCATTCATCATAAAGGACAAGGAGAGTTTGTCCAAGTCATGAGAAAGATTTAAAGATGTTCTTTTGGATTGCCCACATCATGGGATTCCAAAGATAGAGTTATTGGAGATTTACTTCAAGGGATTGGATGGAGCTACCCAATTCAGCCTTCAACTACTATCCGCCGGCACATTCATGGACATGCCGATTGACAAAGCTTGGGAATTCATTGAAAAAAAAGCTTTGCACATGGAGAAGTACTCGCACCAAGGAGCTGAGAATGGAGTTAAAAGAGTTAATTTCCAAGAAGCTCCATCAAATGATAATCAACTCATTTCCCTCAAGCATTATGTGAAGCAATTGAAGGATCTTTTGGTGGCTCACACCAAGAAGGAAGAGGAAGGATATCAAGACTCAAGCAACAATAATGGTTACCGGACAACAACAACAACAATGGTTCCCGAAACAACAACTACAACCACAATAGAGGGTCAAACAGCAATAATTGGAGGCCCAAGAATCAAAATCAAAATCCGGGTAACCCTTACTCTAACTCCAACTCGAATAATTCTTCTAATTCTTTCCTCTCTTCTTCTTCTTCTTCTTCTTCTACTCCATTGAAGAGCCAGGAGCCTGGATCAAGCTCTTCCCAGCCAGATAAGAAAGATGCAGTGCTGGAGGCTATCTTGATCAAGCTCAATGCTATGGAGACGTCCATGACTTCATTTTCGATGGCACAAAAAGCCTTAGAACAACAATTCTTTAATAAGGCGAATGAAGCGTCAAGAGACCCAAGGAAGCTCCCAGCAAGGACAGAGAGCAACCCCAAGGGACAGATCATGGCAATAACGACGAGAAATGGATTAAAAACAGCAGATCTAGTGCCTCGGTCGATGCCAGTGAAGAACACCTCGGTCCAGGTACAGACGAAGAACACTTCGGCCGAGGTACCAACCGAGGTGGAGCCTCAGAAAGCGGAGGAGAAATCTGAAGTTTATGTTCCACCTCCTGCATATAAACCACCACTTCCATTCCCCCAGTCAAGGGCCAAAGCACATCTAGACAAGCATTTTGGTAAGTTCCTTGACTTGATGAATAAATTGCATACTAATATCTCTTTCCTTGATGCTATTCTAGGGATGCCCGCCTATGGGAAGTTCTTAAAGGAGATTCTATCAAGGAAGAGGAAGCTGGAAGACTTTGGTGAAGTAAGGATGACATCTAAATCCTCGGAGCTCATTCAAATCATGAAGGAAAAGATGCCACCCAAGTTGAGAGATCCCGGCTCATTTTGCATTCCCTATCAAGTTGGGGATGTCACTTGTGAGGCATTATGTGATCCAGGAGCCAGCGTGAGCATCATTCTACCGGATATATGTGTGAAGATCGGACTTGGAGAGCCCAAGCCGGTGAAGATAAGGTTATACATGGCGGACCGCTGCATTACCCATCCCGTGGGCATTTTGGAAGATGTTCTGGTTAAGTTAGGTAACTTCTATTTACCTATAGACTTTGTTGTTCTTGATATTCCCGGAGATTATCCAGTTCCTATCATTCTTGGGATCCTAGCAACTTCGGGTTGCAATGTGGATTGTAAGAACGCCAAGTTGCAATTCAACATTGGCGGTGATCAAGTTGAGTTTGCATTGCTTGCGGAAATGAAAGGAGAGCTGTTGGGAGATGATATCTTCAACATCTATGATGAAGAAGAATCAAGAGAATTGGTGAGCTCTATCCTTATTAATGATCCACTTGAGAGAGTTATTAGTTTTAGCTTAATGGAGGATGCTTCTTGTGATGCGGATATACGGAGCCTAAAGGCACTGGAAGAAGATCCAAGAGCTAAGATTGAGAAGCTAATCCAGGAGAAGAGAATCTCCAGTTTCGGTCCCAGTTGTAGTACCTCGACCGAGGCACTTTCTGGACCAAGCGAGGTGTTCTTGACTGAAGAACATCTCTGTCACCCACCCTGGACCTCAACCGAGGTCGAAAGCGAGATGATGTCAATTGAGACTTCTGAAGGTCCAGTTCTTCGATATAAATCTACTCCACTGGAAGAAGGAAGCAAGGATCCCCCTCAGAGAACACCCCCAGTTGTGGAGTTTAAACAACTTCCAAGTCACTTGAGGTATGTTTTCCTTGGACCGGATTCTACTTATCCCGTCATCGTTAGTGCTTCACTCTCCGAATCTGAATTATCTAAACTGATGCATGTTTTGAGAAAGCATCGAATGGCTTTGGGTTATACTATTGATGATCTTATTGGCATTAAGCCTTCTTTCTGCATGCATAGAATTCTAATGGAGGATGATCATAAGACTTCACGGGAACTTTAAAGACGGTTAAATCCGATCATGAAAGAGGTTGTGAAGAAAGAAATTCTTAAGTTGTTGGATGCAGGTATGATATTTCCTATCTCGGACAGCAAGTGGGTGAGCTCAGGTCATGTAGTTCCGAAGAAAGGAGGGATGACCGTTGTGACAAATAAGAACAACAAGTTAATTCTAACTAGGACCGTCACGGGCTGGTGGGTGTGCATCGATTATAGGAAGCTAAACGTGGCCACTCGGAAGGACCATTTTCCACTTCTCTTCATCGATCAAATGCTCGAACGGTTAGCCGAGCATTCACATGTTTGCTATTTAGATGGTTATAGTGGCTTCTTTCAGATTTCTATCCATCCGGATGATCAAGAGAAGACCACTTTCACTTGTCCATGGAGGACATTTTCTTATAGGAGGATGCCATTTGTATTGTGTAATGCACCCGCTACCTTCCAGCGATGCATGATGGATATCTTTTCCGAGTACATAGAGGAGATTATGGAGGAATGTCTTGAAACATTTTATATGATTAAGGAAGCGTTGATCTCCGCTCCCATTATCCAACCTCCGGATTGGACCTTGCCCTTTGAGATCATGTGTGATGCGAGTTATGTGGAGGTAGGAGCGGTGCTTGGACAAAAGAAGGATGGCCGGACCAACGCCATTTACTATGCTAGCAAGACGCTAGATGAAGCCCAATTGAACTACGCCACCACCGAAAAGGAGCTATTGACGGTTGTATATGCTTTTGAGAAATTTCGCTCTTACTTAGTAGGAGCGAAAGTTATTGTTTACACTGACCATGCAGCCATTCGTTACTTGCTTGCTAAGAAGGATGCTAAGCCACGTCTTATTCGATGGATTCTCTTCCTTCAAGAGTTTGACCTAGAGATCTGCGATAAGAAGGGATCCGAAAATTCTTTCACGGATCACCTCAGCCGGCTACCTCCCTCTTCACGCGAGAAGAACGAACCACCAAAGACGATTCATTCCCCGATGAGCACTTGCACTTGCTGGAATGTTTGATAGACTTCTTTATCTCGCCCTATGATGAAGGCGAAGTATGGGGTGAGGACACCTTCCAACATGTTTAGGGATTACGTACGGTCCAGCTAGCGACCTTAAACCAAGCTCTTCTTGGGAGGCAACCCAAGGTATTGCTTTCTTTTCCCTTTTTTAGTCTAGCTTTAGATAGTTTTCTTTTGCTTTGCTTTGCTTTGTTTTTGGCGTCCTAGACAGAAAACATGTACTTTCTAGGAAGGAACACAACTCAGGAGCAACACTGGAAGGACAGAAGCTCGAGGATTTGAAAAGACGGAGTTTGACTGAGACACATCTCGGTTGCAGTCACAGCATCTCGACCGAGATGATTCTTGAGCAACCGAGGCGACTAGGGTTGACAACAATCCACCTCGGTCTAGTCGACCTATGCCTCGGCCGAGGTGATTTTTGAGATCTGACAAGCAACCGAGGTGACCTATCAGAGAGAGAGAGAGAATGAGTTCTAGGTCTGATCGCCAGATAGTCCTGAGAGATGGATCCTCCCCTTCTTCTTCTTCTTCTCGACCTTCCATACCGGTGATATATGAGCGTCACTAGGCTGATTACGACCGCATCTATACGTGCCCTGTGATTGCGCCGCGTTTTTTTTACATCTCTGCTTTTGATTGTTTATATGTTGTTGATGATTTGAGACGGATGGTCTCAATGGTAGGGCTGCAGCAGTTTATGGAGATCAGAGCTCCAGCTTACCTCGAGCTTACATTGGAGTTCTTGAGTTTTGTGACTCACCTGCCTGCGGAGCAAGCCATCAAGTACCGGTTGTTGAACCGGAATTATTTAGTACCGATGGACCAGTGGAGAGAAGTCTTCGGCTTCCCGATCCCCACAGTTCTTGATTTCCCTTCTCGAGTTGTAGCTCGACAGTTCTGGGGACAGATAACTCATGTAGTTGAGCATACTGATAGGTGGAGACTTGGAGACTCCAAGGAGAGCATTATTTTCCACCTCGCTTTCAGACTCGCCCACCGTATATTAAGCGAGACACTTCTGGCGCGTACTGAGACGCCCTAGAAGGTTAGACAGGGGGAGATTTTGAGTTTATTTTGCATGGTGACTGGGGGTGTGCCTTATTTCGGTGCGATGCTAGCTGAGGATCTGCACCAGATCAAGGCTAAGGCGAGAGGGGACATTTGTTGTGGCGGCTTAGTGACCCTTATAGCTACAGTGATGGGGTTGGATTTGAGTGCCTGTACACTAGTGGCGGCTGCCAAGCCGCTAGGGCTACAGGAGATGATCCCCAGGAGAATTCTAGTTCCTCGTGGACTTACTACGCCATACGTGGCGATGCCTTGGGAGCAAACTGCCCCTCAGGGTATTAGATGGTCGTCTCAGTTCTCAGTCTACGACTCTCAGTACTGGTCCACTGCATGGATCCCTTACACTGAGGATGCTAGAGATGCAGCAACCCAGGCACATGAAGAGGATGAGGAGGATGATGGCGGTGCTGCCATGGAGACAGGGACGGATACAACCGGTCCCAGTGTACCAGTCGTCGATCTGGACGACGAGGAGACTGAGGAGGAGGCAGTTGCACCACCACCACGTCCTGCTAGGCGCAGAGTCCGCAGATTTAGAGATCCAACAGCACATCAGAGGATTGATGACCTCACCGATCATATGATCGACTCCTACGCCGCTCTGACAATAGATATCAGCGATCGTCTTGATGACTAGCGCCGAGAGATGGAGAGTCAGACACACCAAATGTTGGAGAGCCAGCACTACTAGCGCCGGATGATTGAGATCCAGTTCCAGCACATGATGGGAAATCCTTTTGATCCTTTCCAGCATCCGTACGTGCCATATCCACCACCACCACCAGCAGATGAGGACTAGAGCTTGCAAGGATTTCTTTTATTTATTTATTATGCAGCTCGGCTTATGTCCGGTGAGTAATTTTCTTTCAGACTTATTGTGACCCATTGGGACAATGTGTCCCAAGTGTGGGGTATTTGGATGTTTTTATATGACTTATGGGTATGCTTGTATGACTCGGTTCGGATATTTATGATTTTCTTTATGCTCTATGTGTTTATCTGACCAATCGAGGTGCAATACCTCGGTTGACTTAGAACATCTCGACCGAGGTGGTTTAACTGAAATAGTTTTCGAAACAATTTTTGTGCTTCTTATCTGGATATGACCTCAAAGAAGATTTTGTTTGCAGACTGGTTTTGAAATCTTTATATGTTTGAAAGGTTTTATGATATGTTTAAGTTGCTAAATGCTTTGTTTTAAATTTGTGGCATGTTTAATACTTTGTTTTTTTTATCAAAATTATGTTGAATTTGAAGGTTGACACCACATGATGAGTTCTCTCACTCTCTTTCTGGAAAGACCAAGGCAATTCATTCTCTTCTCTTCTTCTTCTTGATCATGCTTATCCCCTCATATACATATTTGCCTCCCTTTACCTATCCGGGAATTTGAAAGCAAGCAAATGAAAAGCAAGTGAAAGAAAAGTTGAGATATTGGCTGGAAGTTAGAGAGATACAAATAGGTTTGGGGAAGTCAATCATGATGATGAGTAACTCGGCACCATTCACATAGCCGGGTTTTTGTGTCTTGCCAAAGTCGGATTGAGCAATATTCCTAACGGGTCATGGTATGTGCATCAAGGTTTTGAGGCATCTCGAGAAATTGATGATTGCTGATTTCCTAGGCTTCGGTTATTGTGCACCTCTGTCCATGCATCCCAAAAAGTAAAAAAGTAAAATAAGCAAAGCTTATTGGTGGAAGATGTTGAAGTTCAAAGCAAGTGAAGTAAAGATCCTTTTCCCGGATTCTAGCACCACATTCCTTTAATACATCTCACCCTCACACGTTTCTTGATCTCTTTTGTAAGCCCTTGAGACCTCGAGCTTGTTAATTGGCTTGGTGGTTTAAACTGGATTATACATGATTAATTTCGATAATTATGGTTTATTATGCATTCTACAATTTTATGCAAAGATGAACAACTTTCTTATATTTATAAAATTTTTTGATCATATTTTGATTTTAAATTCCATGAAGCATTCTCTTAGAGTGATCTATGATTGAAGTACACCACTAAAAATGTTTTGAAATACTTTTCGTTGATCTTTCTGACATATAATCCATTCTATCTAATACTTAAGATTAGGAACTTGTTTGGGGACAAGCAAGGGACAAGTATGGGGTATTTTGATAGCATGTATTATAGTCTATATTTTGGGACCTGGTTAGACGTTTTATCTTCAATAATATGCGTGTTTGAATGTATATTTTATGATTATATTGTCATTTCATCTACCTTTGCGGGAATCGAGGTCTACACCAAGTTTCGTTGTAATTGTAGGTAAAATGGCACGTTTTGCATAAAAAAGGAGCTAAGGAGCAAATGAGTCATTGGAGCTACATTCAGGAGCTTAAAGAGGAGCTCAGGAAGCAAGGAATTCACAAAGAAGATTTACTTTGGACCAGATTTGAGAGATTTCACCTTCAGCTGAGAGTCACCTAGGTTGACCACAGAGTCACCTACACCGAGGTGATCTAGAGGAGCGCCCCGACCGAGGCGAACACCCTGGACGCGGCGAGATATATTTTATTTGGCTGAGATCTTTTATTTTTGGAAGGAGAGATCTTATATTTTGGGCTAGATTTCTGGAAGGAAGATCATATATTCTGGAGATCTATTTTAGAGATATGGATATATTTTATTAGGATATTATCTTTTTAAGATATTATTATCTTTGGAAGATAATTCTCCTATATAAAGGATTGGATTTTCCACAAATTCAAACATGCTTAGAGGCTGGGAGCATCCAGCAATTAAGGGATTTTCTGGAGTTTTGAAGGAAGCTTGCAGGAAGTTTAAAGATTGAAGGGAGGAAGTTCATAGCTTGTTATAGCTTTTTAAGGGGATTTGTAAGAATTCCTTAGATTCCCTTTTGTTTTATTGTCTTGTTGGATTTGTGATCCAAGGAACGCTGATTTGTTTGATATTTGATTCAATTATTGAAGCGTTGTTCTTAAGGTTTTTTTTTTCAAATATTCATTCTCTTCCCATATATTTGATTATTGCTTTCATGATGATGAGTGCCTAATTTCTTTGTGCGATTCTAGGGTGATTGGATGAAAGTAGTGGGAAAAACAATGATCGAATAATCTTAATCCCAGTAGGACCCTGAAAGCTCGAGTCTTTATCCTTAACACTAGAACATCTCGTTCAGTCGATGAACATCTCAGCCGGGGTGGAACTTGACTGACCGAGATGACCCTTTCTGATCCGAAACTGAGAGTTAAGTGATAGAGTTTGCCAAATCCTATTCTTATTACACCTTTCCTGGTTCAATGCAAGCCTAGGATGAGACTTACCCGGTAATTCCTTTGTTTGTTTACCCATGATCATAAGTGTAGGTAATAAAGTTTTATCCTTTATTGGGGTTTGGTTGTGCCTTCATTCCATCTTTGTGAGTTAGCCTGAGACTTACCAGGTAAAGGTTGATTATATTCCCTTAATTGGTTTGTTGGTTTGAGATTATAATTCCTTTCCTTAGTACCTTGAGACTTACCCGGTGATAGGTTCTTTGGCCTGGGATTGTGAGTAATGAGACTTACCCGGTGATCTATTCCGCTTTAGTAACACCTTGCCTTTGTAAAACCTCAGCTTTGTCCGCTTATCTCAAGATCTTGAGTTGGAACCACAACTAGATGTTTAATCTCTAGAATTTGCATATCTTCTTTAATTGACTTTATTATAATCTTTGATTGCTTTAATCGCTTTTGTGGTTATTAGTTACATTGACAACCTATACTTGCTTTGTTTCACCTAAGTCCCTGAGATCGACACCCCGGAATTCTTGCTTTTACTATAATTGATCCGTACACTGCGGGTTCGCATCCTTGTTTTTAAGCATACTTCTTGGGTTATAAATTTAAAGCTTGCACACACCATTTGGAGCGAATAGTGATCTTTGATTGATCACCACAAAACCAATCCAAAAACATTGAGATTTTCATTTCTTTATTTCTTTCTCCTTTCTTAGCCTAGATCTACACCATTCTTTGTCACTAATTGATTCAATTTCACCTTAGTCTTTGTGTTCGACCTCGGAATACTATACTTACTACAAAACGACACATACACTGTGGGTTCGCTTGGAGTTAGGAAAAGTATATCGAGTTATAAATTTAAGACTTTTGCATGTCATGTTTCTAGCGTAACACCTCTCCTTCAACATAGGAGAAGAGAATATTAAGTTCAAGCTATCCACAATGATGAAAGGGCCAGCCCTTGGTGAAGATGTCTTCAACATCGTTGAGCAAGAGGAATGTAGAGAAGTTGTGAGCTCCATCTTGATCAAGGACCCTCTTGAGAAGGTTCTTAGCTTGAGTTTGATGGAGGAAGGAGTTGAGGGTGATTGCAATGAAGAAATCCAAGCTTTGGATGGATTGGAAAAGGAGACAAGTGCTGAATTTGAAGTGCACGAAGGTGTGCTTAATCACTGTAGGAACCACGGCCTGGCACCAGAAACCACGGCCGTAATTTTACCGGTGGAACTCTTTGTAATGTCCAGAAGTGCCAGCTCTTCCAATTCCACGCCCGTGGTTGTGCCAGAGGTTGTGGTTTTGCCCGTGGTTTCCCCAGAAAATGCCTTAGTTGTTGATCAAGCTTCAAGGAGTCTTGGAGAGTCTTCCATGGCTTTGGAATCATCTCAAACTACATTGTATGGAGCGTCTCCAACCGATAAAGGTCCTCCTAAACTTGATCTTAAGCCTCTCCCTTCTCATTTAAAGTATGCTTTCCTTGGTGTAAATTCTACATATCCGGTGATTGTGAATGCATCTTTGAATGATGAGCTTGATAGGTTGTTGCATGAATTGAAATTGCATAGGAGAGATATTGGATACGCCATTGATGACTTAGTTGGCATTAAACCTTCCTTGTGTATGCATAAAACCTTGATGGAAGAGAATCATAAACCTTCAATTGAACCTCAAAGAAGATTGAACCCTATAATGAAAGAGGTAGTCAAGAAGGAGATCCTTAAGTTGCTAGATGCGGTAATCATTTTCCCGATTTCGGATAGTAAATGGGTTAGTCCCGTTCATGTTGTTCCTAAGAAGGGTGGTATGACCTTAGTAACTAATGAGAACAATGAACTAATCCCTACTAGGACGTTACGGGGTGGAGAATGTCTATTGACTATAGGAAGCTTAATGTTGCCTCTAGGAAAGATCACTTCCCTCTTCCCTTTATTGACCAAATGCTAGAGAGATTAGCTCAACCTTCACACTTTTGTTACTTAGATGGCTATAGTGGGTTTTTCCAAATCCCTATTCACTCGGATGACCAAGAGAAAACAACATTTTCATGTCCTTGGGGAACATTTGCATATAGGAGAATGCCGTTTGGGTTGTGTAATGCACCCGCCTCCTTTCAAAGGTGTATGATGGCTATTTTTTTTGAATATATTGAGAACGTTATGGAAGTGTTTATGGATGATTTCTCGGTGTATGGATCTTCATTTGATGATTGCTTGGCTAACTTGTCTTTGGTGTTGAAGAGATGTGAGGAAACTAACCTTGTCTTGAATTGGGAGAAATGCCACTTCATGGTGAGTGAAGGTATTGTGTTGGGACACTTGGTTTCCCAATGAGGCATTGAGGTTGATAAAGCAAAGATAGAAACGATAGAGAAGTTGCCACCACCTACCTCGGTGAAGGGGGTAAGGATTTTCTTAGGGCATGCCGGTTTTTACCGGAGGTTTATAAAAGATTTCTCTAAAATTTCTAAGCCTCTCAGTAACCTACTAATGAAAGATGTTGAGTTTGGTTTCCCAACGAGGCATTGAGGTTGATAGAGCAAAGATAGAAACAATAGTTGGCACACATCATTTAGGATGGCTCCTTATGCGGCTTTATACGGACAAAGATGTCGTACACCGTTGTGTTGGGACGAGCCGACTAGTTCTAGCGGTGTAGCACCTGAGCAGATATAAGATATCATGGCTCGAGTAGCAGTGATCCGTGAGCGGATGTTAGCAGTGTAGAGTCGGTAGAAGTCTTATGCAGATAAGAGGCACAAACCTCTAGAGTTCACAATCAGAGCTCAGGTTTGGTTGAGAGTATCTCTTACACGAGGCGTTAGACGTTTCAGCGTCAAGGGGAAGCTGAGCCCCAGATATGTCGGACCGTTCCAGATTCTTGAGCAAGTTGGAGAGGCAGCATACAGACTTGCTTTGTCACCAAGACTCGAGGGTGTTCACCTAGTCTTCCACGTGTCTCCGCTACGGGAGTACATACTAAACCTGAGACACATTGTCAGCCATGAGGATCTAGTGATCGATCCAGACCAAACGTTCTTAGAGCACCCGGTGGCTGCCTTGGAGCGTAGTACGAGACACTTGTGTTCGAAGAACATACGATGATGAAGATTCAATGGTCGATACGAGGAGCATATGAGGCGACTTGGGAGACAGAGGATAGTATCCTGAGGAACTATCCGGAGTTTTACGCTGAGTTGGATGCACATTTAGCATAGTCGTTTTGTTCCAGTTTTCAGTTGCGTTGAGTACGCTTTTTGTAACGTTTTGAGTTACGTGCCCCGTGTGGCAATACATGAGTTCTGTTTAGTTCTGCGTGTTGTTATGTGTTGGTTTGGGCTTTTGCAAGTTTCGGGACGAAAATTATTTTTAGGAGGATTTGATGAAGATCCCATTTTTTTACCTTCACCACCCCCGTAGTGACAAGGGGCCGCCCCTATGGTCGGCCCCCCTACGATTGAGGCGATCCGCCCATGCGGATGCGCTGTAGATCGCGTCCGATCGGTTTTCATTAGCTTTATCTTCCTTCCATAGATAGAATATCCGATCTTCTATCTTATGGGCCGGTTTCCTTATCTTCTTTCTAACCCTAGATATCATTTCCATCTATCTTTTCCGCCTCTCCTATATATTCCCGTCTTTTCTTCTTTTCCCCGTTTCTTTGTTACGTCTTCTTCAACCCTAGAGTGATGCAGCCTTGCCCCCTATGTTCTTGCTGAACGTGTAAGTTCTTCCTCCCTTTCTCTTCATCACGTTCATGTGTTGCTGCACCTTCCTTCTCTTTTTTTTTTCGTTTCCCGCTTCGTTTCCTCTTTTCCTCTTCTCCAAGAATCAAGTTTGATCCTTGATTCTTGTGAAGTATTCCGTTGATGATACTTTGATGTTCACAGGCTCCCTTGGTTGAGTTGTGACGTGGTTGTGTGTTGAGAAGAGCAAGTTTTGGCCTTTGTTGCGGTCCTTGCTGTCGAAGGAGTCGACAACGCTTCTGCACTGAAAACCGCCCCCGTGCCTCTGCTGTGCCGCCCCTGCGTCTGTCCAACTGCCCCTGCGGTTTCCTCTACAGTAACTCCCGTTCTTGTGAGTTGCTTCCTTCCTCCCTTTCTCGTTTTTTTCCTTGTTCGTTCTGGTTATTCCTTGACCCTTGGGTGTGTTGTAAGACTAAGGTTGAGCCCTTAGTTTGTGGAGATCTCTTAGAGATCATTAGGACTAAAAGTTATAGACTTCTAGCAACCATTTCGTTCCTGATTCGTGATGCTTGTGTGAACTGGCTTTCCTTGCTCCTTTCCTGAGGGAAACTTAGTCTTTTCTGAGTTGTTTGCTGAGTTGTAGATTACCTTCGAGTGAGGTAAGTCCTTTGGACTTACTTAGCTTCATTCCGCATATTGGTTTGAGTGTTTTGGCTTGTTTGTGTTGTTTATCATGTTATATAACGGATAACCGGAATAGGATTCACCCTTTATAACCTTAACTGGCCCAAGTGTATGATATTCGGGCGGTGACCACTTGTCTAGTTCTACAGGACACTAGAATGTGCTCTTGCAACCCAGGCTCGTAGCTGACAGATAGTACTAATCTATTCCTATTGGTAGACGGAAGCGGAGGCGAGTTTCGAGAGATTCTCGTGTGACAAAAGAAGTTGAATTAGTAATGGATAATTTAATGAAAAATAATAACCGGTTATGTGCAAGCATGCTATGAGTTTACTTTATCTTATGTGTGTTTGTACCTTTACGTTCTCTCCGATATCTAGAATGTTAGCTAACGGTTTATACCGTCGTTGTAGATGTTCCGCAGGTTTAGGATGCTGCTGAGTGATCCGGATGGTGTAGTTAGCCGGGTTTCCGGTACATTATAGGACGGGATCGGGTTTATGTTTATGTTGTTGTTTTTCGTTTTGTTTTGAACTCGGATGCGAGTCTTTTACACTTTCTTTTGTTTAAATCTTTTGTTTTATATTGAGTTGTGGTTTTCATTTGTTTGTGCCTTGTTGTAAGATTTGTTATGTTGTTGCTACTCTGAGGGTCGGGACCAATTGTGAGGTCCTAGTCCGTAGCGCTTTGAGTTTCCATAATTTGGGGTGTTACAATTTCCCCTCCTAAACATCCTTGACTTTCCTCTTTATGACAGCTATTCATGGCATAATATACCCCTTGATAGCTGAATATGCCCAAGTTAACGGTTGTTCCTCTCCCTCCTTCAATTGTATATGAAAGGAAACAACCTCATTGTAGCTTTCTTCTTCATCCATGCGTGCATACAACAAGCCTTCTCTTTCCTCCTCAATTCCTACGTGAAAGATGAACAACCAACTAGCCTCTACCTTGTTAACGTAAGACGACCAACCGCCCTCTTCCTTGCTCACGCTAGATAACCAAACAACCTCTCCTTTCTCACAGACAAGCAACAACTCTCTCCCTCCCTCACACTAGACAATAACAGCAGGCCTCATCTTTGCGCACATAGAACCAACAACCTTCTCCCTCTCCTCTCATTCACTCGTATATAACAACAACGGACCAAGGGACTGCACAGGCTCGTCGTGCACAACAGCCAACGTCCAACCAACGCCAAGAGCTCTCGCTTTCCCCTCGGATACGTAGAAACGATGTTCCTTGTGTCTCCCTCCTAGGTCGTTCGAGCAAGCCCGCACCAAGAACGCTTTTCTCCTTGGATACGTTAAGCAGCAACCTTCATCGTTCCCTTGTCGAGCCTTGTTATAGAGTAAGATCAACACCCCTCTCCTTCTTTACTTCCCTCTATTTTCACATGTTAATAGGTGCCTATAATTTGTCTTAAACTTACATAGAAAGCTAGCAAGAAAAGATTCATCAAACAACTAAATTTTCGAATTTCCAAAGTCATCGATCAACCAACTTTGGAACCCTATTTGAGTATGAAAGACTCATCCTTTTTGGCTAAATTTTTTATATGTCGTAGTTTGGATAATATAGTAAATCGTATCAAAATTTGAGAAAGGTTCAGAGAGTAGTTTAGAAGTTATGAGTTTGCAAAGTTGAGACCTAAAGTTGATTTCTCGAAGGAGAAATATTCTAAGTATGCAAAAACTGTTTATTGATGCAGTTTTTAGATCCAAATATGATCGGGTTTGACTATTTTGATAAACTTGAAATTTTGAAAGCTAAGGTTATAGTCTAGATACTATAGTTCACCATGGTTGAATATGAGAGATCCAACGGTTGGATCCTGAGATATGATTTTATGAAGTTAGACGAAAACTAATTTGAGTGATAGTTATACTGAAATTTCTCGAAGTATTGGAATGCTCTTATAGAGGCAACTTTGTGAATTTGTATAGTATTGGTAGATGGGATTTTATGAGTTTTGTTTAATGTATATGAGGTATATATGTCATAGTATTACTTGATATTTTTCTTAGAATTTTTAGAAGTTAGTTGGAGACAATAATTTTAGACCAAACTTACCTAGTTTTGAGATGTAAGGTGAGATTTATTAGGGAGTTAGAAAGTTTGAAAAAACTTTTAAACTCATTAGATTTCCTTGTTTAAGGGTTATAGCATGTCCTTGAACATTAGTTAGAGGTTTATGAACCTTCTTAGAGCCATTAGGGTTTTCAGAATAATCAGGGGTAAAATTGACTTTTCATAAAATAGGTCAGTTTGGTATATATTCCCAAAATGTCATCGTCATCCGAGAAGTTAGAATATTGTAGATGATGGATATGTTATATTGATACAAGTTCCTCTTATAACTAGGCGGTCGATATCATACACGTACTAGATCGAGTGTTAGCATTATCTGAACTTTGACTCGATACAAGTAAGTCCTTTGGGCTTACTTAACTAGATTTTTTATATTGGCGTGGAATATGATACTGGTGTGTGAATTGTATGCCTCATAATCATAACTTGAATAGGACGACGTTATTGATTATTGAGACACAAATGTATGTATAACGGGTCATGGCATACTTCCCAACTCTGACATGAGACTAGGAGGTTCGACTTACCAAGACATGGTATACCGAAATATGTCTCGAACCACTCTTGTTGGTATACAGGGACGGAGACAAGGGTCACGGGACTCCTCGTGCCATAAAAATAAGTTGAACTTATAAGTGAACCACTTAAAAACATAATAACCGGATTATGTGCGAGCATATTGTGTGTTTACTTTTCAGTATTTATATGTGTTTGTGCTATTTTAGTACCTTCCGATATCTTAGAATTTTTAGCTAACGGTTTTACTGTTATGTTATTAGACTTCTTGTAGGTTAAGGAAGTTGCAGAGTGAACCGGAGCAAATGATCAGTCAGGTCCACCTACTCATATAGATTGGGAAGGGGGTTGTCACTCCAATTTTTGCATGCATATAAGAGACTAATATTTTTAGGATTTTATTAATGGATAATTTTGGTTACTAGACCTTTTTGAAAAACTATAGTAGTAACTAGGCTTTTTAATGTTTCAATTAAGTAAATATACCCCAACCTTTTGTATTTATTCTCAAATTCTACACACTCTTCTCTCAAGGGATACATTTACTAAACACAAAACTAGAAAAAACCTAGTAAACCAAATTGTTTCTTTATATTAAATACGTCTCATAAGGATGTCATATTCTATACATTCATATCATTATTTGTTATTAGTTTTCTATTCGATTTATTTACATTTGTGTCTTGTTTTAAGATCTAGTGAAAATGTTTTAGACTAAGATTGGAACCCATTGTGAGGTCATAACCCGTAACACCCCTAGTTTTTAAATTTTGGAATGTTACACACTTCAACTTGATGAAAATTATATAATCTCAAGATATCTTGTTATTGTTAGAGCTTAGTAAGATTTATCAAATATGTTGAGGTGATTTCTAAGAGAAGGATTTACGTTGTAATTATCCGAGTATATGTATGTATATATATATATATATATTATAAATGGTTCGGGTTAAAAAAAATTCTTATGGTAAGGTTTAATAACATGTATCAGCCATAGGATTAATAACCTAATATCGTTGCTACCTTGTAGGATTAGAAATATCGTAATTTCCGTAAGTCACAATATGAACATTATTACCTAATTAAAAATTAGAGGCACCACCATCGTCGTAACAACAAGAACGTTTGAGCAACATGTTCTTAACTAAGTAATCGATTTCAGTCGTAACAATGGAAAAAGTTTGTATTCCAAACTTTTTTCTATAATAAAACATGCATATGTACATTCTTCTCGTGCTTTGTTAGTTTTAACATCAAATAATTGAAAACATTGTTGTTATCATGAACTCGTGATAATGCTTGTGAAAAAATTTATTAACTCATGCACATCTTGGATTATATACTCGTGTGTATTCTTGTATGTATATTTTATTTCAAGGTCCTGTGTTCTTTTAATCATCACCTAAATGTTAAAGAAACATGCATGTCTTGGAGTAAATACTCGTGTTCAAATGCAAATTTATGTTTAACAATTGTTCAAATATAAATGTATTTGTTCAATAAAAAATTGTTCAACTTTATTCGTAATTGTTCAAATATGTTGATTGTTTGACTATATTGAACAATGTTCAACTATTTCACCAATTGTTCAACTATATTCGAAATTGTTCGAATATATAACTAATTGTTCAAATGTTAACTTATATGTTCAATTGTTCAAATAAATATTTGTTCACGTATATGACAAGTGTTAATTAATTTCGCTAAAGCAAAACATTGAGGGTTGTGAGTATTTCCCACTTTTAACCCTAAGGCCCTTTCTATATGATCAAAATCATATATATATATATATATATATATATATATATATATATATATATATATATATATATATATATATATTTGATAATGATCGAAGAAGAACATGTTTTACAATAAAAAATAAGAACAATTATAGATCGTCAAATCAATACACGGATGGCTTGGATTTAACGACAAAATAAGGCAAGATTCAATTCATATTATCATAGTCTCGTGCTTATGGAAAAAAAAATATACACGATATGTTTATATGGAAACAAATATCTTATTCTATAATTAATGTTATACGGATAACAAATCTATGTTCATATACACGGATATAGTCTCGTGCATATGAAAATTTATGTATATAGTCGCGATGCATTCTATATAGTGGAATTATAGTCGTGCATGCTTTATGTAGTCGTGCATCGATTAACTTGTGCATAAGAATATAGTCGTGCATGTAATGTTAACGTGTGCTACTAACTAGCACTACTTGTGCATGTATATTTTAAAAATAGATTTGTGCATGTAATTTGAGCCTGCACACGCTAACTAACACTACTAACTTAAACTTAATCGTGTATAATTTGAACATGCACTAGCTACTAACACTACTAACTTAAACGTATGTAATTTGAATGTGCACTAGTACTAGTAGTAGCGCTAGTAACTAAAAATGTGTGTATGAAGTAGTGTATATTAAAGGTTAAGTCGTGCATGTACATATATATGTTACTTCTAACACCATGAAAAATTAAAAATAATGAATATCTTAATCCATGTACTTAAGTTGACAATAAACACATTTATATTCTACATGGTAACCGTAAATGTATTTCCAAAAATACATATGTAGTTAATTAGTATACATAAATAAGAATGAATCATGAAGGTCGATTGTGTTTAATCATGTGGACAAGATGTGTTCTCATTTTTACCGGAAGTCATGTTCTTACTTGATCCTAACTATATATATATATATATATATATATATATAGGGTCCGGTTCCGGTGAGGAGGACTCTTACAGATAGGAATAAGGAGAGTTGGGGTGGTGACATGTGGCATGCCACATCACCGCTTTTTTTTTTCCAGATTTTCTTTTTTTAATAAAAATTGGTGTTCATATTTTTATAAATATGTGTTCATTTTTAAAAGAGTCGTTGTTCATACTTTATCAATAAATGTTCATTTTTTTCAACATTAACTGTTCATTTTAACATTAATTGTTCATTTTTGTATTTTTTTAAAAATATTTTTTTCGGATTTTTTAAAAAAAATTATGCTATTCTTTCAAATCGTGTTAATAAAATATGATGTTCATTTTTTTACAAGTATGTATTCATTTTTTTTTACATTTATGGTGTTTATAATATGCTATTCCATTTTTTTGAAAATTATACTTTTCTTTAAAATTATATTTATAATATTCAGAGATCGATTACATAAAAAATTGTGAAATCAAAGAGAATACAAGACGATTCAGGTTTTGTTTCTTCGAATTTTTACTCTCACTGTTTAGATTTTCATTCTTAAGGTTTATATTTCATTATGATTGATGTTTGTGTTCGAAATCAAATTTGTTTGAATCATTTTGTGTTTGATCAATTTGATTGAGAAACTACATGTATATACATATGTTGAGTTGGTTTAATAGCTCCAATTAAATAATCTATATGCTCCTTTTAGTGTGCACGCAATATGTTCGGCAAAATTCCTTATAGAAAAATAGTTTATAATATTACAGGAACAATGTCATAAAAAATATGAACACTGACGAATAAAAACATGAACAATGACGTATAAAAGTATGAACACTGATGACTTATCTATAACTTTGACACATATATAACATATTATGATCATCTTTTAACGTTTTGTGAGAGTTTTTTTTATTTTCTGTGGTTATATACTGTAAATGAACATCTATGCATTATAAAATGAACACAAAAGAATAAATGGACATGACATTTTTGATGAATAAAAATACTATGAACACCAATGTATAAAAACATGAACAGTGACATATAAAAGTATGAACACCGATGACTATTTTGAACGTAAGGGTATTTTTCCAGATTTTAAGTTAATTTACATAAATGCCATTAATGATGAGCGTGTGATAGCCCTTGATTTAAATTCATCCAATGGCTTACATCTCTCCTAATTCCTATCTACAAGCTCTCTCCTCACTTGAACTAAAATCTATATATATATATATATATATATATATATATATATATATATATATATATATATATATATATATATATATATATATACACACACTAGTCGAGCCGGGCGCCGTGCGCACGTGTCGGGATTTTCTTTCGGTGCATATATGCGGTAAATATATTGTAACACCCCAAATTCTGAGAATTCGGGAAGCTACTGGTTAGAACCTCACAATGGGACCCAACCTTAGTTTGACAACAATTTTACTAGGATCTTACAACAAGACACAAAAGTATTTAAAACATTTGAAAACTTTAAACAATATATACATGAAGAATATTTATCAGCCTTACAAAGCAAAGGAATCAAAATGACACATATGAAGAACAGAAGACATCCCCGTCCCCAACTAAATGAGTACGTGGACCCGACTGACCATTTCCTCCGGATCTCTCTACAACTGTCTTAACCTGCAAGGCATCTACAAGTGGTATAAAACCGTTAGCTAACATTCTATGCATAAGGATAAAGGTAAAAGCACAAACACACAACATACACAATCAACATGCAACACTCAATCCTTTTATTATCTTTAATTAAGTGATAGGTTATTACTAATGATACTTATTTTGTGACACGAGGGATTCCCAAACCTCGCCCCTGTCCCCGTTTACCAACGCAGAATGGTACTAATGCATCTGACCGTCTACCAGATTGGGCTGGTCGCAGGGAACCTCCTAGATTCTCGCAAGAGCTAGGAATATGATGTCACGACCCGTTATCATACACTTGGGTCAATTACGTAAATAATAAAGTCGGCCTAATCCGGTTTCGTTGTTTATCATAACTAACAAACACCACTCATACACATTACACTCATACAAGAAGCCAGCTAAGTAAGTCCGTGGACTTATAGAATTAAATCTCGACTCTCTTAATCACCACTCAATCGGTAACTGTAGCAATTCAGTAGCCTGTCAAAGGAGGCAAGTGTGTCAACACACTTTCTAGGTAATTAGAAGTCTAAGACTTCTAAGATAGTAGATCCTATTAGAACAAAATTTAATACAATACCAATTTATGGTAAAATGACTATTTTACCCTTGGTCCCGAAACTTCCAAAAAATCCATAATTCATGTCTAAACTCTTATTTGAGACTAAAAAGTCATATTCTAACTCCTAAAGATGAGTTTGGTTACAAACTGGCAATTTACCCATTTTTCCTATTTTCCGAAAGATCGTTAAGGTCCAACTTCGGCTTCAAATATGAAATTCGAATAAACTTATAAAAATTCAGAAATAATTCTCTAAATTATCTATGATATCCAATCTATTCATAGGAGCAAGAATTTCTTAAAACTGTTCAACTATCACTTCTACAAAAATCCTTAAAGTTGGCTACAACACTAAAAATGTCCTATACTTAGTCAATATTCACTACTGGAAAAACAGCTCAACTACTCTACTTTGGGACCTTATGACTTTTAATCCGACCGTTCATTTCTTTTTAAATTTTAACACAGTAAACTACATATATTCATCTATTACCTATTAAAAATTCAACGGTGGATCTTTAACCTAACTCTTTAACATTGATCTACAACAGTGACCATTTCCAACTTACAAACTGAGATTTAAAAAAAATGAGTTTCTCACTTCCATTTCTACTACTCAAATTTACAGCAATGACAACATTCCTATAGGTCTCTAGTTTGAATCCTGTTGTCAGCATATCTCATCTGTTACACTACCTAGAAGTCTCTAGTTCGATTCTTATGGAGAGCATTATCATATATACACAATCAACCTCTCCTAATATGGTCTAAGGAGGTGCGAAGAGGTCCTTACCACTCAGTTTGCACTGTCTGTCTTTTGTTGGTGTGTTGGCTGCAAACAGGCCCCCTAATTCCCACCAACGACGCTGCAAAAGGGAAGTGGTTGAGATGATGGAGCAAGGTAAGCAAGGGTCCAAGGTTAGATGGCTTACATGATTGCACTGGTTCTATGGCTTGTCAACAGGGGTTGTAGCTTCAGACTTGGACCGACTGCATCAGGAAAGGTGAGAGGTTCGTTCCGGTGGGATAGATCTTTGTAAATTGGGCACAAAGGAAGGGACGCAAGAGCCTTCAAGGTCTGTAAAAGAAGATGAAGACCGGAAGGTAGATGGCTCCTTACCCGGATGGACAGAGGGAAGACGAGTCTCGTTCGATCTGGCAGTGATTGGCTCTGATGAGGTTATAAGGGAGAGCTGGCCACTACGCGATCTTCACGTCTGTGTCAAGTCTGTGTAAGCTTCTCTCTCGCCTGGTTGTTGACAGTTAGGAGGGTTGATAATGTGCTGGAAAGCAGGAGCAGATAGGGGAAAGGGGAAAACAACGACTCACTTGCTCAGAAGATGTCGTGTGCAGAAGGCTGGGGAGACGTCCTAGGGTTTGGCGATCTGTAGAGAGCGCCCTAGTTCAGCAAGGTGACTCGGAAGAGAAACAAAACAATTCAAAAACGATGAATGCAGTCCAGAAGGAAAGAAGGGAGACCTTCTAGCGTCAATTCAGGCCGTTATTGTGCGATTTCTCCTCAGCCGTTACGTGAAGAAAGGAGGTGAGAAGGGAGATGTTGTTACGTGGGCTGAAGAGAAGATGAGGCCGGTTGTTCTGCTTCTCCTTGCTGGGATGGACACGCTGTTGGGCCGCACCCAATGGTAGTTATGCCGGTTGGATCAAAGCAGCGTTGGGCTGGCACCTGGCGTCTTTTGGGCACTGATAACACGATTTATGATGTTAGATTAGGCACTCATTTAGATAGTTTTCCCGCTCATTCATGCATGGTTTAGCACTAGTTCATGACGATTGCACTCAATTCATGTATTTTGTCGAGATAGACGTCTACACGGACTTTTGCGTGCTTTGTAGATATTTTAGGAGATTTAGGAGCTTAATCGATACATTTGAAGATCATTCCTCGAGATGACACACCTTCAGACTCATTGGGAAGCAAGTTAGGAGCTAAGGAGGACACATGGGACCTTGTTGGTGCATGCCATGCACCAAATTGTGGCTTAATGATCCAAAACAAGCTGAGGCACCAAAACCACGACCACTGGGACTTCCACGGGCGTGGAAATGGGCCGTGGTTTTCCCCAGACAGCTGTGACAGCTGTCCCATGATCTTCATGGCCGACTCTTGCAATTTGTTGAGGATATAAGGTGGTCCTGCAGGCTGTTAGAGAGAGACCTCACCACTCCATTCTCTCACACACTCTCAACAACACTTATTCTGTCATTGGAACAAAGAAATCTAAGCTGAATATGAAGACGTTTTGCAAGTGTTTGTAAGAAACGATTGAACCTTCTTCTGAAGGGTTGTCAGTCTTTCTTGAACTCATATTCAGCTTAGATTTCTTTGTTCTACTTGTTCATCTCTATTTCACTTCATCTACTTGCTATGGAAGCCATGAATGTATGCTTGTTGAGTTATATTGTTGAGATGCTTGTTGTTGGCTAGATATATGTGATTCTAGGGTAAGGAAGTGATGGTTATGGCTTGGACTATGATATGATGGATTTAGATGTACCTTAGGATGATTCGTTTGCTTGAACCGAGCTACTGTTGGAAACCATGGTTCGTTCTTGCCACTCCACGGCCGTGGAAAGGGATGAACAACCCGTGATTCTGACTAACTCGTTTGATTTGATGAATCTAAGTGCTATAATGTTAGATTGTTGAAATCCTAGTGTTTGTTGAGCTAAATCTATCCTAGGGTGACCTAGTGTAGCAACTAAGTGTTAGAAGAGACCTACCCAGTGATTCTTGCTCTTAGATACCGAAGATGACGAACTCTAGGTAGTAGTGAGCCTCACAAGCCGCTATTGGACTGAGTGTGCTAGGATAGGTGTTTAGGACTTGCCTTCCCGAGACTTACCCGGTAAGAAGAGGTTAGCTCCCTAGATAACCATCTGGTTTGTGTAGATATCCCTACCTTCGGCTCCTAGAGACTTACCCGGTGATAGGACCTTAGGAGCGGGATTAGTGGATCATGAGACCTACCCGGTGATTGACCCCACTTGAGAACATTCCTTCCCAACATACTATAGTTTATCCAAGGTTGATTAGAAGCTTGAGTCCTATGCCATAACCGGAATTTCCAACCCCTAGAATCCGCTTTTCTCCCTTTGATCTCATATCTCATGTTTTTCTTGCTTGTTTGTGTTGATTTGATAGATTGATAGTTTGATTTGCATCCTTATATCGTTGTGATTCTTGATTGATCACCACAAAAAACCAAACCCAAAAATATTGAGATTTTCATTTATTTGTTTCTTTCATCTTTTCTTTAGCCTAGATCGACACTATCATTAGTCACTACTTGACTCGACTTCACCTCAGTCATTGTGTTCGACCTCGGAATACTATCCCTACTACAAAACGTCCCGTACACTGCGGGTTCGCTAGGAGTTAGGAGAAATATATCGAGTATAAATTTAAAGCTTTTGCGTGTCACGTTCTTAGCGTAACAAGTTTTTGGCGCCGTTGCCGGGGATTAGGTCTAGATTGAGTCATTGTTTGTGATTGTTTATAGTGTAGGTCTTTCTTGTTGCTTTTGATCTCCTTTGGTTTGTGTCTTTGCTTTTAAGGACATCTTTCACTCTTTAGGTGCATGCAAAGATCTCGTGGCAAGGATTTAGCTCCATTCGATCCCGAACCGGAGAAAACCCTTAGATCTAGATCCAAGAGCATTAGAAAGGGAAAAGAGATGGCCGGAAGAGATATCCAAGCTGAGTTGGACGAAGTTTTAGAGCAAATTAGGCTAAGGGATGAAGCCTTGGAGAATGAGAGGAGACTTGTCAATGAGAGGCAAGAAGCAACTAGGAGGGCGATTGAAGAGATTAGGCAAGCTCTTGTGCAAAGAGAGCTTAATCGTCAACAACCTCCACCTCCACCACAACCGCAGCCGGCGGTTAATATTCGGGTTGTGCCCATTGCTATTGAAGAGCAACAAACGTTAGGGCAACGTATGGATCCGGCACAAAGAGCACACCGTCCGGGTGTGAACTTAGGAGATCCCGCAGCCCATGATTACGAGCTCCGCCCTCAAGTTCTACAAATGATCCGGCATAATCAATTTGGAGGGATGGAAGGAGAGTCTCCTCATCAACACTTGATGAACTATGAGATCTTGATGGAGACTCTAAGACCGCCTAGATTGGAGAGCAACAACCATAAGCTTAGGGTTTTCTCCTTCTCACTTAAGGATAAAGCCTTGGCTTGGTATCAATCTATTCCACAAGGGCGAGTGAGTACTTGGGAGGAGATGACAACCGAGTTTTTGACAAAGTTCTTCCCACTTTCCAAGACTACCGAGTTAAGAGGGAAGATCAATGCCTTCGTGATGAAGGATAGAGAAAGCTTATTCAAGTCTTGGAGAGAGGTTCAAAGACCTTCTTCTAGATTGTCCGCACCATGGTATACCGAAAATAGAGCTTTTGGAGATCTACTTCAAGGGACTTGATGAAGATAGTCAATTCAAGCTTCAATCTCTTTCCGGTGGGACTTTCATGGAAAAGAATGTAGATGAAGCTTGGGAGTTTGTAGAGAAACAAGCTTTGGTGATTGAGAAGTACTCCTATAGGAAGAGTGATGGGAGGAAAGCGGGAGCATATGAGGTGAGTGAAGTCACCATGAGTAACTTCAAGCTTGATGCAATCAACAATGAGCTGAAATCTTTGAGGGAGTTGTGTGCTACAACTTTAAAGAATCAAGCAACCCCTCAAGTGCAAGTGCAAGCAAACTTGTCTTCCAAGGAGGAAGATGTGAACTACATGGGAAGGGGCAACTACAACAACTATCAAGGCCCAAGGAACTTCAACAATAACATGCATCTCAACAATTACCGGCCTAACCACAACCATCCCGGGTTTTCCTATTCTAACCCGGATGGAGCCTTGAACCCTCCCGCTTCCACAAGCGCAGCTCCACCACCAAAGGTTTCACAAGAACCTCCACCCGGATTTACTCAACCTCCAAAGGATAAAACCGAGATGATGTTTGAGCAATTGCTTGGAAGGTTGAGTGGTCTTGAGAGCACGGTGACTTCCATTTCTAAAGCTCAAAAGGTGTTGGAAGCACAAGTGTTCCAAAAGGCGGGTGAAGCTCATAGAGATCCGGGAAAGCTTCCCAGAAGAATCGAAGATAACCCAAGAGGCCAAGTGTTGGCCATTACAACAAGAAGTGGGTTGAGCATGAAGGATCCCTTACCTAAGGGAAATGACAAGGAGAAGCAAGTAGTGGTAGATGAAGAGTCCTTGCAAGAAGAAGGAGGAAAAAACAAGGAAGATGAGCCAACATATGTGGCACCACCTCCATACAAGCCACCACTACCATTCCCACAATCACGAGCAAGAGCTCGTTTGGACAAACACTTCGGTAAATCCTTGAACTTATGTCTAAATTGCATATTAACATTCCGTTCATGGATGCTATTCTAGGAATGCCGGCATATGGCAAGTTCTTGAAGGAAATAGTCTCCAACAAAAGGAAGTTGGAAGAGTATGGGGAAGTGAGGATGACGAAGAGGTCCTCGGAATTGATCCAAACCATGAAGGAGGAGATGCCTCCTAAGCTAAGAGATCCGGGATCTTTTTGTGTGCCAATTGGAGTGGGAGAAGTGAAGTATGAAGCCCTATGTGATCTTGGGGCAAGTGTAAGCATCATACAACTTGCACTTTGCAACAAGGTTGGGCTAGGAGAGCCAAAGCCGGTCAAGATGACCCTTTACATGGCGGACCGTTCGATCACTCACCCGGTTGGAATCTTGTACATCCCGGCGGACTATCCGGTTCCTGTCATCTTGGGGAGACCTTTCTTAGCCACTTCCGGATGTTTGGTCGATTGCAAAAATGGAATTCTCTTCTTCAACATTGGAGAAGAGAATATCAAGTTCAAATTATCCACAATGATGAAAGGGTCAACCCTTGGTGAAGATGTGTTCAACATTGTCGAGCAAGAGGATTCTAGAGAAGTTGTGAGCTCGATCTTGATCAAGGACCCCTTGGAGAAGGTTCTTAGCTTAGGTTTGATGGAGGAAGGAGTTGAGGAGGCTTGCAATGAAGAAATCAAGGCCTTGGATGCATTGGAAAAGGAGCCAAGAGCTGAATTTGAAGTACACGAAGGTGTGCTGAATTGCTGTGTGAACCACGACATGGGGGGAAAGAACCACGCCCATGGTTTTACCCGTGGAACCTACTGAAGTGCTCCGAAGTGATAGCTTTGCAAGTTCCGCGGTCGTGGTTCTGCCAGAGCCCGTAATTTTGCCCGTGGTTTCTCCAGAAACTGCCTTAGTTCTTGATCAAGCTTCAAGGAGTCTTGAGGAGTCTTCCAAAGCGTTGGATTCATCTCAACCTACATTGTATGGAGCATCTCCAATCGATAATGGTCCTCCTAAACTTGAAATTAAACCCCTCCCCTCTCATCTTAAGTATGCTTTTCTTGGTGATAATTCTACATATCCGGTTATTGTTAATGCATGCTTGAATGATGATGAGTTGAGTAGATTGTTGCATGAGTTGAGATTGCATAGGAAGGCTATTGGTTATACAATTGATGATTTAGTTGGCATTAAACCTTCTTTGTGCATGCATAAGATCTTAATGGAAGATAATCATAAACCTTCAATTGAACCTCAAAGAAGACTAAACCCTATCATGAAAGAAGTAGTCAAGAAAGAGATTCTTAAATTGCTAGATGTGGGAATCATTTTCCCGATTTCGGATAGTAAATGGGTTAGTCCCGTGCATGTGGTTCCTAAGAAGGGTGGGATGACTGTAGTAACCAATGAGAATAATGAACTAATCCCAACTAGAACGGTTACGGGATGGAGGATGTGTATAGACTATAGGAAACTAAATGTGGCCTCTAGGAAAGATCACTTTCCTCTTCCTTTCATTGACCAAATGCTAGAGAGATTAGCTCAACATTCCCATTTTTGATACTTAGATGGCTATAGTGGATTCTTCCAAATCCCTATTCACCCCGATGATCAAGAGAAAACCACATTCACGTGTCCTTGGGGTACATTTGCATATAGGAGAATGCCATTTGGGTTGTGTAATGCACCCGCCACCTTTCAAAGGTGTATGATGGCTATCTTTTCTGAGTATATTGAAAACATCATGGAAGTGTTTATGGATGACTTTTCTGTTTATGGATCTTCATTTGATGATTGCTTAGCTAACTTGTCTCTAGTGCTAAAAAGATGTGAGGAGACTAATCTAGTCTTGAATTAGGGGAAATGCCACTTCTTGGTAAGTGAAGGTATTGTGTTGGGACACTTGGTGTCCAACCGTGGCATTAAGGTTGATAGGGCCAAGATAGAAACCATAGAAAAGTTGCCACTACCTACCTCGGTGTAGGGGGTAAGGAGTTTTCTAGGACATGCCGGTTTTTACCGGAGATTCATTAAAGATTTCTCTAAGATTTTTAAGCCTCTTACTAACCTACTAATGAAAGATGTTGAGTTTGTTTTCTCCAAGGATTGCCTTGAGGCTTTTTGTAGGTTGAAGAATGCTTTGATCTCCGTACCCATCATGCAACCACCGGATCGGAGTCTACCGTTTGAGATCATGTGTGATGCAAGTGATGTAGCCGTTGGGGATGTTTTGGGACAAAAAAGGATGGGCTTACACATGCCATCTATTATGCTAGCAAGACGGTAGATGATGCCCAACTCAATTATGCTACCACCGAGAAAGAGTTGCTAGCGGTTATGTATGCATTTGAGAAGTTCCGCTCGTATCTTGTTGGAGCGAAGGTCATTGTGTATACGGATCATGCTGCGATCCGTTATCTCCTTACAAAGAAGGATGCCAAGCCTCGGTTGATTCGGTGGATCCTTCTTCTTCAAGAGTTTGACTTGGAAATCCGGGATAAGAAAGGGTCCGAAAATTCTGTGGTGGATCACCTTAGTAGACTCCCACCATTGGAGCTAGAGAGAGATGACATCCCGATTGATGACTCATTCTAGGATGAGCAATTACAAATGGTGGAGGAATGCTTGTTTCAAGTGTCAAGGGGTAATGAGCCATGGTATGCCGACATAGTAAACTATCTCGTTTGTGAGGAGGTGCCACCCGGGCTATCCTATGCCCAAAGGAAGAAATTCTTCAAGGATGTGAGGCACTACTATTGGAGTGAACCACTTTTGTTCTAGAGAGAGCCGGATGGAGTCTTTAGGAGATGCATACCGGAGGATGAGGTGGAGAGTGTGATCCGCCATTGTCACTCCTTGCCATGTGGAGGTCATGCTAGCTCACACAAGACATGTACGAAGGTGTTGCAATCCGGTTTCTTCTGGCCAAGTTTGTTCAAGGATGTGCAGAATTTTGTGGTAGCATGTGATGCTTGCCAAAGGACGGGCAACATCTCAAGGAGGAATGAGATGCCCTTGAACAACATACAAGAAGTGGAGATATTTGATGTGTGGGGTGTGGACTTCATGGGATCATTCCCTTCTTCATGTAGCAACCTCTACATCCTATTGGCGGTGGACTATGTCTCGAGATGGGTGGAGGCAATCGCCTCTCCCACAAATGATGCCAAGGTTGTTGTGCGGTTCTTCAACCGAGTGATCTTCCCTAGGTTTGGAACACCAAGGGTGATCATAAGTGATGGAGGGAAGCACTTCACTAATAGGAACTTTGGGGCACTTTTGGCTAAGTATGGGGTGACTCATAAGGTGGCAACACCTTACCATCCCCAAACTAGTGGCCAAGTGGAGATCTCCAACCGGGAGATAAAAGGGATCCTTGAGAAGACGGTTTCTAGGACGAGAAAGGATTGGGCTATGAAGCTCGATGATGCCTTGTGGACATATAGAACCGCTTTCAAGACACCAATTGGCACCACTCCCTACAAGCTAGTTTATGGCAAGTCTTGCCACCTTCCGGTGGAGATGGAGCATAGAGCATATTGGGCCATTAGGTGGCTGAATTTTGACCTCAAGGAGGCCGGTGAGAAAAGATTGCTAGACATGAAAGCTCTCGAGGAGATCCAGTTGGATGCCTATGAAAACGCCCGGATCTACAAGGAAAAGACCAAACGTTGGCATGACAAGCGTCTCATCCCGAAGGAGTTGAGTGAAGGAGACTTGGTCCTTCTCTTCAACTCAAGGTTGCGGCTCTTCCCCGAAAAGCTTAAGTCAAGATGAACGGGTCCTTATGTGGTGAAGAAGATCTTTCCCCATGGAGCGGTTTAGATAGGAGGGGAGAATTGTGGAGATTTTAAGGTGAATGGGTACCGTTTGAAGAAGTATATCCCGGGAGCTCCGGTGGACATGATTGCCCCACTTCACCTTGAGTAGAACGCCCCCGAGTTTGGTCAGGCTAATGACCTTAAAGAAGCGCTTGGTGGGAGGCAACCCATTGGTAGACATCTTTCCCTTTTCGTTTTTGTTTTGTTTTTGATTTTTCTGTTTTTGTGTGTTTTTGTGTGTTTGGAGTTTATGTGCTAGAGTTTAAGTAGCATGGAAGCCTTGCATGGCATGTGGATGATGATGATGAACCCCTCATCAATTATGGGTGGAGTGGACGCGGAACTTGGACGGCTAACGGTGCCTAGCGCGGGTCCCGACGACATAACGGACACTTTGAGCTCTGTACCATCGTAAGATCATCCGTCATCACTCCACTTGAGCGAACCAAAATACCGAAGCAAACCATTTTTACATTGTGAGAACCCTCTTTCACTCTTCTTTACTTCATTTACACATTGGGGACAATGTGTTTCTAAGTATGGGGTAGGGTTTGCATGATCACTTGCATGATTAGCATCTAGGGTAGTTTCTTTTAGTCACATGCTTTATTATGTCTTGCATTTAGATATTTCAAAAATCCAAAAAAATCAAAAAATTTAAAAAATTTTTAGTGCGTCTAAGCTTGGGAATGACCCTTATGATGAAATTGTCTTGTGATTTGGCTATGGATGGCCTTATGTGTTGAATAAATGAATGCATATGTGGACTTGAAGTACTTATCTTGAATACCATGAATGATTTGTGATTATGATGCTTGCCTTGATTGGATTGAGGATTGAAGGTCGAAATTACATGCTAGTTCTTGCACATCATCTAGGAGTGATTAAGGCAATTCATCTTTCTCTACTTCTCATCTTGATCATGTTGTTTGAGCACCTCAATTAATGAAAAATTTGACCTCTTTTGACCCATCCGGGAATAGGAGCATGCTAGTGTGTTGAGTGTGTGAAAAACCAAGTGTGGGTGAAGTTGTTGATGAATGAATGTTGTGAATGAAGTGCTGAATTTGTTGTGAAAAGTGTAGAAAAAAATATAGGTTTGGGGATGTTGGTTTAAATGACGAGTAACTCGGCACCATTCACATAATCGGGTGTTTGTGCCTTGCCAAAGTCAAATAAACCGATAGTCCTAACGAGCTTTGGTATGTGTGCCCGGTGTGGATGCACCTCGAAAAATAAAAAAGCCCGAGGACGGCTAATCACCAAGGTTTCGGCTTTTGTACACCAATTCCATTGTCTCAAAAATAAGGGAAAGAAAAAGAAAAGAAAAGAAAGAAAAATGGAGAAAAATATACATCTGTGGGAAGTGGATAAAAAAATGTGAAGTTGTGGTTGCTTAGTTCCTTTCCCGGATTAGCATCACATGACCTTAAAAGTTCCCACCTAATCACAACGTTTCTTGGCCTTTTATTTCACAAGCCCTTGTGACCTATTTGCATGTGTGTAAGACTAAGTGATCTAGATTGGACATGCTCATGATCATCTTGACTTCTTCATTTTTACATTCCATGCATGCTTTCGAGTTAAGTATAATTGTCTTTCCGTGCCTTCATTTATTTGATACATGATTGCTTGTCTATTGCCATGAAACATGACTATGAAGGTGATCCAATATTAGAAGTACAACTCCAAAAAGATTTTGTTGTTTTTCTGCATGCATAAGTATGGGGTATTTTTTATACTAGATAGAGTTGGGCGAGCGGCTTACAAATTGCTTGTCTATTTCCATAAAACATGATTATGAAGGTGATCCAATATTAGAAGCACAACTCCAAAAAGATCTTGTCTATTGCCATGAAACATGACTATGAAGGTTTGCTCGGGGACGAGCAAACCTTAAGTATGGGGTATTTTTGATAACACGATTTATGATGTTAGATTAGGCACTCATTTAGATAGTTTTCCCGCTCATTCATGCATGGTTTAGCACTAGTTCATGACGATTGCACTCAATTTATGTATTTTGTCGAGATAGACGTCTACACGGACTTTTGTGTGCTTTGTAGGTATTTTGGGAGATTTAGGAGCTTAATCGATACATTTGAAGATCATTCCTCGAGATGACACACCTTCGGACTCATTGGGAAGCAAGTTAGGAGCTAAGGAGGACACATGGGACCTTGTTGGTGCATGCCATGCACCAAATCGTGGCTTAATGATCCAAAACAAGCTGAGACACCAAAACCACGGCCACTGGGACTTCCACGGGTGTGGAAATGGGCCGTGGTTTTCCCAGACAGCTGTGACAGCTGTCCCACGATCTTCATGGCCGACTCTTGCAATTTGTTGAGGATATAAGGTGGTCCTGCAGGCTGTTAGAGAGAGACCCCATCACTCCATTCTCTCACACATTCTCAACAACACTTATTCTCTCATTGGAAGATTGGATTGAAGCTACTCTTGGAGGAGAAGAAAAGGTTCCATTGGAGAAGAAGAGAAGAACACACCATTTCTTAGTTTTTCATAGTTTTGAGTGAGATTTGTGAAGACGTTTTGCAAGTGTTTGTAAGAAACGATTGAACCTTCTTTTGAAGGGTTGTAAGTCTTTCTTGAACTCATATTCAGCTTAGATTTCTTTGTTCTACTTGTTCATCTTTATTTCACTTCATCTACTTGCTATGGAAGCCATGAATGTATGCTTGTTGAGTTTGATTGTTGAGATGCTTGTTGTTGGCTAGATAGATGTGATTCTAGGGTAAGGAAGTGATGGTTATGGCTTGGACTATGATAGGATGGACTTAGATGTACCTTAGGATGATTCGTTTTCTTGAACCGAGCTACTGTTAGAAACCACGGTTTGTTCTTGCCACTCCACGGCGGTGGAAAGGGATGAACAACCCGTGATTCTGACTAACTCGTTTGATTTGATGAATCTAAGTGCTAGAATGTTAGATTGTTGAAATCCTAGTATTTGTTGAGCTAAATCTATCGTAGGGTGACCTAGTGTAACAACTAAGTGTTAGAAGAGACCTACCCGGTGATTCTTGCTCTTAGATACCGAAGATGACGAACTCTAGGTAGTAGTGAGCCTCACAAGCCGCTATTGGACTGAGTGTGCTAGGATAGGTGTTTAGGACTTGCCTTCCCGAGAGTTACCCGGTAAGGAGAGGTTAGATCCCTAGATAACCATCCGGTTTGTGTAGATATCCCTACCTTAGGCTCCTAGAGACTTACCCGGTGATAGGACCTTAGAAGCGGGATTAGTGGATCATGAGACCTACCCGGTGATTGACCCCACTTGAGAACATTCCTTCCCAACATACTATAGTTTATCAAAGGTTGATTAGAAGCTTGAGTCCTATGTCATAACCGGAATTTTCAACCCCTAGAATCCGCTTTTCTCCCTTTGATCTCATATCTCGTGTTTTTCTTGCTTGTTTGTGTTGATTTGATAGATTGATAGTTTGATTTGCATCCTTATATCGTTGTGATTCTTGATTGATCACCACACAAAACCAAACCCAAAAATATTGAGATTTTCATTTATTTGTTTCTTTCATCTTTTCTTAGCCTAGATCGACACTATCATTAGTCACTACTTGACTCGATTTCACCTCAGTCTTTGTGTTCGACCTCGGAATACTATCCCTACTACAAAACGTCCCGTACACTGCGGGTTCGCTAGGAGTTAGGAGAAATATATCGAATATAAATTTAAAGATTTTGCGTGTCACGTTCTTAGCGTAACAGGCACTCCCTGGCCGAGCTACGGAGCAAGAAGCAGGTAAAGGAATGGGCCTTAAACAAGGCAAGGTTGGGCTGAACTAAGGTGAGCTGAAGTTGTAAAAAGCAAAGGTGGGATGGGTTGTCACAACTTGTCAAAACTCGTCATGGCCTTGTCAAGCCCATGCATGGCCTTGTCACGGATTTTTCATGGTTTCGTCATAACTCGTCATGGTCTCGTCCTGACCTCGTCTTGTGCTCGTCAAGACTTTGTCAAGGACAAGTCATGTTATACCTAGGGTTTAAAGGATTAGGGTTTGCTAAAGGAAAATCTTATCATTTTATGTGAAATGAGATTACATAAAATGATAAAATTTTTGAGATTTTGTGTCCGACTAAGTAGACATGTAGGGATCAACGGATTGAAATCCGGTTTGCTTTGAAATTAAACGGAATGAAAATTCCGGATATTAGATATATCTTATAGTACGGTGGAATAAAAATTTTGTAAAAGAAATCAAGTGCATAAATACAGAAACGATAAACTGAACATACAAGGTTAACTATATGTTGTAGACGTGAAATTAGAAAAATGATACCGATACGTACTATACATTACTCTGTCCCAAATACTTGAAAAGAAATGCTAATTTAAAATTGCAGAAGAATCAGTTTCTATGTACAGTGATCTGGTTATTGGTTATAAAGGTATAGTGGTCGGGTCGGCCTGAATAAGAGTCGTTTATGCTCCACATGTAACACCCCGAATCCGTGGGACTCGGAATGCTAATCCTGACCCTAGCCTGACAACAAGTTCACTGGATCTTACAACAAGGCACAAGTAGAGTAAAAACAAATAAATAAAAGTTGTATGATACAACAAAAGAGTTTACAAACTCAAAGCCGAGTACAAAACCATAACAACAACATGAACTAATACAAAAGATCCCCAACCCACGCATCCTAATGTACAGAAGTCCTCGGCTGGTCACACCATCTGGCTCACTCTGTAGTCTTCCTAATCTGCAGATCATCTACAACACGGTATACACCGTTAGCTACAGTAATGAAAAGCATGAAGGTAATAGCACAAACACATCACATCATCTCATACATGCAATGTCACACACATTCATTTATTATCTTTAATTACGTTATTCCATTACTAATTCAACTTCTTTTGTAACACGAGGAGCCTCAAGAACCCCGTCCCATCCAACGTAACACAGGAGTTTTGCATGGGGGTGACCTTCACTCGTCCCCTCCTGTGAGATCATCTTCAGGGCACCTCCTCCTAACCCAACAGGCGGAGACCGGTGGTTACCACCTGTTATAATACACTTGGGCCATATAAATGTAATGAATGGTCATCCTAGTCCGGTTTAGGTTATAAAAGCACAACCATATGAACACCCACAACCATTACAAAAATACAATCCACAACCGTACGCTAAGTAAGTCTTATGGACATACCTGATACACTCGTATCCTCTACCACGTCACAGCTTCCCCTCGGGGAAGAAACCAACGCCTACAAGAGCAAGGCACAAACATCACAACCTGAAAGGGTTAGGGGACTCGTCTCCATAACCATAACCAACCTACAACTTAAAGATCATAATGTGATCACATATGCCTATGGCAAGCTCTCAACATCAACACAAGTGCCTAAGGCACATCCCTATCATACAACTCATCCTAACCATCCTAACCTAGCCAACAACTAACCCAAGGCCAAAGGAAAGGAAGGAAGGAAGACATACCAACAAGGTATGCAAGCAAGAACACACCAGCCAGTCTAGTGAGGCCCAGGGGCGGCTCACCAAAGGCACATGGGCGGTTTACAGCAGGCGCAGGTGCGGCTCAGGACAGGCACAAGGGCGGCCAACTGTGCAGAGAGTTGGTCCCGACTTCTCTTCGACTCCTTTCTCGATTCTCTTCACGTCTTCAACACACCACAGCCAGACATATGCATATATATAAACCTATGATCATCAAAATAGCTAGGAAATGATTCAACACAAGCCTAGCTTGTGATCCTAAGCTAGAAGGAAGAAGAAAGAAGCAAGGATGAAGGAAAGAAGAGAGAAGGAGAGAAAGAGCTTACCACACCAACCTAGGCTGAAACTATGGAGCATCAACACCTCTCACCACTTCAGCACATCAACAACAACACACAACAACATCATCAAGGTCATCCAAGGCCAAAGCCACACTCAAAACTCTGAAAACTCTCTCACAAGATCAAGATGAAACAAAGATGAGAAGATGAAAGAGAAGAAGAATGTAAAGGTGATGTAGGAGCTGGAATGGAGTGAAGAAACCCTTCATCAGAAGATTGGGGAGGCTTATATACGAAGTTTCCCAAAAAGCAAGATCAAAAGTCAACAAAGGTGGCTGCAGCCGCACAAAACTGCAGGGGCAGACCGACTAAGGCGCACGGGCGGCTCGTCTATGGTGCAGGGGCGGCCCATGTGGTGCACAGGTGCGCCTGACAGGTCAAGGCTAAGCACACTCTAGCTCATCTAGGCTCCAAAGACTAAGGCTCTTACATCTCACCCCCCTAAAAACAAGTTTTGTCCCGAAACTTGCAGAAACCCAAAACCTCTCGGACCTGTAAGCCGTGGTAAAACACTCTCCTCAGAACATCATGTCAAAACCTATAACATTCTATATCCTCAACACAGCATGGAGGAATCACAACTCCAGCATAACAACTCCACATAAGGCCTAGAGATAGATCATATCTAGTCACATACTAACCACATCACACTGGCATGGAGGAAAACCGTCTCCAGCCACCACGTACACATAACACTACTATGTGGAGGAAAACCATCTCCACTCACACTATGTCCATCAAAGATAGCATGGAGGAAAGAACCGTCTCCTGCTAATCCTAACACATACACCATATCATGGAGGAAAGAACCATCTCCAGTTATACCTATCCCGTGCTAGCAAACAGGATCTAACAGATCATAAGCAGACACAACTAGCACGGAACACAACATATCACATAAGCACATAACATACAAACACTCACCAGGAAGGCATTAAGGTCTACTCGTGGATTCTACTGGTGCCTCTAACTCAGCGTAGAAATCCGGATAGTTTCTCTGAATACTATCCTCTGTCTCCCAGGTAGCCTCATCTAGTCCTCGTCTAGACCACTGTATCCTCAACATAGGAATGTCCTACGAACGCAGGCGTCTCACACCTCGCTCTAGGACTGCAATAGGGTGCTCTGCAAACGTGTGGTGCGGCTCAACCACCAGATCATCATAACTCACAATGTGCCTCGGATTTGGTATGTACTCCCAAAGCTGAGACACATGAAACACGGGGTGAACACCCTCTAGCCTCGGAGGCAAAGCTAATCTGTAAGCCGCTCACCCAACTCTATCTAGTATCTCGAAAGGGCCGACATATCGGGGACTCAACTTCCCCTTTATGCCAAAACGTCTGACGTCTCACGTCGGAGATAAACCAGACTTGAGATCCTACCCTGAACTCTAGAGGTCGACGCCTCTTGTCTGCATACTACTTCTGGCGACTCTGTGCAGCCAGCATCCTCTCTCTAATCAGCGCTACAAGAGCCATATCATCCTGAATCTTCTCTGGCGCTATCCCACTCATACTGCCAGGCTCATCCCAACATAAAGGCGTACGGCATCTACGTCCATATAGTGCCTCACAAGGAGCCATCCCTATAGATGCATGCCAGCTGTTGTTGTATAAGAACTCAACAAGTGGGAGGTAATCAGACCATCCCTGTCCCCAATCCAACACACAAGCTCGTAGCATGTCCTCTAAAGTCTGGATGGTCCTCTCTGACTGACTATTTCTCTGGGGGTGAAACATAGTCGTGAAGTGTAGACTCGTCCCCAAAACAGTCTGAATGTGCTGCCGGAATCTCGATGTAAATCGTCCATCACGATCAGAAATGATCGTCCTCGATACCCCATGGAGTCTCGTGATACGCAATGGGTTTTAAATTTATATTCTCGTTATATTTATCCTAACTCCTAGCGAAACCCGCAGTGTACGGGACGTTTGTAGTAGGGATAGTATTCCGAGGTCGAACACAAAGACTAAGGTGAAATTGATTCGATTTATGATTGAGTTTAGTGAAGATCTAGGTTTAAAGAAGAGAAAGAAGTAAAGAAATGAAAATCTCAAATATTTTTGTTTGGTTTTTGGTGATCAATCAAAGATCACAATTCATGCAAAGTAAACAATCAACTAAGCTAACGATTCAACTCAAACAAAACAAGCTAAAAACGAGATATAGATCAAAGAAAAGAAAGACGGATTCTAGGGGTTAGATGTTCCGGTTATGGCATAGGACTCAAATTGTCTATTCATTCCTTGGATTAACTATGTTGGAGTTAAGTGTTTCTAGATTGGGATCAATCACCGGGTAGGTCTCATGGTCCACTAGTCCATTCCTAAGATTCTCATCACCGGGTAAGTCTCTAAGAACCTAAGGGACGAAATTCTACTCAAACCGGATTGTTACCTAAAGATCTAACCTATCCTTACCGGGTAAGTCTCGGAGGGGTTAATCCTAAGCAACCATCTAGCACACTTAGCCCAATGGCGGCTTATGAGGCTCACCACTACCTAGGGTTTGTCATCTTTGGAATCTAAGAGTAAGGATTACCGGGTAAGTCTCTCCTAACACTTAGTTGCTAACACTAGGTTACCCTAGGATAGATTTAACTCAACAAACACTTAGGATTTCAACATTCTAACAATTCAAGGCTAGATTCATCGAACTAGGTAAGATCACGGTTTGCTCTATCTTTCCACGGCCGTGGTTTGGTAAGAACTAACCGTGATTCCTAACAGAAGCTACGTTCATGCACACAAGTCATCCAAAGGTAAATCTAAGTCCATCCTATCATAGCCCTAGCCATAACCATCCTTTCCTCACCCTAGAACCACATATATTTAGCCTACAACATTCATAATAGAAATCGAAACAATCAAACATAAAATCATGGCATCCATTTGCAAGATAATGAAGAGAAAGAGATGAACAAGTGAACTAAAACAAAACCAAGCTGAAAATGGAATTAGAATAACTCACAATCCTTCTTAAAGAAGGTTCAATGGTTCATACAACTCTAGAAATTGAATCCGAAATTCTTCACTACAAAAGCTCTCTAGATCTATCAATTGTGTGTCTTCTCCTCTTCCAAATAATCTCTTCTCCATTGGTGGCTTCCTTCTACCTCCTTCTTCCCCAAGAATCTTCTTGTTGAGAGAATATTTGTGTTAGAGAATAGTGGATAATGGAGAGCTGCTCCAAGATGCCTTTCTCAGCCAATGAAGGACCACTTTTATAACAAATTTTGCATGAGCTGGCCATGAGAGCGTGGCACAGCTGTCACAAGAATCTGGAAAAATCCACGGGTAGAATCACGGCCGTGGTTTGTGCAGTGAACCGTGGTTTGCTCCAGAAACTTCGCCTTGGATCATTAAGTTGTGATTTGGTGCATGGCTTGTGTTGGCAAGGTTCCTTGAGTCCTCCTTAGGTTCTAGTTTGCATCCTAACGAGTCCGAGGGCGTGTCATCTTGATGAAAGATCCTCAAACGCATCGTTTTAGCTCCTAAAGCTCCCAAAATACCTACAAAGCAATGCACACGTCCGTGTAGACGTCTATCTCGACAAAATACGTGAATTGAGTGCAAACGTCATGAACTAGTGCTAAACCATGCGTGAATGAGCGAGAATTCTATCTAAATGATTACTTAAAACTAAGTCATAAATCCTGTTATCAAAATACCCCATACTTAAGGTTTGCTCGTCCCCGAGCAAATTCTCAAATATAAACTACGAGATAACATGATTTATGTATGCAGAAAAATGGCAAAATCTTTTTGGGTTTGTGCTTCTACTATTGGATCACCTTCATAGTCATGTTTCATGGTAAAGGATAAACAATCATGCATCAAACAAGCGAAAGCATGGAAAGACAATTGCACTTAACTCGAAAGTATGCATGAAATGTAAAGATGAAGAAGTCAAGAAGATCAAGAGTACATCCAATCTAAATCACTAAGTCTTACAAACATGCAAATAGGTCATAAGGTCTTGTGAAATAAAAGGCCAAGAAATGTAGTGACTAGGTGGGGATTTTCTAGGTTATGTGATGCTAATTCGGGAACGGAACTAACTCCACAATCTTGTCCTCGATCAACTTCCCTCAAGTGTATACTTTCCTCTATCTTTTCTTTCTTTTCTTTTTCTTTGACTTATTTTTGAGACAATGGCATTGGTGTACAAAAGCCGAAACCTTGGTGATTGGCCATCCTCGGGCTTTTTCTATTTTTCGAGGTGCATCCACACCGGGCACACATACCAAAGCTCGTTAGGACTATTGGCATATTTGACTTTGGCAAGGCACCAACACCCGATTATGTGAAGTGTACCGAGTTACTTGTCATTTAAACCAACGTCCCCAAACCTATATTTTTGGCTACACTTTTCACAACAAATTCAGCATTTATTCATGACATTCTTTCATCAACACCTTCATTACACACCTTGCTTTTCACACACATCAACACACTAGCATGCTTCTATTCCCGGATGGCTCAAAAGAGGTCAAATTTATCTCAATTGAGGTGCTCAAACAATCATGATCAAGATGAGAAGTAGAGAAAATGAATTGCCTCATTCATTCCTAGATGGTATGCAAGAACTATAGTGTAATTTCGATCTTCAATACTCAATCCATTCTAGGCAAACATCATGATCACAAATCATTCATTGAATTCAAGAGAAGTACTTCAAGTCCACATATGCAATCATCAATTTAACACATGAGGCCATCCATAGCCAATCCACAAGACAAGATTCATCATTAGGGTCATATCCAAGCCTAGAAAGCACAAAAAATTTTAAATTTTCTGAATTTTTAGGGGGTTTTCAAATTGAATATATACAATGCAAGACATGTGAAAATGTTAAACTATCCTAGATGTTCATCATGCAAAGGATCATGCAAACCCCACCCCATACTTAGAAACACATTGTCCCCAATGTGTAAATGAAGTAAAGGAGAGTGAAAGAAGGTTCTCACAATGTAAAAGTGGTTTGCTATGGTATTTGGGATTTCTCAAGTGAATCGATGTTGGATGATCCTATCAACCATGGTAGAGAGCTCTAAGTGTTCATCAAGGCGTCGGGACCCGCGCTAGGCACCGCTAGCCGTCCAAGTTCCGCGTCCGCTCCACCCATAATTGATGAGGGGTTCATCATCATCATTCCTATGTCAAGCAAGGCTTCCAATGCCACTAATGTTCTAGCACATACACTAAGCACACAAAACACACACAAAGATAGAAAAATCTAAAACAAAAGCAAAACAAGAAAGGGAAAAACGTTACCAATGGGTTGCCTCCCACCAAGCGCTTCTTTAAGGTCATTAGCTTGACCAAACTCGGGGCGTCTACTCGAGGTAAAGTGGGGCAATCATATCTACCGGAGCTCCCGGGATATACTTCTTCAACCGGTGCCCATTCACCTTAAAGTTTTCACAATGCTCCCCTCCTATCTCAATAGCTCCATGGGGAAAGATCTTCTTTACCACATATGGCCCGGTCCATCTTGATTTGAGCTTTCCGGGAAAGAGCCTTAGCCTTGAGTTGAAGAGAAGAACAAGATCTCCTTCACTCAACTCCTTGGGGATGATCCTCTTGTCATGCCATCTTTTGGTTCTCTCCTTCTAAATCCGGGCATTCTCATAAGCATCCAACCGGATCTCCTCGAGGGCATTCAATTCAAGCAATCTCTTTTCTCCCGCCTCTTTGAGATCAAAATTTAGCCACTTAATGGCCCAATAAGCTCTATGCTCCATCTCTACCGGAAGGTGGCAAGACTTGCCATAGACCAACTTGTAAGGAGTGGTGCCAATCGGTGTCTTGAAGGCGGTTCTATATGCCCATAAGGCATCATTGAGCCTCATAGCCCAATCTTTTCTCGTCCTAGAGACCGTCTTCTCAAGAATGGCCTTGATCTCCCGGTTGGAGATCTCCACTTGGCCACTAGTTTGGGGATGGTAAGGTGTCGCCACCTTATGAGTCACCCCATACTTAGCCAAAAGCGCTCCAAAGTTCCTATTTGTGAAGTGCTTCCCCCAATCACTAATGATCACCCTTGGTGTACCAAACCTAGGGAAGATCACTCGGTTGAAGAATCGCACCACCACTTCGGCATCATTTGTAGGAGAGGCGATTGCCTCCACCCATCTCGACACATAGTCCACCGCCAATAGGATGTAGAGATTGCCACATGAAGAAGGGAATGGTCCCATGAAGTCCACACCCCACACATCAAATATTTCGACTTCTTGGATGTTGAACAAGGGCATTTCATTCCTCCTTGAGATGTTTCCCGTCCTTTGGCAAGCATCACATGCCGCTACAAAACCTTGCACATCTCTAAACAAGTTAGGCCAATAAAAACCGGATTGCAATACCTTTGCACACGTTTTGTGTGAGCTAGCATGGCCTCCACATGGTAGGGAGTGACAATGCCGGATCACACTCTCCACTTCATCTTCCGGTATGCATCTTCTAAACATTCCATCCGGCCCTCTCTTGAATAGAAGTGGTTCACTCCAATAGTAGTGCCTCACATCGTTGAAGAACTTCTTTCTTTGTGCATATGTCAATCCGGGAGGCACTTCCTCACACACTAAGTAGTTCACAATGTCGGCATACCATGGCTCATTTCCTCTAGACACTTGGAACAAGCATTCCTCCACCATTTGCAATTGCTCATCTCGGAATGAGTCATCAATTGGGATGTCATCTCTTTCAAGCTCCAATGGTGGGAGTCTACTAAGGTGATCCGCCACCGAGTTCTCGGATCCCTTCTTGTCCCGGATTTCCAAATCAAACTCTTGTAGAAGAAGGATCCACCGAATCAACGTAGGCTTGGCATCCTTCTTCGTAAGTAGATAACGGATCGCAGCATGATCCGTATACACTATGACCTTCGCTCCAACAAGATATGAGCGGAACTTCTCAAATGCATACACAACCGCTAGCAACTCCTTCTCGGTGGTAGCATAATTGAGTTGGGCATCATCTAGCGTCTTGCTAGCATAATAAATGGCATGAATGCGCCCATCTTTCCTTTGCCCCAAAACAGCCCCAACGGCTACATCGCTTGCATCACACATGATCTCAAATGGTAGACTCCAATCCGGAGGTTGCATGATAGGTGCGGAGATCAAGGCGTTCTTCAACCTATAAAAAGCCTCAAGACAATCTTTGGAGAAGACAAAATCAACATCCTTCATTAGTAGGTTAGTGAGAGGCTTAGAAATTTTAGAGAAGTCTTGAATAAACCTCCGGTAAAATCCGGCATGCCCTAAGAAACTCCTTACCCCCTTCACCGAGGTAGGTGGTGGCAACTTCTCTGTTGTTTCAATTTTGGCCCTATCAACCTCAATGCCACGGTTAGACACCAAGTATCCCAACACAATACCTTCACTTACCATGAAGTGACATTTTTCCCAATTTAAGACAAGATTTGTCTCCTCACATCTTTGCAATACTAATGACAAGTTAGCCAAGCAATTATCAAAGGAAGAACCATAAACAAAGAAATCATCCATGAACACTTCCATGATATTTTCTATGTATTCCGAAAAGATAGCCATCATACACCTTTGGAAGGTGGCGGGTGCATTACACAACCCAAATGGCATTCTCCTATATGCAAAAGTACCCCATGGACATGTAAAGGTTGTTTTCTCTTGGTCATCGGGGTGGATAGGGATTTGGAAGAATCCACTATAGCCATCTAGATAGCAAAAATGAGAGTGTTGAGCTAACCTTTCTAGCATTTGGTCAATGAAGGGGAGAGGGAAGTGATCTTTCCTAGAGGCCATGTTCAACTTCCTATAATCAATGCACATCCTCCACCCTGTAACCGTCCTAGTCGGGATTAGTTCATTGTTCTCATTAGTCACTACGGTCATCCCACCCTTCTTAGGTACTACATGAACGGGACTAACCCACTTACTATCCGAAATAGGGTAGATAATTCCCGCATCTAGCAACTTAATGATTTCCTTTTTGACTACCTCTTTCATTATAGGATTCAATCTTCTTTGATGTTCAATAGAGGGTTTGTGGTTATCTTCCATCATTATCTTATGCATGCACAAAGAAGGCTTAATGCCAACCAAATCATCAATAGTATAGCCAATGGCTTTCCTATGCAATCTTAGCTCATGCAACAACTTAGCAAGTTCATCATCACTCAAGCATGCATTCACAATCACCGGATATGTAGAATCAACACCAAGGAAAGCATACTTTAAATGAGAGGGGAGGGGTTTGAGTTCAAGTTTAGGAGGACCTTTATCGATTGGAGACGATCCAAACAATGTTGGATGAGATGAATCCAAAGCAAATGAAGACCCTCCAAGGCTCCTAGAAGCTTGATCACCATCAAGGGTTGATCCAGGGGAAACCACGGCCAACTCCACGGTCTGCTCCAGGTCCACGGCCGTGGAAGTTGCCTGGCTTGTTTTTTGTGGCTTTACAGAGAGTTTGACGGCCGTGGAACACATTCCACGACCCTGGTTCCTACAGCTGTTCAACATCTCTTCGTTTTCTTCATCTTGAGCACTTGTCTCCTCTTTTAATGGTTCTAAGGCTTTGATCTCTTCATTGCAATCCTCCTCAACATCTTCCTCCATCATACTTAAGGTAAGAACTTTCTCCAAGGGATCCTTGATCAAGATCGAGCTCACAACTTCTCTAGATTCTTCTTGCTCGACTATGTTGAAGACATCCTCATCTATGGTTGGCCCTTTCATCATTGTGGACAATTTGAACTTGATGTTCTCCTCTCCAATGTTGAAGGAGAGAGTTCCATTCTTGCAATCCACTAGGCATCCGGAGGTGGCTAGGAAGGGTCTTCCTAAGATGATGGGAACCGGATAATCCGCCGGAATATCCAAGACAACAAAGCCAATTGGCACATAGAATCCTCCTAGTTGCACCGGGATGTCTTCTAAGATCCCAACCGGATGAGTGATAGAACGGTCCGCCATATATAGGGTCATCTTGACCGGTTTCGGCTCTCCTAACCCAACCTTGTTGCAAAGTGCTAGCGGTATGATGCTTACACTTGCCCCAAGATCACAAAGGGCTTCATACTTCACATCTCCCACTCCAATTCGGACACAAAAGGAACCCGGATCTCTTAGCTTGGGAGGCATCTCCTCCTTCATTGTTTGGATCAATTCCGAGGATCTCTTGGTCATTCTTATCTCCCCATACTCCTCCAACTTCCTTTTGTTGGAGAGTATCTCTTTCAAGAACTTGCCATATGCCGGCATTCCTAAAATAGCATCCATGAACGGAATGTTAATATGCAATTTAGACATTAGTTCAAGGAACTTACCAAAGTGATTGTCCAAACGAGCTCTTGCTTGTGATTGCGGGAACGGTAGTGGTGGCTTGTATGGAGGTGGTGCCACATAGGTTGGCTCTACATCCTTGCTCTTGCCCCCATCTCCTTGCAAAGTCTCTTCCTCTATCACCACTTGTTTCCCTTTAGCATTGTCCTTGTGCAAAGGATCTTTCATGCTCAACCCACTCCTTGTTGTGATTGCCAACACTTGGCCTCTTGGGTTGTCTTCGGTTCTTCCGGGAAGCTTTCCCGTATCTCTATGGGCTTCACCCGCCTTTTGGAACACTTGTGCTTCCAAAACCTTTTGAGCTTTAGAAATGGAAGTCACGGTGCTCTCAAGACCACTCAACCTTCCAAGCAATTGCTCAAACATCAATTCGGTCCTATCCTTTGGAGGTTGAGTAAATCCGGGTGGAGGTTCTTGTGAAGCTCTTGGTGGTGGAGTTGTGCTCGTGGAAGCGGGAGGGTTCAAGGCTCCATCCGGGTTAGAGTAAGAGAATCCGGGATGGTTGTGGTTGGGCCGGTAATTGTTGAATTGCCGGTTGTTGTTGAAGTTCCTTGGGGCTTGGTAGTTGTTGTTGTAGTTGCCCCTTCCCATGTAATTCACATCCTCCTCCTTGGAAGACAAATTGGCTAGTGGAAGCACTTGAGGAGTTGCTTGATTCTTCAAAGTTGTAGCACACAACTCCCTCAAGGACTTCAATTCGTTGTTGATGGCGTCAAGCTTGAAATTGTTCATGGTGACTTCACTCACCTCATATGCTCCCGCCTTTCTCCCTTCACTCTTCCTATGAGAGTATTTCTCAATCACTAGAGCTTGCTTCTCCATAAACTCCCAAGCTTCATCTACATTCTTCTCCATGAAAGTCCCACCGGAAAGAGATTGGAGCTTGAATTGGCTATCTTCATCAAGTCCTTTGAAGTAGATCTCCAATAGCTCAATTTTCGGTATGCCATGGTGTGGACAATCTAGGAGAAGATCTTTGAATCTCTCCCAAGACTTGAACAAGCTCTCTCTATCCTTCATCACGAAGGCATTGATCTTCCCTCTTAACTCGGTAGTCTTGGAAGGTGGGAAGAACTTAGTCAAAAACTCGGTTGTCATCTCCTCCCAAGTATCAACTCGCCCTTGTGGAATAGATTGATACCAAGCCAAGGCTTTATCCTTAAGAGAGAAGGAAAAAGCCCTAAGCTTATGGTTGTTGCTCTCCAATCTTGGCGGTCTAAGAGTCTCCATCAAGATCTCATAATTCATCAAGTGTTGATGAGGAGACTCTCCTTCCATCCCTCCAAATTGATTATGCCGGATCATTTGTAGAACTTGAGGGCGGAGCTCGTAATCATGGGCTGCGGGATCTCCTAAGTTCACACCCGACGGTGTGCTCTTTGTGCCGGATCCATATGTTGCCCCAACGTTTGTGGCTCTTCCATAGCAATGGGCACAACCCTAATATTCACCGCCGGCTGCGGTTGTGGTGGAGGTGGAGGAGGTTGTTGACAGTTAAGCTCTCTTTGCACAAGAGCTTGCCTAATCTCCTGAATCTCCCTCCTAGTTGCCTCTTGCCTCTCATTGGCGAGTCTCCTCTCATTCTCCAAAGCTTCATCCCTTATCCTAATTTGCTCTAAAGCCTCATCCAACTCAGCTTGGAGATCTCTTCCGGCCATCTCTTTTCCCTTTTTAATGCTCTTGGATCTAGATCTAAGGGTTTTCTCCGGTTCGGGATCGAATGGAGCTAAATCCTTGCCACGAGATCTTCGCATACACCTAAAGAGTAAGAGATGTCCTGAAAATCAAAGACACAAACCAAAAAGAGATCAAAAGCAACAAGAAAGATCTACACTAATAAACAATCACAAAATAGACTCAATCTAGACCTAGTCCCCGGCAACGGTGCCAAAAACTTGTTACGCTCAGGATGTGATACGCAATGGGTTTTAAATTTATATTCTCGTTATATTTATCCTAACTCCTAGCGAAACCCGCAGTGTACGGGACGTTTGTAGTAGGCATAGTATTCCGAGGTCGAACACAAAGACTAAGGTGAAATTGATTCGATTTATGATTGAGTTTAGTGAAGATCTAGGTTGAAAGAAGAGAAAGAAGTAAAGAATGAAAATCTCAAATATTTTTGGTTGGTTTTTGGTGATCAATCAAAGATCACAATTCATGCAAAGTAAACAATCAACTAAGCTAACGATTCAACTCAAACAAAACAAGCTAAAAACGAGATATAGATCAAAGAAAAGAAAGACGGATTCTAGGGGTTAGATGTTTCGGTTATGGCATAGGACTCAAGTTGTCTATTCATTCCTTGGATTAACTATGTTGGAGTTAAGTGTTTCTAGATTGGGATCAATCACCGGGTAGGTCTCATGGTCCACTAGTCCATTCCTAAGATTCTCATCACCGGGTAAGTCTCTAAGAACCTAAGGGACGAAATTCTACTCAAACCGGATTGTTACCTAAAGATCTAACCTATCCTTACCGGGTAAGTCTCGGAGGGGTTAATCCTAAGCAACCATCTAGCACACTTAGCCCAATGGCGGCTTATGAGGCTCACCACTACCTAGGGTTTGTCATCTTTGGAATCTAAGAGTAAGGATTACCGGGTAAGTCTCTCCTAACACTTAGTTGCTAACACTAGGTTACCCTAGGATAGATTTAACTCAACAAACACTTAGGATTTCAACATTCTAACAATTCAAGGCTAGATTCATCGAACTAGGTAAGATCACGGTTTGTTCTACCTTTCCACGGCCGTGGTTTGGTAAGAACTAACCGTGATTCCTAACAGAAGCTACGTTCATGCACACAAGTCATCCAAAGGTGAATCTAAGTCCATCCTATCATAGCCCTAGCCATAACCATCCTTTCCTCACCCTAGAACCACATCTATTTAGCCTACAACATTCATAATAGAAATCGAAACAATCAAACATAAAATCATGGCATCCATTTGCAAGATAATGAAGAGAAAGAGATGAACAAGTGAACTAAAACAAAACCAAGCTGAAAATGGAATTAGAATAACTCACAATCCTTCTTAAAGAAGGTTCAATGGTTCATACAACTCTAGAAATTGAATCCGAAATTCTTCACTACAAAAGCTCTCTAGATCTATTAATGGTGTGTCTTCTCCTCTTCCAAATAAGCTCTTCTCCAATGGTGGCTTCCTTCTACCTCCTTCTTCCCCAAGAATCTTCTTGTTGAGAGAATATTTGTGTTAGAGAATAGTGGATAATGGAGAGGTGCTCCAAGATGCCTTTCTCAGCCAATGAAGGACCACTTTTATAACAAATTTTGCATGAGCTGGCCATGAGAGTCGTGGCACAGCTGTCACAAGAATCTGGAAAAATCCACGGGTAGAATCACGGCCGTGGTTTGTGCAGTGAACCGTGGTTTGCTCCAGAAACTTCGCCTTGGATCATTAAGCTGTGATTTGGTGCATGGCTTGTGTTGGCAAGGTTCCTTGAGTCCTCCTTAGGTTCTAGTTTGCATCCTAACGAGTCCGAGGGCGTGTCATCTTGATGAACGATCCTCAAACGCATCGTTTTAGCTCCTAAATCTCCCAAAATACCTATAAAGCAATGCACAAGTCCGTGTAGACGTCTATCGACAAAATACGTGAATTGAGTGCAAACGTCATGAACTAGTGCTAAACCATGCGTGAATGAGCGAGAATTCTATCTAAATGATTACTTAAAACTAAGTCATAAACCGTGTTATCATCTCACTATCTGTCTAGTGTACTCCTCAGCTAATCTGCTCACTAGCCACGTCTCTCTAATAGGAATGAAACGTGCCGTCTTCGTCAGTCTATTAACAATCACCCAGATGGCATCAAAGCTTTTATTGGCCCTCAACCCGGTAATAAAATCCATGGAGAAGTCCTCCCACTTCCATTGTGGTATTGGTAGTGGATGGAGCTCACCTCCAGGTCTGAAATGCTCTATCTTGACCTATTGACAGGTCGCACACTGAGCCACAAATCTGGCAACGTCGGGCTTCAACCCTCCCCACCAATATGAACGTCTCACATTGTGGTACATCTTACTCGTACCAGGGTGTACTGAGTAAGGTGTACAGTGAGCCTCCTGTAATATCCGTTGTCTCAGCTTTGTATCTGCAGGAACACACATACGATCATGTTGCCTCATAACTCCATTCGCCCCAATAGTGAACTGGGGTGCCTCTCCACGAGACATCCTATCTCTGATCCTCGCCAAGGTCGAGCAGGTCCCCTGCTTCTATTGGATCTCATCCAATAGACCAGGTAAAACCTCCAAAGTATACAACTAGGCATCCTTATCAAGAAACTGGATGTTCATCTCTAGCCAAGCTAGATCCCTCTGAAGTTGAGGTTGTACGGTAAGTCTAGCAATCTCCTTCTCGAGACGTCTTCCTGCTCAAGGCGTCAGCTATCACATTCGCCTTGCCAGGATGATACAAAATCTCAAGGTTAAAGTCCTCGATCAACTCAAGCCATCGACGCTGGCGGTTATTCAATTCCCGCTGTGTGAAAATATACTTTAGACTCTTATAGTCTGTGAAGATCTGGCATGTAGCACCATACAGGTAATGTCTCCAGATCTTCAATGCATGAACTACCGCTGCCAACTCTAGATCATGAGTCGGGTAGTTCTCCTCATACGTCTTGAGTTGTCGAGATGCATATGCAATTACTCTACCCCTCTGCATCAACACACATCCCAAGCCTAGCTTGGATGCATCACTGTAGACCACAAAATCCTCATAACCCTCTAGTTGTGCTAAGACAGGAGCAGAAGTCAAAACGCCTCTTCAACTCCTCAAAACTCTGAGCACACTGGTCGGTCCATACAAATTTGGTAGTCTTCCTCAGAAGACTCGTCAGTGGACGGGAAATCACAGAAAATCCCTCCATAAAGCGTCTATAATAACCGGCTAAGCCAAGAAAGCTACACACTTCCTTAACGTCCGTCGGTGTCATCCAAGCAGCAACAAAGTCGATCTTTGCCAGGTCAACCATGATCCCATCGGCGGAGACTATGTGTCCGAGAAATGCAACCTCAGACATCCAAAACTCACACTTAGAGAGCTTGGCATAAGGCTCTCTATCCCTCAAAATCTGTAAAACCGTCCTCAAATGTCCCGCGTGCTTCTCTCTGCTATGAGAGTATACCAAAATGTCATCAATGAAGACCACCACAAACTGGTCCAGGAAGTCAATGAAGATGTTGTTCATCAACTCCATGAATACTGCTGGGGCATTCGTCAGCCCAAATGGCATTACTACAAACTCGTAGTGTCCATAGCGGGTACGAAATGCCGTCTTGTTCGCATCCTGCTCTCTCACCCTCAACTGGTGATATCCTGAACGCAAGTCAATCCTAGAGAAGATTGTCGCTCCCTGCAGCTGATCAAGTAGATCATCAATATGAGGCAGTGGATACTTGTTCTTGATGGTCACCTTGTTCAGCTCTCTATAATCTATTCACAATCTCAACGATCCGTCCTTCTTCCGCACGAAGAGGACCGGTGCACCCCATGGTGAAACGCTAGGGCTGAAGCCCTTCTCAGCCAACTCTTCGAGTTGCTTCTTCAGCTCCCACATCTCGACAGGTGCCATACGGTATGGGGCCTTCGAGATGGGTCTCGTGTCAGGCTCTAGGTCAATGCCAAAATCTACGCTCCTCTGAGGTGGCAAGCTAGATGGCTCTGCAAAAACGTCTGTAAACTCACAAACCACCGGTATGTCCTCCAAAGCTGGACTCTCTCCATCTTCATGGCGTATCACTAGAAGGCATCACATCCCTGTCCAATCAGTCTAGTTGCTCGGACAACACTTATGACAGATCCTGTCTTCCCAAGGTCCCAACCTCGGAAGACTTCTATCGGACCTAAATCGGTAGAGACTGTAACAGTCCTCTTACCCACATCTAACACCGCACGGTGTCTACGTATCCAATCCATACCTAATATGACTTCTTCATGCATCAAAGGCATGACTATAAAGTCAACAAGTAGTACACGAGTCCCTAAGCGTAGGGGACAACTATGTATCTCCTGGGCACCTCTGACCCTACTACCATCAGGTAACCCTATAGTAAAGGGTGCCTCCTCTATGGTAGACAAACTCAAACGCTCAACACAAGAAGCAGAAATACATGAATGCATAGCATCAATATCAAATAAAACTCTAACAGGTAAACCATGTAACAGAATGGTACCTGTAGCAGTTGGTGCTGGCGGCTCCTCAGCACTCCTCAACTCAAAAGCACGGCCTCGAACTCCTTGGGCATCACTAGTGCTAGCCTCTCTACCTCTACCCCTACTCGGTCCAAGAGCTGAACCCTGAGTAGCAGGTGTCCCTGGGACCCTCTGTTGTCCCTGATGCAGAGGTGGTCTGTGTCCACCTCCTGCTACACCTATAGGGGAAGAACCCTGTTATGATGGCGCCTTGCCCTGACCGTCCTCCACCACTAATGTGCCAGGTCACGGAATAGAGACTGTCCTAGCTCTATCTGTCTGTCCTTTGGGCAACGAATAGAGTCTAAAGCTGAGTCTACATGCCCAATCCACACCTCAGTCTCTAGGCCGATCTCCCCAGGGAAGTGTGGTACTCCCTGTTGATGGAATGCCTTCAACCAAGTATCTGGTCGAGGCCCTCTAGTCTCCTCCACAACTCGTGCTGGCTCAACTACACGAACTGATGCAGCTGGCACCTGAGTAGCTCCATGGGATTCCTCAGATAATCCCTCTTGCCTTGGTAAATATGGCGCTCGTCGACCTGCTCTGATGACCTCCTCAAACTGCCTGAGATACTCTCTGAACTCTGATCCGCCCATAGAGACACGATCTGAGCCATCAGACTGGCCTGGATGGGTCTACTGTCTCCTGGACCCACCACTCCTCATAGCTGGAACAAAGCTCTCAGCAACCTCCTCATGAGCCTCCTCCACCACTGGTGGATCTGCAGCGTGAGCTGGTTCCTGTCTCCTCTCTCTTGGAGGAAGAGGTGATCTACCTCTACCTCTGCCTGTAGCAGTAGCTCTAGTCCGAGCCATCTGCAAGGTATGCACACCTAGCGTATAAGGCTCTATATAGGCCATATGTATAGATAGATATATATATATATAATTAATAATACATGCACACATATCAAACATAAAAAGTATCTATAAATATATATATACTGTGGAGATCCTCAAATGGGTGACGACTTCTGTACACACTATCCCAAAAACATCTGAACTCGCTTTAAAACCAAAACTCTTTAAAACATCAGACCCCATGTGGGTTCTATTTATTTATCCACTCTACCTTTATTGCAGATAGCAAGTGTCATTGTTGTCAATCTATGGCTCTGATACCAACTCTACAATACCTCGAATCCGTGAGACTCGGAATGCTACATTGGGCTAGGATCTCACAATGGATCCTAACCCTAGCCTGACAACAAGTTCACTAGATCTTACAACAAGGCACAAGTAGAGTAAAAACAAATACATAAAAGCTGTATGATACAACAAAAGAGTTTACAAACTCAAAGCCGAGTACAAAACCATAACAACAACATCAATTGATACAAAAGATCCAAACCCACGCATCCTAATGTAAAGAAGTCCTCGGCTGGTCACACCATCTGGCTCACTCTGCAGTCTTCCTAACCTGCAGATCATGTACAACACGGTATACACCATTAGCTACAGTAATGAAAAGCATGAAGGTAATAGCACAAACACACCACAACATCTCATACATGCAATGTCACACACATTCATTTATTATCTTTAATTACGTTATTCCATTACTAATTCAACTTCTTTTGTAACATGAGGAGCCTCAAGAACCCCGTCCCTTCCAACGTAACACAGGACTTTTGCATGGGGGTGACCTTCACTCGTCCCCTCTTGTGAGATCATCTTCACGGCACCTCCTCCTAACCCAGCAGGCGGAGACTAGTGGTTACCGCCCGTTATAATATACTTGGGCCATATAAATGTAATGAATGGTCATCCAAGTCCGGTTTAGGTTATAAATGCACAACCATATGAACACCCACAACCATTACAAACATACAATCCACAACCGTACGTTAAGTAAGTCCGATGGACTTACCTGATACACTCGTATCCTCTACCACGTCACAGCTTCCCCTCGGGGAAGAAACCAACGCCTGCAAGAGCAAAGCACACACATCACAACCTGAAATGGTTAGGAGACTCGTCTCCATAACCAGAACCAAACTACAACCTAAAGATCATAACGTGATCACATATGCCTATGGCATGATCTCAACATCAACACAAGTGCCTAAGGCACATCCCCATCATACAACTCATCCTAACCATCCTAACCTAGCCAACAACTAAGCCAAGACCAAAGGAAAGGAAGGAAGGAAGACATACCAACAAGGTATGCACCAAAAGAAGAAAGAACACACCAGCCAGTCCAGTGAGGTGCAGGGCGGTTCACCAAAGGCGCAGGGGTGGTTCACAGCAGGCTCAGGTGCGGCTTAGGACAGGCGCAGGCGCGGCCAACTATGTAGAGAGTCGGTCCCGACTTCTCTTCCACTCCTTTCTCGATTCTCTTCACGTCTTCAACACACCACATCAACACATATGCATATATATAAACCTATGATCATCAAAACTGCCAGGAAAGGATTCAACACAAGCCTAGCTTGTGATCCTAAGCTAGAAGGAAGAAGAAAGAAGCAGGGATGAAGGAAAGAAGAGAGAAGGAGAGAAAGAGCATACCACACCAACCTAGGGTGCAACTATGGAGCATCCACACCTCTCACCACTTCAGCACATCAACAACAACACACAGCAACATCATCAAGGTCATCCAAGGCCCAAGCCACACTCAAAACTCTCAAAACTCTCAAAAATCTCTCACAAGATCAAGACGAAACAAAGATGAGAAGATGAAGTAGAAGAAGAACGTAAAGGTGATGAAGGAGCTGGAATGGAGTGAACAAACCCTTCATCAGAAGATTGGGGAGGCTTATATACGAAGTTTCCCCAAAAGCAAGATCAAAAGTCAACAAAGGTGGCTGTAGCCGCACAAAACCGCAGGGGCGGACCGACTAAGGTGCAGGGGCGGCTCCTCTGTGGCGCAGGGGCGGCCCATGTGGTGCGCAGGTGCGGGTGACAGGTCAAGGCTAAGCACACTCTAGCTCATCTAGGCTCCAAAGACTAAGGCTCTTACACCACAATCTCAGGTTGCTCTGGAGAGGAAAGCCGCAAACTCTTGCTTAATCAGTAAGACAAACGAATGACCTAATCTAACAATCAGTAAATTACTATGTCATTTTCGAGTTAAAGGTTGTTATGTTTAGTAATTAGAACTGCACACCATTATCAATATTGTCAACAGTAAATGCAATTTTTACCCGTTTCTTAGCTTGACAGGTTGTATGTATTGCACCTACATCATCAAAGCAAACAACAAATATTTTGTGAAGAATCCCTACGACATATATTCTCCATTGTCAGCTCATGTTGGCATAGCATTGAACGCAAACTGAATGTTTCATCTCTATTATCATACTTGAAGGATTACATCAGCATATTTAAGGATTAAATTCAAACAACGTAATAGCCTATCCAGTTTGAAGAACGAATATTAAAAAACAATGTTTTCAAAATATTCCTTTAGGCTTTATCTTTTGTAAACCGGTCCAAAATTACTTCAAGACAACATTTGGAGAAATAGATATTTCAATTGATATCCTCAATTACAGCCAAGACTTTGTATCTAAAGTTCAAAACTTGGTTTTAAGTAACGAACGGTAAAGAATGAATAGTTTCATTGAGACATAAACAAAAAGTAACATTTGATTATATGCACATAAATAAAAAGTAACATTTGATTATATGCTCCCATATTCGACCCTATACAGGAGAATATACACACCGGTAGATAAATCTGTAGACGCGGATGCACGTCTAATGGTATAGGGGTCTTTCCCGAACCCAATTGAGTGGTGAGTACCCAACATTGAGCCTCTCCCAACTATTTCTTGTCCCATCTGGACATATCAAAACACACTCGCCATGTTCGTTAATGAAGGAGTTCATTTACTTGACTTAACTTCATATCCAAGAGAGCAAACTAATCGAGCAGGATCGACAAGAGACGAAGCTTTTCTTCCTCTTAAGCGTCCTCACAAGTGCTAACATTGCCAAGGAAGTGTAATATCCGGAAATTTTCTTTCAATCAATTCCGAGTCAAACCAGATTTAGATCCGTTGACCTTTTCATTTCACCTAATTTCCGATTTCATCACAAATTCTATCATTTTATGTGAGACCTTTTTCTCACATAAAATGATAGAAAAATAACACTAAACCCAAATTTGCAACCATGAGTTCATATCCTTGGAGGAGATCATGACCAGGCCATGACGACACCATCCGACGAGTTTTGACAAGGCCATGAAGAGATCATCTCGCATATCAATCCCAGCCCACTTTCTTATTTCATTTCCTAACCGGCCCAAATGACCAAGTGAGAAAGCCCACTTTCTTACTTCATTTCCTAACCGGCCCTATAGGTTCATTACTCTACCTTCCGGCCCAATTGATCAAATGAGAAATCTTTCCCCAGCCCTTGTTTCTCTCTTCTATCTCTAACAATCTCCTATTACCAATTTACAAGCACATATCAACGCACTTGAGTCTAGCCGTTACGTTCCTGGCGTTAACCCGAGAATCACGGTAACCCTTCCATCCTTTCCCATGTCAAAAGAAAAACCGTAATCTCGCATCTCCCTCCCTCCTACCTTGCCTAGCTTCGTTACTTTTACATGATCGGGATGCCGCTGCATGCTAAAACCAATCAGGCGCACATCAGGAGTAGTAGCGCCTCACAAGCAGTCGGGCATGGTGCTTACGGCAAGACATCTAGAGCGTCGAGATGAGTTCTCTGCAGCGTACGCCTTCTTCTATGTCTTCTGCGGGCGAAAGCATCTTAACTGTCCAGGGTTCTTGTCTCGAACTGCAGTCATCAGACTGAGCGGAGGGGGTGTTGTTTACCTTGAGCCGCACCAGACGTAACAAAAGTCTCGTGCCGACACGTTGATCCGACCCTATAGAACGATCCCTCCTTCGTCGGTCGCCGTCGACGACGCTAGTGTCGAGGTGAGTCCAACCTTGATATTTCTCTCTCCATTCCTTCAAAAGGTTGTTGAATTGCTTTTATGGGTGGCTCAGTACACTGCAGAAGCCGAAGCTTCCTCGTTCACCCTAGCCGCCTTTAGTGAACCTTAATCGCATTAGGTGAAGGTCCCGGAGCTCACTGTCGATCCTATCCATCCACCATAGGGTACACCTTGTTATTTGATTGTACTGTTGTTGTTTGCACGGGGAAGGAGAGGGGTGTCTGCAGCCTTTATTCGAACCCAAGGACAGTGGGTTAGGTTGGGTTACTTTTGGGGTTTTTATGTTACACTAGGTTTCGACCTTAGGATCTCCAAGATAGGATAGTTAAAGGAATATAGGCCAGGTGACTCGAACCTGAGGCCTTTTGATTGCCAAGATAGAGGATAATAATCACTGCAAGTGAGTCTCGAAGCTCAGACCAATTGCACACTTATTTTAATTCCAAAATTCTGTGTTGAGTAGTCATCTTTAGGGCCAGATTTCGATGCCTTAAACTAATCTTTGACCGTTCAATTTTTAGTATGACATAGAAGGATATACATAGTTTAACATATGAGAAGTTGAGACCGATCCAACGGTTGGATCTGGATCTATAGGAGCTCAAAGTAGGCTAGTAGGGTTGTTTGTGAAAGGACTCAGAAATTGCCTAAGTATAGAATTCCTGGATTTTGTATCCAACTTTGTAGATTTGTGTAGGAGTTGTGGTTGGGTAGTTTTGGGAAATCTTTACTTCTATGAGTAGATGACATAGCATAGAAGACCTTGGATATTTTTGTGGAATTTTTATATTTTTGTTCAAGCCACATATCTGAAGCTAAAGTTGGACCTAAGCGACTTTTTATGAAAGTACGTCAAGAATGTGATTAACACTTCTAATGTAACACCCCAAATTTTACAACTCGGGGAGTTACTGGTTAGGACCACACAGTGGGTCCCGACCTTAGTTTGACAACAACTTAACAAGATCTTACAACAAGGCACAGATAATGAAAAACCAAAAATCATAAAATAATCTTAACAATGTATGAATGTGACCAGAACAACTAACAACCGGAAAACATAAGATAACATAGTACGGAAGGAAAGAAAAGAACCAAGGTCCAATTGGAAATCCCACAAATAAAGAAACTATAATACGTCCTAAAAGTACGATACCCCAGCTGACCACTACCATCCGGATCACTCGGCATCTGCTCTAACCTGTGGTAAGTCTACACAACATAACAACCGTTAGCTAACTATCCAAATATAAGTAGAATAACAACAGCACAAACGCACGCAGAAACAAAAATAAACAAACATCATGCTGGCACTCAACCGTTTATTATCTATTATTTAGGTGATTCATCTTATTCAATTTTACAGTTGTGGCACGAGAGCTATTAACAGTTCTCGCCTCGGTTCCTTATCCAACTGGGTGTAGGTCTAGCTGACCTCCGCCGGTAGCATCACTACAAACCGAGTATGGACTAGTCCCTAAAGAAACCCCCAACGCCCGCAAGCTAACTAAGCAGAATGCCACCGTCCGTTACTCTTAGGCCAAGTATAGGTCGGTAAATATCTATCACAACCTATAACTCTAAACATCTCAAACACACACCACTATCATCATTCATGCTCATATTTAGAAGTCAGCTAAGTAAGTCCAAAGCACTTACCTGTTATAAAGTTCGACTCTTTGTAAACCAAACTCGCTCTGTAAACTGTAGCAACTCAGTTGCCTGCCAAAGGAGATAAGTGCATTATCACACTCCAACGTAATTAGAAGTCTAAGACTTCTAAGATAGAAGATCGTAATAGGACATAACTAATTACAGCTCTAATTTATGGAAAAATGACCATTTTACCCTTAGTCCCGAAACTTCCAAATTTTCCGAAATTCATGTCTAAACTCCTATTTGAGACCCTATAGTCCTATTCTAACTCCTAAAGTTTAGTTTGGTTACAAACTGGCACTTTTCCTATTTTCCTATTTTCCGAAAGATCGTAAAGGTCTAACTTCGGTTTCAAATAAAAAATTCGTAAAAGCTTATAAAACTTCCGAAATAATTCTCTAGATCATCTATGATGTTCCATCTACTCTTAGGAGCAAGAATTTCTCAAAACTGTTCATCCATTATTTTTATAAAAATTCTCAAAGTTGGCTACTACACTTACCATTCCTATACTTAACCAAAAATCCAAGTTTACAAAAATTGCTTAACTACTCAACTTCGGAAGCCTATAACTTCTAATCCGACCGTTCAATCCTTCTCAAATTTTAACATACTAAACTACATATATCCATCTATCATCTATTAAAATTTCAACGGTGGATCTTCAACCTAACTCTCAAACATTGATCTACAACAGTGACCATTACCCACTTACAAAGCTGAGTTCTAAAAAGGAGTTTTTCACTTCTATTTCTAGGGCAATCTGATCTACTCTCATTGTCATCTAGTGATCATAAATTGGAACTATAGGAGGCTTCAACAAGCTCACTTACTACCCCTCCACTTCCCTGGCTTGATCTCCATTCACAACGAAACCAAAAACATTTATAATCTATACAAATATAACATCTAGAATGCAAAGACTGGACTGCAGAAGAGAGATGGCTCACCTCCTTCAGCAGCTACTGGACAGAGGCACCTTCAGACGGTTTCAGATGGCCCTCCGGCTTCCTCTTTGGTTCAACGTTCCACCCGCTGGCGCTCCCTTAAGACAAGATAGAGGCTGGAGGTGAGACTAGTTGGCTAAATCGAAAGGGACAGAGGAGTACTAAGGGTATACTCACCTTCGGAAGGGATGAGCGACTAGATCCGGCTCTAGCGTACGAGTGCTTCAAATGGGACGTTGTCGAGATGACACTCAACCTTTACTGTTCATGTACAGAGGGTCAAGGAGGGGAGAATGACGGTACCTACGTCTCAACCGGTGCGAGATTTCTGCCGCCTCTTCTGTGGCTACGCGAGGGTGGACTTGGTGACGCTGTTGTAGATGCAGGAGGTGAGGCGCTAGTGGCGTGTTGGCTCTCGATGGGGCGTGCAGAAGGAGGCTTCGATCGATGGAAAGCGAGATCTGTGAGATTGGAGTACGTTGCTGGTGGGAAACGTGGGAGATCTTCTGAGTATGGAAGGTATATAAATAAATAAAGGAAGGCGTAAAGAGTGGGCAGTTACATTCCTTTATAATGTTCATCATAGAAGCGTGAAGCTGGCGTGCTCCTGGGCTGGCGAAGCTGGGCTAGACGCTGAATCCTGGGCTGCGCGAGGTAGAGCAGCAGGCTCCTCTCTGGGATGTGCACTAGGCTGAAGGAGGTAGAGCAGCAGGCTGGGCGCGCTGAGCACGTCGCTGGGCTGAAGCTGGGCTGAAGCTGGGCTGCTGGAGGGCTGGCACGCTGCTGGGCTGCTGGACAAGCTGCTGGGCACGCTGCTGGGCTGCGTAAGGGAGCAGCAGCCCGGTGCTAGCTGCAGTCCGGAAACAAGATCCCGACAAATGCATGCACGGAATAGACGGATACGGAATATGTTATAGTTTAGGATCGGTTATAATAATCCTATCATTTTATGTGAAGGGAAGCTACATAAAATGATAAATTTCATAATAATGTGTCTAACTAAGTAGACGGATATTGGTCAACTGATCGAAATCGGGTTTGTTATAGAAATAAACGGAATAAAAATTCCGGATATTACATCTAAATGGTCATTTATCCGTATACGGGTATTTTGGTAATTTCTTTATGATCAATTATATATCTTAGAAGTTGGAGACTTCAAAGAAAGTGGGATACATTATTGATCCACTTTCCTTGTATAACAGGCGATTGAGTTTCTACGGTTACAGGCCGAGTCAAGATAACGGGATTTGAGATTTGATTCAGGTAAGTCCTTGCGACTTACTTAGCTGGTTTCTAGATGTTAGTTGAATGATGATAGTGGTGTGTCGATTGTTTAATAATTATAACATGCCTAGGACGACTTTTATTATTTTATGGCCCAAGTGTATGTATAACGGGCCGTGACATCATTGCCCACCTCTGACAGGAGACTGGAAGGTTCTCTATACCCAGACCATACAGGTACAAGGTAAGATGCATCGGATCCATTTTGGATGGTTACACGGGGGCGGAGGCGAGGTTTGGGAATCCCTCGTGTCACAAAATAAGTATCATTAGTAAGAGTGAATGACCTAAGTAAAGATAATAAATGGATTCTTTGAGAGCATGATGTGTCTTGGTTTGCCTATTATGTGTGTGTGCTATGTTTATTTATCTAATGTTTAGATACCTAGCTAACGGTTGATTAATTTTGTTGTTTAGATTTACCACAGGTTAAAGCCGCAGCTCAGTGATCCGGAAGTAGTGGTCAATCGAGTCTCCGTACTCCCTAGAGTGGAGTTTGGTTTTTGCAATGATGTTTCCATTATCGTATGAGGACATATATACTTTTATTTTTTTTAAGTATTGTTGGTTGTTAGACGTTTGTGTTGCATTCATATCTTTTAAAACATCTCTTTATAAATTTCGGTTTTTTTATTTGTGTCTTGTTGTAAGATTCTAGTAAAATTGTTGTCAAACTGAGGTCGGGACCTATTGTGAGGTCCTAACCAGTAGCTTCCCTATTTTTGAGAATTCGGGGTGTTACAACATGCTATCAGAGCTTTAGGTTGGCAACAATGACACTTGAAATCTTCTAAAAGGACCGAATAAGTAAATAAACAGAACCCAAAAGGGGTCCGAAGTTTTTAAAGAAACTTTTGGTTTTAAATATCCATGCATAAGTCGGGTTGGGATAGAAAGTACGGATGACCACCACTACCTCCGTGGATCTCGGCAGCTTAGTACCTTTAGAAATGTTATGTTGACTTATTAGCTTAATTATAAAGATATGTAATATAGATAAGTATATGCTGAAGGTTAGTAGTATTTATAGTTATATTATGCCTTAAAGAAGATAATAGAATGAGATCCCCACTCCGTTGACACACCTATGTAGATTTTGAAGGGTGTCAACATAAGGACAAGTATGCTCAGCTTATGAGTATTAGGGTACGCGAACGTCCGGACAACTCCTTCGAACTTGTTGAGGAACGTTGAGATGGAAAAGTGAAGACTAAAAGACAACGCCAACGACAATAGCAAGAAGGGGATACTGAGTCAACTCAACAGGGTAAAATGAAGAATATACATGAAAGTAGTTATGGAAAAGCGTTGGATGACCGGCAATTATACAAATTGGGAGAGACAACCCATAAGTTCTTTCAAGTGTGGTGTAAAGCAACGTTACAAACAAAGAAGATGGTGTCAGAAACAATCATAGGTGTGAAAGTCAAAGAGAGGTAGTAGCGATCCAAACAAGACACATAGAATTTAAGCTCACTGACGGACCAGAAGATGAAAGTTGATACCAAAAGGAGAGAAAAATATGATCACCCTCGACAATCTACTTGACACCACAATCAAGATGGATAACCGAGACAGTTAAAAGCATAGAAGTAAACACGAGATACATTGTCCATCCAAATATGAAGAATTAAAGGGCTGCAAATTGGAAGCTTACGCGTTGCCAGAAAGTGAAAGGTAGATTTCACAAACATGGAAGCGGAGTGACTTTCTATAAGACAAGTGAGTGACAACAAAGGTTGTGATACAAATATCCAAATCATAGAATCCTGAAAGTAGAGTCAAAGGATCACTATAAAGGCAGCATTATAATTCAATACCAACCAAGGAAGGAGAGTTTGTGAGAATGATCTTGGCGTACCCAAAGGCCCACAATAACTTCCCTCTCACAAATGGAATTAAATTATCAACACCAACGATTCACCCCGGGGAACCACAAGCAACTTATGATTGAGGTAAAAGTAATCGCGAAGATGCATATACGAGCTATCGTGGGAAATTTGACGAGTCCGTTGACGGTAGATGAATGATAAACCTAAACTCGAAAAAGAGTATAGCGCTCTTATAGTGAGAAAGAGAAGTGTAGATTATAGAAGAGTTAAAGAAGTACAAGCGGAGAAACAGGAGGAGATAGATTTTCACCACGTATATCAAATTTCAAAGAGATAGAAGAAACGCAAGTCTATGATCTTGTAGAAGGTCAACTATAGACTACTTGGTAACAACTGATACTTTACATGTGCGGGTTAACTAGTGGTGACTGGTTGCCATATAATAAGAATGACCACAGAGTTACAAAAGAAATTTATCGACATGTGGAGGAATCCTTAAAGCAACCAATTGCGACAATTGTGAAGTCAAATCAATACGAGTGCTAGTAACACTGAATAAGTTCATGTCAGTAACTCTAATTAAAAAAAAATTTAGGAAGATTTGACGGTAAGAAATGACCCTCTTATATCAGTAATGGTATAAAGAGAATTATTGTGAGTAGTTGCTTATCTACCGACTAAGGAAAATTTTACAAATCACAGTTAGTATAGATGGATTCGTATAAGAAGAACTATAGGGGTAAGAAGAAGCAGATGATTTTGATCAAATCATACGTCAGTCCAAACAGAGGGTAAGTACTTAGTATACCACACAAATGAGATTGATGGTGCACTTTCAAGAAAAAGTTGGGGTCAATTTTCTAGATTTACAACGAAAGCCCGTGTGACTAAAGATGTGACACAGAATGATTGGAACTATAGAGACGGCACAAATATAGAGATTATGATTTAATGCTTGGGTGAAATGTCGTATCAAGTTGTTCGCTCCAAACGGTGTGTACAAGCTTTAAATTTATAACCCAAGAAGTATGCTTGAACAAATATTGCGAACCCGTAGTGTACGGGTCAATTGTAATAAAAATCAAGAATTCCAGGGGTCGATCACAGGGACTTAGGTGAAACTACGCACAGAATAGGTTGTCAAGTATTACAATTAACCAAAACAATTAAAGCAATCAAAGATGATATAAATTCAAGTAAGGGGAAATGCGGATTCTAGGGATAAAGCATCTAGTTGTGGTTCCGACTCAAGATCTAAAAGGATAACGCGGACAAAGCTGAGGTTTTGCAAAGGGAAGGTATTTCTAAGGTGGAAATACATCACCAGGTAAGTCTCACTACTCACTATCCCAAACCAAAGCTCCTATTACCGGGTAAGTCTCAAGGTACTAAGGAAAGGAACTATAATCTCAAACCAACACACAACCCAAGGGAATAGAATTAACCTTTACCGAGTAAGTCTCAGACTAACTCACAAAGATGGGATGAAGGCACACTGAAACCCCAATAAAGGATAAACCTTTATTACCTACACTCATGATCTTGGGTATACAAACAAAGGAATCACCGGGTAAGTCTCATTCTAGGCTTGCATTGAACCAGAAAAGGTGTAATAAGAATAGGATTTGGCAAACTAGAACACTTAACTCTCAGTTCGAATCTGGAAACGTTCACCTCGTTCAGTCAAGTTCCACCCCGGCCGAGATGTTCATCGACTGAGCGAGGTATACTAGGGTTGAGGTTAAAGACTCGAGCTTTCAGGGTCCTGCTGGGATTAAGATCATTCTATCATCGTCTTTCCCACAACTTTCAGCCAATCACCCTAGAATTGCATAAGAAACTTAGCCAACAATCATCATGAGAACAATAATCAAATATATGGGAAAAGAATGAATATTCGAACAAGAAAACCTTAAGAAAAAGGTCTCAATAACTGAATCAAATAACACCAAATCAGCGTTCCTTAAATCACAAATCGAATAAGACAACAACCCAAAAGGGAATCTAAGAAAGTCTTACAAACTCCCTCTAAAGCTAACTCCAAACTATGAATCCTTCCTTCCTTGATCTTCAATCCTTCAATCCTTCCTTCAAACCTTCAGAAAATATTCAAGAAATCTCTCAAATCGGGTGTGTCGAAGATGGCTGAATTGTGGAAAATCCAACCCTTTATATAGGAGAATTATCTTCCAAACATATTAATATCTTAAAAAGATAATTTCTTATAAAATATATCCATATCTCTAAAATAGATCTCCCAAAAATAATATCTTCCTTCCAGAAATCCAGCCCAAAAATATAAGATATCTTCTTTCCAAAAATAAAATATCTTAGCCAAAAATATAGATCTCGCCACCTGCAGGGTGTTCTCCTCGGTCGGGACGCTCCTCAAGATCACCTCGGTCGAGGTGACACTATAGCTGACCGAGGTGAATCTCAACTAAATGTGAAATCTCTCAAATCTGATCCTGAGTCAATCTTCTTCATCATTTCCATGCTTCCTGAGTTCTTCCTTAAGCTCCAGAATGTAGCTCCAATAACTCTTTAGCTCCTTAGCTCCATTTCGATGCAAAACGTGCCATTATACCTACGATTACAACGAAACTTGGTGTAGATCTCGATTCCCGTAAAGGTAGATGAAACAACAATATAATCACATAATATACATCCATTCATGCAGATTATTGAAGATAAAACGTCTAAACAAGTCCCAAAATATATAATACATGCTATCAAAATACCCCATACTTGTCCTTTGCTAGTCCCCAAGCAAGTTCCAAATCTTAAGTACAAGATAGAATGGATTATAGGTCAGAAAAATCAATGAAAAATAGTTCAAAACATTTTGGTGGTGTAATCCACTCATAGATCACTCTAAGAGAATGCTTCATGGCACATAAAATCAATACATGATCAAAACATTTTATAAATATAAGAAATGTGTAAGGGTGGGATGTAAATAGGGAATGTGATGCTAGAATCCGGGAAAAGGATCTTACTTCACTTTCTTTGAAACTCAACATCTTCCACCAATAAGTTTTGCTTATTTTACTTTACTTTTTGCAATGCATGGACAGAGGTGCACAACAACCGAAGCCTAGGAAATCAGCAATCATCAATTTCTCGAGATGCCTCAAACCCTTGATGCACATACCATTACCCGTTAGGAATATCGCTCAACCCGACTTTGGCAAGACACAAACACCCAGCTATGTGAATGGTGCCGAGTTACTCATCATCATGATTGACTTCCCCAAACCTATTTGTTTCTTTCTAACACTTTTAGCCAACATCTCAACTTCACCTTCACTTGCTTTTCTTAGTTTGCTTCTAAATTTCCGGATAGGTAAAGGGAGGAAAATATGTATATGAGGGGCTAAAGCATGATCAAGAAGAAGAAGAGAAGAGAATGAATTGCCTTAATCATCCCATGAAGAAAGTGATAGAACTCATCATGTGGTGTCAACCTTCAAATTCAACATAATTTTGATAAAGACAAAGTATTAAACATGCCAAAATTTCTAAGAAAGCATTTTGCAACTTAAACATATCATAAAACCTTTCGAGCATATAAAGATTTCAAAAACCAATCTGCAAACTAAATCATCACTGAGGTCATATCCAGAGAAGAAGCACAAAAACGTTTCGAAAAATCTCTTAGCTAAGCCACCTCGGTCGAGGTGTTCTAGGTCATCCGAGGTGCTCAACCTCGTTTGGCCAGAACTATCCTTGTCGAGGTCATAAAATTTTTTTCTTAAACCAGTTTTTGACGTTTTTCTCAAACAAAAATCTGTATGCATGCATGTAATGGCAGATAATCACATGAAGCATAAATAAGATCATAAATATCCAAATAGAGTTATAGAATCATACACACATAGTCAAATAAGTACATCCACATACCCCATACTTGGGACACATTGTCCCAATGGGTCAAATAAGAGTCAAGTAAAACAGGAAACTCACCGGACCTAGCCGAACTGCATAATAAATAAAGAAAAGAAATCCATGCAAGCTCTAGTCCTGATCCGCTGGTGGTGGTGGATTTGGGATGAAGGGATGTTGAGATGGGTCAAATGGATAACCCATCGTGTGCTAAAACTGGATCTCCATTATCCTCTACCGGTAGTGCTAGCTCTCTCTAAGCTCCATGATGTCTACTGTCAGGGTTGCGTAAGAGTCGATCATCTGGTCTGTCAGCTCATCAATCCGTCGGTGAGCTACTGGATCTCTTTGTCTGCGGACTCTACGTCGGGCAGGTCGTGATGGTGCTGCTACCTCCTCCTCTGTAGCCTCGTCATCCAGATCGACAGCTGGCACACTAGGACCGGCGGTATCATTACCGGTCTCCAAGGCAGCTCCGCCATCATCATACTCCTCCTCATCCTCCGCCGGTGAAGCATCTCTAGCATCCTGTAAGTAGGGAAGCCAAGCAGAAAACCAGTACTATGAATCGAAAACTACGAAATGAGCCAACCATAGGTCTGTCAGCTCATCAATCCGTCGGTGAATATGTACTTCAAACTCTTATGGTCTGTGAAGATCTGACAGGTCGCTCCATAGAGATAATGACGCCAAATCTTAAGAGCATGTACTACCGCAGCTAACTCCAGGTCATGGGTGGGGTAGTTCTCCTCATACGTCTTCAATTGTCGAGACGCATACGCTATGACCTTACCCCTCTGCATCAAGACACACCCCAAGCCCAGCTTGGATACGTCACTGTACACTACAAAGTCCTCTGTGCCCTCAGGTTGTGCTAAAATCGGAGCCGACGTCAATCTCCTCTTCAGCTCCTCAAAACTCTGCTGACACGGCTCAGACCAGATGAACCGAGTAGTTTTCCTCAGGAGACAAGTAAGTGGTCGGGCGATCAGGGAAAACCCTTCCACAAACCGACGGTAATAACCTGCCAATCCAAGGAAGCTGCGAATCTCCTTAACATTCTTCGAAGGTTGCCAAGAAGACACTGACTCAATCTTCGCCGGGTCGACCCTAATCCCCTCAGCAGTCACTACATGGCCTAGGAACGCCACCTCTGACATCCAGAACTCACACTTGGATATCTTAGCATATAGTTGGCTATCCTGTAGAATCTGTAACACTGTCCTCAAGTGTCCGGCATGCTCCTCTCGACTTCTAGAGTAAACTAGAATGTCGTCAATGAAGACCACTACAAACTGGTCTAAGAAGTCGATGAAAATCCCATTTATCAACTCCATAAATACTGCTGGCTCATTAGTGAGCCCGAATGGCATCACTACAAACTCATAGTGGCCATACCTAGTCCGGAATGCCGTCTTAGGTATGTCCTGGTCTCTCACTCTCAGCTGGTGATAACCCGATCTCAAATCTATCCTCGAGAACACTGACGCTCCATGCAGCTGGTCCAGCAGATCATCTATGCGAGGCAGTGGGTACTTATTCTTGATGGTGACCTTGTTCAACTCCCGGTAGTCAATACACAGCCTCATCGATCCATCCTTCTTCCTCACAAATAATACTGGTGCACCCCAGGGAGAAACACTAGGGCGTATGAAGCATTTCTCAGCTAACTCCTCTAACTGCTTTTTCAGCTCAAGCAGCTCTATCGGGGCCATGCGGTACGGGGCCTTCGAGATCGGTCTCGTGCCCGGCTCTAACTCAATGCTAAAATCAACACTCCTCTGTGGAGGTAGCCCTAGTAAGTCGTCACTGAATACCTCTGCAAACTCGCATGCAACAGGTATCTCCTCTACTGTCAGGCTCTTGCGCTCCTTCATGGCATAACAACAGAAGGCCTCGCAACCCTGTGCTATCAATCTGGCTGCTCTCACTGCGCTGATAACTGTGCCGGACTTTCCGAGGTCCCAACCTCGGAATATCACTCTATGACCCTCCTCAGTGGCGACAGTCACAGTTCTCCTACCAATATCTAAGACGGCTCCATGTCTAGTCATCCAATCTATCCCCAATATCACGTCCTCATGTGCTAAGGGCATGACTAGAAAATTTACTAACCAAATCCGGCCTCCCAGATGAATGGGGCAGTCATAAATCTCTCGGGATCCTCTAACCTTACCCCCATCTGGTAACCCAACCACAAAAGGTACACCCTCTACTGTAGCTAAGGACAACCTATCTACACATGCATCTGATATAAAGGAGTGAGTAACACCCGTATCAAATAAAACTCGCACAGGTAAGTCATAGATCCAAATAGTACCTGTGGTCGCAGGTGTTGTAGGCTGCTCAGTGCTCCTCAACTCGAACACTCTCGATGGTCCTCCTCTGGTGTCAGTGGTACTACCACGTTCCCTGCCACGACAAGATCCCTGTGCCCTACTGTATGAAGCAGGGTATCCTGGAGCCCGGTGCTGTTGCTGCTGCTGACTCGGTGCTCGGTATTGAGGAGGTCTCTGTACACTCTTCTCAGCACCTACAGGAGAAGATCCCTGCTGGGAAGGGGCCCTACCTTGACGGTAGAAGGTAGCTCTGTGTCCCGGCTTCCCACAAGTGAAGCAAGTGGTAGGTGGTCTCTGGAAATCTGTCTTAATGTGATCGCGGCTACCACAGTTAAAGCACTGTCGATCCCTACTGGAAGTCTGAACTGTAGAGTGGTAACTGGACCTCCCCTGAGTCTGTCCTCGACCATAACCTGCTACTGCTGCACTACTACCAGCATGTCCTGTCCTCTGCCGCTTATCCGGCCCACTAGACTGAACTACTTTCCTCGAAGCTGGCCTATCTCTCTCATAAGCAGAGGCCCTATCCTGATAGTCAGACAAGGTCTCACAGCGGAACCCTGCCTGATATGATCGAGTACTCTCTCTCAATCTCCTGGAGAAAAGGTAAACAAACTGCTCTTCCGGAGGTGCAGCTGGTCCAAGTAGGGTCAACTCCTTCTGAAACTTCTTTATGGCTGCAGCAATCGGGATATCCTCAAATCCCGACTCAATGAAATCCTGAAATCTCTCCCTCCTCAGCGAGACAGGACAGTACCTGTCCCTAACAATGTTCCTCATCTGCTCCCAACTGGTGACTCGGCTACGAATGGTACGCCACCATGAATGAGCATCATCTGTGAAACAGGTCTGCACCAAATCCACCTGTCGATCCTCGGGGCAACGTATTGCCTCTAAAGCAGTCTCTATCTTCCCTATCTAGTGCTCCACCTCTAGCCCTATTTCTCCACTGAATGAGGGAACCTTCTGAGAGTTGAAAGCCTTCAACCACTCATCCGGTCTCGGTGCTCTAGACCCAGCAGGCGCTCTATCAGCATTAGCTCTCCTCTCAGGTACAACCGGCACCTGAGATACTCCCTGTGTCACCTGAGCTGACCTAGCCGGTACCACCGGTGGTACCTGGGTAAGCCTCTCAACTCTGGCAGCCTCCTCCATACGCTCGACGTATGCTCTGTACTCTCTATACTCAGATGCTCCAATAGAAACACGTCCTGACTCAGTCGAACGTGCTCCCTGCGCTCCAGGCCTAGCGGCGGTCTCATGCCTGACCTCGGGGCCTACACTCTCAGCTACCTCTTCCACAGCAGCCTCTGGTATGCTTGCTGCAGGTGGATCCTCTCGAGGAACTCGTCCTCAACCTCTCCCTAGTGGAGGTCTACCCCCACGACCACGCCCTCTAACAGCAGGGGTGCTATCAGCTCGATCCTGTCTGACTGGGGGAAGGGGGGACGACCCATACCTCGGCCAGTCACTGGTGTAGCCCTAGTACGTGCCATCTACACGAACGGTAACAACTACAGTTATAATCTAACTAATCTATCATAACAGTAAAAGTCTATAATAATAATACTAAGAATACCGAGATCCGCAGAGGTAGTGGTGGTCGTCCGTACTTTCTATCCCAACCCGACTATGCATGCATTTTAAAAACCAAAATTCCTTTTGAAACTCAGACCCCTTTCGGGTTCTATTTATTTACTTATATGACCTTTTTAGAAGATTTCAAGTGCCATTGTTGCCAACCTAGAGCTCTGATACCATGTAGGAACACCCCAAATTTTACAACTCGGGGAGTTACTGTTTAGGACCGCACAGTGGGTCCCGACCTTAGTTTGACAACAACTTAACAAGATCTTACAACAAGGCACAGATAAGGAAAAACCAGAAATCATAAAATAATCTTAACAATGTATGAATGTGACCAGAACAACTAACAGCCGGAAAACATAAGATAACACAGTACGGAAGGAAAGAAAAGAACCAAGGTCCAACTGGAAATCCCACAAATAAAGAAACTGCAATACGTCCTAAAAGTACGATACCCCGGCTGACCACTACCATCCGGATCACTCGGCATCTGCTCTAACCTGTCGTAAGTCTACACAACTTAACAACCGTTAGCTAACTATCCAAATATAAGTAGAATAACAACAGCACAAACGCACGCAGAAACAAAAATAAACAAACATCATGCTGGCACTCAACCGTTTATTATCTATTATTTAGGTGATTCATCTTATTCAATTTTACAGTTGTGGCACAAGAGCTATTAACAGTTCTCGCCTCCGTTCCTTATCCAACTGGGTGTAGGTCTAGCTGACCTCCGCCGGTAGCATCACTACAAACCGAGTATGGACTAGTCCCTAAAGAAACCCCCAGCGCCCGCAAGCTAACTGAGCAGAATGCCACCGCTCGTTACTCTTAGGCCAAGTATAGGTCGGTAAATATCTATCACAACCTATAACTCTAAACATCTCAATCACACACCACTATCATCATTCATGCTCATATTTAGAAGTCAGCTAAGTAAGTCCAAAGGACTTACCTGTTATAAAGTTCGACTCTCTATAAACCAAACTCGCTCTCTAAACTGTAGCAACTCAGTTGCCTGCCAAAGGAGATAAGTGCATTAGCACACTCCAACGTAATTAGAAGTCTAAGACTTCTAAGATAGAAGATCGTAATAGGACATAACTAATTACAGCTCTAATTTATGGAAAAATGACCATTTTACCCTTAGTCCCGAAACTTCCAAATTTTCCGAAATTCATGTCTAAACTCCTATTTGAGACCCTATAGTCCTATTCTAACTCCTAAAGTTTAGTTTGGTTACAAACTGGCACTTTTCCTATTTTCCTATTTTCCGAAAGATCGTAAAGGTCTAACTTCGGTTTCAAATATAAAATTCGTAAAAGCTTATAAAAATTCCGAAATAATTCTCTAGATCATTTATGATGTTCCATCTACTCTTAGGAGCAAGAATTTCTCAAAACTGTTCATCCATTATTTTTATAAAAATTCTCAAAGTTGGCTACTACACTTACCATTCCTATACTTAACCAAAAATCCAAGTTTACAAAAACTGCTTAACTACTCAACTTCGGAAGCCTATAACTTCTAATCCGACCGTTCAATCCTTCTCAAATTTTAACATACTAAACTACATATATCCATCTATCATCTATTAAAATTTCAACGGTGGATCTTCAACCTAACTCTCAAACATTGATCTACAACAGTGACCATTACCCACTTACAAAGCTGAGTTCTAAAAAGGAGTTTTTCACTTCTATTTCTAGGGCAATCTGATCTACTCTCATTGTCATCTAGTGATCATAAATTGGAACTATAGGAGGCTTCAACCAGCTCAGTTACTACCCCTCCACTTCCCTGGCTTGATCTCCATTCACAACGAAACCAAAAACATTTATAATCTATACAAATATAACATCTAGAATGCAAAGACTGGACTGCAGAAGAGAGATGGCTCATCTCCTTCAGCAGCTACTGGATAGAGGCGCCTTCAGACGGTTTCAGATGGCCCTCCGGCTTCCTCTTTGGTTCAACGTTCCACCCGCTGGCGCTCCCTTAAGACAAGATAGAGGCTGGAGGTGAGACTAGCTGGCTAAATCGACAGGGACAGAGGAGTACTAAGGGTATACTCACCTTCGGAAGGGATGGGCGACTAGATCCGGCTCTAGCGTACGAGTGCTTCGAATGGGACGTTGTCGAGATGACACTCCACCTTTACTGTTCATGTACACAGGGTCAAGGAGGGGAGAATGACGGTACCTACGTCTCAACCGGTGCGAGGTTTCTGCCGCCTCTTCTGTGGCTACGCGAGGGTGGACTTGGTGACGCTGTTGTAGATGCAGGAGGTGAGGCGCTAGTGGCGTGTTGGCTCTCGATGGGGCGTGCAGAAGGAGGCTTCGATCGATGGAAAGCGAGATCTGTGAGATTGGAGTACGTTGCTGGTGGGAAACGTGGGAGATCTTCTGAGTATGGAAGGTATATAAATAAATAAAGGAAGGCGTAAAGAGTGGGCAGTTACATTCCTTTATAATGTTCATCACAGAAGCGTGAAGCTGGCGTGCTCCTGGGCTGGCGAAGCTGGGCTAGACGCTGAATCCTGGGTTGTGCGAGGTAGAGCAGCAGGCTCCTCTCTGGGCTGTGCACTGGGCTGAAGGAGGTAGAGCAGCAGGTTGGGCGCGCTGAGCACGTCGCTGGGCTGAAGCTGGGCTGCTGGAGGGCTGGCACGCTGCTGGGCTGCTAGACAAGCTGCTGGGCACGCTGCTGGGCTGCGTAAGGAAGCAGCAGCCTGGTGCTAGCTGCAGTCCGGAAACGAGATCCCGACAAATGCATGCACGGAATAGACGGATACGGATTATGTTATAGTTTAGGATTGGTTATAATAATCCTACCATTTTATGTGAGGGAAGCTACATAAAATGATAAATTTCATAATAATGTGTCTAACTAAGTAGACGGATATGGTTCAACTGATCGAAATCGGGTTTGTTATAGAAATAAACAGAATAAAAATTCCGGATATTACATCTAAATGGTCATTTATCCGTATACGGGTATTTTGGTAATTTCTTTATGATCAATTATATATCTTAGAAGTTGGAGACTTCTAAGAAAGTGGGATACATTATTGATCCACTTTCCTTGTATAACAGGCGATTGAGTTTCTACGGTTACAGGCCGAGTCAAGATAACGGGATTTGAGATTTGATTCAGGTAAGTCCTTGCGACTTACTTAGCTGGTTTCTAGATGTTAGTTGAATGATGATAGTGGTGTGTCGATTGTTTAATAATTATAACATGCCTAGGACGACTTTTATTATTTTATGGCCCAAGTGTATGTATAACGGGCCGTGACATCACTGCCCAGCTCTGACAGGAGACTGGAAGGTTCTCTATACCCAGACCATACAGGTACAAGGTAAGATGCATCGGATCCATTTTGGATGGTTACACGGGGGCGGAGGCGAGGTTTGGGAATCCCTCGTGTCACAAAATAAGTATCATTAGTAAGAGTGAATGACCTAAGTAAAGATAATAAATGAATTCTTTGAAAGCATGATGTGTCTTGGTTTGCCTATTATGTGTGTGTGCTATTTTCATTTATCTAATGTTTAGATAGCTAGCTAACGGTTGATTAATTTTGTTGTTTAGATTTACCACAGGTTAAAGCCGCAGCTCAGTGATCCGGAAGTAGTGGTCAGTCGGGTCTCCGTACTCCCTAGAGTGGAGTTTGGGTTTTTGCAGTGATGTTTCCATTATCGTATGAGGACATATATACTTTTATTTTTTTTAAGTATTGTTGGTTGTTAGACGTTTGTGTTGCATTCATATCTTTTAAAACATCTCTTTATAAATTTCGGTTTTTTTATTTGTGTCTTGTTGTAAGATTCTAGTAAAATTGTTGTCAAACTGAGGTCGGGACCTATTGTGAGGTCCTAACCAGTAGCTTCCCTATTTTTGAGAATTCGGGGTGTTACAACATGCTATCAGAGCTTTAGGTTGGCAACAATGACACTTGAAATCTTCTAAAAGGACCGAATAAGTAAATAAACAGAACCCAAAAGGGGTCCGAAGTTTTTAAAGAAACTTTTGGTTTTCAAAATCCATGCATAAGTCGGGTTGGGATAGAAAGTACAGATGACCACCACTACCTCCGTGGATCTCGGCAGCTTAGTACCTTTAGAAATGTTATGTTGACTTATTAGCTTGATTATAAAGATATGTAATATAGATAAGTATATGCTGAAGATTAGTAGTATTTATAGTTATATTATGCCTTAAAGAAGATAATAGAATGAGATCCCCACTCCGTTGACACACCTAAGTAGATTTTGAAGGGTGTCAACATAAGGACAAGTATGCTCAGCTTATGAGCATTAGGGTACGCGAACGTCCGGACAACTCCTTCGAACTTGTTGAGGAACGTTGAGACGGAAAAGTGAAGACTAAAAGACAACGCCAACGACAATAGCAAGAAGGGGATACTGAGTCAACTCAACAGGGTAAAATGAAGAATATACATGAAAGTAGTTATGAAAAAGCGTTGGATGACCAGCAATTATAAAAATTGGGAGAGACAACCCATAAGTTCTTTCAAGTGTGGTGTAAAGCAACGTTACAAACAAAGAAGATGGCGTCAGAAACAATCATAGGTGTGAAAGTCAAAGAGAGGTAGTAGCGATCCAAACAAGACACATAGAATTTAAGCTCACTGACGGACCAGAAGATGAAAGTCGATACCAAAAGGAGAGCAGAATATGATCACCCTCGACAATCTACTTGACACCACAATCAAGATGGATAACCGAGACAGTTAAAAACATAGAAGTAAACACGAGATACATTGTCCATCCAAATATGAAGAATTAAAGAGCTGCAAATTGGAAGCTTACGCGTTGCCAGAAAGTGAAAGGTAGATTTCACAAACATGGAAGCGGAGTGACTTTCTATAAGACAAGTGAGTGACAACAAAGGTTGTGATACAAATTTCCAAATCATAGAATCCTGAAAGTAGAGTCAAAGGATCACTATAAAGGCAGCATTATAATTCAATACCAACCAAGGAAGGAGAGTTTGTGAGAATGATATTGGCGTACCCAAAGGCCCACAATAACTTCCCTCTCACAAATGGAATTAAATTATCAACACCAACGATTCACCCCGGGGAACCACAAGCAACTTATGATTGAGGTAAAAGTAATCGCGAAGATGCATATACGAGCTATCGTGGGAAATTTGACGAGTCCGTTGACGGTAGATGAATGATAAACCTAAACTCGAAAAAGAGTATAGCGCTCTTATAGTGAGAAAGAGAAGTGTAGATTATAGAAGAGTTAAAGAAGTACAAGCGGAGAAACAGGAGGAGATAGATTTTCACCACGTATATCAAATTTCAAAGAGATAGAAGAAACGCAAGTCTATGATCTTGTAGAAGGTCAACTATAGACTACTTGGTAACAACTGAGACTTTACATGTGCGGGTTAACTAGTGGTGACTGGTTGCCATATAATAAGAATGACCACAGAGTTACAAAAGAAATTTATCGACATGTGGAGGAATCCTTAAAGCAACCAATTGCGACAATTGTGAAGTCAAATCAATACGAGTGCTAGTAACACTGAATAAGTTCATGTCAGTAACTCTAATTAAAAAAAATTTAGGAAGAGTTGACGGTAAGAAATGACCCTCTTATATCAGTAATGGTATAAAAAGAATTATTGTGAGTAGTTGCTTATCTACCGACTAAGGAAAATTTTACAAATCACAGTTAGTATAGATGGATTCGTATAAGAAGAACTATAGGGGTAAGAAGAAGCAGATGATTTTGATCAAATCATACGTCAGTCCAGACAGAGGGTAAGTACTTAGTATACCACACAAATGAGATTGATGGTGCACTTTCGAGAAAAAGTTGGGGTCAATTTTCTAGATTTACAACGGAAGCTCGTGTGACTAAAGATGTGACACAGAATGATTGGAACTATAGAGACGGCACAAATATAGAGATTATGATTTAATGCTTGGGTGAAATGTCGTATCAAGTTGTTCGCTCCAAACGGTGTGTACAAGCTTTAAATTTATAACCCAAGAAGTATGCTTGAACAAATATTGCGAACCCGTAGTGTACGGGTCAATTGTAATAAAAATCAAGAATTCCAGGGGTCGATCACAGGGACTTAGGTGAAACTACGCACAGAATAGGTTGTCAAGTATTACAATTAACCAAAACAATTAAAGCAATCAAAGATGATATAAATTCAAGTAAGGGGAAATGCGGATTCTAGGGATAAAGCATCTAGTTGTGGTTCCGACTCAAGATCTAAAAGGATAACGCGGACAAAGCTGAGGTTTTGCAAAGGGAAGGTATTTCTAAGGTGGAAATACATCACCAGGTAAGTCTCACTACTCACTATCCCAAACCAAAGCTCCTATTACCGGGTAAGTCTCAAGGTACTAAGGAAAGGAACAATAATCTCAAACCAACACACAACCCAAGGGAATAGAATTAACCTTTACCGAGTAAGTCTCAGACTAACTCACAAAGATGGGATGAAGGCACACTCAAACCCCAATAAAGGATAAACCTTTATTACCTACACTCATGATCTTGGGTATACAAACAAAGGAATCACCGGGTAAGTCTCATTCTAGGCTTGCATTGAACCAGAAAAGGTGTAATAAGAATAGGATTTGGCAAACTAGAACACTTAACTCTCAGTTCGAATCTGGAAACGTTCACCTCGTTCAGTCAAGTTCCACCCCGGCCGAGATGTTCATCGACTGAGCGAGGTATACTAGGGTTGAGGTTAAAGACTCGAGCTTTCAGGGTCCTGCTGGGATTAAGATCATTCTATCATCGTCTTTCCCACAACTTTCAGCCAATCACCCTAGAATCGCATAAGAAACTTAGCCAACAATCATCATGATAACAATAATCAAATATATGGGAAAAGAATGAATATTCGAACAAGAAAACCTTAAGAAAAAGGTCTCAATAACTGAATCAAATAACACCAAATCAGCGTTCCTTAAATCACAAATCGAATAAGACAACAACCCAAAAGGGAATCTAAGAAAGTCTTACAAACTCCCTCTAAAGCTAACTCCAAACTATGAATCCTTCCTTCCTTGATCTTCAATCCTTCAATCCTTCCTTCAAACCTTCAGAAAATATTCAAGAAATCTCTCAAATCGGGTGTGTCGAAGATGGCTGAATTGTGGAAAATCCAACCCTTTATATAGGAGAATTATCTTCCAAACATATTAATATCTTAAAAAGATAATTTCTTATAAAATAAATCCATATCTCTAAAATAGATCTCCCAAAAATAATATCTTCCTTCCAGAAATCCAGCCCAAAAATATAAGATATCTTCTTTCCAAAAATAAAAGATCTTAGCCAAAAATATAGATCTCGCCACCTGCAGGGTGTTCTCCTCGGTCGGGACGCTCCTCAAGATCACCTTGGTCGAGGTGACACTGTAGCTGACCGAGGTGAATCTCAACTAAATGTGAAATCTCTCAAATCTGATCTTCAGTCAATCTTCTTCATCATTTCCATGCTTCCTGAGTTCTTCCTCAAGCTCCAGAATGTAGCTCCAATAACTCTTTAGCTCCTTAGCTCCATTTCGATGCAAAACGTGCCATTATAACTACGATTACAACGAAACTTGGTGTAGATCTCGATTCCCATAAAGGTAGATGAAACAACAATATAATCACATAATATACATCCATTCATGCAGATTATTGAAGATAAAACGTCTAAACAAGTCCCAAAATATATAATACATGCTATCAAAATACCCCATACTTGTCCTTTGCTAGTCCCCAAGCAAGTTCCAAATCTTAAGTACAAGATAGAATGGATTATAGGTCAGAAAAATCAATGAAAAATAGTTCAGAACATTTTGGTGGTGTGCTCCACTCATAGATCACTCTAAGAGAATGCTTCATGGCACATAAAATCAATACATGATCAAAATATTTTATAAATATAAGAAAGTTGTTCATCTTTGCATAAAATCACAGATGCATAGTAAATCATATTTATTGAAATCAATCATGTATAATCCAACTTAAACCACCAAGTCAATCAACAAGCTCGAGGTCTCAAGGGCTTCAAAAAGAGGTCAAGAAATGTGTAAGGGTGGGATGTAAATAGGGAATGTGATGCTAGAATCCGGGAAAAGGATCTTACTTCACTTTCTTTGAAACTCAACATCTTCCACCACTAAGCTTTGCTTATTTTACTTTACTTTTTGCAATGCATGGACAGAGGTGCACAATAACCGAATCCTAGGAAATCAGCAATCATCAATTTCTCGAGATGCCTCAAACCCTTGATGCACATACCATTACCCGTTAGGAATATCGCTCAACCCGACTTTGGCAAGACACAAACACCCAGCTATGTGAATGGTGCCGAGTTACTCATCATCATGATTGACTTCCCCAAACCGATTTGTTTCTTTCTAACACTTTTAGCCAACATCTCAACTTCACCTTCACTTGCTTTTCTTTGTTTGCTTCTAAATTTCCGGATAGGTAAAGGGAGGAAAATATGTATATGAGGGGCTAAAGGATGATCAAGAAGAAGAAGAGAAGAGAATGAATTGCCTTAATCATCCCATGAAGAAAGTGATAGAACTCATCATGTGGTGTCAACCTTCAAATTCAACATAATTTTGATAAAGACAAAGTATTAAACATGCCAAAATTTCAAAGAAAGCATTTTGCAACTTAAACATATCATAAAACCTTTCGAGCATATAAAGATTTCAAAAACCAATCTGCAAACTAAATCATCATTGAGGTCATATCCAGAGAAGAAGCACAAAAACATTTCGAAAAATCTCTCAGCTAAGCCACCTCGGTCGAGGTGTTCTAGGTCATCCGAGGTGCTCAACCTCGTTTGGCCAGAACTATCCTGGTCGAGGTCATAAATTTTTTTTCTTAAACCAGTTTTTGACATTTTTCTCAAACAAAAATCTGTATGCATGCATGTAATGGCAGATAATCACATGAAGCATAAATAAGATCATAAATATCCAAATAGAGTTATAGAATCATACACACATAGTCAAATAAGTACATCCACATACCCCATACTTGGGACACATTGTCCCAATGGGTCAAATAAGAGTCAATTAAAACAGGAAACTCACCGGACCTAGCCGAACTGCATAATAAATAAAGAAAAGAAATCCATGCAAGCTCTAGTCCTGATCCGCTGGTGGTGGTGGATATGGGATGAAGGGATGTTGAGATGGGTCAAATGGATAACCCATCGTGTGCTAAAACTGGATCTCCATTATCCTCTACCGGTAGTGCTAGCTCTCTCTAAGCTCCATGATGTCTACTGTCAGGGTTGCGTAAGAGTCGATCATCTGGTCTGTCAGCTCATCAATCTGTCGGTGAGCTACTGGATCTCTTTGTCTGCGGACTCTACGCCGGGCAGGTCGTGATGGTGCTGCTACCTCCTCCTCTGTAGCCTCGTCATCCAGATCGACAGCTGGCACACTAGGACCGGCGGTATCATTACCGGTCTCCAAGGCAGCTCCGCCATCATCATACTCCTCCTCATCCTCCGCCGGTGCAGCATCTCTAGCATCCTGTAAGTAGGGAAGCCAAGCAGAAAACCAGTACTATGAATCGAAAACTATGAAATGAGCCAACCATAGGATACCCTGAAGGGCAGTGCGCTCCCAAGGCATAGCAACATATGGAGTAGTAAGGCCACGAGGAACCAGAATCCTCCTCGTTATCATCTCCTGAAGTCCCAGCGGCTTTGCAGCCGCTACCAATGTACAAGCAGTCAAATCCAGACCCATGGCCGTAGCAATATGGGTCACCAGCCCTCTACAACAGATATCCCCCTTGGCCGTGCCCTTTATCCTATGCAAGTCCTCAGCCAGCATACCTCCAAAGTCAGGCACTCCACCAGTCACCATGCAAAACAAACTCAGAAGCTCTCCCTGTCTGATCTTCTGGGATGTCTCAGTACGCTCCAGAAGAGTTTCACTAAAAATACGGTGGGCAAGACGGAAAGCTAAGTGAAAAATAATGCGCTCCCTGGAGTCTCCAGGTCTCCATCTGTCACTATGCTCTACCACATGGGCTATCTGTCCCTAAAACTCTCGAGCCACTTTACGGGATGGAAAGTCAGTCACTGTGGGAGTCGGGAAGCCAAACACCTCTCGGAACTATTCCATCGGCACAATGTAGTTCCGGGTTAGCAACTGGTACTTGATGTTGTTCCTCTCTAGCATGTGAGTGACGGAACTCACAAACTCCATAGTCGGCTCTAGGTAGGCTGGAGCTCGGATCTCCATAAAATCCTCCAGCCCTACCATAGATATCATCTTCTTCAAGTCCTCCGCCACGTGGAGGCACTCGAAGGCTAAGACGTCTAAGAACCGCGGGGCAACTATGGGACGCCCGTAAATACGATCGAAGTCCGCCTGGTGACGCTCATGAATCACCGGTATAGAAGGGTGAGAAGAAGGGGAAGAACCACTGGGAGCATCTCTCAAAACAAGCTGACGATCAGAATGAGTACTCATTGTTGCTGACAGAAGGTCACCTCGGTCGGTCTGACAGGCTGACGAGCACCTCGGCCGATACACAGCTCGACTGGACTGAGGCGAAGTGCTGTGTGATTTCCACTCTCTGATTTTCAGTTCTTTTCCCCCAAAAATACTACCAATTGCTTCCTATGGGATACTTATACTCTTTTCAGCAATAAAAGATGGCAACCAAAGCCAAATTTCTCTTAAATCAGCAAAGAGAGGGAAATAAGGGTTTTGGATAATTTACCCCAAATTACGCAGATTCGAGGCGTTTATCTTGCAGTTTGTTGCTTGCAATCCGTTCCTCTTGATTTTCTTGGTGAAATCAGAGTAGAAATCGTGGAAAACGAGTGAGAAACGAAGAAGCAAGGTGAATGGTGCGCCGCGATCGAGAAGAAGGTGAGAGGGAAAAATGAGAAATCCGTTTCGCCTTTAATACCCTCGCTGAATCTGGTATCATCTCGGTCGAGGTGGTCCTGACCGGACCGAGGTGGTTGACTGGATTGTCACACCTAGTCGCCTCGGTTGCCCAAGAACATCTCGGTCGAGGCGCTGTGATAGCAACCGAGATGTGTCTCAGTCAAACTCCGTCTTCTCAATTTCTCGAACTTCTGACCTTCCAGTGTAGCTCCCGAGTTGTAATCCTTCCTTAGAGAGTACCTGATTTCTGTCTAGGACGCCAAAAACAAACCAAAGCAAAGCAAAGCAAACTATCTAAAACTAAGCTAGAAAAGGGAAAAGAAAGCAATACAATGGGTTGCCTCCCAAGAAGCGCTTGATTTAAGGTCGCTAATTGGACCGTATATCATCCCTAAACAAGGTATGATGGTGCAATTTCCTCAACCTAGACTTCCGGTTGGTACTTCTTAAGCCTATGACCATTGACCTTAGAGCTTCCGCTTGTTTCCCCCAAAATCTCAACTGCACCATAAGGAAAAACATGTTTCACAACGTAAGGTCCTGTCCATCTAGATTTCAACTTACCTGGAAAGAGTCGAAGGTGGGAATTGAAGAGTAGAACTAAATCCCCTTCTTTGAGTTCCTTGGGAATGATATGCTTGTCATGCCATCTCTTTGTTCTTTCCTTGTAGATCTTGGCATTCTCATAAGCGTTTAAGCGCAACTCTTCTAACTCATTGATGTCCAATAGCCTCTTTTCTCCGGCTTCTTTGATATCAAAGTTCAACCACTTGATTGCCCAATATGCCTTGTGCTCCAGCTCAATGGGTAAATGGCAAGACTTCCCATATACCAAATTGTAAGGGGTGGTACCAATGGGAGTCTTGAATGCGGTTCTATAAGCCCAAAGAGCATCGTCAAACTTCATGGACCAATCCTTCCTCGTCCTAGAGACGGTCTTCTGCAAAATTGCCTTGATTTCTCTATTCGAGATCTTGACATGTCGACTAGTTTGAGGGTGATAAGGGGTTGCTACCTTGTGGGTTACCCCATACTTCGATAGAAGTGCTTTAAACTTCCGGTTGATGAAATATGTCCCTCCATCGCTGATGATGATGCGTGGTGTTCCAAAACGTGGAAAGATAGTCTGATTGAAGAACTTTACAACCACCATGGCGTCATTAGTGGGAGAGGCAATGGCTTCCACCCATCTAGAGACGTAGTCAACAGCTAGGAGAATATAGAGGTTCCCTGCGGATGATGGGAAAGGTCCCATAAAATCAACTCCTCATACATCAAAGATCTCAACCTCTTGAATATTGTTGAGTGGCATCTTGTTCCTTCTAGACAAGTTCCTTGTTCTTTGGCATGCATCACAAGAAACTACAAACGTTTGCACATCCTTAAATAATGTAGGCCAAAAGAAACCAGAACGCAATACCTTAGCGCACGTTTTGTAAGCGCTAGCATGTCCTTCACAAGGAAGTGAGTGGCAATGCCGTATAACACTAGCAACTTCATCTTCTGGAATGCATCGTCAAAGCATCCCATCCGGACCTCTCTTAAGCAGTAGAGGTTCATTCCAACAATAGTGGCGTACATCCTTGAAGAATTTCTTCCTTTGAGCGTACATTAATCCGGGCGGTATTTCCTTGCAAACAAGATAATTAACAATATCAGCATACCAAGGCTCTTTATTATCAAAAGCTAGGTGGAGCCAGTGCTCTACCAACCGTAAATGAGTCTCAGAAAAGGGTGTAGGATTTTTGTTATCCTCAGTTGACAACATCTCACTTGTTGTCTCGGTCAGTGTCCGAGGTGGGTGACCGAGATGTTCTTCAGATAAGAACACTTTGCTTGGTCCAGAAAGTGCCTCGGTCGATGTACTGGAACTGGGACCAAAACTTGAATTTTTTTCTCCTGGATTAGTTTCTCAATTTTAGCTCCTGGATTTGCTTCCAATGCCTTGAAGCTCCGTATATCTGCATCACAAGAAACATCTATACCTTCCTCCATTAAACTAAAGCTAAGAACTCTTTCAAGAGGGTCATTAATAAGGATAGAGCTCACCAATTCTCTTGATTCTTCTTCATCATAGATGTTGAAGATATCATCGTCCAGCAGCTCTCCTTTCATTGCAGCAAGCAATGTAAATTCCATTTGATCACCGATCGATTCAAGGCAGTTCGTCCACACGTTATAAAATACGAGCTATGCTTCTATGCTGCTTGGCGCCAATGTTGAATTTCAACTTGGCGTTATTACAATCCACATTGCAACCCGAGGTTGTTAGAAATGGTCTCCCGAGAGTGATAGGAACGGGATAATCTGCAGGTATATCAAGTACAACAAAGTCTATAGGTAAATAGAAGTTACCTAACTTGACGGGAACGTCTTCCAAGATGCCCACGGTATGGGTAATGGAGCGATCCGCCATGTACAACCTTATCTTCACCGGCTTGGGCTCTCCAAGTCCGATTCTCTTACATAGCTCCAGCGGGATGATGCTCATGTTGGCTCCTAGATCACACAACGCCTCACAAGTTACATCCCCAACTTGAATGGGAATGCAAAATGAGTCGGGATCTCTTAACTTAGGTGGCATCTTCTCCTTCATGATTTGAATGAGCTCCGAGGATTTAGATGTCATCCTTACTTCTTCAAAGTCTTCCAGCTTCCTTTTCCTTGATAGAATCTCTTTTAAGAACTTCCCATAGGCGGGCATCCCAGAATAGCATCAAGGAAAGGGATGTTAATGTGTAGTTTATTCATCAATTCAAAGAACTTAGCAAAATGCTTATCTAGATGTGCTTTGGCCCTTGACTGAGGGAATGGAAGTGGTGGTTTATAAGCAGGAGGTGGAACATAAACTACAGATTTGTCCTTCGCTTTCTGGGACTCCACCTCGGATGGCACCTCGACCGAAGTGTTCCTTGTCTGGTCTTGGACCGAGGTGTTCTTCGTCTGCACTGGCACTGACCGAGGTACTGGATCTGTAGTTTTTAGTCCACTTTTCGTTGTTATTTCCATAATCGGTCCTTTAGGGTTGCTCTCTGTCCTTGCTGGGAGTTTCCCTAGATCTCTTGGCGCTTCATTTGCCTTGTTAGAGAATTGTTGCTCTAAGGCTTTTTGTGCCTTTGAAAATGAAGTCATAGATGTCTCCATAGCATTCAGATTGATCAAGATGGTCTCTAGCACTGCATCTTTCTTCTCTGGCTGGGACGAACTTGATCCAGGCTCCTGGCTATTCAATGGAGTAGAAGAAGAAGAGGGGTTAAAAGAATTATTAGAATTAGAATGAGGGTTGCCCGGATTTTATTGATTAGATCTCCAGTTGTTGTTGTTGGAGCCTCTATTGTTGTTGTAATTGTTGTTCCGTGACCCTTGGTTATTGTTTCTTCCTTGATATCCGCCATCTTCCTTCTTGGTGTGAGCCACCAAAAGGTCCTTCAATTGCTTCACATCGTTCTGAAGGGAGATGATTTGATTATCATTTGATGAAGTATCTTGGAAAGTAACTCTCTTAGCTCCATTTTCGGCTCCTTGATGGAAGTACTTCTCCATATGCAAAGCTTGCTTTTCAATGAACTCCCAAGATTCGTCTATCGGCATATCCATGAATGTGCCGGAGGAAAGTAGTTGAAGATTGAATTGAGTAGCTCCATCCAATCCTTTGAAGTATATATCCAGCAACTCTATCTTTGGAATCCAATGATGTGGGCAATCCAATAGAACATCTTTGAATCTCTCCCATGACTTGGACAAAGTCTCCTTGTCCTTCATAATGAATGCATTAATCTTCCCTCTCATTTCAGCGGTCTTGGGGGAGGAAAGAATTTTGTTAGAAACTCCGTCGTCATCTCTTCCCAAGTGTTGATCTTTCCGGGTGGAAGAGATTGATACCAAGTAAGCCCCCTGTCTTTCAAAGAAAAGTAGAAAGGCCTTAGCTTGTAGTTGTTGTTTTTCAGCCTTGAAGGTCTCAAGGTCTCCATCAGAATCTCGTAGTTTTGCAAATGTTGATGCGGAGACTCCCTCTCTAACCCTCCAAACTGGCATTGGCGGATCATGGATAGAACTTGCGGTCGAAGTTCATAATCATGCTCAACTGGATCACCTAGGTTGACTCCTGGACGCCTCACTTGCTGATTAGGGTCCATCCTTTGTCCTAGGGTTTGTGGAACTCCATCAAAAAGAACATCTCAGACAGGCATCCGAGGTGGATGTATCTCGGCCGCAGCAAATGGGACTGGGTCATGCCTCGGTCAAGGATCTGGAATCGGTCGATGTAGAAACTAGGCCCATAGATCGGCCATATCTGCTTCGATCTCTACAGTTCTTGTGCGAGTTTGCTCTCTTTCTTGCTGCAGTTCTTCCGTATTGAGGTGTAGCTGTTCCAGCACCTCCTTCAATTCGGCCTCAAGATCGCGATTGTCTTGATTGGCCATCTTAGCTTCTTTCAATCGTCGCTTGTATGTCTTTTCTGGTTCGGGGTCATAAGGAACGATTTCCTTCCCAGCACGGGTTCTTCGCATAAACCTTAGAGAAAGATCCTGCGAAAACACTCAAGTAAAGTGGTTAATAGCAACAAGGGCAATTGCCTGGAAAGACTACCGCAACCGGCTTGGTCTAGACCAAGTCCCCGGCAGCGGCGCAAAAAACTTGTTCGCTCTAAACGGTGTGTGCAAGCTTTAAATTTATAACCCCAGAAGTATGCTTGAACAAAGATTGCGAAGTCGCAGTGTACGGGCCAATTGTAATAAAAAGCAAGAATTCCAGGGGTCGATCACAGGGACTTAGGTGAAACTAAGCATAGAATAGGTTGTCAAGTATTGCAATTAACCAAAACAATTAAAGCAATCAAAGATGATATAAAGTCAAGTAAGCCTAGGATGAGACTTTCAGTCAATCACCCTAGAATCGCATAAGAAACTTAGCCAACAATCATCATGATAACAATAATCAAATATATGGGAAAGGAATGAATATTCGAACATGAAAACCTTAAGAAAAAGGTCTCAATAATTGAATCAAATAACACCAAATCAGCATTCCTTAAATCACAAATCGAATAAGAAAACAAACCAAAAGGGAATCTTAGAAAGTCTTACAAACTCCCTCTAAAGCTAACTCCAAACTATGAATCCTTCCTTCCTTGATCTTCAATCCTTCAATCCTTCATTCAAACCTTCATAAAATACTCCAGAAATCTCCCAAATCGGGTGTGTCGAAGATGGCTGAATTGTGGAAATTTCAACCCTTTATACAGGAAAATTATCTTCCAAAGATAATAATATCTTAAAAAGATAATTTCCTATATAATATATCCATATCTCTAAAATAGATCTCCCAAAATAAATATCTTCCTTCCAGAAATCCAGCCCAAAAATATAAGATATCTTCTTTCCAAAAATAAAAGATCTTAGCCAAAAATATAGATCTCGCCGGCGGCAAGGTGTTCGCCTCGGTCGGGACACTCCTCAAGATCACCTCGGTCGAGGTGACACTGTAGCTGACCGAGGTGAATCTCAACTGAATGCGAAATCTCTCAAATCTGGTCCTGAGTCAATCTTCTTCATCATTTCCATGCTTCCTGAGTTCTTCCTTAAGCTCCCGAATGTAGCTCCAATTACTCCTTAGCTTCATTTAGATGCAAAACGTGCCATTTTACCTACGATTACAACGAAACTTGGTGCAGACCTCGATTCCCGTAAAGGTAGACGAAACAACAAGATAATCACATAATATACATCCATTCATGCAGATTATTGAAGATAAAACGTCTAAACAAGTCCCAAAATATAGACTATAATACATGTTATCAGAAGTTATGAGGCGATTGTAGATGGAATCTACATCTTTGTTGGAATAAACATGAGAAAGATTAAAGTTGAATGACTGAAGTTTGTTATACGGATCTGTATCACCCCAATAAAATGATTACCAAGTGTTTATATTAGAGTTTACTAAAAAATGATAGCACTCCAATAGCCAATCTTGATAACCGGTTATAGGTGGATGGAGGAGTAGTTTGGGATCGCATGCAAATGTTACACCTTGGAGTCTTCTCCCGAATAATGAGAGACTAATTGATTAAAGCATCAAATCTAGTCAACATAATCCGTAAAGGTTGTACGAGAAAGCTTAAAGAGATTTAATTACCATACTTGGTGTAAGGATTTAGAAGATGGTAAAGAGACGTGAGTATAAGGACAACATAATAAATGTGAGTCGAGAAATTTGATTGGTAAGGAAATCATATGCATTTTATGTTTCTTATACAAATGGTATCAGTAGATGTTTTATAAAAACCATACTATCAGACCGATAACACTATGATTGATAGAGTGTAAACCAAGCGAATAACTTAACTAGTGATAAGGAAACTCAAGTATCAAAAGGCGAATCTTGCTAAATTTAAATAAAATGTTGAGATAAACATACCTTTATGGAATTTATGCAAGAGTACAACAAAACTAGGGTTTCGACCCGGAATGAGTGGTAATGATCCACCGATAGTTAGGGACCGATTCAGATAAGGAAAATGTTATAAGATAAGTCACCTAGTAGAAGAGTTCACAAGACAAGCATGAGAGACCATCATGTGGGTTGTATTATTATCTCGGTGTAGACTTATTACCGCACCTCGAGAATTTGGAGGTAAATAGAAAACTCCATGTCAAGATGGTAAAAATGTCAAGGTAATGACTTGTAGGTCATCGTGATGTGCTCCTAAGTTGGAGGTAGAAAGGATAACCCCATTGAGTAGTTATGACGAGTAGTAAGTCAAGTTCCGATGTGACATAAGTAAATTCCGGGAATTTCTAAGACCGCACGTTCCAATCCTTACAAGGAGGATCCGTCCCTTGCGAGCCTTCAGGCTCAGATGGTGGCTATGACCACCCAGCATTGGAGCTGGCAGTCCGACTACCAGAGGACTATGCTGGAGCAGCAGTAGAGCTGGCAAACGAGCTTTGCCGCCTCCATGACCTCCCATTTCGATCAGAGGTCGGAGGCCTGGCAGGTGGCCCAACAGCAGCTGGAGGCTCAGCAGCTGGCTTGGCAAGCCAGCTTTGAGACCTCTTTTGGCCGTCAGATGATGGCTCAGCAGGACCGCATAGATGACATCTACCGCCAGCAGGAGCACTTCTTCCGCCGTTTTCCTTACCCACCAGAGGAGGGTCCAGGTGGTCCATCCGGACCATTCCATTGAGGGGTACATTTCTCTTCCCTTTTCCCACATTTATCTTTCCCTTATTTCCACTTTGAGGACAAAGTGTACTTCAAGTATGGGGGAGGGACATATCATTGCTTGTACAGTGTCATTGTTACTTGTTTTGACTTGTTTTGTTTTGAGTTGTTTTCAATTCAGTTTGAAATTCACAAAAAAAAAGAAAAGAAAAAGAAAAAGCCAAAGAAAATGAAAAAAAGGCATGAAATCCTTGGATAAACCGAAAAACCCGAAAGGGCGGTTCAGGCAAAAAGAAGGTAGTCCGACCAACCTTAGGTTGGTGCAAAATTGGACTTGAGGGATGCGAGTTCAAGTGAGATTATCAAAAGAAGAAGAGTGGCAAGGTGAAAACCCGAAAGGGCACCTTGGCAAAATGAGCGACACCGAGTTTAGGTTTCTCTTCCGGCGTTTGGCGACATAAGAAGGGGAGTCATAAGGAGGTTGTCCGGGTAGGCCACTCTTGGAGCAATAAGGATGGTAGTTTCTCACCTTTTTCTCACATTTCCTCTCTTTTCCTTCTTTCTTTCTTGGCTTTTCTTTTGTTTTCATTATCTTTTCTGCTTGCCCATGCTTCCTGAGGCCTTTGAGTCTAGTTGTTGTCATTTGTTTTACTCGGGACGAGTAAAAGATCTAAGTATGGGGGAGTTTGATTGGTGATGGAATCACTATCATTTAGGATAGTTTTTAAAGTCTATTTATTGCATTTGTGTCGGTTTATGCTACTAACTCCTTGGTCTAGAAGAAGAAGACTAAAAGAAGCTAAGGAAGAAGTTATAAGCACTTAGGAGTGAAGATCATTCACGAAGCAAAGCTTTTATTGCCTCACCGCCCTAGAAGAGCCTTGTCACCGCCCCTGCGGGTGACGCCTTACTCCGGAGCGGTCCCTGCGCCTTCGCCAACGCCAGCCATGAAGTGTGTCACCGCCCTTGCGCCACTCCTTGGCGCCCCTGCGGTGACTTGGCCTGAAGAAACGAAGACCATCACCCCTGCGCCTTCCACTGCGCCTCTGCCTGCGCCTCAACCTGGAGCTGGAAGATGAAGAGGTTGTGTCACCGCCCCTGCGTTGACATAGGGACGCCCCGACGGCTTGGCATCAGAAATGGCAGGAAGTTGAAAGGTCAGACGTTTGAAGAGCATTGAAGATCTGCCCCTACGGAGTTGAAGGCCACCCCTGCGGTTTAACGTCAGAAGCTTTACTCCGGCTGTTTACACCACCTTTATGGCATTAAAAGTGGCTGTTTTGGGCTGGCTATTTACTCCTATTTAGTGTCTTTTGTAGTATAAATAGTTTTTGGTTGATTGCTAGAATCATCGAACTTGTTAGCCAACAAATTATCCACTTTTCCCATTTAGATTATCTTGCTACCTTTGTAATGAGTTGCTAACTCCCTTGCTACATTGGGTTGGTTTGAAGCTGCATTGTTACTTTGGTTGTAAGTTTTCTTCAATATAAGTTTTTATTCAGTAATGCTTTGTGTTTCCTTGATCTCCATTGTGTAATTGGATGTTTTACTATTACTTGAGATTGATCATCTTAGGTTCTAAAGTGCATTCAAATAACTAGGATTGATAGGTTCCGGGTTCGGGTCTTTAATCTAGTAGTAACTTTAAGTAATAACGGGTTGTAATTATTTAAAGAAAAGGAACACAAATATAAAGATAAGTTTAACGGTTTTAATCTTTTCTTTATATCCCTTAGTCTTTGTTTGAAATCTAATTTGTTATTTGTTCTTGTAGGTTTACGGAACACTAACATGTTAAGTTTTGTTGATGCCGGTTGGCTCAACACATATATATGATCAAGACGGGAGATTACTTGAAAATTTGTTAAAGGAACTCACCAAAGTAGCAATTGCATACTTAGAATCAACCTAGTGTAGATTCACCCATCATTGTCTTACTTGTCGCATTAATCATTTTCATAAGTTTTTGTGTGCATCAATTCAACCAACCCCCCCCCCCTTTTTGTTACTTGTTACTATAATCGATAATTGCATCTAATAAGACACCTTAACTCTCTTGGGTTCGACCCTTACTTAACCACTATACTTATTTTAGTGCTAAGTCGGGATTTACTTTTGATTAGGTATAGACGACCATAGAAATACCTTCAGTCAAATTTTGGCGCCGTTTCCGGGGAGTTTTAGTGTTTTATTATTGTTATTGATTATTGGTTTGAACCATTTTTATGGTTCAAACCCGTGCTACTAACCCCGATCTTGCTACCTTTGATCCAGAAATTGAGAGGACGCACATCCGGCAACAAAGACAACAACAACTTCAACAAGAGATGGCTGACCGTACACTTCATCAACTCACGCAACCCACCTTGGCTCAAAACCCCCTTGTGGTCACTATACCGGCATTAGGGGAAGGAGTCAATTTTGAGCTCAAGCCGGGCCTCATTCACTTGCTTCCATACTTCCATGGGCTAAGTGGTGAAGACCCCATCAAACACCTTGGGAAGTTTCATACCGTGTGAGTGAGCATGAAGCCGGCCAACATTACCGAAGAACAAATCAAGATGAGGGCATTCGGCTTCACACTCAAAGATTCCGTGGATGATTGGTATTACCACCTTCCATCCGGGAGCATCGACACTTGGGAGAACCTTCACAAGGCATTTTTGGAGAAATACTTCCCAGCCAAGAAGGTAAACAGCTTGAAGAAAGCCATAAGCAACATCGAGCAAGAGGCAAACGAAACTCTTTATGAGTACTTCGAAAGGTTTGCACGCCTCCGATCCAGCTGTCCTTTCCACGGATATTCAACTCAAGATCTAGTCTTGTACTTGTACAATGGCTTGCTAGATAATGAAAGGAGGATCGTCGATGCAGCTTGCGGAGGTAATATTTTCAACTCTACTCCTGACCTTGCTTTAGAAAAGATACAGGAACTAGCGGAAGGAACTCGGAACTTTGGAAGGACCCCATCCAAGAAAGGAGTTCATGCTTTGAGTTCTGGGAAGAGTGAGATCTCCACCGAGCTCACGGAACTAAAGGAAATGGTGAAGAGACTAACACTTATGGGAACCCCACAACATCTCAAAGCTTGTGGAGTATGTGCTGACCCATATCATCCAACGGACATGTGTTCACAAGTCCAAGATGACGATGCTAAGGTGAACGCAATGGGTTATGGACAACCACTGCAGCAAAGGCCTAGGAACGATCCCTATGCACAGAATTTCATGCCAAACTAGCGTGACCAACAGAACTTTCGTTGGAGGGATCAACAAAACCAACAACAGCAGCCCCGTCAAGGTAAGTATCAATCAACTGAAGATATGTAGCGGGTTTTGACTAAAACTTTGCTACTCATGTCCAAACAACAGAATCCAGCATCAAGAACCTTGAAAAATAGGTTGGTCAAATGGCGGAAGCCATTTCAAGAACCGAATCAAGACATTCCGGAGTATTGCCTTCCCAGACGTTTATAAGCCCCAAGGAGAATGTTAGTGCCCTAACATTAAGGAGTGGGAAGCAAATCCAACAAAAACCAACAAAAGAATCACAAAGCAAACCTTTTGTCGATTTTACCGCACCCACAGCCGCCTATGCGGCTGCAACTGCGCCCAGCACAGAGTAGACATCGCTCCTGCGGCTGGATGTCTCCGCCCCTGCGGTGACAACCCCTGAGCCGCCCCTGCGCATACAAGTTGACGTCCGTGCGGAAAACACAACAGAAGGTTCTGTTGAGAAGGATTCTTACATCCATCCTAACTTTCCGCCACTGTACTCTGAGAAACCACCAGCTCCTTTTCCTGAGGCTCTGAAGGAGAGAAGAATCATTCAGGACAAAGACCTCTTTGATACTTTCTCCAAATGTGAGGTAAACATTCTCCTCCTTAAGTTGGTAAAAAGTATTCCTAAGTATGCTCGTTTCTTGAAGGAACTTTGCACTATCAAGAGGAATCAGAAGCTGAAGAGGAAACAAAAACGCAAGTAAGTGAGCATGTGTCGGCTGTTTTCCAACGGAGAATGCCCATGAAGTGCAGCGATCCGGGCATGGTAAGCATTCCGTGTGTTATAGGGGAAACCCGCTTTGACAAAGCAATGCTTTATCTTGGTGCTTCACATGCTGCGCCCATTCTGTTATAGGGGAAACCCGCTTTGAAAAAGTATTCCTAAGTATGTGTCGGCTGTTTTACCATATTCAATTTACAAATCACTTGGCCTTGGGCCATTAATGGAAACTAGGATTGTAGTACAACTTGCTGATAGATCTAATGTGTACCCGAAAGGGATAATTGAAGATGTATTAGTAATGGTAGATAACCTAATATTTCCTGCTGATTTCTTTGTAATGGATATGGAAAATGATTCACATGCTGCGCCCATTCTGTTAGGTAGGCCATTTCTGAAAACTGTCAAGACTAAAATTGATTATGTTAGTGGCAAATTGACTATGGAGTTTGATGGAGAAGTAGTGGAAATTGACATCTATGATGCAATGAGATTTCCTAGTGATGATCATTATTTATGTGCTATTGACATTGTTGAACCTTTTGTGCAAGATGTTTTTGATAATTCTAATATTGATGAATTGAAAAATGTAATTGAGCATGACATTGATGAGTTTAAAGCAGATTATGTATTAACATTCAGCATGAAAGAGGTCCTAGCGCAATTATATGGGCATAAAAGGCTACCTATCTCTAATTTGACCATTGGGCCCACTTTACTAACCCCAAGCGAGAAGCTTGTTCCATTTATAGTATAGACACCAGAAATAGAATTGAAGGACCTTCCGGCACACATCAAGTACGTTTTCCTTGGAGAACACAATACCTTGCCGGTGATCATCTCCAACAAGTTGACTACCGGTCAAGAGGACAAGTTGGTAAAAGTGCTAAGAGAGCACAAGACGGCCCTTGGATGGACCATTGCGGACATCAAAGGGATAAGCCCTTCAACTTGCATGCATAGGATCTTACTTGAGGATGAAGCCAAACCCTCTAGGCAACCTCAACGGAGGTTGAATCCGCCAATGATGGATGTGGTCAAAAAGGAAGTGTTGAAGCTCCTCCAAGCAGATATGATCTTCCCTATCTCGGATACCACTTGGGTTAGTCCAACCCAAGTAGTTCCAAAGAAAGGAGGCATCACCATGGTGGAAAATCAACATGGAGAGATGGTTCCGAGCAAAACACAAACCGGATGGAGAGTTTGCATTGACTATCACAAGCTCAACAAGGTAACGCGTAAAGACCACTTCCCATTACCTATTATTGATCAAATGTTGGAACGTCTTGCAGGTCATCAGTACTACTGTTTCCTGGATGGATATTTGGGCTATTTCCAAATAGCCATCGCACTAGAAGATCAAGAAAAGACGACGTTCACTTGCCTATTTGGCACTTTTGCGTACTGCAGAATGCCATTTGGACTTTGCAACGCACCCAACACCTTCCAACGGTGCATGATAAGTATTTTATCCGAATACATAGAAAATTTCATTAAAGTTTTCATGGATGATTTTACCGTTCATGGTGACAGTTTTGACGCATGTTTAGGACATTTGAAACTTGTTCTTGAAAAATGTGTTGAAACCAATTTGGTTCTTAATTCGGAAAATTGTCATTTCATGGTCGAACAAGGAATTGTGCTAGGGCATGTAATATCCTCAAAAGGGATAGAGGTAGATAGGGCAAAGGTTGATGTAATTCAAAATTTATCTTATCCTACTAATGTTCGGGAAATCCGATCTTTTCTTGGTTATGCAGGTTTCTACCGACGTTTCATCAAAGATTTTTCAAAGATCTCGGCACCCCTATGTGAATTGCTCAAGAAAGACGTCACCTTCATAGTGGATGAGAATTGCAAGAAAGCTTTCGACACTTTGAAGGCATGTCTTACCACCGCATCAATCATCTATTCTCCGGATTGGGAGAAACCTTTTGAAATCATGTGTGACGCCAGTGATTACGCCGTTGGAGCCGTCTTAGGACAGAAAGACGGACGGGCTTCCCATGTGATCCATTATGCGTCTATGACACTCAATGGAGCGCAAAGGAATTACTCTACCACCGAAAAGGAAATGTTGGCGGTGGTTTTTGCCCTTGAGAAATTCAGGCAGTATCTACTTGGGGTAAAGGTAATTATCTTGACTGACCATGCAGCTCTTAGGTACCTCATGGCAAAAAAGGAAGCAAATCCACGATTGATTCGATGGGTGCTTCTTCTATGTGAGTTTAACCTAGAGATAAGGGACAAGAAGGGGGCTGAGAACCTGGTGGCCGATCATTTGAGCAGACTAGTGAAAGAAGAGGAGGATCCAGGAAAAGGAAGAGAGATAGCCGGAAGTTTTCCAAACAATACATTTTACACAACTCTCTGTTGTGTGACTGCCCCCGCGCCTGACACCAACCGCCTCTGCGGCCATCCACCCCTGCGGCTCAGTCTAGGCGCCCCTGCGGAATTATCGACAAAGGTTTATCTTAAGCTCCAGTCTTTTAAACCTTGGTTTGCTGACATTGTGAACTTCATTGTCAGGAAAGAGTATCCTCCAGACTTCACCAAGGCACAACGAGAGAAGGTAAAGGTTGAAGCTTGACACTACGTTTGGGACGATCCTTACCTTTGGAAGCATTGTAGTGACCAAGTAATTCGCCGTTGCATTCCGGACAATGAGGTACAATCTGTCCTAACCTTCTATCATTCTGAAGCATGTGGGGGCACTTTGGGGCAAACAAAACTGCAAGAAAGGTTTTGGATGCCGGTTTCTTTTGGCCACACATTTTTCGAGACGTTTTTGCGTTTTGCAAGGTGTGTGATAAATGCCAAAGGGTAGGAAATCTTTCAAGGAGACATGAAATGCCCCAATCCTCTCTTATATTTTGCAAAATATTTGACGTTTGGGGAATTGATTTCATGGGGCCGTTTCCTACTTCATTCGGGCACACATATATTTTGCTTGCGGTGGACTATGTTTCCAAGTGGGTGGAAGCAAAGGCCACCAAAACTGATGATTCAAAAGTGGTTGCAGTTATCCTTAAGGAAAATATCTTTGCAAGATTTGGAATTCCAAAAGCCTTAATTAGTGATAGGGGTACCCATTTCTACAACAAGACGATCACGGTTCTCCTTAAGAAGAACCACGTCCACCAAAGAGTATAAACAGCTTATCATCCACAAACAAACGGCCAAGTTGAGGTATCCAACCGGGAAATAAAGATCATCCTTGAAAAGATAGTTTCTCCCGGACGGAAGGATTGGAGTGCAATGCTAAATGACGCCCTATGGGCATATTGGACAGCCTACAAAACTCCTATCGGGATGTCTCCTTTTAGGCTCGTGTTTCGGAAAGCTTGTCACCTACCGGTGGAGCTAGAGCACAAAGCTTGGTGGGCGGTAAAGAAGTGCAACATGAACATAGAGGAAGTGGGAGAATTCCGGAAGCACCAATTGCAAGAGTTGGAGGAACTGAGGCTAGATGCATATGATCATGCTACCACATACAAAGAAAAGACCAAAGCATGGCATGACCGAAACATTCTCCGGAAGGAATTCAAGGTAGGTAATAAGGTACTTCTCTTTCAATTACGTTTGAACTCATTTAACCATTTGGACCCTGAGGGTTGAGGTTTAACTTTGCAACATCAGATAAACCGACCTGTTCTTGAGTAAATCGACCGATTTTATCAAGAACGGAGCGATTTATTCTCCTAATGATCTTTAATTGATTTATCCTTTAACCAAAGTTAACCCTTGCCTAAATCCTAACCTTGCTTAACCTTTTTAACCCTTATTCAAGTGTGAGTAGAGACTTCATCATTGATTCTTTATTTGATAACTAAAGTTTGTAAAAATTGGGTAATAGAGAGACTCATCATCCTCTATTAAGGTTTGAGTGTGCTTTCCATCTTTACCTTCGAGAGTCATATCCTTGGGTTTTGGGTGGTTAGTTTGAGTGTTAATCTTGTCCTTAGACCTTTCTATACTGTAGCCTCAACAACCTTTATAGAGAGAGCCTTTGGGTTAGACATATATGTTTTGGAACTTCGCCGTACAATACCTTCTTTCGAAACATATAACCTTGGCAACACCAACTCTGTCCTTTGATCTTTAGAAGTGTCTTGAATCGAAAGTCGCAGTCGGATACTTGAATCTTCGAATCATTTCTCTCCTTATTAATTACAAAATCTTTTACGCTTTGCTAGATAATTTGAAATCGATTTTATTCTCACCAAATCCCTGAGTTCGACTTTGAAATTTCTTGCCTTACTACAGCTGATCCGTACACTGCGGGTTTGCTTTTGCATAAGTTCTAGATATAAATTTTAAGACTTTGACGCACACACTTTTGAGCAAACATGTCTCCGTACTCCCTAGAGTGGGGTTTGGGTTTTTGCATTGATGTTTCACTTATCGTATGAGGACAGATAGACTTTTATTTTGCTAAGTATTGTTGGTTGTTAGACGTTTGTGTTGCATTCATATCTTTTAAAACATCTCTTTATAAATTTCGGTTTCTTTATTTGTGTTTTGTTGTAAGATCCTAGTAAAATTGTTGTCACACTGAGGTTGGGACCCATTGTGAGGTCCTAACCAGTAGCTTCCCGAGTTCTAAGAATTTGGGGTGTTATAGGAAGAAGGTGAAGTGCAAGATGAAGACCTCATGAACAAGACTAATACTAATAAACAATTCTTAAATTAATTTAATTTAATCCTTTTTCATTTTCTTCATCTATTCTTAATTTGTAATTGAAAACTATGGAGGTAAGGTAGAAGATCAATGACAGCTTACTGGTTCACGCTTGGGAATTTGAAAAGGAGGGAGAAGAACTTCTCTAACACACATAGAAGCGCTTTTTAACTTAACCAAGGCTCGTTTTGCTAGGATTTCGGCACACTCAATTAGGGTTCATCTCACTTCTTTCATTATCTGGATGAACTGCAATTGCAAAGCCAGTAGCACATACCTGAATCAATCAATTGTTATGTCAGTGTAAACATTGGAAAATCAAGAGAGACAAAATGATGATCAACTCAGTTGCAACTATACATGGCACTTCAGAATGAACTGACCTATGTCAAAGGTAAAATTAGACAATGACAGATGTTATGTAAATATCATATTTTAACTTTGTACATTAACTTCTTCTATAAAGATCATAAAGTTGATCATTTCTCAACAAATTGAGACCCCGCGTTTCTTAGAAATGTAAAACCGTGAGTAGAACAAAAAACTTGGGGATTCTCTTATGCCAAGAAAAGTGGATGAATTTTAATATGAAAATTGAAACAAATAGCTGAGATGTCACTTCTAATTAAATGAACACCAACAAATTCAACTATTTCCATTCATTACAATCTCAATAACATTCTAGAGATCATATTACAACCCAAAAATGAAGACAAATAAAGAGTCACTTGAACAGATGAAGCAAACAATGAGGAACCATGATGCTAATCTAACCCAAGGTTAAATATTCAGTGCAACCCACTCAAGCAATGATAATCATAGTATACCTCTCGAATATTAGCCTCAGTCTCCTTTTCTATCCTTTGTTCCTCATTGATTTGATTAAGCGATGGTAAAATGATCTCAAATAAATACAAATATCGAGAGGTCTCCACATGGCTACATTCGAATATTGCTAGCTTCTTTAGCTACAAGCAACATAAGATTCATTAAGATAAGCAATTTGCGTAAGAGAAATCGAAAACTACGGCATCCAATTTATCCAACCAAACTTTTCCTTATGGTAATTTAAAGCAGATTCATCATATGGTCACTCAATTGAGCGTTTTATTGGTAAAATAAAATTGTATAAAATAGTTCATCCCAACCATCTGGAACACCAAGAAGACACCAATGACTACAATCCATAAAGGATTTAGCACCTCCTGCATACAACGATGGGTGACCGTCTTTTCTTAACTGGGTTCGTAAACTGATATCTAGCAAGTATAGTGGATGTTTCGTTTTACTAATCACATTCTTCAACACATCCACTCTTGGGTTTCAATCCTCTTGGATAGACCCACCCTTCAACTGGACTCGTCTTCCCATGACACATTCCATTCGCTTCACCTCATTCGCGCCCATTGTCAAGTTTATCCGAGACTTAAAAAGGAAGACTTAGATCTTTGATGCTATGTATTAGGAATAATCACTTACTCTAAATGTGAAGTTGACACTCCTTGAAAGAAAACTTGGATCATTGAAACATCAATGTTGGAGTCAATCCAATTTTCCCATGTTATCATCCCGATATTGTAGGCTTTTATAAGAAACTCATGTTCTTATCAAGCTTTCCATCTACTTCATAGTACACATTTCTGTAGTAATTACATTATCAACTAATTCTTTACCTCATGAGATTCAGAGAACAAATTATATTGGATTGAAAGCTACATAGAAAACCAGTGAGTCCATCAATGGTATGAGTTGAAGATCAATACATCAACATCTAGCCACATGTTTCGTCTACTGATAGAATCCGGCTTCAAGACAACACGAAATTTCTCCATTTTGTTCACATATAGTAACAACCCATCCTTCAGCACCATCACTAAAACTCCATACTCATGTATTAACAAGTATTCAGAGAATTCAATAGTGTAGGAGTATTAACAAGTATTCAGAGAATTCAATAGTGTAGAATCAAAATAGTAACAATTTAAGCTAGTAGATATTTGTTCATCAACTGTTTGATCATTATTAGACCACAACAAAATTAAATCGGAATTTATAACTCAATCTACTGAAGTGAACTTATGATTAGATACTAATCGGAATTTGAAACCCCAAATCAAGGCCTTTTTAAGGATTCTCGAATTTACAGGAAATGGGAGTGTGGAAAGGGAGCGTCTTTGATTGTAAGTGTAGTGAGCGTTGGGGCGTGAAATGAAGTTGATTCCAAATTCTGCAAACAAATATGACGAGCCAAGGTAAGAAAATCAAAATATAAGAAAACCCAAAAAGAAAATTATACCTACAGAAGCGTGGTTTCTTCAGAGTTCACTGGTTAAAGAAATGAAGGAAAAGAGGAAGAAGGCAATGGATGGTGAGATTGGACACAATTAAAATAGAAAAACCCAAACAAAATATGAGGACCATAAACAAGCAGAGGACCTACGGCATCAACATGAATGTAAGAGCCTTAGTTTTAGAAGCTGAGTTGTGGTGAGCCAGGGCTGAGCCGCCCCTGCGGGCTTAGTTGTTTGCTTTAGAGATTTTACCTGGTTTGTTGGATGAGATCCACTAGAAGCAGGGAACCTGTCCGACCTTGACGAGGATCAGAGAGAGGATGTCTAGTGGAGAGGCACCACAGTTCTCTATTGGAGCAGATGGAGTGATGAGGTGCCATGACCGTATCTGCGTACCCGCTGATGCAGAGCTGAGAAAACGGATCTTACAGGAGACTCACTGTACACCTTACTCAGTACATCTAGGAACAAGTAAGATGTACCATGATGTGAAACACTCATACTGGTGGGGAGGGCTGAAGCCCGATGTAGCCAGATTTGTGGCTCAGAGTGCGACCTGTCAGCGGGTCAAGATAGAGCATTGCAGGCCTGGAGGTGAGCTCCATCCTCTGCCAGTACCGCAATGGATGTCTCCATGGACTTTGTGACCGGATTGAGGGCCAGTAGGAGCTTTGATGCTATTTGGGTGATTGTGGATAGACTGATAAAGTCGGCACGTTTCATTTCCATCAAAGAGACGTGGCCGGTGAGCAGATTGGCTGAGGAGTACACTAGACAGATAGTGAGACTCCATGGGGTACCGAGGACAATTGTCTCTGATCGAGATGGACGGTTTACTTCGAGATTCTGGCAGCACATTCAGACTACTTTGGGGACGAGTCTACATTTCACGACTGCGTTCCACCACGAGACAGATGGTCAGTTAGAGAGGACCATCCACACCTTAGAGGACATGCTGCGAGCATGTGTGTTGGATTGGGGACAGGGATGGTCTGATTACCTCCCACTCGTTGAGTTCTCATACAACAACAGCTGGCATGCATCTATTAGGATGGCTCCTTATGAGGCACTGTATGGACGTAGGTGTCGTACACCTTTATATTGGGATGAGCCTAGGAGTATCAGTGGGATAGCGCCAAAGCAGATTCAGGATAATATGCCTCGAGAAGCGCTGATTAGAGAGAAGATGTTGGCTGGACAGAGTCGCTAGAAATCGTATGCAGATAGGAGGTGTCTGTTAGTATGAAATATTGTGATATTCTAGGCACTTATTCTAGTTGTTTTTCATTCATTATAGTGTTCATTGATAAGGCATTGAAGCAATTGTTAGCTAGTTTATCTATATTTTCGATATGGAGGTCTACATTAGCTTTGTGTTGATTATAGGTGAATAAGAGCTAAAACCGAACCATTTGAGAGAGATAGGATAGGATTTGAGCACATCCAAGGATTAGGAACACATCAAAGAAGCCAAAGGAGATGCTAGGATGAGGAATGGCATGACACAAAGGAAACCACAAGTAATTTACACTTCCACACCCTAAAATACGGCCGTAGAAGAGTCCACGCCCTAAACCACGGCCGTGGATCTTGGCATCATGAGCGTGGAGCATTCCAGAGAGTTACACGGCCTAAATTACGGTCGTGGAAGTCATATGAGACCGTAACCCAAATCCACGCCCTAAACCACGGTCGTGGAATCCCATGAGACCGTGATTTAGACGATCTTTTGACGAACCAATTATTGCCACATCATTTACGCAGTAGGCCAGAGAGTTATTTTATCCTTTCTTTTAAAAGGTTCAGAGAAGAGAGTTTTGGGGAGCTCTCTTTACATCGACGCTTATCGCTTAGCCTTGCGGAGGATCGCTTTGAGAGAGTTCGAGAAAGACTTAGCGGAAGCGCCGGCAATTTGGATTTCGGAAGATCGTGTGTGGCGGAAGTTGCGCCCTTTTTTCTAGGTTTTGTTATTGAAGACGGATTGACATCCCGTTCTTCATACTTGCCTTAGATCTTGTGAGGTTTTGTGTTCTATTCCGAATCCATTGAATATTCTGATTCGTGTTTTGGATTTGAGATTGACTTTGAGTTATATTTGAGTTTTCAATTTTCATCTTTCATTCTTCTTAAATTGATTTATGATATCATGACAATGGTTATTGGTTAAAACCCTTTAGCAATTCTAAGGTGAAGGGTTAATAATTGTGGCTTAGATGATGATAGATCGATCGTAAATTGGCTGGACCTTGAGAGTTAGAGAGATCTCGTCGACGAACCAAGATCACGGTCTGTTCTTGGGCTTCCACGGCCGTGGAACTCAAGATCTGCCCGTGATTTACCCTAGTTTACGAACTTTGCTTTTACTTTGATCCAAGGTTAAAGATTAGCTTTAATCTAGTCTAGGTTTGCCCTTTTCTAGGTAGTAGTGAAGCCTCAACAACCTCTACTTCGATTTCGAGTGTCACAACCTTAATTGTTTGAGTTTATCTTGATCCTTGGGTTACAAGTTTGGGTATTTGAGATTAATTCTTGTATTTAGATCCTTTCTATATTGAAGCCTCAACAACCTTTATAGAGAGTATCTATAGATAAGTCATATAAAGCCTTGGAACTTCACCGTACATTGCTTTACCTTAGTATACCTTTGTAACTCTTAACTCTGTCCTTAGTTCTTTAGTATATCTTGAATCGATTGCCACAATTATATACCTGGATCTTTAGGGTTGCTGTTTTCCCAATATTTGCAAAGCTTATTACACATACTTGCTTGACGATTTGTGAACTGAATTTGCTCCCCCCAAATCCCTGAGTTCGACACTCTGGAATTCTTGCTTTACTACGCCGATCCGTACACTGCGGGTTCGGTTGCTTGATTCTAGTTTTATAAATTTAAAGCTTATTTGCACGCACGCTTCGAGGCGAACAAGTTTTTGGCACCGTTGCCGAGGATTTGGTTTAGGCCGAATTCGGTTGTCGGTTGTCAAGCTTGGGTGCTTTGCTCTTGTTATTTGATATCTCCTTTGAGTGATATTTGTAGGTTACCTTAGGTATATGCGCAGGTCTAGAAACAACAAAGACCTCTTACCTCTTGATTAAGAACTTGAGAAGACTTTGAGGAAGAAGCTCAAAGAAAGAAAGATGGCCGAAGATAAGGAGCGGGATATCCAAGCAGAGTTGGAGGAATCCGAAGCTCGACTTAGATGGAGCGAGAAGACTCGCAAGGAAGAATCGGACCGTCATCAATTGCAAATTGATGAACTCAAGGACATGATGCTTCAAATGAGGCTGGAGATGACCGATTCCAAGAAGAAGAAGAGGAGGAAACCGGCAAGATCGGTTAGAACCGACTCATCCGATGAGGATAGCGACTCTTCCATGCCACCGCTAGAGGACATTGATCCGACGATCAATGCATATCAGAATAATCCAAGACCGGCTACCAACTATCGTTTCCCGGCTGGGGGTGCGAGAGCCGCTCGTGTAGATGAAGAGCCAAGAACTCTTGGCCAAAGGATGGATCCAATTCAGCAACCACGCCGTCTAGGTGTGAACTTTGATGCTGACGATATGCAGGGGTTTAGCTTCAATCCACAAGTTATTACCATCGTTCGCCAAAATCAGTTTGGAGGAACGAGTATTGAATCTCCACATCAACATTTACAGAATTTTGAGATCTTGATGGATACAATGAAGCCAAAGAATGCAACCACCAACAATTACAAGATCAAGTCATTCTTTTTCTCTTTGAAAGGGAAAGCTTTATCTTGGTATCAAGCTCTTCCAAATGGAAGACTCAACACATGGGAGGATCTTTCTTCGGAATTCCTCACCAAATTCTTTCCGCCATCCAAGACGGCGGGGTTGAGAGGTAAGATTAATGCATTTTCTATGAGATCTAATGAAAGTTTGTTTCAATCTTGGGAAAGATTTCAGGATTTACTATTGGAGTGCCCACACCATGGCATTTCCAAATTGGAGCTATTGGAGATATACTATAAGGGGCTGGATGTGGAAACACAATTCAAGCTCCAATCCCTTTCATGTGGCACATTCATGGACATGAGGGAAGATGACGCTTCGGACTTCATTGAGAAGAAAGCCCGAGTCATTGAGAAGTATTCTCACCGGAAGGTAGAAGCAAATCGAGTGGAGCAAGTAGCAAAGCTAACACAAGCTGCTTAAACTCAAATCTTTTCTCTCAACACCGAGATTAAAGAATTGAAGGAAGTCATCAAGGCTAGCTTTCCAAAGCCTAAGGAGCAAGATGTTGGTTATTTAGGAAACAACAATAACCACAATGGGAATGAGAACACAAATCGCAACAACCGGAACAACAACCAGAACAATTAGAACAACAACAACAACATCAACCGGAATAACAATTGGAACAACAATAGGGGTTCAAACAACAACAATTGGCATTCCAACCAACAACAAAACTCCGGTAATTCTTATCCCAATTCAGGAAATTCACCAACTCCACCATCTTCTTCTTCCATTCTCTTGAAAATCCAGGGGCAAACATCTAATAGTGGAAGCACTTCGGGGAAAGAGAAGCCCGATCCCATGTTGGAAACAATTTTGGGAAAGCTTCAAGGATTGGAGGGTCACATTACTAAGGTTGATAAAGCCCAAAAGGTTTTAGAAAACCAAATGTTTAGCAATGCTGGGGAAGTTCCTAGGAATCAAGGAAAACTTCCACGAAAGACGGAGGATAACCCGAAAGGAAGGGTGATGGATATCACAACTAGGAGCGGAGCAACAACCACCGACCCACAGCCTAAGTTTGTGGAAGTTCCCGTCGAAAAAGAGAAGGAAAAGGGGAAGGAGAATGAAGACATCTAAATTCCTCCTCCAGCTTAGAAACCTCCCCTACCATTCCCACAATCTAGAGCAAGAGCACGTCTAGACAAACAATTCGGTAAGTTCATTGAACTCATGAGCAAACTGCATATTAATATACCTTTCATTGATGCAATTGTAGGTATGCCAGCTTATGGAAAGTTCTTAAAGGAGATCCTCTCTAACAAGAGGAAGTTAGAAGACTTTGGAGAAGTCAAAATGAGTTCAGATTTGTCGGATCTCATTAAGACGATGTAGGAAAAGATGCCCCCAAAGCTGAAGGATCCGGGGTCATTTTGTGTTCCCATAGGAGTGGGAGATGTCACATATGATGAATTATGTGATTTAGGAGCAAGCGTTAGCATCATTCCGCTTGCCTTATGCAGGAAGATCGGTTTAGGCGAACCTAAACCGGTGAAGATGACGTTATACATGGCGGATCGATCCATAACTCGTCCCGTCGGCATATTTGAAGATGTCCCGGTCAAGCTTGGTAAGTTCTATGTTCCAATAGACTTTGTTGTGCTTGACATTCCTGCAGATAGTCCGGTCCCGATCATACTCGGAAGACCGTTTCTTGCAACATCCAGTTGTATGGTTGATTGCAAGAATGCTAGACTCGCCTTCGACATAGGAGAGGAAAAGGTAGAGTTCGTTCTTTCCACTTTGATGAAAGAACCGGCTCTTGAAGATGACATATTCAACATCCATGACGAAGAGCTATCTAGAGAGGAAGTGAGTTCGATTCTCTTCAAAGATCCCTTGCAAAAGGTGATCACTATGAGCATTATGGACATAGGGGAAGAAGAGGAATGCAATGAGGAAATTGAAGCCTTAGAGAAGCAAAAGGAAGTGTATGAAGAAGAGTTTGAAAAGCTCTACAATGGGTCAGAAAACGTGAGGAATCACGGCCAGTCATGCTACTCCACGGCCGTGGTTTCCACCAACATGACCGTAATTAGCTATTCGGAGGACTCCAATAAGTTACACGGCCAAAACCACGGCCGTGGAACAAGCAGAGGTGCCGTAATTGACTTCCACTCCCTAAACCACGGCCGTGGAGGAAACAAGGGAGTCGTAATTTTGGGAAAATCTGAGGACAATTACGTTCTTTCCACCACTTCTCTTGATTCTTCTCCAACAACTTCTATACCCTTAGAAACTTCTAAGGAAGCATTGGACACTCCTCAAGAGCCATTAGAGAGTCCAATAGTGATGGAATTGAAGCCCCTTCCCGCACATCTAAGGTACGCATTTCTAGGACCTAATTCTACCTTTCCGGTAATTGTTAGTTCCGATCTAAGTATAGATGAACATAGTAAGCTTATGGTTGTTCTTAAGAAACATAGGAAAGCATTAGGTTACGCTATAGAGGATCTAGTAGGAATTAAGCCTTCACTATGCATGCATAAGATCCTAATGGAAGAAGATTTTAGAACTTCGCGACAACCTCAATGGCGGTTAAATCCGACCATGAAGGAGGTTGTCAAGAAGGAAATTCTTAAACTACTTGATGCAGGTATCATCTACCCTATCTCCGATAGCAAGTGGGTGAGTCCCGTACAGGTTGTTCCAAAGAAAGGAGGAATGACGGTCATCACCAACAAGAACAATGAGCTCATTGCTACACGAACCGTGACGGGATGGAGGATGTGCATAGACTACCGCAAGCTAAACAACGCAACGAGGAAGGATCACTTCCCATTACCATTCATCGACCAAATACTTGAGAGGTTAGCATAACTCTCACATTTCTGTTATCTTGACAGTTATAGTGGTTTCTTTCAGATCCCGATACATCCGGACGATCAAGAAAAGACCACATTCACGTGCCCGTGGGGTACGTTTGCTTATAGGAGAATGCCGTTCGGGCTTTGCAACGCCCCAGCCACCTTTCAAAGGTGCATGATGGCTATCTTCTCGGAGTATATAGAGGAAATCATGGAGGTTTTCATGGATGACTTTTCTGTTTATGGTTCCTCTTTCGATAATTGTCTTTCTAACCTTTCTCTTGTACTACAAAGGTGTGAAGCCACTAACCTAGTTCTAAATTGGGAAAAGTGTCAATTTATGGTGAAAGAAGGCATTGTATTAGGACACTTGATCTCTAGTAGAGGGATTGAAGTAGATAAGGCTAAGATAGAGACTATAGAAAAGCTCCCTCCCCCATCTTCGGTGAAAGGGATAAGAAGCTTTCTAGGACATGCTGGATTTTATAGACGTTTTATAAAGGATTTCTCTAAGATATCAAAACCGCTTACTAATCTATTGATGAAGGATGCAGTTTTTTATTTCTCGCAGGAGTGTTTAGATGCGTTTCATAAGATTCGGGAAGCTCTAATCTCAGCCCCGATCATTCAACCTCCGGATTGGAATCTTCCATTCGAGGTTATGTGTGATGCAAGTGACGTAGCTATAGGAGCTGTGCTTGGGCAAAAGAAGGAAGGACGAACCCACGCTATCTACTATGCTAGCAACACGCTAGATGAAGTGCAGCTTAACTACGCCACTACCGAAAAAGAATTTCTAGCAATTGTATATGCATTTGAAAAGTTTCGTTCTTATCTTGTAGGTGCAAAGGTGATTGTATACACGGATCATGCTGCGATCCGGTATCTACTTGCAAAGAAGGATGCGAAACCAAGGCTGATTAGATGGATTCTTCTCCTACAAGAATTCGATCTAGAGATCCGTGACAAGAAAGGTTCGGAAAATTCTGTTGCGGATCATTTGAGTCGTCTACCACATCTAGAGGACGACAATCTACCTATAGATGACTCCTTTCCGGACGAGCATTTACATATCATAGAGGAGTGCATCAACAAGATCACTAAAGGTAATGAACCATGGTTTGCTGATTTTGTTAACTATTTGGTTTGCCAGGAATTACCACCCGGACTATCCTATGCACAAAGAAAGAAGTTCTTTAAGGATGTTCGGGAATACTTTTGGAATGAACCTCTCCTCTTTAAGAGAGGAACTGATGGCATCATTCGACGATGTGTGCCGGAAGACGAGATGCAAAGCGTCATCCGTCATTGTCATTCACTACCTTGTGGAGGACACGCTAGCTCGAACAAGACTAGCACTAAGGTATTGCAATCTGGATTCTTTTGGCCTACCTTATTTAAAGATGTGCAAACCTTTGTTTCCTGCTGCGATGCTTGTCAAAGAGCAGGGAACATATCTAGGAGAAACGAAATGCCTCTTAACAACATTCAGGAGGTAGAGATCTTTGACGTTTGGGGAGTAGACTTCATGGGACCTTTCCCATCATCTTGTGGAAACCAATACATACTTCTAGTTGTAGATTATGTTTCGAGATGGGTTGAAGCGATTGCCTCTCCTACTAATGATGCCATGGTTGTGGTTAAGTTCTTTAACAAGACCATTTTCCCACGATTTGGGACACCACGGACTATCATTAGTGATGGAGGCTCTCACTTCATTGCCCGATGATTTGAAGCTCTACTAGCTAAGTATGGGGTGACTCACAAGATCGCCACCCCTTACCATCCACAAACGAATGGACAAGTGGAGATTTCAAACCGGGAGATTAAAGGAATCCTAGAGAAGACGGTTTCAAGGACAAGGAAAGATTGGTCTTTGAAGCTAGATGATGCATTGTGGGCATACCGGACTACATATAAGACTTCCATAGGAACGACACCATACAACCTTGTGTATGGGAAGTCTTGTCACTTACACGTAAAGTTGGAACATAAGGCGTATTGGGCAATAAAGTGGTTGAACTTCAGCATAAAGGAAGCGGGTGAGAAGCGCCTCTTAGACCTTAACGAGCTTGAAGAACTTCGCTTAAACGCCTACGAAAATGCCAAGATTTATAAAGAAAGAGCGAAGCGTTGGCATGATAAGCATATCATTCCAAAAGACCTCAAAGAAGGAGATCAAGTTCTCCTCTTCAATTCAAGACTTCGTCTCTTTCCAGGTAAGCTTAAATCTCGTTGGACCGGACCTTATCTAATCAAACGTGTTTTTCCCCATGGTATAGTTGAAGTATGGGGTGAAAAGGGCGGAAGCTTCAAGGTGAACGGTCAACGACTCGAGAAGTACTCACTGGAACTCCAAGCTGAGGAGTTCGCGCCTACCGCACCTCGAATAAGTGCAAGTACGGTCTAGCTACGGACCTTAAACAAGCGCTTCTTGGGAGGCAACCCAAGGTATTGCACTTATGTTTTTGTTTGTCATTCGTAGATTAGATTAGTTTAGACATTTTTTTGTTTTGTTTTTCCTTCGATATCTTCCGGTATGTTGTGTTTTTGGATGTAGGAGCAATGGAATAGGCAAGGGAGAGGAAAAAGTTGAAGGAAATTGACGAAACTTGGATTTTGGCACATTACAAAGAATTCCACGCCCTAAACCACGGTCGTGGAGGCTACAGTGACCGTAATTCTTCAAAATCTGAGAAAAATCACCAAAAACCACGGTTCCGTACATTTCCACGGCAGTGGAAACACCCGAGTGACCGTGATTTTCAAAAAATTTTACGGCCACTATATAAACCACCTTCTTCACAAAAACAACACAAAATTCCCAAACCACAACCCTATTCCACGCTCAAAACGCCAAAACCAATCCCCCTCTCTCAAATCATCGTTCGGAGTCTGATTCGAACGATTCTTGAGCCTAAAGTGAAGCAAATTCAACCACCTACAAGATCCAATCAACAAATCAAGTGAACAATCCCTACAGAAGACGGAATTTGGATTTTAAGAATCCAAAATCTAGGTTTTCTTCTCTTTCTCTACTTTGTCGATTTGGCTCAATTTTTGCAAGAATTTTTAGGAGAACTGATTGGAATTGGATTGGAATTAGTCTAGGACTGTTGCCTGGTAAATTTGGTGTGAATTGATTGAGTTTTGACCAAATCAGAGCCGAACCACGGTCTCTGGACGAACCACGGCCATGGAAGTTATAGAACAGGCCGTGATTTTCTCTCTGAAATGGATTTGATTAGGAGAATGTCTACTAGAAGCAAGAAGAGGAAAGGTGATGCTTCCTCCTCCTCCCAAGTACCCCCTAGTGAGCCACCATCACCCCCACCCCCTAGAATTCCAAAAATCCATGAGGATTACCTCGATGCCTTAGAAAGGATCGAGAAGAGGACGGTCATAGGACCGTGTTACTTAGTTCTTGAGGAGTTAGAGCCGCTGAATGTGGTGAATGACCTTACATGGCTTCTAGATAGAGCCGGCTTGATCGTCTTATCCGCTATTAGGGAAGACGCATATGAGGAGATTACTAGAGAGTTTGTGATCTCTTTTGAGCATAGTCATATGGACAGGACGGTGTCCTTTAGGCTGATGGAGGAGAACTACGAGTTCTCGATCTTAGAGTTCGGAGCTTTCTTTGGGTTCCAAGAGACCTTCAATGGTCGTTTTCCTAGCGGTGTATACGCTAAGGATTTCAGCGAGGACCGCTGACAGCTAGTTGACACCAAGGCTAAGCTTATCTATCACTTAGCCTTGAAGATAGCCCATAGAGTACTTTCTGAGTGTCTTTTCCCTAGGACTGAGACCCCTCAGAAGATTAAGACAGATGAGTTGTTCCTTCTTTACGCTATGTTGCACGGTAGACCTGCTGACTGTGCTACCCTCTTAGCCTCCACCATGAGTAAGCTCAAGAATAAGAGAGCCGGGAACATTAGATATGGTGGTATGGTCACCCACATCTCTAGACAGTTGGGGATAGATTTTTCTGCTTGTACTAGGATAGCGGCGAGACCGTTGGGTCTCCAGAGCCTCATGACTAGAGGTTTGATCTTTCCTAGGCATAGAGGTCCACCTACCGCTGCCATACCATGGGAGGATAGAGGAGGTAGAGGCATTCCATGGCTCCTTGAGTATTCCATTATGGTTGGACGCCATAATTGGAAGTAGACCTTCGCTGCTATGCATGCGAATAGGTTAGTAGCACCTCCCTACGTCCCCGATGAGGTACCGGTTGCAGATGAGGAGGAGGAGATAGGAGGAGGTGATGGCTTTGAGGGAGGAGATGAGGAGCATGACTTTGGCACTTTCCCGGATCAGCCAGCACATTTCCCTGACCCTCTCAGGCGCTCACCACGACCAGCTGAACATTCAGGAGCCTCTTCTTCTCGCCGTGCTAGCGTGAGTGAGAGGCCGACATGGATGGATACCCCTCCTGATTGGTATAGATCATAGCCTGAGTGGATGGGAGCTCCGCTCACATGGTATGCGCAGCCGCCATCGGCACCGGCCCCACAGGATGCACCATCTTGGTACAGCCAGGCACCGGAGTGGTATGAGCAGCTGCCGGACTGGGCTACCGACCTCTCCAACAGAGTAGGAGATTTGGAGATCCGGCAGGACGCTAGGGACGTACGAGCTGATGAGCATGATAGGATGATGAGGGACATCTACCGCCAGCAGTTTGGGCGGAACTTCGACTCCAGCTTCTTCCCGTTTCCACCACCGCCTCCACCGCAGTGATGACTATGCATGATTGACAGTAGTAGCCGCTCCACCACCGTCTTGTGAGTTCATTTTTCTTTTCTTTCTTTTCTTTATTTCTTTTTGAACATTAGGGACAATGTTTGTCTCAAGTATTGGGTGGTGTGTGACTATCGTTTGTAATAACTCTACTCACTTTGCTTGCCTTGATTCGAGAACACTTTGCATGTTTCATTTCATTGTCACACGTTTCATTATTACATTGCATGAAAAAGCTTTTGAAAAACCCATAAAAATTGAAAAATTTTGAAAATTCTAAAAGGTTTTGTGCTTCTAAGAGTTGAGATGATTTCTATGATAATTACTACTTGTGAATTAAGCTTTTGATGACAATTGTATGCCTAAACGAATAATGAATCGAAAAGGAATTGAATGTGTTGATTATCCTTTCTTGCAAGTTTCATAATGTGAAGAGTTTTATCTAAATCATATTGAGAAATCGAGGTTGAAATCACGTGATAAGTTCTTATACTTCTTTATGAAATGATTAAGGCAATTCGACCTTTCTTTCTCTTTTCTTTGTTCATTTAGCCCCTCAATGAAATAATTGCCTCCCTTACCTATCCGGGAATTTGGAGGAGTTATGTTTTGGCATGTTTGATGTGGGAGGGCCATGAAAGCAATTGCTTGCATTCAAAGAATAGAAATAATAGGTTTGGGGAAGTCAATCATGACGATGAGTAACTCGGCACCATTCACATAGCCGGGTGTTTGTGTCTTGCCAAAGTCGGATTGAGCGATATTCCTAACGGATTATGGTATGTGCATCAAAGGTTTGAGGCATCTCGAAATTGAGAAACGCCGATCTCCTAGGCTTCGGTTTTTGTGCACCGCTGTCCATAACTCCAAAAGTAAAGTCGAAAAATGATGTGAAAAGAAGAGAGCAAAGCTCAAAGTTGATGGTGTTGTAAATTAAAACAAAAAGAAAAGAGTCAGTTTTCCACTTTCCCGGATTCATGCACCACATCCCTTATAAGTTTTTCCTCCCTTCCGCATTCTAGACCTTACTTGGAAGTCCTTAAGATCAAAAGAATGTTATTTGGCTTGGTGATCTAAATTGAAGTTTCTTATGCTTGATTTTGATAATGCTTGAAGGTTATGATGTTTACATTGAAGTTTAACCAATTCATGATGTTTCTTTCCTTTACATTCTTTGGTTATGTATATAAGCGTTTCAAGAGTGAATGAAGCAAGGTTTGAGAATGATCTATTGACTAGAAGCATATTTACCTAAAAGATGTTTTGTTTTTGAGTTTGCATGCATATTTCATCCTAACTTATGTTCTAAAGCTTTCAAAAGACCTTGCTTGGGGACAAGCAAATGGCAAGTATGGGGTATTTTGTTAGCATGAAATATTGCGATATTCTAGGCACTTATTCTAGTTGTTTTTCATTAATTATAGTGTTCATTGATAAGGCATTGAAGCAATTGTTAGCTAGTTTATCTATATTTTCGATATGGAGGTCTACATTAGCTTTGTGTTGATTATAGGTGAATAAGAGCTAAAACCGAACCATTTGAGAGAGATAGGAGAGGATTTGAGCATATCCAAGGATTAAGAACACATCAAAGAAGCCAAAGGAGATGCTAGGATGAGGAATGGCAAGACACAAAGAAAACCACAAGTAATTTACACTTCCACGCCCTAAAATACGGCCGTAGAAGAGTCCACGCCCTAAACCACGGCCGTGGATCTTGGCATCATGAGCGTGGAGCATTCCAGAGAGTTACACGGCCTAAAGTACGGTCGTGGAAGTCATATGAGACCGTAATCCAATTCCACGCCCTAAACCACGGTCGTAGAACCCCATGAGACCGTGATTTAGGTGATCTTTTGACGAACCAATTATTGCCACATCATTTACGCAGTAGGCCAGAGAGTTATTTTATCCTTTCTTATAAAAGGGTCAGAGAAGAGAGTTTTGGGGGACCTCGCTTTACATCGACGCTTATCGCTTAGCCTTGCGGAGGATCGCTTTGAGAGAGTTCGAGAAGGACTTAGCGGAAGCGCCGGCAATTTGGATTTCGGAAGATCGTGTGTGGCGGAAGTTGCGCCCTTTTTTCTAGGTTTTGTTATTGAAGATGGATTGACATCCCGTTCTTCATACTTACCTTAGATCTTGTGAGGTTTTGTGTTCTATTCCGAATCCATTGAATATTCTGATTCGTGTTTTGGATTTGAGATTGACTTTGAGTTATATTTGAGTTTTCAAAGGTTTTCATCTTTCATTCTTCTTAAATTGATTTGTGATATCATGACAATGGTTATTGGCTAAAACCCTTTAGCAATTCTAAGGTGAAGGGTTAATAATTATGGCTTAGATGATGATAGATCGATCGTAAATTGATTGGACCCTGAGAGTTAGAGAGATCTCGTCGACGAACCAAGATCACGGTCTATTCTTGGGCTTCCACGGCCATGGAACTCAAGTTTTGCCCGTGATTTACCCTAGTTTACGAACTTTGCTTTTACTTTGATCCAAGGTTAAAGATTAGCTTGAATCTAGTCTAGGTTTGCCCTTTTCTAGGTAGTAGTGAAGCCTCAACAACCTCTACTTCGATTTCGAGTGTCACAACTTTAATCGTTTGAGTTTATCTTGATCCTTGGGTTACAAGTTTAGGTATTTGAGATTAATTCTTGTCTTTAGATCCTTTCTATATTGAAGTCTCAACAACCTTTATAGAGAGTGTCTTTAGATAAGTCATATAAAGCCTTGGAACTTCACCGTACATTGCTTTACCTTAGCATACTTTTGCAACTCCTAACTCTGTCCTTAGTTCTTTAGTATATCTTGAATCGATTGCCATAATTAGATATCTGGATCTTTAGGGTTGCTGTTTTCCCAATATTTGCAAAGCTTATTACATTTACTTGCTTGACGATTTGTGAACTGAATTTGTTCCCCCCAAATCCCTGAGTTCGACACTCTGGAATTCTTGGTTGGAGTGATGATTCCTCCATGTAGTGTTTTAAGATATAGGATGTTATAGGTCGTGAGATGAGGTCTCTGAGAGGGAGAGTTATACCTCGGCTTATGGGTCCGAGAGGATTTGGGATCTTGCAAGTTTCGGGACGAAACTTGTTTTTAGGGGAGTGTGATGTAAGAACCTTAGTTTTAGAAGTTGAGCCACCCCTGCGCCTTAGGAGGGCCGTCCCTGCGCCTTGCCTGATCCGCCCCTGGGGTTTGTGCGGCTGCAACCACCTTTGTTGACCTTTTGACCTTGCTTTTGGATAGCTTCCTTTATAAGCTTCCCATTTCTTCAGATGAAGGGTTTCCTCATCTCTTCCTCCTCACGTTCATCTTTTCCTCTCTTCTTCCTTGATCTTGTTTGATCTCTTCTTGATCTTCTGTGTGAGTTTTGAGTGTTTGATTGTGGTTTTAGCCTTGGATGATCATGAGGATGAAGTTGAGTGTTGTTGTTGTTGTGTTGAGGTTGTGAAGGTGTTGATTGCTCTTAGTTGCTTCTTAGGGTTCTGTTGTGGTAAGATCTCCATCTACATCTTCTTTTCTTCTTCTTCCTTGCTTCTTTCTTTCTTCTTTAGCTTAGGATCACAAGTTGATCTTGTGTGGATCCTTTCCTGATGTTTTGATGTTCATACATGTGTATATATGTGTGCTTTATGCTGTTGTGTGGTGGAGAAGTGAAGAGATTCGAGGAAGGGATCGAAGAGAAGTCGGGGCCAATCCTCTGCACAGACGGCCGCCCCTGCGCCTGCCTTGAGCCACCCCTACGCCTGTTGTGAACCACCCTTGCGTCTTGAGTGAGCCGCCCCTGCGCCTCACTAGTTTAGCCCTTGCATCCTTTGTTTCCGCTGGTGCGTTCAAGGGCATACCTTGTTGGTATGATTCCTTCTTTCCTTTCCTTTGGCCTTGGCTTAGATGTTGGCTAGGCTAGCTTTGTTAGGATGAGTATGATGAGTTGCATGATAGAGATGTTCCTTAGGCACTTGTGTTTATGTTGAGGTTATGCCTTAGGCATTTGTGAGCATGTTATGATCTCGAGGTTTAGATTGAGGTTGTAGGTTGGTTATGGTTATGGAGACAAGTCTCCTAACCCTTGCAGTATATGATGATGTGTGCCTTGCAATTGCAGGCGTTGATTACTTCCCCAAGGGGAAGTTGTGACATGGTATTGGTTACGAGTATTACAGGTAAGTCCGTAGGACTTACTTAGCGTACAGTTGTGGATTGGTGTGATTGTAATGGTTGTGTGTGATCAATTGATTGTGCATTTATAACCTAAACCGGACTAGGATGACCATTTATTATATTAAATGGCCCAAGTGATTTATAACGGGTCGTGACCACTTGCCTCGCTTGTGGGTAGGAGGAGGTGCCCTGAAGATGATCTCACAAGGGGGACGAGTGATGATCACCCCCATGCAAAACCCTTGTGTTACGTTGGAAGGGACGAGGTTTTTGAGGCTCCTCGTGTTACAAAATAAGTTGATTAGTAATGGAATAACAAAATTGAAAGATAATAAATGAATGTGTATGGCATTGCATGTATGTGATGTTGATGTGTGCTTGTGCTATTACCTTCATGCATATTCTCTTTGGTAGCTAACGGTGTATACCGTGTTGTAGATGCTCTGCAGGTTAGGAAGATTTCATAGTGAGCCAGATGGTGTATCACCATGGGGTGCGTCTGTCCTCTTCATGCGGAAGAAGGACGGATCGTTGAGATTGTGTATAGATTAGAGAGAGGTGAACAAGGTGACCATCAAGAACAGGTATCCCTTGCCTCGTATTGATGATCTACTTGATCGACTCCAGGGAGCGACAGTTTTCTCCCGGATCGACTTGCATTCAAGATATCACCAGCTGAGGGTAAGAGAGCAGGACATGCACAGGACGGTATTTCGTACCCATTATGGACACTACGAGTTTGTAGTGATGCCATTTGGGCTGACGAATGCCCCAACAGTTTTCATGGAGTTGATGAACAGTATTTTCATCGACTTCCTGAATCATTTTGTGGTGGTCTTTATTGATGACATTCTGGTATACTCTCGTAGCATAGAGAAGCATGCCGGACATTTGAGGATAGTTTTGCAGATTTTGAAGGATAGAGAGTTGTATGCGAAGCTCTCTAACTGCGAGTTCTGGATGTCTGAGGTTGCTTTTCTTGGACACATCGTCTCCGCCGACGGGATCATGGTTGACCCGGCAAAGATTGAGTTTGTTGCTGCATGGACGACACTGACGAATGTCAAGGAAGTGCGTAGCTTTCTTGGCCTAGCCGGTTATTATAGACGCTTTGTGGAGGGATTTTTTGTGATTGCCCGTCCACTGACGAGTCTTCTAAGGAAGACTCCCAAATTTGTATGGACCGACCAGTGTGCTCAGAGTTTTGAGGAGTTGAAGAGGCGTTTGACTTCTGCTCTTGTCCTGGCACATTAAGAGGGTTCTAATGATTTTGTAGTCTACAGTGATGCATCCAAGCTAGGATTGGGATGTGTGATGATGCAGAGAGGCAGAGTAATTGCATATGCGTCTCGATAGTTGAAGATGTATGATGAGAACTACCAGACTCACGATCTGGAGTTGGCAGCGGTAGTTCATGCTTTGAAGATATGGAGACATTACTCGTATGGTGCCACGTGTCAGATCTTCACAGACCATAAGAGTTTGAAGTACATTTTCACGCAGCGGGAATTGAATAACCGCTAGCATCGATGGCTTGAGTTGATCAAAGACTTTGACCTTGAGATTTTGTATCATCCTGGCAAGGCAAATGTGGTAGCTGACGCCTTGAGTAGGAAGACGCCTCGAGAGAAGGAAATTGACAGATTGACAGTACAGCCTCAACTTCGGAGAGATCTAGTCTGGCTAGAGATGGACATCCAGTTTCCTGATGAGGATGCCTAGTTGTTTGCTTTAGAGGTTTCACTTGGTCTGTTGGATGAGATCCAGCAGAAGCAGGGAACTTGCCCGACCTTGACAAGGATCAAAGAGAGGATATCTCGTGGAGAGGCACCACAGTTCTCTATTGGAGCAGATGGAGTGATGAGGCGTCATGACCGTATTTGTATACCCGCTGGTGCAGAGCTAAGATAGCGGATCTTACAAGAGGCTCACTATACACCTTACTCAGTACATCCAGATACGAGTAAGATGTACCATGATGTGAGACGCTCATACTGGTGGGGAGGGCTGAAGCCCGATGTAGCCAAATTTTTGGCTCAGTGTGCGACCTGTCAACAGGTAAAGATAGAGCATTGCAGGCCTGGAGGTGAGCTCCATCCACTGCTAGTACCGAAGTGGAAGTGGGAGGACGTCTCCATGGACTTTGTGACCGGATTGAGGGCTAGTAGGAGCTTTGATGCTATCTAGGTGATTGTGGATAGACTGACAAAGTCGGCACGTTTCATATCCATCAGAGAGACGTGGCCGGTGAGCAGATTTGTTAAGGAGCATTAGACAGATAGTGAGACTCCATAGGCACCGAGGACGATTGTCTCTGATCGAGATGGACGGTTTACTTCGATATTCTGGCAGCAGATTCAGATTGCTTTGGGGACGAGTCTACATTTTACGAATGTGTTCCACCCCCAGACAGATGGTCAGTCAGAGAGGACCATCCAGACCTTAGAGGACTATGCTGCGAGGTTGTGTGTTGAATTGGAGACAGGGATGGTCTAATTACCTCTCACTCGTTGAGTTCTCATACAACAACAGCTGGCATGCATCTATTGGGATGGCTCCTTATGAGGCATTGTATGGACGTAGGTGACATACACCTTTATGTTGGCATGAGCCTAGTAGTATTAGTGGGATAGCGCCAAAGCATATTCAGGATGATATGGCTCGAGTAGCGCTGATCAGAGAGAGGATGCTGGCTAGACAGAGTTGCCAGAAGTCGTATGCAGATAGGAGACGTCGACCCCTAGAGTTCAGGGTAGCAGCTCATGTCTGGTTGAAAGTATCTCCGACGCGAGGCGTCGGACATTTTGGCATAAAGGGGAAGTTGAGTCCCCGATATGTCGGTCCTTTCGAGATACTGGATAGAGTCGGGAGGGCAGCCTACAGATTAGCATTGCCTTTGAGGTTAGAGGGTGTTCACCCAGTGTTTCATATGTCTCAAGTGAGGGAGTACATACCAGAACCGAGGCACATTGTGAGTAATGATGATCTGGTGATTGAGCCGGACCACACTTTTGCAGAGCACTCTATTGCAGTCCTAGAGCGAGGTGTGAGACGCCTGCGTTCGAAGGACATTCCTATGATGAGGATACATTGGTTTAGACGAGGACCTGATGAGGCTACATGGGAGACTGAGGATAATATCCTAAGGAACTATCCAGAATTCTACGCCGAGATAGATGCACCAGTAGAATCCACGAGTAGATCTTAGTGCCATCTTGGTGAGTGCATGTATGTTATGTGTTTATGTGATATGCTGTATTTTCGTGCTAGTTGTGATTTGTGCATATGATATGTTAGATCTTGTTGTTGTTGTGTTGAGGTTGTGAAGGTGTTGATTGCTCTTAGTTGCTGCTTAGGGTTCTACTGTGGTAAGATCTCCATCTACATCTTCTTGCATTTATCTTCCTTGCTTCTTTCTTTCTTCTTTAGCTTAGGATCACAAGCTGAGCTTGTGTGGATCCTTTCTTGATGTTTTGATGTTCATACATGTGTATATATGTGTGTGTTATGCTACTGTGTGGTGAAGAAGTAAAGAGAGTCGAGAAAGGGATCGAAGAGAAGTCGGGGCCAATCTTCTACACAGACAGCCGCCCCTGTGCCTGCCTTGAGTTGCCCCTGCGCCTGCTGGGAACCGCCCTTGCGCCCTGAGTGAGCCGCCCCAGCGCCTCACTAGTTCAGCCCTTGCATCCTTTGTTTCCGCTGTGTGTTTAGGGCATACCTTGTTGGTATGATTCCTTCTTTCCTTTCCTTTGGCCTTGGCTTGAATGTTGGCTAGGCTAGCTTGGTTAGGATGAGTATGATGAGTTGCATGATAGAGATGTGCCTTAGGCACTTGTATTTATGTTGAGGTTATGCCTTAGGTATTTGTGAGCACGTTATGATCTAGAGGTTTAGATTGAGGTTGTAGGTTGGTTATAGAGTCTCATAACCCTTGCAGTATATGATGATGTGTGCCTTGCCATTGCAGGCGTTTATTACTTCCCCAAGGGGAAGTTGTGACGTGGTATTGGTTACGAGTATTACAGGTAAGTCCATATGACTTACTTAGCGTACAGTTGTGGATTGGTGTGATTGTAATGGTTATGTGTGATCATATGATTGTGCATTTATAACCTAAACCGGACTAGGATGACCATTTATTGTATTAAATAGCCCAAGTGTATTATAACGGGTCGTGACCACTTGCCTCCACCTTCGGGTAGGAGGAGGTGCCCTGAAGATGATCTCACAGGGGGGACGAGTGATGATCACCCCCATGCAAAACCCCAGTGTTACGTTGGAAGGGACGAGGTTCTTTAGGCTCCTCGTGTTACAAAATAAGTTGAATAAGTAATGAATAATGAAATTGAAAGATAATAAATAAATGTGTACGGCTTTGCATGTATGAGATGTTGATGTGTGCTTGTGGTATTACCTTCATGCTTATTCCTTTTTGTAGCTAACGGTGTATATCGTGTTGTAGATGATCTATAGGTTAGAAAGACTGCATAGTGATCTAGATGGTGTGACCAGCCGAGGACTTCTGTACATTAGGGTTGCGTGGGATATGGAATATCTTTTATATCTGATGTTTATGGATGTTGTTTTGTACTCGGATTTGTTGTTGTAAACCCTTTTGATGTATCTTATACAGCTTTATGTTTTTGGTTTTAATCTACTTGTGCCTTGTTGTAAGATCCAGTGATCTTGTTATCAGGCTAGGGTCAGGATCCATTGTGAGATCTTAGCCCAATGTGTCACTCTGAGTCCCGCGGATTCGGGGTGTTACAATGAATCCGTTGAAGAAGGTGATAGATCCACAGAACGTCAAAGCCATGGCGATCCCAGGCATAAGAGAAGCGAATAGAGAGAGGGAGAAGCAAGGAACATGCATCGTCAACTCCAGTGGCTCGATTAGAAGAGCATCAAAATTGAGTAAAATGGGAAAAAAAAATAGAATAGGTTTGTTAGAAGAATATCCCAAAGACAACAATTATGTGTGGAAGACCTTGTGGGTGTCAATGCATGGGCGGAAACGGGCCACGCAATGAACGATAGGCGGCGGTGAGAGGAGAGATGACGTTGAATTCTGAGAAGTGGCTTAGTGAAGCCGTTTATGGAGGAATTGAGTGGGAAGCGAGGCCTTCATCTTCAAACCCCTAGAGCAGGAGAAAATGGTGCGATTTTTCTTCCGAGATTAAACCATAATCACATGATGGAAGAGGAGCCAAAGAGGCCTGGGAAGAAACAAAGGTGAGGATACATGAGAAGCTAATTGTAAACAAAAAAACAACATACCCAAATTAATCAATAGAGAAACTCAAATTACATGTTTAGAACTGCTGATAATCTAAACAAAAATCTCCATTTGTGCATCAAAGCTGCAAACTACAACCAATGGATCGCAATTCCTAATTCATGAAAGCGAAAAAAATCAGTACCAATGTTAATGAAGGGAAGAAAAGGGATAGAAGCAAATCTGGAGTAAAAAAGAGAGAAAAAAATTAATCGAAACCAGGTGAGAAGAAGAAAGAGGCGACGGCGTCGAAGAGAAGAACAGAAAAGAGAGAAAGGTATAAGAATGTTTGGAGCTCTGGACGTGGAAGCGGTCATCGAAGAGACTTGAGAGGAAGACATGTTAAGGAAAGTATCATCAATGTAAGGGACAAAATAGGAAAATGACTATTCATAAGGGGAAGTCCCTCTTTTATTGGATATATATATATATATATATATATATATATATATATATATATATATATATATATATAGAGAGAGAGAGAGAGAGAGAGTTTGGCTCACATGTAAAGAGCCCTTATAGTGTTCAATGAAAACACACATTAACCTTAGGATTGCTTTGATCTAATGGTCTTAATTAAACCAAATTTTAGGGAATATTTTACTCCACTCTCCATTTAAAGAGGGTGTATTACACTCTCCATAGTAATTATAGTCAAATATGGCAGTTAAAGATTATCTCCCTAATTTTTATTATCTTAATCTCCACATTTACATCCAAATCTGGTTTTCAACGTGAATTCATATTGCCCTTTTTTTTATTTCTCAATTCATCATTCACCATTGTTGATATCAACAACATTTCTAAATCAATTCATTTATCATCTCCATTCTTCTAGTTAATATTGTACAAAATTATTCGTTTGTGTTCATGAAATATTCGTCAATATACTATTAAGAATTCATTCATGATACCGATATCATTCGTTCATGTCCAACAGATTTTAGTCGATTATTGATAACTGAAATTAATAGTCAGTGGTACATAAATTATTTATTTATATAGTGAAAAATATTCGCTCATAATCTGAAGAGAACAATGTTTCAATCTTCGGACAATTCGCGAACATATACGTATACGGAGATATTCGTCCAGGTTACTTAAAATATTCGTTAGTGTACTATTAAATATTCGTCAGTGTTACTGAATATATTCGTACATATGATATAATATATTCGTTGCAAAATTTAGTTATTCAATTGTTTCCAATAACTTGTCGCACATACATGGACAAACCACCACAAATCGCCGGATAAAAGACATATAACCACCGAATATTTACAGCATTTAGTGTCGAATAAAAACTAAAGTACAATAATTCATGTATATGACAATGGAATAACAAATTTTGTTCATCAGATCAAAGAAGGTTTCAAGCACCACAAATACATATTGAATCTTAATCTAAGCAAAATCAATGTCCTTCTCATTTTGCAAAATATATTAACATACATCAACGAATAAAAACTCAATAAACAGTGAATACAAATCCAATAGCATATGCTTCTCTTGTACGGTTGAGGATGGGGATAACCATGGATTCCGGTTGGTCTGCAATGATGACAAATTTGGAGTCGTACAACAAGATTGTTGATGGTAATGATGTAATATCGACACGAGACTACGAGGATGAAGGAAAACGAGGCTTTTGAATAGTCTCGAGCGAAATTGATGGTGAGCGAGACGAAATTGGTCTCATAGACGGTTGTGTCGCGATGCACGAGACTGAAGGAATGTTGGAAGGTTACCTGAGGCATTCGAGGGAGAGTCATGGCGAGGTCAAGTCCGGATCTGCGAAGAAAACCGGCGCGAGGCCAAATCTAGTTTGGAGAAGACGGTGGTGCCTTCATTGGACGAACGACAACAACCCTAATCATCGTTGAATCGCCCTTGCTCACCATTGGAGTCGTTTCACAAATAATCGGTTATTGAGCGATGATGGAAGATTTGAATGAGAGATTCTAAGGCCATATAAGGTAACAAATCTTTTTTATATACAATAATGGAGCAAATTGGGTGAAATTTATTTTTTACGCGCAGCCAATTCCCCCACTCTCATTCTAATTTGTTTTATTTTTATTTTTTCTTCCTACTTATTATGGTTAATTTTGACAATCTATTACTCTAATCTTACGGATTAGATTTGTTCTCATTGTACACTATAAGGGTTGTTTACATTAGAATCAGATTCTATATATATATATATATATATATATATATATATATATATATATATATATATATATATATATATATATATATATATATATATATATATATATATATATTGGTTCAGGTTAGAACCATTCTTACACTAAGGAATGATAACAAGTATCAACCACAACCATATGATTAAAATAACTTTCAACGGTTGTGAAGCAAATATGTTTAATCAACGTACCTAATAAATAACTTAATATTTTTGTTACCTTATAGGATTAGAAAGATCATAATTTCCGTAATTAACAATATGAACATTATTGGCTAATTAGAAATTAGCGGCGTCGGTGTGTATTTCAATCATTTATGTCATCGTAACAACAATAATGTTTGAGCAACAAGTTCTTTAACTAAGCAATCTTAACAATCAAAACAATGAAAAAAGATTTGCATTCAAAACTTTTTTTTTATAATCAAATGTGTGTATGTATATTACTTTCCTGCTTTGTTAGTTTAAAACCAAAGAATGAAAAAACATTGTTGTTGTCATAAACTCCTATTTATTCTTGTGAAAAAAAATGATTAACTCATGCAGATTTAAGTTTATATACTCGAGTCTATGCTTGTATATTATATGTCAAGGTTGTATGTTCATTTATTCATCAATTGTGATAAAAAAAATGTGCATATCTTGGATTAAGTATTGGTGTTACAATGCACATTTATGTTTAAACTAGTTTAGTGTCCGTGCCTTGAACGGGTATTTGAAAATATATTTATTGTTATTTTCTTTTTTTATGAGTAATTTTTTATAGATTTATTCTTATTATATTTTGTTAATTTGATTATGAGTTTTTTTTGTAGCTCCATTACAATACTGCTTCCACAACGCGCCACGTTAAAATCCCTCAAAAAATTTTACGTAAATAGATTAAGTTGATAATCCTTTAAAAAGAAAAAATCGTCCAAAAAAATAAAATTTCAGGTGAAATTATTAACACACTGATAATAGTAGGATAACAATCTCACCTAATAATTGTACTTGAACTTAACCAAAATGTCAAGAAATGTAGTGTTTTTATGCTTCTCTCCATTTATACAAGTTCTGAACTATCAATCTTAGTAGTTAATCGATGCGGGATAACAAAATCCCTCAAAAAGTTTAACGTAAATAGGTCAGACTGATAACTAAAGATTCTCCGGCTTAAAAAATAGTTTAAAAATAAAGATTTATTGTCCTAAGAAATAAATTGGTTGGAACAAAAAAAGTTACGTGAAATTTTTCAATAACAAATTGTTAGTATAATAAATAAAGATTTTCTGGCTTAAAAAATTAGTTTACAAAATAAAGATTTATTGACCAAAAAATTGTTGGAGCTCCATTTTAATACTGTTTCACAACGCTAGTATGTATAAATCCTTTAAAAAATTTAACGTAAATAGATTAGGCTAATAATCCTTTAAAAAAAGAAATTATCGTCTCAAAAAATAAAATTTCTGGAAAAACATTAAGCCCATGATAATTGTACGGTAACAATCCCACATAATAATTGTACTTGAACTTAGCTTAAAGATCAAAATATGTATTATTTGTATGCTCTTTAGACTCCCTATTTATACAAGTTCTAAAAAACCTTAAAACCTAATCGATGTGGGATAACAAAATTGCTCAAAAAGTTTAACGTAAATAGATCACATTGATAACAAAAGATTCTCTGACTTAAAATATTAGTTTACAAAATAAAGATTTATTGGCCAAAAAATTGTGGGAGCTCCATTTCAATACTGCTTCTACATCGCGTCACGTCAACAAAATCTGTGAGATCACAAAATGCCTCAAAAAAAATTAACGTAAATAGATTAGGATTATAATCCTTTAAAAATAAAAAAATTGTCCCAAAAAATAAAACTTCATGGTAAAACATTTAGAACCTTGATAATTGAGGGTAACAATCCCACATAATTATTGTACTTGAACTTAACCAAAAGGTCAAGAAATGTATTGTTTGTATACTATTTAGTCTCTCTTTTAATACAAGTTTGAAAACTATCAACCTTAAAAGCTAACCGATGTGGGATAACAAAATCCCTCAAAAAGTTTGACGTAATTAGATCAGACTGATTACAAAAGATTCTTTGGCTTAAAAAATAGTTTACAAATAATCTTATATCTATTAAAGCAGAAGTCTCTATTGCCACGTGTCAACGCCATGTATCTCGAAACCTAAAAAATTATTTTAAAAAGTGATTCCTAAATGTTAATATAAATTGAAAATTGATTTCTAAATTTTTAAAAAATATTTAAATCAATATTTTTATAAAAATAGCTTTTAAACTTTTACAGATTTTTTTATCAACAAACATATCTTAACAAATCAATTTAAAAATATAATAAATTAGAAGAAATAAATACTTAAAAAAAATTAAAATTATAATAATAATTATAATTACATTCTCCAGAATTTTATTTTACAAAAATATACATATAAGTTTCTAAGTATTAAATAATTATTAAAATTCAACCCGCACAAAGTGCGGGTAATATACTAGTGATCTATTGTCCCAAAAAATAGATGGGTTGAAACAAAAAAAAAGTTAGGTGAAATTTTTCAATAACCTAGTGTTAGTTTAATAAATAAAGATTCTCTAGCCTAAAAAATTAGTTTAAAAAATAAAAATTTATTAGCCAAAATTTTGTGGGAGCTCCATTTCAATATTAAAGCAAAATCCGTGCTCCCTATTAGTATGTATAATAGATTATAGTTAAACTTAACCAAAAGCAAGAAAATGTATTATTTGTATAATCTTTGAGATAACAAAATGGCTCAAAAAATTTAACGTAAATAGATTAGGTTGTTAAACCTTTAAAAAAAAGAAAAAATCGTCCTGTTAATTGTAGGTAACAATCCCACATAATATTTGTACTTGAACTTAACTAAAAGGTCAAGAAATGTAATGTTTGTATACTCTTTAGACTCACTATTTATAGAAGTTCTAAAACTATCAACCTTAAAAGCTAATCGAGGTGGGATTGTAACACCCCGAATTCTCAGAACTCGGGACATTACTGGTTAGGACCTCACAATGGGTCCCGACCTCAGTTTGACAACAATATTACTAGGATCTTGCAACAAGATACAAATAAGAAAAACCGAAATTTATAAACATGTATTTCTAAAAGGATGAATGCAACAAAGTCTAACAGCCTATCGTATTTAAACAACGGAAAAGACCAACTGTCTTAACAAAAGGGAAAGACAACAAAGCAACAACTCAAACCCCCACTCTAAGGAGTATGGAGACCCGGCTGACCACTACTTCCACATCACTCAGCTGTTGTTCTAACCTGCAGTAAATCTAAAAACACAACAAAATAACCATTAGCTAGTTATCTAAACATTAGGAGAATAATAATAGCACACACACACACATAAAAATAATAAACACTCATCATGCTTTCAAACAATCCATTTATTATCTTCATTTAAGTCATTCAGTCTAATGATACTTATTTTTTGACACGAGGGATTCCCAAACCTCGCCTCCGCCCCCGTGTACCCATCAGGAGTGGTTCCGATGCATCTCACCGTGTACCTGTATGGTCTGGGTATAGAGAACCTCCCAGTCTCCTGGCAGAGCTGGGGCAGTGATGTCACGACCCGTTATACATACACTTGGGCCTTAACACATAACAACAACGGTCGTCCTAACAAGTTGTTATCATTATTATCACACACATTGCACACACACCGCCATTATCACCCAACTATTATCCAAAAACTGACTAAGTAAGTCGCAAGGACTTACCTGAGTCAAAACACGCTCTAACAAGTCTCAATTCGGTCCGTACTCGTGGTAACTCCCACGCCTGTCAAATAAGGCATGTGGATCAAAATCACACCCAGATGTCCAACCTCATGCGAAGGAATTACGGAAAAAGCTCTTTTACGGTAAAAACCATTTTACCCTTAGTGCCGAAAGTTCTCAAAGTTTATTCTTGAATTCTACTAATTTCTCTTAGAACTTGTTTCCCATAAATTGTTTCTCTCTAATAGTTTATTTTTTTATTAGTTACAAGTTAAAACTCGAAACTATTCCTCCAAGAACAATACTCCTCTTCTTTCCCGATTACCAATCTACTCTTCCACATGTATATGTACGTATGTATATACTCTAACTTTTTCCTTCAACTCGTATAATTTTGTGATTACTCGGTATTTATATATATCTACATAATTCCATAACTCTCAACTCGTACTTATATACGTGACCCATATATCTATATACACTATACTTATGCCTATAAATATATTCCTACATAATTTACAAGTGCCTACTATTCTGATGCTTCTATATAATTTACACATACTCCAACTTATACATTTATATATATATCCGTATCACTGTACATCTATAAGAGAACTTAACCATTCTCACAATCTCATCATCAAATATATATACATATACCTATACAAACTTCTATTACTCAGCTCCACTCATCTCTCATTATATATACTTATTGCTGAAATTCAACTTTTAAAACAGAAGCAAGAAGCCGGAATGGACAGTACAACCCACCTACAGCTTGGATCGGTCCGGCTCGATAACGACTCGTTGGACTGCAACAGTGAAGAAGAAAACCGGCGTCACACTGTACTAGGGACGAATAGTACTCTCCACGCAACAGGAGGCGGTTCGCTGGTTACTGCAGGGTCCGAAAGGGCCGGCTTCAGTTGTTACTCACACGGATTAGAATGAAGGGAGAGGGATGCGCTAGAAGGCTGTTACCTTTGTTCTAACTGGTGCAGACAGGAAACATCTTCCGGCAAGGCGTGCAGCGGCTCGTCACACGGTTCTGGCTAGAGGAGGCACTCTAGCAGTCTGTAGTTCGAGGTGAGGGTCGGTATAGGGGAACAAGAGCAGCAGAGGGGCGACGAAGAACTCACCGGCGTAGCGGAAGAAGGCTCGATGTTGTGTCGGTCGGTCCACTGCTGCCTGGGAGGAAGGCGCTGCTTCGTGACTGTTCCGGCTGGCTCGAGGCGGCGGCACCAGCAGTCCCTTGCTCCGTCGTCTTCAGCGAGGCGAGTGGTACGCCGTTCGTCGGTAGCAGCAGCGAGGCGAGTGGTACGCCGTTCGTTGGTAGCAGCAGCGAGGCGAGTGGTATGCCGTTCGTCGGTAGCAGCAGCGAGGCGATGAAGGCGGTGTGTGCGGGAATCCGATGGAGAGGTAAGTCGAGATGTGCAGCGATTATTAGGAAGAGGATTAGGTTAGCGTAAGATTAAATAATTAGGGTTAGGATTAGCTTAAGGAGGTGGGCCAGTGGGCTTGGGCCTGGTGTTGGGCCAGAACTGGACAGTTCCCTCATTAAAACAAGATAAAGCGGAAAGCTCGTTACTCGTCCCGGATTGGTAGGAAATTTGCAGGAATATTTACGGAATTAATTTCCGTATAATATAAATTATTATTTTATTTTAAAGGTACGTAAATTATTTTCGGTTACAGCATTTATCATTTTATGTGAATTAGGTCACATAAAATGATAGAAATTGAATCTCGTTTTAACTTCATTTACAGGATAAAGGTTGGCCGATCGGAATCCGGTTACATTCAGTGTTAAACGAAGTTTTTAAAATTTTTTTTTTTTTTTTTTTAAAATTTCGGTTATTACATCAATGCCCCCTTAAAAGAAGTTTCGTCCCGAAACTTAGAATAACGTATCTAATGAAACGACTTTCTTTGTAAAATTTGGATGTCATAAAATTTTTTTTTCGTTTTCTACCATGCAACTACTCAATCATCATAATCAGGCACACATGAAAGGGAACACAACTTCTCAATCCAACGTAAAAACATGAAAAGTCAAACAACACAGCATCCGAGTACTAACTCGTCGATACAGAAGTAATATTTATCCCCGCAAAGAACTCAGGGTAACTACGTCTAATACTCTCCTCTGTCTCCTAGGTAGCCTCATCGGCTCCTCGTCTAGACCACTGGATCCTCAACATCGGTATCTCCTTAGAACGCAGACGTCTAATACTGCGCTCTAGGACGGCTACTGGGTACTCCACAAAAGTGTGGTCTGGCTCAACTACCAGATTCTCATGACTGATGACGTGTCTAAGATCCGGTAGGTACTCTCTTCACGGTTTGGTTTTCTAAACTCACTTCCATCTCTTTTGATGACTCTACCAAACTTTTCTTCCCATCGGGCCCACTTGCCTTTTTTTTTTTTTGAAAGTTCCCGACAATCGATTATGAAATAATGATCTTAAACTTCTGTCGGCACTTTACTAATTGCCTAATGCTCTTTGTATTACAAACCGCTTGGCCCGGTTTCCTCAATGTGACCTAATTGGATCGTTCCTTAATTAATGGGTTTTCACCTACTTCTTGTCAAGCTTTGAAATTTATATAACTCGAAACAAATCACACACCCAAGTGGACCTTTTCATATAGATCTCTAATTCCTTAACTTGAAATCATAGTTCACCTGACATTGATTTTCTTCATCTGTGGGTTATTGGCCTACCATGCTTCGGGTGTAACACTCATTAGTCACAATGGCGTCTTTTTGAGGGTCAACATGATTTATCCAACTCCCGCCTATACTTCCCTCCTACAACTAGCAAGATCCTCTTCAAACAGACCCTTACTCTCTTACTTAACTGTAGTCTGTTCTTAACCACCCAGAAAGCAACTCCTAACCCGATTCTCTCCATATCCTTAGATCATCCCAGAAGGTTGTCGTTGCCTACTTGGGGAATCCTCCAAGGCATCGGTAAAGTTACCTCTTAAATTCGCAGTCACTAATGTCTCTTCTTAACGGTACCTACTCGTCAATACCAACCAACCCTTACACGTCCTCAGTTGACGTCGGTCGGTCTATAATTGACTTATCTCCATATCCCGGACTTACTCTTCTCATACCTATACTGGTATTAAATTTCTTGGTGCGCATCATCTCCTCGATTAATCCTTTCATGCTTTGCTAATTCGTTTTATCTTCCACACTTCTGTTTTCCTTAGGCTAACTCTACTTCTCAAGCCCAGTTGGGTCACCTAAATAGTCATTCCAAGTCTTCAACGATAGCTGGTAAGTGTCTTGTAGTTCTGATGACTTTAGTTATCATTCCCTTACATGGACCGTCGGTGTTGATGACTTAGGTCCCGTGATAATTGGGGTTACCTTGAACTTTCAAGTCCACCAAGGTTGTTCTCATATATACATTCCTTCGCTGGTGTTACCGGCAATATTGCCTTCATGAAACTTCGTTGTTTCCGCTACAGGGCTTCAATTCTTTGATACCGGCATTGCAATTTCTTTCAAATTTCTATATCTTTGAGGAGGTCAAAACTTCTCCACACTTGTAAAGTATACATTTTGCTTCTACACTCCATTGTAGGCATCCTTTCCATGCACCTTAGACTCTCATATCCGGGTCGACATTTTATCTCTTTTGGTCTCTTAAGCTTGTCTTGTGAACTCTTCTACTAAGCGACTCGTCTTATAACAATTTCCTCCCTTGAATCGGTCTCAACTTTCAGTTGATCATTACTGCCCATTTCATGTTGGAACCTCAGTTACGTTGTACTCTTGCATAGATTCTACAAAGGCATCCTCATCTCAACACTTTATTCTAATTCAGCAAGACCCGCCTTTGGATACACGACTTTCCTTCTTACTGGTTAAGTTATTCTTTTGGTTTACACTTTATCCATCCTAGCATTATCGGTCCGATATGTATGACTTTTATTAAACACCTATCGGTACCATTTGCATAAGAGACCTCCGTTGTATATGATTTTCTCAAAAATCAAAGTTCTTGACTCGCATTTATTATGTTGTCCTTATGCTCGTGTCGCTTTACCTTCTTTAAATCTTTACCCCCAGTAGGATAGTTAAATCCCTTTGAGTTTCCTCGAATACGCCTTACGGACTACATTGGTTGGTCTTATTACTTTCATCCACCCTTATGTCATCAGTCCAGCTTGAATTTTCATTGGAGTACCTCCATTTCTCATTAAACTTTAATACATACACTTTTCGGTAATCATCCTATTGGGTAATACCGGATCCATATAACAACCTTTAGTCATTCCACTTTACTCCTTCTCATGTCTGTTCTAGCCAACATGTAGATTCCATCTGCAATCACCTCACAACTCGACCACACATTTCGCCAAGGCTTTAAATCATACTCTCTATGTTTGTGCCTCCTATGTAACTCCAATTATTTTATATCACTTCTTTATCACAAGGGTTTCCCCTGTCAATCTCGACAGTTTGACCGCATTTTTTTTTCTTTTTTCGGAGGAGCACCATCAGTCCTACTTGTGTGGAATGCTAAGAGATAGAACATGTTCACAATCATTTGTTTCTTCTTACTCTTCTAGTTCTTCTTACAGGGATCCCTTCATACTAACTTTGATATGTATCTTTACTTAGTCAGTAGTGAGTAGCTCCTCACAACAATTCCCTTTACATTACTACTATCATCAATAGTCATTACCGACCGTCAAGAGCTTCTCTTTAGTTTCTCTATTAGAGTTATCATATTGGACTTATTCAATATTACCATCAAGGCTACTAGTACTTGTATTGATTTAACTTCACCATTGTCGTCGTTGATCTCTGGAAGAAGTTTACCAAATATCGGTAAATTTCCTTTATAACCTTGTGGTAATTTTTCTTATCTGTCAACCAACCATCACTAGTTAGCCAGCACGTGTAAATTCTCTGTTGTTACCAATTAGTTTGTAGTTGACCTTCTATAAGATCGTAGACTTACTTTTCTTCTATCTCTTTTGAGGCTTGATATACTTGGTGAAATATATCTCCTCCAGTCTCTCTGTTTATACTTCTTTAGCTCCTCCTACAATCTACACTTTTGTAAGATCGTTATACTCTTACGAGTCCAGTTGTATCATTCTTCTTCCATCAACAGACTTTTAAATCCTTCTAGGGTAGCTTGTAGGTACATCTCCGTGATTCTTTTACCTGAGTTATCGTCTGTTTGCGGTTCTCTATTATGAACTTGTAGTGTTGTTAGCTTAAATCCCTTTTGAATGAGAAGTTATTGGGGTCCCTCGATTTCACCAATACTCTTCTCACACGCTCTTCTTCCTTGGGTGTTGCTTGTAATGCTGCCTTTACAGAAGCTGATTATTGTTGTATCACGGTCTATGTCGAAGTTCTCGTGTGCTCTACGATATCACTTCACTTCCCTATTGGTGAAATCCCCCTTTCTCTTTTTGGCAACGCGTAAGCTTCCAAGTTGCAGCTCTTTAATTCTTCCTTTTTGGATGGATGATGTATCTCGTGTTGACTTCCATACTTTTGACTGTCTCTGTTATCAATCTGGATTATGGTGGCAAGTAGCTTGTTGAGAGTGATCATATTTTGCCTTGCTTTTGACATCAACTTTCACTTCCTAGTCTGTCAGTGAGCTTAAATTTTATGTCTCTTTTCTTGATCGCTACTATATCTCCCTTTTGACTTTCATGTCTATGGCAATTTTCAACGTCATCCTCTTTGTTTGTGAAGTCACTTTACACAGCTTGGAAGAGCCTCTAAGTTGTCGTTCTCAAATTCCCTAGTTGGCGATCATCCCTTGCTTCTCCGGAACTACTCTCTTGTATATCCTTCATTTGATCCCGTTGAGTTGACTCAGGTTCCCCTTGCCATTTTCGTGGTTTATATCTTGTAGTCTTCACTCTTCCGTCTCCACGTTCCTCAACAAGCTCGAAGGAGTAGTCCGTCGTTAGTCTACCTTAATGCTCGTAAGCTGAGCGTACTTATCCTTACGTTGAAACCTTTTAATTATACTTAGGTGTGTCAACTGAACGAGGATCTCATACTGTTATCTCCATGAAGGCATACTATAATTATAAATTCTACTAATCTTCGGCATATGCTTATCTACATCACCCATCATTATAATCAAGCTAATAATTCCAAAGAGAGTAACAACCTAAATTTCATACTAAGCATACTGAGATCCGCAGTAGTAGTGGTGGTCAGCCGTACTTTTCTATTCCCAACCAGACTATGCATGCATTTGAAAACCAAAAGTTCTTTTTAAAACTCAAATCCCTTTTCGGGTTCTGCTTAAGTACTTATTCGGTCTTTCAGAAGATTTCAAGTGCCATTGTTGCCAACCTAGAGCTCTGATACCATGTTGTAACACCCCGAATTCCCAGAACTCAGGACATTACTGGTTAGGACCTCACAATGAGTCCCGACCTTAGTTTGACAACAATATTACTAGGATCTTCCAACAAGACGCAAATAAGAAAAACCGAAATTTATAAACATGTATTTCTAAAAGGATGAATGCAACAAAGTCTAACAGCCTATCGTATTTAAACAACGGAAAAGACCAATTGTCTTAACAAAAGGGAAAGACAACAAAGTAACAACCCAAACCCCCACTCTAAGGAGTACGGAGATCCGGCTGACCACTACTTCCAGATCACTCAGCTGCTGTTCTAACCTGCGGTAAATCTAAAAACACAACAAAACAACCATTAGCTAGTTATCTAAACATGAGGAGAATAATAATAGCACACACACACACACATAAAAATAATAAACACTCATCATGCTTTCAAACAATCCATTTATTATCTTCATTTAAGTCATTCAGTTTAATGATACTTATTTTGTGACACGAGGGATTCACAAACCTCGCCTCCGCCCCCGTGTACCCATCAGGAGTGGTTCCGATGCATCTCACCGTGTACCTGTATGGTCTGGGTATAGAGAACCTCCCAGTCTCCTGGCAGAGCTGGGCAGTGATGTCACGACCCGTTATACATACACTTGGGCCTTAACACATAACAACAACGGTCGTCCTAACAAGTTGTTATCATTATTATCACACACATTGCACACACACCGCCATTATCACCCAACTAATATCCAGAAACTGGCTAAGTAAGTCGCAAGGACTTACCTGAGTCAAAACACGCTCTAACAAGTCTCAATTCGGTCCGTACTCGTGGTAACTCCCACGCCTGTCAAATAAGGCATGTGGATCAAAATCACACCCAGATGCCCAACCTCATGCGAAGGAATTACGGAAAAAGCTCTCTTACGGTAAAAACCATTTTACCCTTAGTGCCGAAAGTTCTCAAAGTTTATTCTTGAATTCTACTAATTTCTTTTAGAACTTGTTTCCCATAAATTATTTCTCTCTAATAGTTTTTTTTTATTAGTTACAAGTTAAAACTCGAAACTATTCCTCCAAGAACAATACTCCTCTTCTTTCCCGATTACCAATCTACTCTTCCACATGTATATGTACGTATGTATATACTCTAACTTTTTCCTTCAACTCGTATAATTCCGTGATTACTCGGTATTTATATATATCTACATAGTTCCATAACTCTCAACTCGTACTTATATACGTGACCCATATATCTATATACACTATACTTATGCCTATAAATATATTCCTACATAATTTACAAGTGCCTACTATTCTGATGCTTCTATATAATTTACACATACTCCAACTTATACATTTATATATATATCCCTATCACTGTACATCTACAAGAGAACTTAACCATTCTCACAATCTCATCATCAAATATATATACATATACCTATACAAACTTCTATTACTCAGCTCCACTCATCTCTCATTATATATACTTATTGCTGAAATTCAACTTTTAAAACAGAAGCAAGAAGCCGGAATGGACAGTACAACCCACCTACAGCTTGGATCGGTCCGGCTCGACAACGACTCGTTGGACTGCAACAGTGAAGAAGAAAACCGGCGTCACACTGTACTAGGGACGAATAGTACTCTCCACGCAATAGGAGGCGGTTCGCTGGTTACTGCAGGGTCCGAAAGGGCCGGCTTCAGTTGTTACTCACACGGATTAGAATGAAGGGAGAGGGATGCGCTAGAAGGCTGTTACCTTTGTTCTAACTGGTGCAGACAGGAGACATCTTCCGGCAAGGCGTGCAACGGCTCGTCACACGGTTCTGGCTAGAGGAGGCACTCTATCAGTCTGTAGTTCGAGGTGAGGGTCGGTATAGGGGAACAAGAGCAGCAGAGGGGCGACGAATAACTCACCGGCGTAGCGGAAGAAGGCTCGCTGCTGTGTCGGTCGGTCCACTGTTGTCAAGGAGGAAGGCGCTGCTTCGTGACTGTTCCGGCTGGCTCGAGGCGGCGGCACCAGCGGTCCCTTGCTCCGTCGTCTTCAGCGAGGCGAGTGGTACGCCATTCGTCGGTAGCAGCAGCGAGGCGAGTGGTACGCCGTTCGTCGGTAGCAGCAGCGAGGCGAGGAAGGCGGTGTGTGCGGGAATCCGATGGAGAGGTAAGTCGAGATGTGCAGCGATTATTAGGAAGAGGATTAGTATAGCGTAAGATTAAAAATTAGGGTTAGGATTAGCTTAAGGAGGTGGGCCGGTGGGCTTGAGCCTGGTGTTGGGCTAGTACTGGACAGTTCCCTCATTAAAACAAGATAAAGCGGAAAGCTCGTTACTCGTCCCGGATTGGTAGGAAATTTGCAGGAATATTTACGGAATTAATTTCCGTATAATATAAATTATTATTTTATTTTAAAGGTACGTAAATTATTTCCGGTTACAGCATTTATCATTTTATGTGTATTAGGTCACATAAAATGATAGAAATTGAATCTTGTTTTAACTTCATTTGCAGGATAAAGGTTGGCGGATCGGAATCCGGTTACATTCAGTGTTAAACGAAGTTTTTAAAATTTTTTTATTTTTTTTTTTAAAAAAATTTCGGTTATTATTGGGATAACAAAATCCCTCAAAAAGTTTAACATAAATACATGAGAGTGATAACAAAAAATTCTCTAGCTTAAAAATAGTTTAAAAATAAAGATTTATTATCCCAAAAAATAATACGGTTGGAGAAAAAAAAAGTTACGTAAAATTTTTCAATAACATATTGTTAGTTTAATAAATAAAAATATTCTGTCTTAAAAAAACTAGTTTACAAAATAAATATTTTTGTTATTATTTTTAATTGTTTAAATTGAACCATTAAAATCGAAAATCTATAGATATTTTAACAATATAAATTTTTAATTGTTTAAACTAAACCATGAAAAACGTCTGGTGTAGATATTTCGAAGCACATCAGTTTTTTTTAAAAAAAATTGGACTTAAAAACAAAAGATTAATAGGCGTTAATTGTGAGAGCTCTATTTTTTGAATACTTCATATACAAGACTGACGTCAATGTATACTGTTTTAGTAGAGTATATAGATATAGATACTCGTGTTCATTTGGTATTCAAGTTTGTTATTAATATTACTTTGAATTATAAAGATAATTCATATATATGTTCAAATGCATATACTCGTGCACATACTTGTTCAAATGCTATAGTCACAATATGAAAATTTTCCAAGGGACTTAAGTAAATTTTCATTTACTAAATAATGATGATATCAAAAAACTGATCCGGAGCTTGTTGGAAAATTATAATTTAGAGGGGAAAATAGTTTCATTTCAGCTCGTGCTAAAGTCCGGTACAGACGGACATAAAGTGAAAGTCGTGTGTATACGAGTACTCGTGCGAATGGGTTCATCATAAGAGTAAAACTAGAAATGAAAAACTAGATAAATAAGAGATGATTTTTTATAATTTACTTAAAATGGATAGATAATAAAAGTAGCTCATGTCCCCTTTATATCCTAGGTTTGAAATGTGTTCTCTTTAAATGTAAAAACTTTTTATCTGCAATACCTCGAGCGTCTGCTTTTAATAAAAATGCAACATAATGATGTTAACTAGAAATGCCGCAAAGCACAGCATATTTGCATATGGAAATAAGAATGAGATAGAAACCTGAATTTGTTTAAGACATAAGTATAAGAAACATATGATTTGATGTTCATGGCCATTTAGTGAACTCGAAGACTTTGAGAACAATGTCAAAACCAGTAGGAATCTGCCATATAAATAGAGCGACGTTTAGAGCATTGAGGGCGATGTGTAGATTTCTTGCTGTCTGGTTCCCCTTCTGCATTGCCGGGACGAGAGCTACAGCCACTGCCCACAGCACTGTGATGCCTGCTCCTGCAAACAAGTGAGGTCCCGGGAAGAGCTTTCCTGTTCTGAACCAAGTGTTGAGTGACCCCCCAACTGCCTCACTAACACCAAACGCTAACAGTATTGACCCTGCGTTAAAATGTCTCTCCCTGAAGTTCCCTTTCACCAATTGCTTCCTCTCCTACGCAGGCAGATATCATTTTTTACATTAAAGAATTGGTTACAGTTGATCAAAAATCAAAGTGTACCTCTGCAAGCTGTTGAATTTGGGATTCAACAGGGGAAGGAGGAGGAGGAGTTGCATCAGCAGCAGCAGCAGCAGGAACTTGTTTTTTGAGGTCATTGATCTCATCTTGAATGGTCCTAACCCTTCTCCATTGCCATCCGAGATAACCAGCCCACAATGTGTAAACAAAGAGTCCACCCATTACAATAGGATGAACTAGGGCAGCTGATCTTCCCTCCAGTATCCCAAATTCGCCACCAACTGCCAATGCATCCTGGATACAGACAAAAGATTCAAACTTTCTCAAAATTTTCTTTGGAGAAGAGAAAAGGGGGAAATGGAAATGCTTGCCTTGGTATCCAGCAAGAAAGGTAAAGTGATGGCACAGAGGGAGGGTAAAGAGACTGTAGATTTGAGGGTTCGCAAGGCCTCCTTTTCAGGGTTACAGGTGGTCAGACTTAAATGCGTAGCAGCATTGCAATGGCTGAGCTCCACTTTTGAAGAATGGATTCTTGATATGGGTTTGGTGGAGATGGTCGGGATCAGAGAGAGTGTGTTGGCCATTTGCGCCTTCTCTTCCCCGTAAGATGTTTGCTACTTTGGATTGGTGAAGTAGAAACAAGGGATAAGGTTCATGAGATTGGATCTCTCCAGGGCTGTCCACCTGGATACACAATTTTCCTTTTTTTTTTTTATCTATGACACGGAGGAGATATTCGTTTGGGCCCGAGAATGACATTCATGTAAGAGTTTTTTTTTTTTTTTTTTTTACAAGAAAAGCGATTCGGGGCACCCATCAAAGTAGGGGTGGGCATAAATCCCGCTTAATCCCGTTCCGATCCCGGCGGAATTTGGAAAAAAAAATGTGTATCCTGTCCCGTCCCGTCCCGCAAAAAATTTGCGGGACGGGACGCGGGACGAAGACTTCCCATCCCGGTTAATCTCGTTCCGTCCCGCATATATATATAGATAATATTTTTATATTTTTATAAATATTATATAGATAAATAATATACATAAATTATAATTTTTAAAAATATTTTTTTATTTTTAAAATTATTAGATCGATGATTTTTCATCATTCATTCACTCATTCATTACTACTCATTCGATTGGATCTAAAATACTAGAGTTTCTGATCTCCCTTAATTTAGTCCGTTTGCCGCCTTACTTTGGTCCGTTCCATCGACACCCTTGCTCTAGTCAGTTTCATCGCCCTTGTATTTGTGGATTACCACAATTGTAATCGATAGTTAAATAAATATAATTTTCATTATATTATCTGTTGTTATTTTTTGAATGTGAGTCAGTAAGACATTTTGATGTAACTTGAATTTGTTTTCAATGTATAAACTACTAATGTAGGCGTCATGAATCGATAATTCGGTATCGAGTTTTTTTTCCGATCATTTATGTCTTTAAACACGAGAGAAAACAAGTATACATATTAAATATAATCGGTGCGTGATTTTCGCGGGATTTGTCCCGTCCCGTCCCGTCCCACATGGGACAGGGCCCGCGCGGGACGAAGAAAAAATGTCATAAATCCCATCCCGTCCCGTCCCGCAAATAACTTGCGGGACGACCCCTATCCCGTCCCGTCCCATGCCCACCCCTACATCAAAGAGTGACCCGATAGGTGGTCGACCCAGTGGTGGCCGCAGGATTTTAAAAGGCGGGGCGAAAATTTATTTTCGATAAAAATATCTATGAAAATAAAATAGCGATAAAAACAAAGTCAATTTGTCATCTACTTACGAAGTTTTGACTAAAGTCTACAAAAAAAATTAATGGTCAATCTGACAACAAAGGGGTAAACTCATCTTGCGAGTTGACATATTTTGATAATACTGAATAATTCACTGCTCGAACAATTCATGTTGCCAAAAAGAGAAATTATCTATCAAATGGAAAGTAGAAAAAAAAAAAACAGAATATTTCGCCACAATAAACAAAAATGGGAAAAATTTTCTCAAATTAGCTTCGGAGAAAAATTATTCCCCAAATACACGAGATTTTCGGGTTCGAGAACAAGCGCGGTCCTAGACCGAATCTATTGCAAAAAGAAGAGCGGTACAAAGCGCTTTAATATTCTGATTAAACAAAAAAAATTAAAAAAATTTTACACTTAAAGGCGTGGTCCTGAACCGCGCCTATATATTCTTTTTTTTTTAAAAAATAGCTGCCCTATAGGAGCGGTCTATAACCGCGCCTCTTTATCTTTTTTTTTCTTTCAAAATCATCACACTATAGGCGCGGTCTAGGACCGCACCTGTATTTGTGTTTTTATTATCTTTATTTTGTATATTAAAATGTTGTCCTCGACAATGCGTTTTACAAATAAGAGTGCGGTCTAAGATCGCACTTCTACTCCGAACCACAAATCTCATGCATTTTGGTGAATTATTTCACTTTGAGCCTAAAACGGAAAATTCTTTTGAAATTTCGTTCACTTCGGCAAAAGATCCAAAAAAAACATTTAAATATAACACAATAATAGTGATATTTACAAAATAATAAATTGTAGGAAACAATTTTATTTACGAGAGAAGCCACAACCCATCTTGAAATGATTTTTTTTTCACCAAAAAAAAAAATTTTGGAGGTTGGGGCAGCTGCCCCCCCCCCAAAGGCCGCCCCTAGTCGACCCCGAGTCCGTTTGTTCAACTCATGGTTCTTCATGCTCTCTCTTTGATGAGTTCAGTCGATCCTTTGCATTTTGACATTGGCTTCTCGTTCATTTTCAACCAAGAGCTCCTTTTCGGTGGACAATGTTGCGTGTGACCATTGACCGTCAATCCCTCCAAAAAAAAATTGATCGATCAATCATCACATTAGCACTTAATTGTTTTAAACCAACTCTTAATCAACCTTATGTGAACAATTTTTTCTCTTCAAACCTTTATTCTTTATCCATTAAGGTCTACACCTTTATACACCATGATTCCCGTCTTTTGCAATTTCGTCTTCCGAGAATTGATGTTGTCGTTTGTGGGCGGTTTCGAGCGTTTTGTCGAGAAGGGGGCATGGATTTGTGATCGACTCCTGACGGCTCTGTTGTAGTCCAAATCTAAGGTGTCCACAGTTGTTCCCCAGGCTTTTTACGTATTTCCTTCGAAGATGAATGTCCATGCTCGTTGTCTCTCATTGGTTGGATCATCCTGCTTTCCTTGAAGACCTTTTTGCTTTCGGGTTTTTTTTGTATGTATTTTTGTGTTTGTTTGTTCTCCTTTGTTTGTGGTTCTTCGTGACGGTTATTCCGTATGCCGATCATTTTTGTCCTTTCGACCCACTAGATGACGCACCGTCTAATGGTTCGAACCGCTTTCCATTATCAAAAAAAAGAGTGACCCGAGAGGTCGTTTAGACTAAAAGACGACAGATGAAGTGTGAACTGATAGTTTGATCCTTGAAACTGATTGTTAGGAATGAGCTCCACGATAGAAAGGTGTAGTCCCGCGTCTTCTGGAGGGGGTAACTGGCCAAGATTTGCTAGTGCATCGGTCACCGTGTTGACTTCCTTGAAAACATGTTTAATTCTGACATCCTTAAAAAATTGTACTTGAAATAAAATGTCACCAATTAGTATTTCCGAGTTCCACGGTGGTTTCCAAACTCCCATAGCATTGTTAATCACATCCAGTATGTCTCCTTCTATTTTAACTTTTTGAATGTCAACTTCTCTTGCCGTCTTTAGCCATTTTAGGAGAGTTTGGGCTTCCGCTTCGTATACGGTTGAACTTAGTAATTTTCAATACTTTGTAGTCATGACATTAGCATTATGATCCTTATGATAAAGCCAAAAGATGTAGATCCATTATTTTTCCTTGCCCTGTCGAAATTGATCTTCATAAAGCCTTTCATTGGTGGTTTCCATTTTATATTTTTTTGTCTTCCGTCTAGACCTTGAACTTTTATTACAAGGGAGATCAATTGCTTCAAATTTTTTGGATTCCTTTCATCTACCGATGTTATTCCTTGTGAACTACATGATGTTAATGTTATTTATAAAGTCATTGTATGTGAAGGTTGTTTGGTTCTTGAAAAATCAAATGCTCAACCAAATACACAATATTGTTCTAAAATCGTTGTCTCTTAAATTGTCTCTTAATGAATTTAGTGTGGAATTCGGGTGTGACGAATCTCAAATGATTGTATTGAACACATTACCCGTTTTAGGATAATGTTTTGAATAGTTTGTTTTTTTATAGGCAATATATTAATAAATGTCTCATGTCTTCCAAGTTATGATTGCATAGGATGCACTCCATCGGTACAACAACGTTTTGGGTCCTTAATTTTCCCTTCATTTGTAAACCTTTTTTTGTTATTTTTCATATGAAATTCTTGATTTTTGGAGGGATGCCCATTTTCCATAGCTAGTTATATATGTAGTCCCTTAATCATTTCTCCTCCTACAACATGTTCGTTGCGGATCTTGTGGAGAACCAACCATGTTTATCTAATGCCAAATACAACCTATCATTACATGCACTTTCAGGGATGTGAATGGATCTAATTTGGAGAATATATCCACAGGGATATGTTCCCCGACAGTGCCCTTAATTTTATCCATATCCCACATTCTATTTTTTGAAATTAGGTAACTAACCTTTAAACCGGTGTCAATGTTTGCGTTTGCATGAATTATGGACATTAATGGTTCATGAAAAATCCAATTATTTGTCCATGCTTTAATATATTCCTCATTCCCTACTTGCCATCTTAACCTTTTTTTAAACATCTCAAGAAAACTTAATCGCTTCTTCCATTGACACGATTTATTTCCTTTAGGACAATATTCTAATAAGTTATTGATCGTTAATTAATTTATATGTAATTACCTTTATCCATATATTTTCAGGTTCGGCAAGGATCTTCCAAAGAAATTTGAATTGTTGTGATATATTCGTTTATTTTGTTTTTCTGATTCCCAATCCCCCTTTTTGTTTTGGTTTGCATATCTCGTCCTACCCAATAAAGCGTGTACTACCTGGTTTTTTATTCCAAAAGAGGTCCATGTTGTCCCGGTCTAGTTCAGTATGTATATGTGTTGGGAGTAGGAATGGTTGCATAATGAAACTCGGCTTGGCACATATGTTAGATTTTATTTGAAGTGATCTTTCTTCTTGTGATAGAGAGTTTATTTTCCATTTCGACACCTATAGTTTTTATTTGGTAACGACATATTAAAAAATGTCCCTATTTACTTTACCATTGATAATCGGGCATCCTAAGTATTTTTCAAGGGCCACTGTGCAGGGAATGCCTATGACATTTTTAATGATGTTAGTTGTACTTGTCAATGTGTTTTTTGTTACTTGGAATATTGATTTATGATAATTTCGCTTTTGTCGGACACCATACAATAACTATCTAGAATGTTCATAGTTTTTTAACAGGCCTCTTGTGTGGCTTTAGTGAAGATGATAATATCATCTGCAAAAGTTAGAAAGAGGATAATTAATCAATTCCTTGTTATCGAGTAGTCAATGCTCCCCTTTCCCCCTAGATTTAACATGAGAGGTGATATGGGGTCTCCTTGTCTCAAACCTAATTATGGGATGAACATTTTTGTTAGGCCATTATTAACTAGGATGTTAGATATAGTTGAAATGCATTCCCTAAACCATGCCACAAAATTTTCATTGAAACCAAATCTTTCGAGTACTCAAATTATGTAACTCCATTTGACTATGTCATATGCTTTCTCCATGTTTAATATGATTATCGCAAATCCATCAATTCCCTTTTTGAGTCTGAAATAGTGGAAAAACTCATTTGCAATTATGATATTTTCTTGAATTGCTCGTTAAAGGGGCAAAAGATGGAATAATTTTGTTGATGATACACTCAAGTCTTTCAACTATTACTTTTTTAGATGGTTTATAAATCGTGGCGCATAACCTAATAGGTCGATAGTGGTTGGTTGGTGTCGGATTATTAATTTTCAGCAATAGTGTAATAAGTGTTTGGTTAATCTTCTTTAGCAATTTTATAGTTTAAAGAAATGTTTTAGAAAACGTGTTACCGCAAGACCGACAATGTGTCAGTACTTCTGGTTAAAGCTTAATGGAATTTTCGTCTGGCCGTGGTGATTTGTCGTTGTCAATGCAGAAAATCGCTTGTTTAGTTCCGTTGTTTGTGACGGGTCATATTAGGAAATTATTGTCATATTTTGTAATCTCATGTGATATCTTTGTTAGCTTGCTTCAAGTTCGGAATTTAGTACATGTGAACCTTTTCATGAACTCTTTGCGGAATTCCTCCTTAATAACCATTGGTTCATTCGTACTAACTCCTTCGTCCATTTTAATTCCTTTGATTAAAGTTATACTCATTCTCCCATATGAGATTTTGTGATGGTATTTAGTGTTGTGATCTGCTAGTCTTATGTAGGATGTTTTTGCTCGTTGGCTCAAGAATTTGTTCTGGAAATTGATTAACTCATTTTTTTGCGCAGTAGTTGTGACTCCCTATTCTTTAGTCTTGCGTCAAAACCCTGTAATAGTTTTCTTTGGATCCATTCAAGGTTTTTATCCACCGTTTTGATTTGCCTAAAAATATTTCCGAATGTACTTCTATTCCGTATTTTTGCCTTTTGCTTTAGTAGATTTGTTTCTTTGCTAGGTTAAACATATGATTCCCAAAAAGTTGCACTCGCCAAATTTGTTTTACTACATTTTCAAAGTCCTTTATTTTTGTCCACGTCATTTCAAGCTTGAAATGTTGTCCCTTTTTCACATTACTGTCATTCTTAATTTCAATCGTTAGGCGTGTATAATTTGAATTAGTGAATGTCTGATTTCTTGTTATCAAGGTTGAGAATTGGTCGATGATTTATTGATGTGCTAGAACTTTGACTAGTTTCTTAAAAGGGTTATCAGGCACATCCTTCTCTAGGTAAACTCCAAACCTGAGATTGAGAGGTCTTCGAACAGACATGAATCTTTAAAAATTAATTAGTCTATTAAATCTATTTGGCAATTGAGACACCCCACCTTGTTTTTTCGAGGAGTTTCGGATTCATTTAAGTCACCCATTAATAGGCTAGGGTAACTTATCAATTGTATGAAAGTAGTCAATTCTTCCCAAAAATTCGACTTCTCGTTTTCTTTTGACGGTGCATAAGCAAGAATTATCATCATTTCAAAATGATTTCCAATATAAACACACGTCAAACAAGCCATACCCGGTATAAAGTAAATATTGTCAAAACCCGTTTTTTGCCATATCACTTCATCCGGGCAAACACTCGTTTTAGTTTCTACCTGTTCGACTTTGCAAATGGTTTCGATGCTTGTCCAAATAATTTTCTTCCTCGTATGCCTCTGACAATACAAAAGGAGACTTTCATGGAAAATTGGTTAGTATTTTGGTTGGTAGTAGACCACCTTTCCTACCCTGACACCTTAAAAAGGCTTTTATTTCCCTATTTCGTTTGTTTATGGATAGGCATCCATAATTTGGCACTATGAGGTCGTGGGAAGAAGTAGTACCATGGTGTCTTCCTTCTTTTAATTCATACATATTTCCAACAGGTTTTCCAAACAAACAGTTCTCATAGAAAACTTGACAAAAACGTCACCGTTGGCAAGTAATTCGGATTTAACACATGTAAAGATGTATACAACATCAGTCTTTTTGCTTTGTCCCATGCGTTCTACTTGCTTCCAATACCGTCGTGTGCTAATCATGGTCCTTTGGTCAATTATTGTGGTCACTTCTAGCCGCCTAACTGTAAAATAGATTTTTTTAAAAAAAAACTTTTATGAGCTATATTATGCAAACATTATGCATTTCAGTAGCACTGTGCATACGGTCCGGACCGGACCGGACCGGACCAAAAATTACGGTCCGGTCCGGACCGTAAACCCGTCCGACACAAATTGTTTAGACCCGTGGACCGGACCGGACCGTCTCGGTCCGGTCCAAACGGTCCGGTCCACGGTCCGGACCGTTTGGACCGTTTAGCCAGCAAATGACGGTCCGGTCCAAACGGTCCGGTCCACGGTCTAGACCGTTTGGACCGTTTGATCTGTAAATTGCGGTCCGGTCCAAATGGTCCGGACCGTTTGGACCGGACCGCAATTTACATGTAAAATTTGCTTGTGACATATGAAGAGGCTGAGACACGATGTGACATATGAAGTTGCTTGTGACATATGAAGAGGCTGAGACACGATGGACCGCAAAGTTTGTATTGGAGAGCAACCTATTCAACACCTTCTTCGTTTTTAAAACATGTAAAATCATGAAGTTGCTTGTGACATATGAAGAGGCTGAGACACGATGTGTCAAATCATAGAACTCCTTTAAGAAACAGACAAGTGATTCAACCTTATCCCAATCTTCTGCACATAAAACACCCAAACCATCTAAATCTGGAATATCCATCCGGCAGAAAACTGATTTATACTTCAGTGCAATACTCAACATAGAATAAGTTGAATTCCACCTAGTCGAGACATCAGTAATCAAAGAACGTTTGCACTCAATCTTCAAGTTATCAGCTATAAGTCGAAAAGCAGCTAATCTAGGAGGAGAACCCCTAACATACTTGACTGCAGCTCGAACCTTCTCCACATAATCATCACACTCTTTGATACCATCTTGAACAATTAGATTAATAATATGCGCCACACATCTCATATGCAAATGATTCCCCTTAAGAATGCAACCATTATCTTTTGAAATATTCTTAAGGTAGTTGCATGCCACATCATTCAAAGATGCATTATCAACAGTCACTGTAAGAAGTTTACTTGACAATCCCCAATAACTTAAACAACCATCTAGTGCCCTACCTATAGCCTCCCCCTTATGACTGGAAATTAGACAAAAATTAATAATCTTTTTTTGTAATTTTCAGTCATCATCAATAAAATGGACCGTGACACACATATAGTTATCCCTTGCCAACGAAGTCCATGTATTTGTTGTCAAACTCACACTCTGAGACGACTTTCTTAGATATTCTTTCATCTTCTCTCGTTCTTTCACAAACAATTTAAAAAAGTCTCTAGTTATTGTAGTGCGTGAAGGCATTGGAAATGAAGGGCAAGCGGCAAAAAATGTTTCTCATAGGCCATCTTTCTCTACGGCTCTAAAAGGCATCTCATCCCTAACAAGCATTTCTACCACTTTTTCCCTAATATGTTTCTCATCAAATGACCAATTTGCATTTTTCAACCTATCATCCATATTGGGGAGGGTAAGGGAAGTTCGATTACCTTTGTTTGCCGGATTCTTCTCACATTTATAAAAATGATTCCGGACATTTTTCGTACCATTCTTGTTCGAGTCACAAGCATAGATGTTCCCACAATGATTGCATTTAGCCTTGAGGAGTTTATTGTCATCATAAAATTCCGTAAAGCCAACCCAATATTCTTTTCTTGTGGCTCTTCGTTTGGAGACTGGATTGGATCGACTCCGTCCCCGTGACGAGCCATCCTATGCTGTATGTCCAACTGATGCCTCATCCCCCATACCATCATCACCCAACGCATCCTCAAACGATTCTAGATATTCACGTGATGGCTCGGTATATTCTTCTGTGTTGAGAGTTACTCCTGGTGAAGTAGAACTCGCCATCTATTCGGAAACAAAGAACAACCCAAATCAGAAAACAATAACTAAGTAATTACTAAATTACAAAAAGAAAAAAAAATAGTAAGTAAATTATAAATAAAAACAGTAAGTTATAAAATCATCAAAAACAGAAAGAACAGAAAGTAAAAAATCTGTTTCCAATAGATAAAAAGCAACAAAAAAGTGAAATATAACAGTATCTATTGGCTTGCCTGCTTTGATAAAAAGCAATAAAAAGCAACAAAAATCTGTACAGAAAGTTATGATTCTTGCCTACTTTGATCTATTGGCTTTCTAATTTGGGTTGTTCATCCAAAAGAACATTAAAAGTGAAATATAATAGTATCTCCTAGTGTCAATAGATAAAAAGTAACAAAAAAAAACACTGCCCAGTTGTAAAACTACAGTAGTTCTAACTTGTAGCACTAAATCATCTATCAGTATGATTTAGTTTGAAGATGCTCTAGGCTCGTCTGACTCAGAACAAGCTCTTCATAAGCTTGTTGACCCGAGGCTTGGTGATGATTACCCTATCGATGCAGTTCACAAGGTAGGAGTTAAAAAAGTACTGAGAACACTTCTAAATTGAGCAAAATGCTGAAGGGTAAATTTCTTATTGATATATGTTTGAAATTGTACTAATTGTAGATGGCCCTGATTGCTAGAACTTGCACTCATAATGACCAAACACACAGACCCACAATGAAATCAGTAGTGGTTGCATTAGCAAAAAATCTACAAGTTCTTACATGATGTATGTTTGAAATCTAATGTCAGGAAGGTAACCATGCTGATGAACATCACACGTCCATTACGTATATATATATGACTGCAATGGAAATTAGAATCTGCAAGTTCTTACAAACACTTGCCCTAACTCGAAGAAATCTGCAAGTTCTTACAAATACATGGAAGCTAAGGAAATCAATGGACGAAACACGGAAAGCAAGCACACAAACACTTGCCCAGTTGCCCTAACTCAACATACAAATACAAACACTTGCCCTAACTCAGGCTTAGCAAAAAATCCCAAAAAACGAGAGAGAAAACGAGTGTTTGAGAGGAATCCAGACTTAGGGTTAGCAAAGTACCTATGAATCGGCCGTCGCAGTAGACCAATCAAGGATTTGAGTTCGTGCGAGTGCGAGAGCCTGAATGGTTATCGTCGTCGTCGAGAGTCGAGAGAGACAGAGTTGAGAGAAGCGACTTTCAGAAGCGCAGTCGAGAGAGACAGAGTTGCGAGAGCCTGAGTGTTTGAGTGCGTACAGTACATGTGCTTCAAAGCGTAGCCTCGAAAAATAACATTCGGGTTTATTACGGTCCGGACCGGACCGGACAGTCTCAGACCGGACCGTAACCCGTTAGAAGATGACCGAATGGACCGGTTATATACAAAAGACGGTCCGGTCCATGGACCGGACCGTAAAGTCCGGTCCGGTCTGGTCCGGTTCTGCGGTCCGGGTCAAAAGTGAACAGTCCTACATTTCAAGTTTAACACTTGAAAAATATGTTGTTCATAGTTCAAAAGATCACACAGGAAAGTAAAATTCAATGATATTGCATTCCACAACCTAAAAATACCTTCTGTTACTTTACTCGTGGATGTTATGATTTTATTTTTAGTTTTTTGCTGTCCGTTATCCTTTTCAATAGAGTAAGTGTGATGTGTTTTTGTGGAGGTTTGAAAATTCAAATACTTATGAGAGAAGATGTTGAGATTAGCTACTAGGTTCAGAAGGGCATTCTTTACAGGGTTTTTAACTAAGAAGATGTACATGTCCTCAGATACACTGTAGAAATAAGAATCAAAACATATCCGAAAACTATCACCCATTCATTTATTCTGCAATTTGTTATTTGATATATTATAATAAACTTTGTGATAACAGACCACCATTGTCAATAGAGATGGCTGCAGATTGGGCACATAAACTTCCTACTTAGATACTCCCTAGTGCTATTGCAGGATTGATAGGTTGTCCTATGGTAGAAACCACATAAAAAACAGCATTTATTTAGTTTTAGTTGACTCTACATTACATCATCATTCTTAATGACAATACTAGCTCCCTTTCATTTGTTGCTTTTCCTGATGGTGAAGTTAGTTTTTCTAGAAGGAGTAAGTCTTAGACGACATTGTTCGAAGACATGCTCCTCATGAACATAGAAACCGCAACCCTTTGAGAAATCCTCATACTAAATGATGTGTTTGATCGGTTTCCGTTCTCATATGGGATAGGCACATCCCCTCTAGGTTTCTTTTCAAAATCAGTATTCATGCAGATTCAAGCATAATTGCTCCATACCCTTTTCATAGAATGAGTCCAGTTTTATAAATATACCAATTTTTGTTAAATTCAATAATCGATTTCGATATGCTTGGTCCACTCATGAAACAAAGAATTGGCGGATATATCTAGAGCAGCTTGACTATCACATGAAAGAAGCATATGCGAGGTGTGTTGGACACCAAGGGACCACATGAACGATTTGTGCCAGAGAAGCAAACAACATGCCGCGGCCATAGACTGATATTCGGCCTCTACCGATGAGCGAGAGACAATGGGTTGTTTCTTGGCCTTTCAAGAGATGGGAGATTGACCAAGAAACATAAAATAGCCGACGAGCAAACGACGTTTAAGTGGACAAGAACCCCAGTCCGAGTCACAGAAAGCAAACAGTTGAAGAGAACTCCCCCTCGATAAAAATAAGCCTCGTCCCAAATGCCCTTTGATGTACCGCACAACTCGAAGCGCGGAATCCCAATGATCAGATGTTGGATTCTATATAAACTGAGACAATGTGTGGACTGCATAGCTTAATTCCGGGCAGGTAATATTAAGGTAAATCAGGCGACCTACTTTGCGACGAATAAGGGGGAAGGGGGCAACCAAACAAGACAAGTCGTGATTTTTGAGGAAGAGGGAAATCGACGGGCTTAGCACCCAATAAACCAACCTCAGAAAGAATCTCAAGTGTGTTTTTCCGCTGACACGGAAATAAGCCGTCAAGACCATGAGCAATCTCGATGCAAAGGAAGTATTTGAGAACACCCAAATCCTTCATATGAAAACTAGAATTCAGATACTTCTTGAGCATCCCGATTAAAAGAAGATCTTTCCCTACAATAACAAGATCATCCGCATAGACTAAAACATGAAGCACCTTTTCATTCCAAAGAAAGGAAAACAGAGAGTAATCGGCATATGAACGTGTGAATCCGTAATTTATCAAATCAGAGACCAACTTTGCGTACCAAGTATGAGGAGCCTGACGCAATCCATACAATGACTTCCGTAATCGACATACGCGATCTGATGAAGCGGTGAATTATGACAGGAGCCGCATATAAACCTCTTCGGCCAAATTACCATGTAAAAAGACATTATGGACATCCATCTGATGTAAATGCCAACTTTGAATAATTGCGATAGATAGAAGCATACAAACAAAAGTCATATTGGCTACCGGTGCAAATGTTTCATTGAAATTTATGCCTTCAACTTGCTTATTACCAAGGACAACTAAACGAGCCTTAAACCGCTCAATTGTTCCATCTCCTTTATATTTAATATGGTAGACTCATTTGCAACCAATAAGCTTCTTGTCGGACAAAAGGGGAACCATATCCCACATACCATTCCGAGCCAAAGCATCAAGCTCGGCGTGCATAGCTGACCGCCAATTTAGGTCTCTGTTAGCAATAGAAAATGAACTAGGCTCATGTTGAGTGGTTATAGCAGCAACAAACTGATTATGACGATCATTAAACTAGCGAGATGTAACATAGTGAGCTATAGGATAAAGAATACCTGAGGAAGGGACGAAAGTAGGAATAGTGGAGAAGAGTGGGGTGTCGATGATGTAACACCCCAAATCCGCGGGACTCGGGGTGCTAATGAGCTAGGATCTCACAGTGGATCATGACCCTAGCCTGACAACAAGTTCATTGGATCTTACAACAAGGCACATATAGATTAAAACCAAATACATAAAACAATATTAAATATATACATCAAAAGGTTTACAAAACATAACCGAGTACAAAACAACAACACCATACACAAATGTATACAAAAGATCCATAACCCTCGCACAACCTAGTGTACGGAATCTTTCAGCTGATCACCCATTTGGCTCACTCTGTAGTCTTTCTATCCTGCAGAAGATCTACAACACGGTATAAACCGTTAGCTAACAAATTATAGATAAGAATGAAGCCGTAGCACATATATCACATCATCATATCATATCATGTAATGTCACACACGCAACCCTTTATTATTTTTAAATAAGTTATACCATTACTAATTCATTTCCTTGTGACACGCGGAGTAAACTCCCAACACCTCTGTCCCCGTCTCCCCTCAGGTTTGGAATGGTGTCAATCACCACCACCTGGAGGACCGGTCGTAGAGAACTCTCCTAGCCACCCCATTTTGGGCTAGACAAGTCATCACCGCCCGTTATCATACACTTGGGCCAAATAAATGCATGTAGGGCCATCCTAGTCCATTTAGGTTATAAATGCAACACACATATGCACACACACAACCACATCACACACTCAAACCCATAACCGCTCGCTAAGTAAGTCTCACGAACTTACCTGTCTCAACGTTGATCTATACCACGTCACGGCTTCCCCTCGAGGAAACGATCAGCGCCTGCATCAGCAAGGCACAAAGAAATAAGTCAAACGCGATCCAAGGTTAGGAGATTCCACCTCCTAACCCCAGAATTTTCCCCACACCATAACTCGAATCTAAACCTCGATATCTCAACATAACTCACAATTTTTCAAATTTCAAGGTAGCATCTAATCAACATTCCTCAATCTCAATTCTAATCCTAATTTAATTAATTAACATTTAATTAATAAATTTTACCAGAATAACGTTTTGCCCCCAGGCAATTTCTAAACCCACCTGTCATAGGATTTCATCAAACAAACAACCCATAAACACCAGAATAATATAACGACATAATGGAATTTCTAATTATCCATTTTGACAAGCCTAAGGTCAATCTAGGCCAAATCGCAGTACGAAAAACGAATAAATTCATAACTTATTTGTTACTAACCCGATTGATGATCTGAAAGAATATTCGGAATCACAACGACGCAGGCTACGCATGGACAACATCAAGTTCACCGGAATCTGAGCGATGGAACCGTCTTGGTGACATATATCCTCGACTAGGTCTTCATATGCTTGGAAATGTAGAAACTCGGTACCGATATGAAGAGAATGAAGAGAGGAATCCAGAAACTTAAACAGAATTGAAATCGGATTAGAAACGGAGAGTAGATCTGAGTTTAAAGGTTGAGAGAAATCAGAGCTTTTACGAGGAACGTGAAAGGAAATGAATTCATAAACGATTTTTCCACCATTTATAGTGAAGACGATAATTATCCTTTAGCGAAGTCGATAATTATCCTTTAACCGATCCACATGCGGGTTGAACCCCCTTCTCCAAACTTCTCGAAATTGGAATAATAAATCTGGAATATTGTAGGGATAACTATTCCACAATTGTCTCGAAAAACGTGTATTACTAAGCCGTCTTTCTTAGCCATTAAGAAAGGAAATAGCGACTCTTTTGGCCTTTTGCCTTTCCATGTTATTTCATATCTAGGGCATATCCGATATCTTGATCATTTCTCTCAACTGCATTTTTATTAATTGGAGCTCCCAAATGCTTCAAATAACACTAGAGGGTAAAAATAATTACGCAGGGAATAAAGTGAAAATTTCCCCATAAGTCCAAAATTACGCCAGGAACATAAAGGTGAGACTCATACTCATCACTTACGCAATCTTCGCGAGTTATATGTCAATTACTATCAATGATTAATTTAATCAACATTAATTATAATTCGAAAATCCTAGCTCTTACATCAGATCCCCCTATATACAAGTTTCGTCCCGAAACTTGAACAATTCCCAAATCCTCTCAGACCCATATGCCGAGGTATAAACATTCTCTCTATCAAAGGTATCACATCTCCGTTCAAAGGTATCAACCTATAACCCTGTATAATCTCAAAACACAGCATGAAGGAATCATCAACTTTAGTAACAAGATCACTATACTACCCAATGGCATAAGAGGAAAACCATCTCTAGCCAAACCATAACCACATCACAAAGGCATGGAGGAAAACATCTCCAGCCAAATCGTACTCATAACACAAGAGCATGGAGGAAAACCATCTCCAGCCAAACTATGCCCAAAAACAATAGCATTGAGGAATAACTATTTCCAGCTAAACCCTAATCACAACTCGATAGCATTGAGGAAGAACCATCTCCAACTATAAACACAGCTCGCGCTAGCAAACAAGATCTAATAAGATTGTACGCATACATCACAACTAGCACGAAAACACATCATAGCACATAAGCACATAATCAAAACACTCGCCAAAATAGCACTAATATCTACTCATCGATTGTTCACTCCAAAAGGTGTATGCAGACAAAGCTTTAAATTTATAATCCGAATAATAAACCTAACGATAAGCGAACCCGCTCACCCGATCCCGAGCTAAGGCCATTGCTTGAGCCACCGGCTCCATCATCACCCGCACCACTTCTTCACTTGGTTCCATTACCGGCATGCCGTGTCTCTACACCACCATGGCATAGGCTACCGGTTCCGTTAGCGACATGTCTCGTCTTTCCGACTCCATGACATGAAGCTAGCTTATTTTCGGACTATATTTTTATGTTTTCCTTTTTATGTAATAAAAGGGATATTCCGTATAAGAATATTCCCTTTTGATCTTATCATTTTAGGTTTTTCCTTTTGGGTTTTTCTTCATGTATTTTTGTTTGGTCCGTTGGCCCATAGGTAGGCAAGACTCTCTATATAAGAGATATATTGCCTCACTTATTTTTCATGTTCAATATTACTAAGTTTTGAGAAGAATTTCCTCCTACTTAGCTTGGGCATCAAAACCTCTCTTCTATCTCTCAAATTTCTTCCTTGAATCTCGTCTTTGATCCAAGAAATTCATATTCGAAGATTCTTCTTCAGAATCAACCTTCGATCCACACAAAAAGGCTTATTCAATCTCTCTAGATCGAATTAACCTTGTTTCTTCATCGCTTCCGCCCCTTTGGATCCGAAACGACACAACGTTGCATAAAGAATCAAGGAGTAGTTGGAGTTTTGCTTGATCTAGATCCGGAGTTATCCTTGGTTACCTCCAAGGACGCATCAAAATTGGTATAAGAGCAAAGGGATCAAAGCTAAGTTCTCTTTATCCTTATTTTTTTGTGCGTTATTATCTTCAACCTCTTTAGCCTTTAGTTCATGATGTTCTTCGTTTGCTCATGATGTTCTTCATTTGTTCTTTATGATCTTCATGTTGTTCATCACGTTCTTCATCATGTTCATCCATTTTCCTTGAAAATTTTTTTTCTTTTCCGTGTTTAATTCAAACAAAAAGTACAAAAATAGGAGATATTTGGTTTGCCATCAAACCATTTATCAAACCCGTCTTTTTCTTAAACCGACCCAAGCCGACAATTTTGTTAATTAATTTCACCAAATCTCTTGGGGTATTTTTGTTAACGAAAAGTTCGGATATCTCGCATTTGATATTCCAAGAAAAGCAAAAAAAAAAACTCTTCATCAATAGGGATTGTGTTCAAAAAAAAAAAAAAAGTGTTACTCAAAACATTTCAAAGAAACGAAACACACAAAGTGAAAAGACGTCCGGCAAACCGGTCCATCCAAAAAATCGGATTTTACAAAACGGTCAAAAACCGAAAGCAAGCAAAGCTTGCCGAGTGAACCATCCGTCCACCTTCTGTCTCTCCATTTTCTTACATACGTTTGCAAAATATCACTTGTTTATTTGTGTGTAATTGGTTCAATTTTGTTGGATTTGCCTTCCTTGCCCAACCGCCAAACGGCCTTCCCCAAAGTAGAACCCGATAACGCACTTGAACTTGGGTAAAGTTGACTTAACTTGTCACCTTGCTCATTTGATTGCTTGCAATTGTGTGCTGATTTGGAGCAATGACTAATGTTGAAATGGAAACTTCTCAAGATTCTGGTCCGCAAGAGTTCAGTGAACCTTTGGCTCAAGAAACTGCTTCGTTGTCCCTCGAAAATGACTCCATAAGGCGAGAATTGGAAGCCTTGAAGGCACAACAAAAGTTTGATGCCTTGACCCGAGAAAACATTGCCTTGAAAAAAGAGCTAGAAGCTCTTAAGGCCCTTCAGATTGCCCAACGTCCCACCCCAACATATCCGATTGAGACCGTGGCCAATGCTTCCACATCCGATGCACAACGGAAAGACAAGGGACTTTTGGGAGCTGGACCATCAAACGTTATCCGGCTTGCGTCTGTCATTGAACGTACCCATCCTTTACCTCTTGATGGAAATCAGTCCCATGAAGAAGAGGAGGAATTCCCCGACCCGCCTCAAGATGACTTGCCCATAGTCGATATGGAACATCGGCACCAATATTATGAGCATCAACATCAACGGTATGTCCCTTCTCCACCTCCACCTAGTGTGCCCCGCACCGACCGTCAAACCCGGGAAGAGCCCCGGTACCGTCCCAACTCGACCACCAATCATGGTCGTGAGAATGATCGTTTCAAACACCGTCGCCAACGGTCAAACCAGCAACCAAGGACCCTTGAATTTGATGAATACGATGAGCAACACAACTTTAACGAGTTCTCCGGTGATGAATCCGATTTAGAACGGGTAGCACATAACCGTCCGTGGCACCCACCCGTCATAGACCCTTATGAGAACCAAGACCGAGGTGAAGAATGGTTGCCTCCCCCAAATCCACCTAGGCAGGCCCCACCGTTCATGGGCGCCAACGGCCTCATGGCGGCCACCGGCGAGCCCGTGCCAATGATGCCTATATTCCACCGCCCCGCCCGGACCCCTACCGAGCTCGTAGGGAAGGTAAGGTTAAGTTCCCTACCTTTCATGGTGAATATGATCCGTGTGTTTTTTCTTGATTGGGCGCAAGATATGAAACGAACATTAAAATATTGCCATTATGAGGAGGAATACGAGAAAATCGAGGCGGCAACTCTATACTTTGAAGGAGATGCCAAGTCTTGGTGGAACCGGTATGAGTTCACCCGTGAGATGCGACGATGGGCACCGATTGAGACCTTTGAGCAATTGCTCTATTGCATGACCAAAAAGTACGTGCCCGAGGACTTTAAGAATGATATGCGGTTGCAAATTGCCCAGTTCAAGCAAGGCAACCTCACTCCGGTGGCTTACTTGGCTAAACTTGAGGACATGCACATTAAGGCCGGCGTCTCGGCCTCCCCCTCCGCCCTCCGCACAAAATTTATGAGTGGGCTTAATGCCTCAATCCGGCGGCCGCTCGAGATTGTCCCATTCAAGGATTTGGGAGCATTATGCCATGCCGCCATGAAGCTATATAAGCAACAACTCGAAACACCACGGTATTCTAGGTATACCTCTTCCTCGAGTCCATATCTTTATCCGTCTAACACACGTTCTCGAGATGCGCCTAGTCCTCCAGATACCGACGCTTCCAAAAGAGTCCAACGGACGGGTCCATCCAATAGGCAAGCGGGTACCGAGAAGACACCAAACCGTGGCCCGGCACCGGCACCTCCTTCTCGAGGTCAACAAGGACCCTCACCGGCGGCTCGCCCAAGGGAGCCCGTGTGCTACAAGTATAGCGGTTTTGGCCATGTGCAACGTGATTGCCCAAACAGCAAACGAGTCTTGTTTGCCGACCCAGCATATTTCGAGGACGAAAAGGGTCAACAAGACGGCGATATCATTATTGAGGATGACCGTGCCACCGACCCACATTTTGGCATGGAACCATGTGACGACGAGCTTGCTTGCGCCCCGGCACAACTCGGTAAATTCGCTCTTGTTTCTCGTCGTATTTTTGCTATTAAAGAGCATATTCCTATTGATCTACGCGAGAATCTCTCTCGTTGCTTGGTTAATAATACGAGCCTTTCTCTCATCGTTGACGGGGGTTCTTGTTGCAATATTGTCAACGAACGAGTGGTAAAACACTTCAAGTTGCCTACGATCCCCCACCCAACGCCTTACGGACTTCAATGGATTTCCGATACGGCATGTGACACCGTCACACAACAAGCTTGGGTGACGTTTTCTATTGACGCCTATGTTGATAAGGTCCTTTGTGATGTTATCAAGATGGACGCCATACATGTTATATTAGGACGACCATGGCAATTCGATCGCCGAACATATCAAGATGGTTATCTTAACCGGTACATGTTCCAATATAATGGAAAACGGGTCACACTTTTGCCTATGACTCCGCACGAAATTTTGGTTGACTATGCGGAACGGAAGAGGCAACAAACTATAGATGAGTCCGCTAAGGCACTGGAAAAATCGGACCCCCGGAGTCCCGATGTTGTCGATGCTAGTACTTCCAAATCCCGGAACACCGACCCTCTTGTCCATGCTACCGAGTCCAAAGGTAGTAAAGGTTGCATCGTTCCTCCGAGCCCACCTTTACCATCTTCGGACCCCGTAATTCAAGGACGGTGTGAGCCGAGGATACTCTTAGCTCACCGGCATGATTTGCAACTGGTCATGGAAGGCAAATTCCCATGTTTCTTACTTGTTCCGTTTTGTTTTTCTACTTCTCATGAACCGAGTAATGTGCCACACGAGGTGTCTTTGTTGTTGTCCGAATTTCAGGATATTATGCCCAAAGACCTTCCACCCGGCTTACCACCAATCCGAGGGATTGAACACCAAATTGACTTTGTGGCCGGTGCTTCCTTGCCAAACCGTGCCGCGTACCGAGCAAGTCCGGAAGAGACGAAGGAGCTACAACGTCAAGTGCAAGAGCTCCTAGACCGGGGACATGTGCGTGAATCCTTATCACCATGTGCCGTCCCGGTAATCTTAGTACCAAAGAAAGATGGATCATGGCGGATGTGTGTTGATTGTCGTGCCATCAACCAAATTACCGTCAAATACCGTCACCCGATCCCGAGCCTTGATGACATGTTGGATGAGCTCCATGGCGCCACCATCTTCTCCAAAATTGATCTCCGGAGCGGTTACCACCAAATCCGGATGGCCAAAGGTGACGAGTGGAAGACGGCGTTCAAAACGAAGTATGGACTCTATGAATGGCTTGTCATGCCATTTGGCCTCTCCAACGCCCCGTCCACCTTCATGCGCCTCATGAACCATGTCTTATGCCGATTCTTGGGTACATTTGTTGTTGTTTATTTTGATGATATTTTGGTGTTTAGTACGTCTTTGGAGGATCACATCGGGCACCTTCGCCAAGTGCTCGAGTGCCTTAGACAAGAGCAATTGTATGTCAACTTTGAAATGCGTCTTTTGCTCGGACACCACTATCTTTCTTGGCTATGTCGTGTCTAAGGACGGACTACGAGTAGACGAATCTCAAGTTCGTGCTATTTGGGAGTGGCATACTCCTACTACGGTCACCATGGTCCGAGCCTTTCTCGGCTTAGTGGGTTTCTACCGACGCTTTGTCAAGGACTTTAGCACGGTAGCGGCACCGCTCCATGAGCTCACTACCAAGGGTGTCACGTTTGAGTGGCGTGATATCCATGCTCGAGCGTTTGATGCGCTCAAAGACTGCCTTTGTAATGCACCATTACTCCAACTCCCAAACTTTTCGGAAACTTTCGAGGTGGAGTGCGATGCATCAAACGTGGGCATTGGAGGAGTTCTCTTATAAGAGACTCGTCCAATTGCCTACTTTAGTGAAAAATTTTCCGGTCCTTCGCTCAACTACCCTACATATGACAAGGAAATATATGCTCTAGTTCGTTGTCTTAAAACATGGCAACATTACTTGTGGCCGAAGGAGTTCGTGATTCATTCGAATCATGCGGCTCTTTCGTATCTCAAGAGTCAAACAAATCTCAGTCGGCGCCATGCTAGTTGGGTAGAGTTTTTAGAGACCTTTTCTTATGTCGTTCGGCATAAGAAAGGCAAGGAGAATGTGGTAGCCGATGCCCTTTCTCGCCGCTATGCCCTCCTTGTGTATATGGATGCCAAGATACATGGTCTTGCTCTTATCAAAGAGTTATATGCCACGGATCTTGACTTCAAGGACATATGGGCACAATGCCTCGACCTCCGAGAGCACGAGTCTTTCTTTATTAACGATGGCTATCTTTTCCGAGCGGGAAAACTTTGCATTCCGCGCTCATCTATACACCATTTGTTGGTCAAGGAAGCTCATGAGGGCCGTGGTCATTTCGGTGCTACCAAGACCCTTTCCCCTCTCTAAGAGCATTTCTTTTGGCCCCGGATGCGTATGCATGTGACACGGTTTTGCAAGGGTTGTATCACATATCATCATGCAAAGTCACGCCAAGGTCCGGATGGAAAACTCTCCTTTGCCTATACCAATGGGACCTTGGGAGGATCTATCCATGGACTTTGTGGTAGGGCTGCCTATGTCAAAGCGAGGCAAAGACTTCATTTTCGTGGTAGTTGATCGCTTCTCCAAAATGGCTCATTTCATTGCTTGTAAAAGCACCCAAAATGCTAGTGAAGTTGCCACCTTGTTCTTTGACAATGTGATGCGTTTACATGGGATACCACGTTCCATCGTTAGTGATCGAGACGTGAAATTCGTAAGTCACTTTTGGAGAACGTTATGGGGAAAACTTGGAACCAACTTGTTGTTTTCAAGTAGTTATCACCCCCAAACCGATGGTCAAACGGAGGTGACCAATTGGACTCTTGGTGCTCTACTTAGAGTCACCACTAGGACCAACCCACGTAGGTGGGAGGACTTACTTTCTGTTGTGGAGTTTTCGTATAACAGGTCTAGGCACACGACAACTAAATTGTCCCCATTTGAAGTTGTCTACGGCCTTAATCCACACACACTGTTGGACTTCACTCCCCGCCCACTCAAGGATGGAGAACACATCATCGCCGGGAACCGAGCCGCCCAAATCATTGAGCTTCATGAGCGGACTAGGACACAACTTGAACGTCGTGCCACCCAACTTGAGGGACAACGCAACAAGGGCCGCCGCGACGTCTCTTTTGAGCCTAGTGATCTTGTTTGGCTCCACCTAAGGAAGGAGCGTTTTCCAACTCGCCGCATGAGCAAGCTCTCGGGCCGTGGTGATGGCCCATTCCGCATCTTAGCCCATCATGGCCCGAATGCATACAAGTTAGAGCTCCCAGATTTCTACGGAGTACACCCGACGTTCAACGTCAAGGACCTTTCCCCTTATGTTGAGCCCCTCTTTGACGATGGTGAAACGGGTACGTTTCACAGCCAAGATGGGGGGACTGATGTGCCCTTGGATGTCCCTTTTACGTTGACTGTAGATGAGGAGGACGAGGCTCTTAGGGTTCACTCAGATGGACCGCTCACCCGATCCCGAGCTAAGGCCATTGCTCGAGCCACCGACTCCATCATCACCCGCACCACTTCTTCACTTGGTTCCATTAACGGCATGCCGTGTCTCTACACCACCATGGCATAGGCTACCGGTTCCGTTAGCGGCATGTCTCGTCTTTCCGACTCCATGGCATGAAGCTAGCTTATTTTCGGACTATATTTTCATGTTTTCCTTTTTATGTAATAAAAGGAATATTCCGTATAAGAATATTCCCTTTTGATCTTATCCTTTTAGGTTTTCCCTTTTAGGCTTTTCTTCGTGTATTTTTGTTTGGCCCGTTGGCCCATAGGCAGGCAAGACTCTCTATATAAGAGATATCTTGCCTCACTTATTTTTCATGTTCAATATTACTAAGTTTTGAGAAGAATTTCCTCCTACTTAGCTTGGGCATCAAAACCTCTCTTCTATCTCTCAAATTTCTTCCTTGGATCTCGTCTTTGATCCAAGAAATCCATATTCGAGGATTCTTCTTAAGAATCAACCTTCGATCCACACAAAAAGGCTTATTCGATCTCTCTAGATCGAATTAACCTTGTTTCTTCATCGCTTCCGCCCCTTTGGATCCGAAACGACACAACGTTGCACAAAGAATCAAGGAGTAGTTGGAGTTTTGCTTGATCTAGATCCGGAGTTATCCTTGGTTTCCTCCAAGGACGCATCACGCAGTGTACGGATCAATCGTAGTAAGGGCTTGTATTCCAGAGTCAAACTCAGGGAATTGGTGAGAACATTCATAGTAAAGCAATGTAACTTCGGATGCATGCAATAATATTGATCAAAAGCAAAAGACAAGATGTATGACAAGATGGGGAAATGCAGTTCCTAGAGGTCAAAGCATTCAGTTGTGGTTTCGACTCAAGATCTCTTCGAATAATCGTGGACAAAGATGAGGTTACTGAGGGAAGGTATTACTAAGATGGGAATAGATCACCGGGTAAGTCTCACTACTCACTATCCCAAACCAAAGATCCTATCACCGGGTAAGTCTCAAGGAACTAAGGAAATGAACTATAATCTCAAACCAACACACCACCTAAGGGGATAAAACTAACCTTTACCGGGTAATTCTCAAGCTAACTATCAAAGGTAGGATGAAACCACACTCAAACACTAATAAACGATAAACCTTTATTACCTAACACTCATCATCATAGGTATACAAGCAAAAGAATCACTGGGTAAGTCTCATCCTAGGCTTGCGTATAAACCAGGAAAGGTACAACAAGAATAGGATTTGACAAACTACTACCTAAACTCAGATAGGTCAAAATCAGGTTGCGTCTCGCCTAGTTCTTATTGATCTCGACCGAGAAGCTCCACGAACCGACCAAGGCGAGGTTTAGTTTTGGCTAAGGCTCGAGCTTTTAGGGTCCAATAGGGTAAAGGTTCACTCTTTCATCGTCTATACCACAACTTTCAACCAATCACCCTAGAATTGCAAGGTGCTTAGCCTACAATCATCATAATTATAACAATCAAATAAATCAAGAAAAGAGAATAAAGCAAATAACAAAGGTATCTCAATTATCAAAACAAACAAACAATCAAAAGTATCAATAATGTGTCCAAAAAGGGATGATAACAATTCACTAGCAACCCCCAAGAAATACTCACAAACTAGGGTTCCTTAAACCCTAAGTAATCATTCCTTCAAATCTTCCCTTCCTTCAATCCTTTAAATCTTCCCTTCCTTCAATCCTTCAAAGAAAACCGTCTTCAAATCTTCCCTTCCTTCAATCCTTCAAAGAAAGCCGTTAAGAAAACCCTTCTGACATCTCTACTTCGAGCGCCCAACCTCATTCTGTGGAGCGTCAATCCACGTCGGTGGGAGGTTGAAGGCCACTTCTATGGGGCGTCCCTTTAACGTTGTAGGCTAAGGTATATTTATAGGAATACAAAACTACTATGGTTTACAGCCTTAAAGATAAACCCTAGAACCTTGGGTCGAAAAAAAGAATGTTGAGCCCTTGGTATCAAAGCCCACTCTGGCTGTATCAGAGCCCACTCCGTAGGTATCAGAACCCAACGCAAGCATCTCGGTCGAGATGTGGGTTGAGGCAACTCCCTGTTATGTCAATCTCGGTTGACCTTGGACCATTTCGGCCGAGATGTGGTATCAGAGCGGCCTCCGAGGTATCAGAGTTCACTCTGAGTGTGTGTTTCTGACTTTCTTTGCTCCTTTTTATGATCTAATGTAGTCCAATTGCTATCCTTTCAACTCCTTGCACTTTCATGGTCCCTTTTGATCCAAAATCTGCCATATTCCCTACAATTGCAATAAAACTATGTGTAGACCTCTATTCTCACAAAATAGGTGAATAACAACATAATTGATATGAATATATGTCTTATGCATGCAAAATAAAGGAAAAATCTACATAAATGCATGTCTAAATATATGTCATAATTCATGTCATCATCGATCCTACAGGAGCATCTATCTCGGCATAGAACTTTGGATAGTTCCTCTAGATACTATCCTCAATCTCCCATGTAGCCTCATCAGGTCCTCGTCTAGACCACTGTATCCTCAGCATAGGAATGTCCTTCGAACGCAAGCGTCTCACACCTCACTCTAGGACTGTAATCGGGTGCTCAACAAAAGTGTGGTCCGGCTCAACCACTAAGTCATCATAGCTAACGATGTGTCTCGGATTTGGTATGTACTCTCTTAGCTAAGACACATGAAACACAAGGTGAACACCCTCTAATCTCGGTGGTAAAGCCAATCTGTATGCTGCTCTCCCAACTCTGTCCAGTATCTCAAAAGGACCGACATATCAGGGACTCAACTTCCCCTTTATGTCAAAACGTCTAACGTCTCGCGTCGGAGATACTCTCAGCCAGACATGAGCTCCTACCCTAAACTCTAGAGGTCGACGCCTCTTGTCTGCATACGACTTCTAGCGATTTTGTGCAACCAATATCCTCTCTCTAATCAGCGCTACTCGTGCAATATCATCCTGAATCTGCTCAGGCGCTATACCGCTGATACTACTAGACTCATCCCAGTATAACGGGGTACGACATCTCCGTCCATATAATGCCTCATACGGGGCCATCTCAATCGATGTATGCTAGCTTTTATTTTATGAGAACTCAACCAATGGGAGGTGATCTGACCATCCTTGTTCTCAGTCCAACACACAAGCTCGCAGCATATCCTCCAATATTTGGATGGTCCTCTCCGACTGACCATCTATTTGAGGATGAAACACAGTCGTAAAGTATAAACTCGTCCCCAAGGCAGTCTGAATCCGCTGCCAAAACCTCGAGGTGAATCGTCCACCTCGATCTAAGACGATCGTCCTCGGTACACCATGGAGTCTCACTATTTGTCTTGGTAACTCCTCGGCTAATCTGATCACTGGCCACGTTTCCCCTATAGGAAAGAAACGTGTAGTCTTCATGAGTCTGTCAACCACAACCCAAATGGCATCAAAGCTCCTGCTCGGTCTCAATTATGTCACAAAGTCAATGGAGATGTCCTTCCACCTCCACTGCAGTACTAGCAGTGGATGAAGTTCTCCTCCTGGTCTGCAATGCTCTATCTTGACCTACTAACAGGTTGCACACTAAGCCACAATCTGGCTACATCGGGCTTCAGCCCTCCCACTAGTATGAACGTCTCACATCCTGATACATCTTACCCGCACCTAGGTGTACTGAGTAAGGTGTGGAGTGAGCCTCCTGCAGAATCCTCTGTCTCAAATCCGCATTGTCGGGTACAGAGACGCGGTCGCGGCGTCTCATCACTCCATCTGCTCCTATGGAGAACTGTGGTGCTTCACCTCGAGACATCCTATCTCGAATCCTCATCAGCATCGGGCAGGTTCCTTGCTTCTGTTGGATCTCACCCAATAGATCAGGTAGAATTCTAAAGTACTCAACTGGGCATCCTCATCAGGAAACTAAATGTCCATCTCTAGCCATGCTAGATCTCTCTGAAGTTGAGGCTGAACAGTCACTCTCACAACCGCCTTCTCTCGAGGCGTCTTCCTGCTCAGAGTGTCGGCGACGATGTTTGCCTTCCTTGGATGGTATATAATCTCAAGGCCAAAATCATTGATTAACTCAAGCCACCTATGTTGGCGGTTATTCAATTCCCGCTGCGTGAAAATATACTTCAGACTCTTATGGTCTGTGAAGATTTGACATGTATCACCATACAAGTAATGTCTCCAAATCTTCAATGTATGAACTACCGCTGCTAACTCCAGATCATGAGTCGGGTAGTTCTCCTCATACGTCTTCAGCTATCTAGACGCATAAGCAATCACTCTGTCACGCTGCATCAGAACACATCCCAAGTCTAGCTTTGATGCGTCACTATAGACTACAAAGTCCTTTGTGCCCTCCGGTTGCGCTAAGATGGGAGCGGAAGTTAGACATCTCTTCAACTCCTCAAAACTCTGAGTACATGGCTCGGACCATACAAACCGAGTAGTCTTCCTCAACAGACTCGTAAGTAAACAGGCAATCACAAAGAATCCCTCCATAAATCGGCGGTAATAACGGGCTAGGCCAAGAAAGTTGTGTACTTCCTTGACGTTCGACGGTGTCGTCCATGCTGCTACAAACTCGATCTTCGCCGGATCAACCTTGATTTCATCGGCGGAGACAACATGACCCATTAATGCTACATTTGGCATCCAGAACTCGCACTTAAAGAACTTGGCATACAGTTCTATATCCCGTAAAACTCGCAACACTGTCCTCAAATGTCCAGCATGTTCCTCTCTGCTATAAGAGTACACCAGAATATCGTCTATGAAGACCACCGCAAACTGATCTAAAAAGTCGATGAATATGTCATTCATCAACTCCATAAAGACGGCGGGCGCATTCGTGAGCCCGGATGACATCACTACAAACTCGTAGTGGCTATACCGAGTCCGAAATTCCGTCTTATGCACATCCTGCTCTCTCACCCTCAGTTGGTGATAACCCGAGCGCAAGTCAATCCTGGAGAACACAACCGCTCCTTGAAGCTGATCTAACAAGTCATCAATACGAGGAAATGGATGCTTGTTCTTGATGGTCACCTTGTTCAGCTCTCTATAGTTGATGCACAATATCAACGATCCGTCCTTTTTCCGCACGAAGAGGACAGGTGCTCCCCACGGGGATACGCTAGGGTGGATGAATCTCTTCTCATCCAACTCCTCGAGTTACTTCTTCATCTCTAACAACTCAATAGGCGTCATACGGTATGGGGCCTTCGAGATCGATTTCGTATCAGGCTCCAACTCGATGCCGAAGTCAACACTCCTCTAAGGCGGCAAAATGGACGGCTCGGAAAACACATCTGTGAACTCGCAGACCACAAGAATGTCCTCTAACACTGGACTCTTGCCCTCCTTCATGGCATAACACCAGAAGGCCTCGCAACCCTGTGCGATCAATCTAGCTGCTCATACTGCTCTAATAACCATGCCGGACTTTCCAAGGTCCCAACCTCGGAAAATCTCGATCTTACCCAACTCAGTAGAGACCGTCACGGTCCTCCTACCCATATCTAACACAACACGAAGCTTATGCATCCAATCCATACCCAAAATGGCTTCCTCATGCACCACTGGCATGACAAATAAGTCTACAAGTAACAAACGAATCCCAAGTTAAATGGGGCAATTACGTATCTCGCGGGTAACTCTGACCCTACTATCATCAGGTAATCCTATCAAGAAAGGTCTGTCCTCTATCATATCTTAACCCAACACTCAACACATGCATCAAAAATAAATGAGTGCGTAGCACCCGTATCAAACAACACTCTAACATGATAACCAATAACAAGGATGGTACCTGTAACAGCTAACGTCAGTGGCTCCACTGCATATATCACCACTCAAAACTGGAGTCTATGCTCCTCAGGTAAAACTAGGGTCATCATCCTAGCCACTACCTCTACTCCAGTTGCACCCGCAGGGAAGAATCTTGTTGAGAAGGAACATTGCCTTATCGGCAGAAGGGAGTCAAATAACCTAGTCCACCATACGTAAAACAGGCTATCGGTGCCAACGGGCACTTAGGGCGTAAATGGCCTGGATCACCACAGTTAAAACACAATCGTCCTGTCTTCGCAACCTCTGTGGCCAAAGGGTAACTCGATCTTCTTTGTTCGCCTTTAGCAACCTTAACATGGGAGGAAACTTGTTGATGCAACACCTTGTTTTATCGGCAAAAGATCGATTGATGCCCTACCTTATCACATGTAAAGAATGTCACTAATGACTTCTTACACTCTGTTCGTCTATGTCCAGACTTCCCACATTTGAAACAAGGTCTCATCCCACCAGAAGTCCGTGTGGACAAAGGATCACTCGAACGTCCATGTGTCAGACTCTGTTTAACACCTGAAGTGTCTGCTTCGTCGCCCACTAGTTCGGTCCGTTGTTTCTTCATTGATCCGAAAGCTTCAGTTGGTCTGACAAATGTTGGTAAACCCGGTGTAGGTCTACCTGCTCTTGCAACATCTTATACTTGGCATATATATTCTTGAAGCTCGGGTCCACTCATCGAGACGTAATCAGTCTCTTCAGATCTATCCTCCACTGTAGGCGGATCAACAGTGGGGACTTGCCCCTGACCTAACACTACATGAGGAAGAGGGAGTCTACCCCTATCTCATCCTACTGAAGATGTCGCTCTAGTTTGAGCCATCTGTAGGATATGCACACCTAACTTATAAGGCTATATATATGCCATATGTATAGATATATATAATACTTAAGGTCACATGCAACACAACATCACATAATAGGTACATATATATGTATATATATACTGTCGAGATCCTCAGAAGGGACAGTTGTACTCTTTTCAAAACCAAAATTCTTTTCAAAAGTCAGACCCCTTTCGGATTCTGTTTATTTATCTACTCCACCTTTATTGCAAATTGCAAGTGTCATTTTTGTCAACCTGGCTCTGATACCAACTTTGTAACACTCCAAATCCGCGGGACTCAGAGCGCTACTGGACTAGGATCTCATAGTGGATTCTGACCCTAGCGTGACAACAAGTTCAGTGGATCTTACAACAAGACACGAATAGATTAAAATCAAATACATAAAATTGTATTAAATATATACATCAAAAGGTTTACAAAACACAACCGAGTACAAAACAGCAACACCATACACAAATGTATACAAAAGATCTCATAACCCTCGCACAACCTAGTGTACGGAAGCCCTCGGTTGATCACCCATCTGGATCACTCTGCAGTCTTCCTATTCAGCAGAAGATCTGCAACACCGATATAAACCGTTAGCTAATAGATCATAGATAAGAATGAAGCCGCAACACATATATCACATCAACATATCATATCATGCAATGTCACACACACAACCCTTTATTATCTTTAATTAAGTTATACCTTACTAATTCATTTCCTTGTGACACATAGAGTAAACTCTCAACGCCTCTGTCCCCATTCCCCTCAGGTTTGGAATGGTGATCACCACCTGGAGGTCTGGTCGTAGAGAACCTCCCTAGCCTCCCAATTTTGGGCTAGACAAGTCATCACCGTCCATTATCATACACTTGGGCTAATAATATGCATGTAGGGTCATCCTAGTCCAGTTAGGTTATAAATGCAACACTGATATGCACACACACAACCACAACACAGACTCAAACCCATAACCGCTCGTTAAGTAAGTCCCACGGACTTACCTGTCACAACGTCGATCTATACCACGTCACGGCTTTCCCTCGAGGAAACGATCAGCGCCTATATCAGCAAGGCACAAAAATAAGTCAAACACGATCCAAGGTTAGGAGATTCCACCTCCTAACCCCATAATCATCCCACACCATAACTCGAATCTAAACCTCGATAGCTCAACATAACTCACAATTTCACAAATCTCAAGGTAGCATCTAATCAACATTCTTCAGTCTCAATTCTAATCTTAATTTAATTAATTAACCTTTAATTACTTAATTAAATTTCCCAAAATAACATTTTACCCGCAGGCAATTTCTAAACTCACCTGTCATCAGATTTCATCAAACAAACAACCCATAAACACCAGAATAATATAATGACTATAATGGAATTTCTAATTATCCATTTTGACAAGTCTAATGTCAATTTAGGCCAAATCGCAATACGAAAAACGAATAAATTCATAACTTATTCGTTACTAACCCGATTGACGATATGAAAGAAGATTCAGAGTCACAACGACGTAGGCTACGAATGGACAACATCAAATTCACCGGAATCTGAGCGATAGAACCGTCCTGGTGGCATATATGCTCGACTAGGTCTTCATCTGCTCGGAAATGCAAAAACTCGGTACCGATATGAAGAGAATGAAGAGAGGAATCCAGAAACTCAAACGGAATTGAAATCGGATTAGAAACGGAGAGTAGATATGAGTTTGAAGGTTGAGAGAAATTAGAGCTTTTACGAGGAAATGTGAAAGGAATGAATTAATAAACGATTTTCGCTATTTATAGTGAAGACAATAATTATCCTTTAGCAAAGTCGATATTTATCCTAGGACATGTCCGATGTCTTGATCATTTCTCTCAACTGCATTTTTATTAATTGGAGCTCCCAAATGCTCCAAATAACACCGGAGGGTAAAAATAATTACCCGGGGGAAAAAGTGAAAATTTCTCCAAAAGTCCAAAATTACATCAGGAACATAACGGTGGGATTCATACTCATCACTTACGCAATCTTCGCGAGTTATATGTTAATTACTATCAATGATTAAGTTAATCAACGTTAATTAGAATTCGAAAATCCTAACTCTTACATATTAATTGAGTCCTATGAAAAACGTAATCTTGCAACCGATTGTTTGGACGAGTATCTCTAGTAGATTGCTAAGCAACAGCCGGCATATCTGGCACTAAAGAAGCCGTTGGTATTGAGAAATCAACCAAAGGCGCAACCGGCGATGGAAAAGTTAAAGACTGTGACCCAGATATTGACGTAACCAGAGATTGTGAGTCTAAATTGGTTGAGACTTCAACGACTGCAAATGGTGGAGAGTCATAAACAATAGATGGATGCGAAGAAGCTGAAGGGGGATAAGTTGTTATCGGGAAGAGGCACAACATCCCGAAATGGAAACATTGTTTCATAAAACAAGACATCTCGAGAGAAGAATATCTTCTTGGTAGTGAAGTCCATAACACACCATCCCATTTTTCTAAAAGGATAGCCTAAGAAAATACATTTAGTCGCTCGAGCATCAAACTTATCGTTGCTGCGAGGAATAACTGAAGCAAAGCACAAGCATCAAAACACCTTAACATGACCATAGGGAGGAAGCTTATTGAAGAGAAGTTCATATGAGGATTGGTGCTAAAGTAAATTCGGTAGAGTACGGTTGATCAAGTAAGTTGTCGTAAGTACACATTTGCCTCAGAGAAAATTAGCTTGAAGCATCAAGATCCTAACCACGTTGAGTAAGTGGCGATGTTTACGCTCAATACGGCCATTATGTTGACATGTGGTAACACATGATCTCTCAAATAGAATATCGTGACAAGCAAAATAAGACCGAGGGAATAAATTATGTCCCATTGTCGGCCCGAACACGTTTGACCTCCTTGCGAAACTATCTTTGAACATAAACACAAAAGTTTTGTACCAACTGTACAACTTCAGCCGTTTCCGTCGGTTTACATTTAAAAAAACAGAAGAAAAAGAAAAAGAAAAAAGGAAAAGAAAGGAAATTGAGGGGGAAAAAAGAAAACGATTCTTCTCTGGTTATCGATGATACTCGTTGACATCGCTCTTCTGCTTCGCAGAAGCATGTGTTTGAACTTGCTCTTCTTCGCACCGAAACCATGTAACTTCTCTTTCACCTTCTCTGTAAATGAGTTTTCATCATTAACTCCTAAATTTTTATTTGATCTCCTTCTAAATTAGGGCTTCATTTCGGGTTCTGTTTTTAGCTTTGGTCATTCACAAGTTTTGGTTGAAGAGATAAGCTTCACGAGTACTTATTTTCCGGCTTCCATCTTCTTTGGTCTCAAATTTTAATTTTAATTTTGTATCGTTCACAATAACCAAAAGCTCGATGTCATTCAAATTTCCAAAGCATGTCTGACGCTAGAGTGTTTGCGGTGGAATTTAAGTTTTGAAAGAATATAGCACTGAAAATGTTATATTATAGCTATATTCGAACGGTTTTCACTCAATCTATTTTACTTATTTAATGAGTACTTCTTGTCTTTTGAGCAGAATCCCAATTTGTAAATAGCATATATGTTGTTGAAATTTGTTGCTTCTACTTGCAAGGGATGCTGACAGAAGGATTGTTTTGGGTCCCTTCAAATACAAGCTTGTATTTTGAGATGCACATGAGGTGTTTGAGAATATGCTGACAGAAGGATTTCCACTTGAAGCTTCTTAGTTAGAAGCATGTAAGTCCTTTTTCATTTTAATTACAAACGTCCAAGCTGAAATGCAAGGTAAAATACCCTACAGAGGAATATAAGAATACTGGTTTCATGTAGAGATAACATTTGCAGCGTGCAAAGGACTGCCCAAGTCCTTTGCTGAGGTAGATTCATCCACAAATTATCCATTTATTTACCAGTAGCCCTTAAACTTATGATGTGGGTGTTCTATAAATTACAGTTTTACAATGTTTTGATTTCCTCTCAGGTGCAAAAAATTATGGGAACAAGCCCATTAGATGTTGCAAGGTCGAACAAGGCCAACAGTGGCCAGATAAGTGGAAATGCATTTTGCCCATGTGGCTCTAAAAAGAGATACAAAAGGTATATTTCTTCTCTAAAGTTGATTCTTTGCTGTTGGTTTTCTTTCATAACCTGAATAACAATCTCAGTGTTTCTGTAGTCCGTTTTCCCTTTTAGAATCTTGGTCTGAGTCAAAACTTAGGCTTGTAAGTCTCATCATTCCCTTACAACAATTTTACCACTGCAGCTGCTTAGGTTTGTGATAGAACTGATTTTTTCTTGTCATGGTTTTCTTGCTGAACTTGGTTTACATTTTGACAGACTTTCTGCAAACCATAGCTAAGTGAAGCAGCAGGTCTTTTGTGCACAAGGAAATCATGTTAATTGTTTAGTGAGTTTTTTTTTTTTTAATCAGATTGTTTGCATTACATGCCCTTCTCGATTACAGGTAATCGAATGCCTAAAAGGGCGAGGTGTGAGCTGGTTTTTATATTAAAACAGGCTACCTAGCGATACTCGTATTCGGGTTTAAGTACCCAAGTAAACAGGGAATATTCGGTTTTTTCATTTTGGGTTATATCTTTCTTATTCATGTGTCAATTTTGGGAATAGACCTGTTTGGTATTAGATGCAGCTTATGTATTGTATTCTTTTACGAGATTCTTTTAGCAAAAGAATCCCGTAAAAAGAAGCTTGGTCCCTCAAACTTCTTCGGGATTCTTGGAGATAGATTGATTTTTTACCGTTCCTACCCTTCTTCTTTCACATTCACTATCACCATCAATGGCTATGACCCAGGCTTGTGTTGTTTCCCGCTCTCTTACCTCGTGCATCTCCGCTCCCTTCCTCGACTGATGTTCTCCTTCCTCGGATACCCACTCTTTCGCCCTTCCCTCCAGAACTCTTTTTTCTTCGTCTTCCAGGTATTGTCCTCCTCTTTCCATTTCTTCTTGCTTAGAATCATTGTCTGTTGAAAATTGATTTTGATTTGCAATCGACAATTTGTGCAGGAGTTACTGACGAAGAAGTCAAGCGACGAATACCACAAAGGAGACCGTTGAACAGCAATTCGAAGAGTGTTTGCTCATTTCAATTCTAGTATACTTTCCGGGCGGCGCCATGGCTTGTATCTTGAGGGTTTCGAGATTGAATATTCGCGAAAAGATTAGGAGAAGGTCGACTTGCAATCGGCAGTTTGTGCAAGAAATGCATTCAAGTACATACCAACCGGTGAGTATGCTCAGTTTGTGCATCATGATGTTCAGTTTCTCTTTCCTTTTCAACTGATTGTGGTTCTTTGAAGACAATTTAGTACCTTTGTTAAGCAATATCTTATGTTCTTCAGATGAGCCCAATTCATAGACACTTTCTATCTTTATCATTTAAGGTTTTACTAGTTGTCTTTGATTGGTTAATATGTATCATACCCTTATCTGTTGATCTTTCGCCTCACAATTGCAAAATTGCAGACACTTATCTAATTTTTACTTCTTCCTCAAATGGACATTTTGGTAATCTTCTATTAAATAATCTCAGACAACCAACTTATACCAAACACATAAATTAATGAGTCTAATAATGCCCAACAATCTCCATCTACAACAATCCCTAACAATCTCCATCCCCACAATCTAAAAAAAAAAACCCCATACAATGCCAAACAGGCCCTAATGAACCTATTGGGATGTTCTATTGGAATTAGTCTTTCTGTATTGATTCGTCTGGATTTCCCTTCTTTACTCCCTAATTAATCCTTTGCTACAGGGGAAAATGAAGGGGGTTATGGATGGTTAGAAGGGATCTATTGTGAATCCTTGCCACCACGGCGGTATGTGCGATTTGTTTGGACAAAATTGCTCTTCAAGAGACCGCACTCATTAAAGGCTGCGAACATGCCTACTGGTTTGTCTTTTGCTTCCTCCACCTATATTCTTTCTCCTTACTTCATTTCCGATCATCTGGATCTGGGTTGTTAATGGTGAAGAGCAACTAGACTTGTTCCTCTGTTAAAGATTTCTTGTGTTATGAGAATTCATTCTTCCGAGCAAACGCTTGTTCAGGACAATTCAATATTTACGGAGATGAAGGTGTAAATGTGTAAAATGTATGTGGTCGAAGCATTTGAGTACTTAACATATGATATTTCATCTCACTTCTTGGTTGAGCCAAGGAAATGATTTTTTTTCTTCTGAAGATTTAATTAGTAATGAAATTTGTCTATTCTTCGTTGTTTGTTTGGCAAATGGTTATTTCATGCCTATGATTTGCTGAATGTATGTGATCATCTGATTCCTGTGGCCTGTGGGTTTGATGTTAATGAAGAAATGAAGCATTCACCACAATATGTGGACAAACATTTAGCTTTTGAGTTAAAAATTCTCTGGTAAGAAATAAAATCACGTGTGGTGTTGATTGAGGGTATTTATTGCTTTATAGTGTGATGTACCTCCTACGATGGGCTCCATACAATGACCACCCAAAGTGCCCCCAGTGCAAGCATCCTTTTGAAGCTCTTTATCTCCATCACTCCCTTGATGGAAGGTATGTTATTTTACTCTTTGGTTTAGTTTTCCAGGTTAAAAAACCGAGTTAACATTTTTGTTTGTTGAAATGAGGAGGATCATTCAAAATGCTCTAGTTTGTGGTGGAGGGTATCCGCTTTGAATGTTATTGTGTTCCTTTTTGTTTTGTATATTGCAGCTATGATTTCATTGGCACAGTTCCCTATCTTGACAGCATTCAGGACTATATGTTCGGAGAAAGTGTGTGCCTCCTCCTCAGAGCATCGTGGTTTAAACCTTTGGACGTGGTTTCTCAGGATGACCCGTACGAAGATCTACTGGATGTCTACCAGTATGTGTACGATGAAGAGTATGCTGACGTAGATGATGTAGATGATAAGGACCTTGAAGATGCCTACTTGAACAACTCTTCAAGTATAAGGATCGGTAATAGGTGGTGGGGAGATAACGGATTTGTTAGGTCAGGTCGGCAGGAGGCGAGTCCAGTCCTAAAGTCAAATTTTCAGGACGGTGGGACTGGGTCTTCGCGGGAACCCAAGAAGAAAGAGGGTGTGAACGAGCCAATAGGACGCCGTGCGAAGAGGGCACTGAAGCGTGAGGCTGCTGACAAGGCAGCTGAGAAGGCTGCAGCTGCTAAGCATCAACAGCATCTCATTAGGATGGGTAGAAACTAGAAAAGACTGTAATAATTACTAAGGCCTAGTAACCCTGGTGGTGTCCCTCTTATCAACCCCCATTATTGTACAGTATTTTCTTCCCCTGTCTCTCTTTGCTCTCTTGAAGCTCTTTGTGAAATAAAGACATCGTAGTTGGCTGGGTTTACTAAGGAAAAAAACAAACATTAGTAAAGAAGACAACAGCATGCTTGCTGTGCTTATTGTATGTACCCTTCACAATTTTAGAGAACTAGCATTGTTTGAACTTTTTTGGGATTTTTTCTTCAATCCCTGGTAAATGAGTCCTTGTTTGATGCTTTGGTTTTGTTTCTTGTATCGGAGAGTGACACTGACTCAAGGCTTGTACATATAGTTTTGATTTGATTCCTCTCAAGATAGTATCCGTGGAACAATGCTCTTAAAAAACTATTTATCCTTTGAGAGTTTTCCCCCAAAAAATATTCTCTTTTCCTCCATAGAATTACATCATGAATAAGGGTGGAATTTGATCCTACAAATCAGATAACACATATACTTCGTGCTATAAGGCTCGTACTGATCTCCTTTGTATCGTCCGAGTGTGGAGATGCCTTTTAATAGACTAGTCGAACACCGCGCGCTCCTCGCGCGGTAGGAATTGAACGACCGTGAAATGAGGTACACCACGTGGTAATACATTAGTTCAACCATTCCTGTTGTTTCATTCGGAATTTTTTTTGTAGACTAAATCCGGAAACGATGAAAATTATTTTATTTCGAGTATCTGATATTGGAAAGGCATATATGGATCCGTTCTACAATCTTTTATTACAATTTCGCTACTAATATGAGTTTTAGAATCAAACTCCACCCTTATTCATGATGTAATTCTATGGAGGAAAAGTGTCACTCTCTCCGATACAAGAAACAAAATCAAAGCATCAATCAAGGAGTCATTTACAGAAATTGAAGAAAAAAGTTCAAACAATGCTAGTTCTCTAAAATTGTGAAGGGTACATACAATAAGCACATCAAGCATGCTGTTGTCTTCTTTTTCTAATGTTTGTTTTTTTCCTTAGTAAACCCAGCCAACTACGATGTCTTTATTTCACAAAGAGCTTCAAGAGAGCAAAGAGAGACAGGGGAAGAAAATACTGTACAACAATGGGGGCTGATAAGAGGGACACCACCAGGGTTACTGGGCCTTAGTAATAATTACAGTCTTTTCTAGTTTCTACCCATCCTAATGAGATGCTGTTGATGCTTAGCAGCTGCAGCCTTCTCAGCTGCCTTGTCAGCAGCCTCACGCTTCAGTGCCCTCTTCGCGCGGCGCCCTATTGGCTCTTTCACACCCTCTTTCTTCTTGGGTTCCCGCGAAGACCCAGCCCCGCCGTCCTGAAAATTTGACTTTAGGACTGGCCTCGCCTCCTGCCGACCTGACCTAACAAATCCGTTATCTCCCCACCGCCTATTACCGATCCTTATACTTGAAGAGTTGTTCAAGTAGGCATCTTCAAGGTCCTCATCATCTACATCATCTACGTCAGCATACTCTTCATCGTACACATACTGGTAGACATCCAGTAGATCTTCGTACGGGTCATCCTGAGAAACCACGTCCAAAGGTTTAAACCACGATGCTCTGAGGAGGAGGCACACACTTTCTCCGAACATATAGTCCTGAATGCTGCCAAGATAGGGAATAGTGTCAATGAAATCATAGCTGCAATATACAAAACAAAAAGGAACACAATAACATTCAAAGCGGATACCCTCCACCACAAACTAGAGCATTTTGAATGATCCTCATTGTTTCAACAAACAAAACTGTTAACTCCAATTTTTAACCTGCAAAACTAAACCAAAAACAACAGCATACCTTCCATCAAGGGAGCGATGGAGATAAAGACCTTCAAAAGGATGCTTGCACTGGGGGCACTTTGGGTGGTCATTGTATGAAGCCCATCGTAGGATGCACATCACACTGTAAAGCAATAAATACCCTCAATAAACATCACACATGATTTTATTTCTTACCAGAGAATTCTTTACGCAAAACATAATTGTTTGTCCACATCTTGTGGTGAATACTTCATTTCTTCATTAGCATCAAACCCACAGGCCACAGGAATCAGATGATCTTATACATTCAGCAAATCGTAGCCATGAAAGAACCATTTGCCAAACAAACAACGAAGAATAGACAAATTTCATTACTTACTAAATCTTCAGAAAAAGAAAAAGAAAGATCATTTCCTTGGCTCAACCAAGAAATTTCATATGTAAAGCACTTCCATCAAATGCTTCGGCCACATACATTTTACACCATCTCCACAAATATTGAATTGTCCTGAACAATGGTTTGCTCGGAAGAATAAATTCTCAAAACACAAGAAATCTTTAACAGAAGAACAATTCTAGTTGATCTTCACCATTAACAGCCAAGATCCAGATAATCTGAAATAAAGTAAGGAGAAAGAATATAGGTGAAGGAAGCAAAAGACAAACCAGTAGGCATGTTCGCAGCCTTTAATGAGTGCAGTCTCTTGAAGAGCAATTTTGTCCAAGCAAATCGCACATACCCCGTGGTGGCAAGGATTCACAATAGATCCCTTCTCACCATCCATAACCCCCTTCATTTTCCCCTGTAGCAAAGGGATTAATTAGGGAGTAAAGAAGGGAAATCGAAACGAATCGACACAAACCCTAATTCCGCCGATATCATCCAAGAACATCCCAATAGATTCATTAGGTATATGCCCAAAATAAGAAAGAAATAACCCAAAATGAAAAAAAAAAAAAACAAATCGAAATCCATGGATCGTACCTGATCTTGGAGGGTGAGATTGTCAACACCAGAAGACAGTTGTTCGAAGTCGGTGAGTGTGCTCATCGTCAGAAATTAAATTCGGGGGAGAGGAGATGATAGGGAGGGTTAATCGAATTATTTACAGGGGGGAGAGAAATAGGAGAAAGGGGGGAACAGAGAGAGAGATTCGAAAAGGATAATTCTTTGATGCCGAACAGAAAGAGGGAGGGAGGGAGAGAGATCCCCTGTTTTGTTCCTTAGGGGGGCAAGAACGAGAGAGATGGAGGCCTGGCCTATCTATGCAAATGGATCCCAATCTCTAATTTTTCATTTTTTATAAATAAATAAATATAGATTCTAGGTCATGACTTATGAGGTGCCAGGTTGGAGACACGTGTAATACGTTGAAAAGACCGACGCAACATTTTGTGTTGCTGCTGAGGGAATAAGGAACCCACCGCCACGGAGTCATGACCCTGTCAAATTAAGAACCCAATTCATAAATTATATAAATAATAGGAAAATGATTATAACAAAAACTACAATCTATTACTCCTAAAATACAAATAATATAAAGAAATTTAATCTACTTTTGATATGTTCATTATATCACTAATAAACCGCTGAAATTTTATTTTTGTGTGGCCTATTATATATTACAATGTCACCTCATCAGTAAATATTATAATTTTATAAAAATTTCAAAAGAAATTCTCAAAATATACTGAAACAATGTCACCTCATCAGTAAATATTATAATTTTGTGTGGCCTATTATATATTACAATCTATTGTGTATTTTTACAATGTCACCTCATCTAATCAAAATTTTGAAAAAAGATTATGTCAAAAAAAAATATTAAAGATAATAATGAATCTCTTTTATGAAATAAAAACCATTGCAAATCTTTTAGTTTATCATTAACAAATTTTTGTGAAGAAAAAGAAAACAAAGAGAATTTTAATTTTTGTGAAAAATGTTTATAAAAATAAAAACAAAAATAACTATAGATATTGAAAAAAAAATAATTTGATCAATAATTTTAAAAAAGGCCTCTTGCTTATTAGATGATCTTTAGTTTAGGGCAATCGAAATTGGATAAAAATTTTAAAAAATTTGGGTATTTAATAAAATGAATCTAATACAAATATTAAAAAACAATGGGTTTATTATGAGATGATGTTTAGGTCAGTATAATATCCTTTAAATATATATCACTGGCCTTCCAAAAGTTAGTAACAGTAAAAGATATTGGAAAACAAAAAGAATATTTTGAGTCTTTTTACAAAATTTTTAAAAAAAATGATTTCAATTTTTTCTAAATTTGTTCAAATAAAAAACAGGTACAATTGTTTCGTAGAAAAAAACAAATATAATTTTTTTAAATAGTTAAAAACAGTAAATAAAAACAATCCAAATTATAACAAAAAAAAACAGAAACGGTGCAAAAACAAAAAGTGTGCAAAACAAAACCGTGCAAACAAAAACATGGAAAAATCAAATATAATATTTTTTAAGAAGAACAATTAAAAACAATAAAAAAAAAAGAATCTAATTTATAAAAAACCAAAAACCGTGTCAAAACAAAAACCGTGCAAACAAAAACAAAAACAAAAACAAAAATCATTAATGTTCAAAACCGTGCAAACAAAAACAAAAATCAGTAGTGTTCTAGTATTTGCAAAACAGATTTTCAACGAAGAAATCTTGTCATACAAACAAAAATCGTGCAAGGCTAGTTTAAAACCGTCGTTCGAACGTTTTTTGAACAAAGAAATCTCTTCATAGAAATAAAATTTCTACATCGAGTAGGAAATAATATAACGTCGAGTTAGAAGTAACATACCATACACGTTATTTTGTGCAGATGAGCAACAATCAACAACCTCACGGTAGATGCCTAAAAGTGAAAATAGGAAAAAATCAGTATTATGAAGGGGGTTAAACTAATTGAGATTAAGTATATATAGCAATTAGAAAAGAAATCTGACGAAGATTACGCAATATGTATACTGAATAACCAAGTAGATATTGTATTGATTTTAAAGGGAGATACTGATTATATAAATTTTTTAAAACTAATTTGATAAGTTGGTTACAACTGAATTGATAATTAGATATTGTTTGGATTCATTTTATTAGATTTAAAATATTTCGATATTGTTTGGATTTGTTTATTAAAATTTATGAAATTATAATAACTAATGAGATATTATTTAGATATTGTTTTGATTTCATTTGAAACCGATCGTAACAAACTCGTTATCTATGGCTGGTTATGAGAAGGTAATTCGAGATTTTTTTAAACTAACTAATTAAATATTATTTTAAACTAACTAATTATATATTATTTTATTTTTTGAATTTGTTTTTAAACTAATTAATTAATATTGTTTTAAACTAAGTAATTAGATATTGTTTTATTAAATTTAGTTAAAAATATTTTTTAGATTTTGCTTTAGTAAAAAAAGATTTTATTGGCTTAATTCGTGATTTAGTAAAAGATTTAATTTGAAAAAAAATGTGGAGGCGTCACATACTAGTGTAGTGTACTTTAATAAAGTACTAGTGTATAACCCGCACCTTGTGCGGGTATTTATTAAGAAATTTTTTCCAAACTCCGACCCAGCGTCACACGTTCTCCACGTTGAAATTTATGTATAGTTAAGATTAAAATTAAAATTTCAAAGTTGCTTTGTCTAAAGCTGCCGAAAGGAAATCAGCCACAAACGAGCACAAGCGGCCGAAAGGAAATAACTCATAAAACCTAAACTTATATTAACCACCTACCGAAATGGAATTGATGGAACTTCACAAGCGGATCTCAGAAGATTTGTTTGTGAGTAGGAAAGTGAGAAAAAATGCGGAAGGGAGAGACTTTCATAAACAAGGATAGTGAAAACCAAAGTTGTTGAAATAACAGTTATTGAAAACAAGTTAAGGAATGAATAAATAATAGTATTATGAATGTGATGATTTAAAACGTAGGGGATAATCTAAAAATTTAGATGAAGCAACTTTGAAAAATCCGATCTTCAAATTATCACAACCCTGAAGCACATGAAGAAATATGATCAATATTGGAAGACAAAAATTGTTTGGAAAAGGATGAGGTATTATCTACATATATAGCATGAGATAGCGTGAGAGATAAAACGTGGAGGAGAAGTTTAGGTTTTATAATCGGCCAACATAAATTGTGGAATTAGTAAATTTTGTTAGATTTTGATATTTTTTTTAAACTGATAATACGTACAAGAGAAGTCTAGAACGTGATATACTGAACTTTTTGGATTAATTTTTTAAAAGATTTGTTAAAAAGATTTGTTTTAGATTTTATTTTGATAAAACGTACATGAGAAGTCTAGAACGTGATATGTTTAACTTGTTGGATTAAATTTTTAAAAGATTAGTAAAAAAAGATTTGTTTTAGATTTAGTTTTGATAAAACGTACAAGATAAGTCTAAAACATAATATGCTTAACTTTTTGGATTAATTTTTATAAAAGATTAGTTAAAAAAAGATTATTGGCTTATTTCTTGATTTAATAAAAGATTTAATCCGAGAAAATTTGTGGGGGTGCCACGTTAGCATTAGTGTACTGTACTTTAGTAGTATATGTAGATTATTAAGGAAAATTTTTCCAAACTCCGACCTAGCGTCACACGTTCTCCAGGTTGAAATTTATGTATGGTTACGATTAAGATTAAATTTTCAAAGTTGCTTCGTCTAAAGCTGCCGAAAGGAAATCGGCCACAAACAAGCACACGCGACCGAAAGGAAATAACTCATCAAACCTAAACTTATATTAGCCACCTACCGAAATGGAATTGATGGATCTTCACAAGCGGATCTCGGAAGATCTGTCTACGAGTAGGGAAGTGAGAAGAAATGCGGAAGGGGAGAGACTTTCATAAGCCAGGAATAGTGAAAACCAAAGTTGTTGAAATAACAGTTATTGAAAACAAGTTAAGGAATGAATAGACAATAGTATAATGAATGTGATGATTGAAAACGTAGGGGATAACCTGAAAATTTAGACGAAGCAGCTTTAAAAAATTCGATCTTCAAATTATCACAACCCTGAAACAGATGAAGAAATATGATCAATATTAAAAGACAAAAACTGTTTGGAAAAGGATGGGATATTATCAACATATATAACATGAGATAGCGTGAGAGATAAAACGTAGAGGAGAAGTTTAGGTTTTATGATCAGTCAACGTAAATTGTGGAATTAGTAGATTTTGTTAAATTTTGATATTTTTTAATTTGATAATACGTACAGGAGAAGTCTAGAACGTGATATATTGAACTTTTTGGATTAATTTTTTTAAAAGATTTGTTAAAAAGATTTGTTTTGATAAAAAGTACATGAGAAGTCTAAAACGTGATATGTTTAACTTTTTGGATTAATTTTTTAAAAGATTAAGTAAAAAAGATTTGTTTTAGATTTAGTTTTGATAAAACGTACCGGAGAAGTCTAGAACGTGATATGCTTAACTTTTTGGATCAATTTTTTAAAAGATTAGTTAAAAAAAGATTTGTTTTAGTAATAAAATATTTATTAGATTAATTCTTGATTTTGTAAAAGATTTAATCCGAGAAAATTTGTGGGGACGTCACGTCAGCATTAGTGTAGTGTACTTTAGTAGTATATATAAATATAGATTTATCATGAATTTTTACGTCCATATTTTATTTTTAGAACTTTATTTTTTGAAAAAACAAATCTATTTTTTAAGTATTTTTTATTTTCCAATGATTTTTATAAAATTTGATAACTTTACAATTTATATTCTTTTTGGTTTTCGAGTGTTGGTTTTTAGTATAATCGGGATAAATTCTGGTATAATGTTTAATATAAGACATTGTGTGAAAAGCCCGATATTTTATTCTTGATATTTTTATATTTTTTTCTCACATGTTGTAGGAATATTTTCATAATTTGTTAAAAATTAGAAAATAAAAAATCCAAAATAATAAGAGCTATGAATATTGAACCAAAAATTGCAATAGCTAGGATTTCCGAATTCTAATTAATGTTGATTAACTTAATCGTTTATAGTAATTGACATATAACTCGTGAAGATTTCGCAAGTGATGAGTATGAGTCCCACCGTTATGTTCCTAGCGTAATTTTGGACGTTTGGGGAAATTTTTACTTTTTCCCCCGGATAATTATTTTTACCCTCCGGTGTTATTTGGAGCATTTGGGAGCTCCAATTAATAAAAATGCAGTTGAGAGAAATGATCAGGACATCGGATATGTCCTAGATATGAAATAACATGGAGAGGCAAAACGGCCAAAAGAGTCGCTATTTCGTTTCTTAACGGCTAAGAAAGACGGCTTAGGAATACATGTTTTCCGAGGCAGTTGTTGAATAATTATCCCTACAATATTCCAGATTTAATGTTCCAATCTCGAGAAGTTTGGAGAAAGAGGTTCGACCCGCCTTTGGATCGGTTAAAGGATAATTATCGACTTTACTAAAGGATAATTATCGTCTTCACTATAAATAGCGGAAAATCCTTTATTAATTCATTTCCTTTCACGTTTCCTCGTAAAAGCTCTGATTTCTCTCAACCTTCAAACTCAGATCTACTCTCCGTTTCTAATCCGATTTCAATTCCGTTTGAGTTTCTGGACTCCTCTCTTCATTCTCTTCATAACGGTACCGAGTTTTTGCATTTCCGAGTATATGGAGGTCTGGTCGAGCATATATGTCACCAGGGCGGTTCCGTCGCTCAGATTCCGGTGATTTTGATGTTGTCCATGCGTAGCCTGCGTCGCTGTGATTCCGAATCTTCTTTCAGATCGTCAATCGGGTTAGTAACGAATAAGTTATGAATTTATTCGTTTTCCGTACTGCGATTTGACATAAATTGACTTTAGGCTTGTCAAAATGGATAATTAGAATTTCCATTATGGTCGTTATATTATTCTAGTGATTATGGATAGTTTGTTTGATGAAATTTGATGACAGGTGGGTTTAGAAATTGCCTGCGGGCAAAATGTTATTCTGGCGAAATCTAATTAATTAATTAAAGGTTAATTAATTAGATTAGGATTAAAATTGAGATTGAGGAATGTTGATTAGATATTACCTTGAGATTTGAGGAATTGTGAGTTATGCTGAGATATTGAGGTTTAGTTGGTTGTGAGGCTCATAGATTGAGTATGATCCTTATGGATCCCTTTGGGTCTAGGTGTGACCCCTTTGATGAATAGAGGTTGATATATCTCTTTATGCCTTGTTTATAGGCCGTGTTGTCCCTCTAGTGTAGAGGTGATCGTGGTTGAGGTTGTACGAGGTTGAGGTAAGTCCGTAGGACTTACTTAGCTACCATCCCTATATTGGGTGTTTGCATGAGTGGTGTATGCTTTATATGTTTGCTATGATAGCATGAGTTGTCGTTTTTATCGACCTATGTTCTATTGACTGCCCCACTGCGTGGCTGTGATAACCTTTCCCTTTCATCCCGCCGTGGAGTCTGGGAGGTTCTCTAATGTCGGGCCAGACTGGTTTACAGGAAGGGCGCAATCCACTCCCATAGGGTACATGGATTGTGTGACCGATACTCGTACAGCTGGACATTGTACTCAGAGGCGGGGATGTATCGGTCCTCGTGTCACATACTTTCATCTATCTATATATATATATACGGTTTTTGAGTGAATGGTTATTATATAAAGATAATAAATGGGTAAATGTGTGATAGCATGCTGATGTGTTTATCTTTCATGATTGTGCATGTACTTATGCATTACCTCATATATGTATGGTTAGCTAACGGTTTCATACCGTGTTGTAGATGTTTACAGGTTAGGCGCTACTGGGTGATCTGGCAGGGTGACAGGCCAAGGACTCTCGTACATTAGGTGGTTGGTTTTGGGGTTGTTTATGTTTTCCCTCCTACGTGAGGATGATGCCTTGTTTTCCCTCCAATGTGAGGATGTCGTTTCATACTCGGCTATGTTGTCTTTACCTTTATATTATACTGTTTATGTCGTTTTATGTATTTGTTTTATATTTTCCAGTACCATGTTGTAAGGTCCAATGAACTTGTTGTCAAGCTAGGGTCAAGATCCATTGTGAGATCCTAGCCCAATGTGGCATCCCGAGTCCCGCGGATTCGGGGTGTTACAAAAATAATACCAAATCTGAAAATTATTATGAGTGATTAGATCTTATGGGTGGGTATGAATAGAGAAAGAAGCTCAATCGGACCAATAAGCCCGGATCGGATATGGGCACCACTCTAGGTCCGACCGGGACGAAAAACTTGGCCTGGGTAATATATTATATAATTGTATCTATTATAATATTAAGTATAAATATAAAATATTAAGCATAACTATAATAAATTTAATATATTTTACATAAAATATCTTAAAAACAATTATTTTTGTAAATCCGGCCCAAACCCAGCCCGGATATGAACATTTCTAGGAGTGATACAAACTATAAATGTATTTATCATAAATAATATGTCTTATATTTTTGGCAAAAAACTAGCTTTGACAATGACGTGATAATCGGATTCTTACATGTCAGAAAAAAGGGATTAATTGTGTGATATGGATTTTATTTTTTAAAAAATCAAATCAATACCATTTAATATATTAAAATCTAAATTATTTTTTTTAAAAATTATTATTTTTAAATAATATATTGATTAAAAAAATGTTTAAAAAACTATTTCTTTTTAATTGTTATATATATTAACTATTTTTTAATATAATGGATATTTGTTTTTCTACAGGGATTTAGTTTAAAGATGAAACTAAAAAAAAAATCAATTTTTTTCACAAAATTTAACAAAAAGCTTCATTTTATACAAAGTTTTGAAAATAAATATGATAAAAAAAAATTGAAGAAGGTTTGGAAAAATAAATTATTCTTTCATTATTATAAAAATACTTTATTTAGATTTTTTAGCATATAAATAATACTAATTTGATTTGAAAAAATAAATCCACATCACACAATTAATCTCATTTTTTATGACATGTAAGAATCTTGTTGGCTCATCGTTGGAGTTAGGTTTTTCGCCGGAAAATAAGACATATTGAAGAACCGTAAGGAGAATATAAAGGATATAAATACTCTAGAAGGGGTGTTGAATAGAGTATGAGAACTTTTGTAAAAACCTATCTCAAGGCTTTGAAACCGATTTCAAAGGCCTTGGTGTCGATCTGAGCTCTTTGTGACACAACTTTATTTCAAGGGGTTTGAAAGTGATTTCAAGGGCCTTGACTTTGTAGACCTACAAAACAAAGTTAGTCACAATAAAGCAAGATATGGTGCGGAATAGAAAAGATCGACACGAGGATATGTTCACGAAGTTCGGCTCTAAACAACCTACTCTTCGTCCTAGGGTATACCCGTAGGATCTAACTATCTATTATCAGCTTCAAAGAGTCCTAGATACAACCTAGAAGAAATCCCCTTCTTCTCTCACTGTAGCCAATGCTACGATCTAGTTCCAACTCTAACATAGCTACAATATCCTAGTTACTTCGCAGAGTAACACACACTAGAGTATAACACTCTTTTGATATTCCAATGAAGCTCTCGTGTTTTTCTATCTCTAAGGAATAAAGCTTTTATAAATAAAGAGGAAGAAAAACTTCTTGGATTGAATGAAGATGCTTTGGATCGCTTGAAGACTTTAGATATTTCCGTGTAAGCTTGTTGTTCTTCTTCTTCAATCAACATCTTCATTTATAGTCTTCGATGGAGAAATCTTCTAGCCGTTGGGAAGATGACCGTTGTTGATGTTTCTTCTTCTCCATAGAAAACGGTGTATGTTGAGATGAGATAACCGTTGTAGATCTTCTATATTCTCTTCTTCTTCTTCTTCTTCTTCTTCTTCTTCTTCTTCTTCTTCTTGATGCTCGTTGAATATCTTCATCACCGTAATCTTCTCTTTGGAAATCAGCCGTTGAAGATATTCTCTCAAGATCCGAGATTTTCTTGTTGTAGATCCGTTGGAGATCTTGTGGCAAGATCTTCTTGTTATCTTCGGTTGTTAAGATCTTTTTGTTGGAGATCTTGTGTTGAGATCTTCTGGTTATCTTCGGTTGTTAAGATCTTTATGAGATCTTGTTGTTGAAGATCTTGTTTGTTGTAGATCTTGTTTGTTGAAGATCTTATTTGTTGACGATCTTGTTTGTTGAAGATCTTGTTTGTTGAAGATCTTGTTTATTGAAGATCTTGTTTGTTGAAATCCTAGATCTTCTCCTTAGGATATGCCGTTGAAGATTTTCTCTTAAAATCCGAGATCTTCTTGTTGTAGATCTTCTCACATCTTCTAACTCCGAGATTTTCTTGTTAGATAAGATCTTGCGCCGTTGAGGATCTTCTTGTTGGGCCAAGATCTTGCATCGTTGATAACCATTCTTTGTTTGGTGAGATCCTTGTGCAGAAACCTTGTGAGATCTTGTTGTTGACCGCAACTTTTCCTTCAAATGATCTTGTTGTTGGCAGCCCATATTTTCTTGTTGAATCATGGAAGATCTTCTTGTTATCCTTGGTAGTGATTCTTGATTTGGTTTGTTGAAATTTGAATCTTGTTGTTTTGCACGTTGAAACATCTTCAGTTGAACTCTCCCTTGTATCGCTTTTCAAAGCTTCATCGTCTAGCCTTTGAAACCCATTTCAAAGCTTTAGTTCCGTCCCTAGAAACCTAATTCAAAACTGCTTGTCTCTTGTAATCCATTTCAAGGCCCCTTGAAATGCTTTCTAAAGCCTACACAAATTTAACAAACACAAACCAAATAATCTAGAAATATGATCGATATTTGTTAGTTTATAAAACCGCTAAATAAATGTTTAAGTCTTCCATCATCAATATAGACAACTCATAATCAAAGGTGGAGTTATCACATATTATTTTGGGTAAAATGGGGGAGTAGGTAGATAACCATGAGCATAAAAGGGCCCCAAGTTAAAAATGGGTACAAACTAGACCCCTCTAGATTTTATAAAAAAGATATATTAAAATAAAAGGAGAAGATTATGGAAATTAGAAGATTTTTCTCTTTCCTATTAACTATGTTTAATTTTGTTAATTAGGGTAATTAATTATTCTTCTATCTCCTCTTAATATAAAAAATCCTAATTTGTCAAATTTAGTATTCGAACTCTGGATGATAGACCCTCCCACCCTTATACTAACTAGACAAATTAAACTTTGTGTATTATTTGGATGATACACAATTTTATTCACACAATATTAATGCATAATTTCAATTACACAATGTTCACACACAATTTCAATTACACAATTTCATTTGTTATGTTAATTTATGTAGTTAACACATTCGATCGTTTTTCAATTACACAAGTTCCGTTTGTTTATGTCATGTACACAAGGCTTGGTTTGTGATATCCAGAATTTTTTTCCGTATATTTCCAAGCCGAACTGAATTTCCGACCTGATGATCCATGCATATGATATCTAGTATTATCTACCCTCACAAATCCTATCAATTATAAAGTGTAAACTCACATAAAATGATGAAAATTCCAACCAAACCCTAATCTTATAAACCCTAGTTTACATATATGTGTTTTGACAAAGTCATGACATGTCTTTGACAAGGTCATGACACCCTCTTGACAAAGCCATGACAACATTTCAGCCCATGTTCTTTTCCCCTTGGTTCAGCCCACCTCTTCATGTAGGGATTTGCCTTGGACTACTTGCATCCAACCTTGCCTCACGTCCAACCCAACACTTCTTTGCCTCACATCCAACCCAACACATCTTTGCCTCAGGCCAGCCCATTACTGTCTTGCCAACGTCAGTTAGCAAGCTGGAGGAACGCTCTTGTTACGCTAGAAACGTGACACGCAAAAGTCTTAAATTTATAACTCGATATATTTTTCCTAACTCCTAGCAAACCCACAGTGTATGAGTCGTTTTGTAGTAAGGATAGTATTCCGAGGTCGAACACAAAGACTAAGGTGAAATTGAATCAATAGTGACTAAGGATAGTGTAAATCTAGGCTAAGAAAAGAGAAAGAAATAAAGAAAAGAAAATCTCAATGTTTTTGGTTTGGTTTTGTGGTGATCATTCAAGGATCACAAATCATGCAAGATTAACAAACAACTAAGCTAGCAACACAAATAAGCAAACACAAACACGAGATGGATAATCAAAGAGAGAGAAAAGTGGATTCTAGGGGTTAGAAATTCCGGTTATGGCATTGGACTCAAGCTATCTAGTCATTCCTTGGATCAACTATGGTATGTTGGGAGTGGGTGTTTCTAAATCGGGATTAATCACCGGGCAGGTCTCATGGTCCACTAGTCCGTTCCTAAGGTCTCATCACCGGGTAAGTCTCAAAGAGCTTAAGGTTAGGAATTCTACACAAACCGGATTGCTATATAAGGATCTAACCTCTCCTTGCCGGGTAAGTCTCGGGAAGGCAAGTCCTAAACATCAATCCTAGAACACTCAATCCAATAGCGGCTTATGAGGCTCACTACTACCTAGAGTTTATCATCTTCGGTACTTAAGATCGGAAATTACCGGGTAGGTCTCTTTCCTCACTTAGATTGCTAACACTAGATCACCCTAGGATAGATGTAGCTCAACAAACACTAGGATTTCAACATTCTAACAACCTAACATCAGATTCATCAATTCAAGCAAGTCAGACAAAATCACGGGTCGTTCATCACTTCCACGGCCGTGGATATACAGGAACAGGCCGTGATTTGCAACAGTAGCTAGGTTCAAGCAAATAAGTTATCCAAAGGTACATTTAAGTCTATCTTATCATAGTCCAAGCCATAACCATCATTTCCTTACCCTAGAATCGCATCTATTTAGCCAACAACATGCATCTTAACAATCAAACTCATCAAGCATACATTCATGGAGTCCATATCAAGAGAATGAAATAAAAGAGAGATGAAACAAGTAGAACAAGAAAAACGAGCTGAACAAATGTTAAAAGAGAGACTTACAACCCTTCAAAAGAAGGTTCGATTCGTTTCTTACAATCCCTAACAAATGTCTTCAACAAAACTCACTCAAAACCACTAAATAACTATGAAAGTCTAAGATGGTATGTTCTTCTCTTCTTCCCCACAATGAGAGTGTTTCTTCTCCTCCAAGAGTAGCTCCAATCCAAATAAAAAATGAGAGAGTATGGGAGAGAATGTGTGTGAGGTCAGGTGTCCTTTAGAATCAGCCTACAAGAGTACTTATAGCCTTCACCATTTGCAAGAGTCGGTTATGGAGATCGTGGGACAGCTGTCCCAACTGTGCAGAGGGAATCACGGTCCATTCCACGGCCGTGGAAGTACTAGTGTACCGTGGTTTTGGTGTTTCATTCCTCTTTTGATCGTTGAGCCATGATTTGATGCAAGGCATGCACCAACATGGTCCTATGTGTTCTCCTTTGCTCATAACTTGCTTCCCAATGAGCTCGGATACGTGCCATCACGAGGAACGATCCTCGGATGTATCGATTAGGCTCCAAAAGCTCCCAAAATACCTACAAAACATGCAAAAGTCCGTGTAGACGCCTATCTCGACAAATATACATGTATTGAATGTAAACGTCACGAACTAATGCCAAACTATGCATGAATAGCGGGAAAAACTATCTAAATGGATGCCTAAACTAACGTCATAAATCGTGTTATCAAAATACCCCATACTTAAGGTTTGCTCGTCCCCGAGCAAGTCCCAACTATAGACTAAGAGATGACATGATTTATGCATGCAGAAAAACAACAAAATCTTTTTGGAATTGTGCTTCTAATATTGGATCACCTTTATAGTCATGTTTCATGGCAAATGGACAAGCAATCATGCATCAAACGAATGAAGGCATGGAAAGACAATTATACTTAACTAGAAAGCATGCATGAAAGGTAAAAATGAAGAAGTCAAGATGATCATGAGCATATCCAATCTAGATCACTAAGTCTTACACACATGCAAATAGGTCACAAGGACTTAGGAAAGAGAAGGCCAAGAAATGTTGTGAATAGGTGGGAATTTTTGGGTCATGTGATGCTATTCCGGGAAACGAACTAACTCCACAATTTCATTTTTGATCAACTTCACCACAAGTGTATATTTTCTCCATCTTTTCCTTGGTTTGTTTTCTTTTTCACTTTCTTTTTCTTTAATTTTTGAGGCAATGGCATTGGTGTACAAAAGCCGAAACCTTGGTGATTAGCGGACCTCGGGATTTTTCCGAGGTGCCTCACACCGGGCACACATACCAAGGCTCGTTAGGACATTCAGTTTATCCGACTTTGGCAAGGCACAAACACCCGATTATGTGAATGGTGCCGAGTTACTCGTCATCAAAACCGAAGTCCCCAAACCTATATTTTCTACACTTTTCACAACAAATTCAGCACTTCATTCACGACATTCTTTCGTCAACAACTTCACCCCACACTTGCTTTTCACACACATCAACACACTAGCATGCTCCTATTCCCGGATGGGTCAAAAGAGGTCAAATTTTATATCAATTGAGGTGCTCAAACAACATGATCAAGATGAGAAGTAGAGAAAGATGAATTGCCTTAATCACTCCTAAATGATGTGCAAGAACTAGCATGTAATTTCGACATTCAATCCTCAATCCAATCAAGGCAAACATTCATGATCACAATTCACACATGGGATTCAAGATAAGTACTTCAAGTCCACATATGCATACATCAATTCAACACATAAAGCTATCCATAGCCAATTCACAAGACAATCTCATCATAAGGGTCATACCCAAGCTTAGAAGCACTAAAATTTTTTAAATTTTCTGATTTTTTGGATTTTTCGAAATATATATGTACAATGCAAGACATAATAAAACATGTAACAATATTAAACTATCCTAGATGCTAATCATGCAAGTGATCATGAAAACCCCACCCCATACTTAGAAACACATTGTCCCCAATGTGTAAATGAAGTAAAGAAGAGCGAAAAAGGGTTCTCACAATGTAAAAACGATTTGCTTCGGTATTTGGGTTCACTCAAGTGGATTGATGGCGGGTGATCCCATCAACGATGGTAGAGAGCTCAAGGTATTTGTTATGGCGTCGGGACCCGCGCTAGGCACTGCTAGCCGTCCAAGTTCCGTGTTCTCTCCACCCATAATTTATGAGGGGCTCATCATCATCATTCACATGCCACGCAAGACTTCCATGCTACTTAGACTCTAGCACACAAACTCCAAACACACACAAAAACAGAAAAATGAAAACAAAAACAAAAACGAAAAGGGAAAGATGTCTACCAATGGGTTGCCTCCCACCAAGCGCTTCTTTAAGGTCATTAGCTTGACCAAACTCGGAGGCATCTCATTCAAGGTGAAGTGGGGCAATCATGATCACCGGAGCTCCCGGGATATACTTCTTCAAACGGTGCCCATTCACCTTAAAATCTCCACAATGCTCCCCTCCTATCTCAACCGCTCCATGGGGAAAGATCTTCTTCACCACATAAGGATCCGTCCATCTTGACTTTAGCTTTCCGGGGAAGAGCCGCAGCCTTGAGTTGAAGAGAAGGACAAGGTCGCCTTCACTCAACTCCTTTGGGATGAGACGTTTGTCATGCCATCGCTTGGTCCTTTCTTTGTAGATCCGGGCGTTTTCATAGGCATCCAACCGGATCTCCTCAAGAGTGTTCTTGTCTAGCAATCTCTTATCACCGGCCTCCTTGAGGTCAAAATTCAGCCACCTTATAGCCCAATACGCCCTATGCTCCATCTCCACCGGAAGGTGGCAAGACTTGCCATAAACTAGCTTGTAGGGAGTGATGCCAATCGGTGTCTTGAAAGCGGTTCTATAAGCCCACAAAGCATCATCGAGCTTCATAGCCCAATCTTTTCTCGTCCTAGAAACCGTCTTCTCAAGTATCCCCTTTATCTCCCGGTTGGAGATCTCCACTTGACCACTAGTTTGGGGATGGTAAGGTGTTGCCACCTTATGAGTCACCCCATACTTAGCCAAAAGTGTCCCGAAGTTCCTATTTGTGAAGTGCTTTCCTCCATCGCTTATGATCACCCTTGGTGTCCCAAACCTAGGGAAGATCACTCGGTTGAAGAACCGCACCACAACCTTGGTATCATTTGTGGGAGAAGCGATTGCCTTCACCCATCTCTACACATAGTCCACCGCCAATAGGATGTAGAGGTTACCACATGAAGAGGGGAATGGCCCCATGAAGTCCACACCCCACACATCAAATATCTCCACCTCTTGTATGTTGTTCAAGGGCATCTCATTCCTCCTTGAGATGTTGCCCGTCCTTTGGCAAGCATCACAAGTTACCACAAAATTCTACACATCCTTGAACAAACTTAGCCAATAAAACCCGGATTGCAACACCTTTGCACATGTCTTGTGTGAGCTAGCATGGCCTCCACATGTCAAGGAATGACAATGGCGGATCACACTCTCCACCTCATCCTCCGGTATGCATCTCATAAAGACCCCATCCGGCCCTCTCTTAAACAAAAGCGGTTCACTCCAATAGTAATGCCTCACATCCTTGAAGAACTTTTTCCTTTTGGCATAAGATAAACCGGGTGACACCTCTTCACACACAAGGTAGTTCACTATGTCGGCATACCATGGCTCATTACCCCTTTACACTTGAAACAAGCACTCCTCCACCATTTGCAATTGCTCATCCCAGAATGAGTTATCAATCGGGATGTCATCTCTCTCAATCTCCAATGGTGGGAGTCTACTAAGGTGGTCCGCCACTGAATTTTCGGACCCTTTCTTATCCCGGATCTCTAAATCAAACTCTTGAAGAAGAAGGATCCACCGAATCAAACGAGGTTTGGCATCCTTCTTTGTAAGGAGATAACGGATCACAGCATGGTCCGTATACACAATGACCTTCGCTCCAACAAGATACGAGCGGAACTTCTCAAATGTATACACAACCGCTAGCAACTCCTTCTCGGTGGTAGCATAATTGAGTTGGGCATCATCTAGCGTCTTGCTAGCATAATAGATGGCATGTGTAAGCCCATCTTTCCTTTGTCCCAAAACAGCCCCAACGGCTACATCACTCGCGTCACACATGATCTCAAACGGTAAACTCCAATCCGGAGGTTGCATGATAGGTGCGGAGATCAAATCATTCTTCAACCTACAAAAAGCCTCAAGGCAATCTTTGGAGAAAACAAACTCAACATCTTTCATTAGTAGGTTAGTAAGAGGCTTAGAAATTTTAGAGAAATCTTTTATGAATCTCCGGTAAAAACCAACATGCCCTTAGAAACTCCTTACCCTCTTCACCGAGGTAGGTGGTGGAAACTTCTCTATCGTCTCTATCTTAGCCCTATCAACCTCAATGCCTCGGTTGGACACCAAGTGTCCCAACACAATGCCTTCACTTACCATGAAGTGGCATTTCTCCCAATTCAAGACTAGATTAGTCTCCTCACATCTTTTAAGCACCAAGGACAAGTTAGCTAAACAATCATCAAATGAAGATCCATAAATAGAGAAATCATCCATAAACACTTCCATGATGTTTTCAATATATTCAGAAAAGATAGCCATCATACACCTTCGAAAGGTGACGGGTGGATTACACAACCCAAATGGCATTCTCCTATATGCAAATGTACCCCAAGGACATGTGAATGTAGTTTTCTCTTGGTCATCCTGGTGGATAGGGATTTGGAAGAATCCACTATAACCATCTAAGTAACAAAAGTGTGAATGTTGAGCTAATCTCTCTAGCATTTGGTCAATAAAGGGAAGAGGGAAGTGATCTTTCCTAGAGGCCACATTTAGTTTCCTATAGTCTATACACATCCTCCATCCCGTAACCGTTCTAGTAGGGATTAGTTCATTATTCTCATTAGTCACTACGGTCATCCCACCCTTCTTAGGAACCACATGCACGGGACTAACCCATTTACTATCCGAAATTGGGAAAATTATTCCCACATCTAGCAATTTAAGGATCTCTTTCTTGACTACTTCTTTCATGATAGGGTTTAGTCTTCTTTGAGGTTCAATTGAAGGTTTATGATCATCTTCCATTAAGATCTTATGCATGCACAAAAAAGGTCTAATGCCAACTAAGTCATCAATGGTATAGCCAATAGCCTTCCTATGCAATCTCAACTCATGTAACAATCTATTCAACTCATCATCATTCAAGCATGCGTTAACAATCACCGGATAAGTGGAATCTTCACCAAGAAAAGCATACTTAAGATGAGAGGGGAGGGGTTTAAGTTCAAGTTTAGGAGTACCTTTATCGATTGGAGACGCTCCATACAATGTAGGTTGAGATGAATCCAAAGCTATGGAAGACTCCTCAAGGCTCCTTGAAGCTTGATCAACCACCAAGGCTCTTTCTGGAGAAACCACGGGCAAAATCACGATCTTTGGCATAGCCACGACCGTGGAACTTGCTAAGCTAGCACTTTTGAGCATTCCAGAGAGTTCCACGGGACAAATCACGGCCGTGGTTCTGGGTGACAGACCGTGATTCCTACAGTGATTCAGCATACTTTCGTGCACTTCAAATTCATCACTTGTCTCCTTTTCCAATGCATCCAAGGCCTTGATTGCTTCATTGCAATCATCTTCAAACCCTTCCTCCATCAAACTTAAGCTAAGAACATTCTCCAAGGGGTCCTTGATCAAGATCGAGCTCACGACTTCTCTACATTCTTCTTGCTCGATAATGTTGAACACATCTTCATCAAGGGCTGGCCCCTTCATCATTGTGGATAATTTGAACTTAATATTCTCTTCTCCAATGTTGAAAGAGATAATTCCATTTTTACAATCCACCAAACATCCGGATGTGGCTAAGAAAGGCCTCCCTAAGATGATAGGAACCGGATAGTCTGCCGGGATGCCCAAAACAACGAAGTCTATTGGCACATAAAACTTCCCGAACTGAACCGGTATGCCCTCCAAGATGCCTACGGGGTGAGTGATTGAACGGTCCGCCATGTAAAGGGTCATCTTGACCGGCTTTGGCTCTCCTAGCCCAACCTTGTTGCAAAGCGCAAGTAGGATTATGCTTGCACTTGCTCCAAGATCACAAAGGGCTTCATACTTTACTTCTCCCACTCCAATTGGCACACAAAAAGATCCCGGATCTCTTAGCTTAGGAGGCATCTCCTCCTTCATAGTTTGGATAAATTCCGAGGACCTCTTTGTCATCCTCACTTCTCCATACTCCTCCAACTTCCTTTTGTTGGAGAGTATTTCCTTCAAAAACTTTCTATAGGCCAGCATACCTAGAATAGCATCCATGAACGGAATGTTAATATGCAATTTAGACATAAGTTCAAGGAATTTACCGAAGTGCTTGTCCAAACGAGCTCTTGCTCGTGATTGTGGGAATGGTAGTGGTGGCTTGTATGGAGGTGGTGCCACATATGTTGGCTCATCTTCTTTGCTCTTGCCTCCATCTTCTTGCAATGTCTCTTCTTCTATCACCACTTGCTTCCCCTTATCATTTCCCTTAGGTAAGGGATCCTTCATGCTCAGCCCACTCCTTGTTGTGATGGCCAACACTTGGCCTCTTGGGTTATCCTCGGTTCTTCCGTGAAGCTTTCCCGGGTCTCTATGAGCTTCACCCGCTTTTTGGAATACTTGTGCTTCCAACACTTTTTGAGCTTTAGAAATGGAAGTCACCATGCTCTCAAGACCGCTCAACCTTCCAAGCAATTGCTCAAACATCATCTCGGTTCTATCCTTTGGAGGTTGAGTAAATCCGGGTGGAGGTTCTTGTGAAGCCTTACGTTGTGGAGCTGCGCTTGTGGAAGTGGGAGGGTTCAAGGCTCCATCCGGGTTAGAATAGGAAAAACCGGGATGGTTGTGGTTAGGCCGGTAATTGTTGAATTGCCGGTTGTTGTTGAAATTCCTTGGGCCTTGATAGTTGTTGTAGTTTCCCCTTCCCATGTAGTTCACATCTTCCTCCTTGGAAGACAAGTTTGCTTGCACTTGCACTTGAGGGCTTGCTTGACTCTTCAAAGTTGTAGCACACAACTCCCTCAAAGACTTAAGTTCATTGTTGATTGTATCAAGCTTGAAATTACTCATTATGACTTCACTCACCTCATATGCTCTCGCTTTCCTCCCATCACTCTTCCTATGGGAGTACTTTTCAATCACCAAAGCTTGTTTCTCTACAAATTCCCAAGCTTCATCCACATTCTTTTCCATGAAAGTCCCACCGGAAAGAGATTGAAGCTTGAATTGGCTATCTTCATCAAGTCCCTTGAAGTAGATCTCCAAAATCTCTATTTTCGGTATACCATGGTGTGGACAATCTAGGAGGAGGTCTTTGAACCTCTCCCAAGACTTGAATAGGCTCTCTATCCTTCATCACAAAGACATTGATCTTCCCTCTTAGCTCGGTTATCTTGGAAGGTGGGAAGAACTTAGTCAAGAACTCGGTTGTCATTTCCTCCCAAGTACTCACACGCCCTAGTGGAATCGATTGGTACCAAGCCAAGACTTTATCCTTAAGTGTGAAGGAAAAAGCCCTAATCTTATGGTTGTTGTTCTCCAACCTAGGCGCCCTTAGAGTCTCCATCAATATCTCATAGTTCATCAAATGTTGATGAGGGGACTCTCCTTCCATCCCTCCAAATTGGTTATGCCGGATCATTTGTCGCACTTGAGGGCGGAGCTCATAATCATGGGCTGCGGGATCTCCTAAGTTCACACCCGGACGGTGCACTCTTTGATCCGGATCCATATGTTGCCCTAAAGTTTGTGGCTCCTCAATAGCAATGGGCACAACCCGAATATTAACCGCCGGCTGCCGTTGTGGTGGTGGTGGAGGAGGTTGTTGACGATTAAGCTCTCTTTGCACAAGAGCTTGCCTAATCTCTTCAATCTCCCTCCTAGTTGCTTCTTGCCTCTCATTGGCAAGTCTCCTTTCATTCTCCAAGAGCTCATCTCTTAACCTAATTTGTTCTAAAGCCTCATCCAACTCAGCTTGAAGATCTCTTGCGGCCATCTCCTTCTTCTTCTTAATGCTCTTAGATCTAGCTTTAAGGGTTTTCTCCGGTTCGGGATCAAATGGAGCTAAATCCTTGCCACGAGATCTTCGCATGAACCTAAAGAATGAGAGATGTCCTGAAAATACAAAGACACAAACCAAACAAGATCAAAAGCAACAAGAAAGACCTACACTATAAACAATCACAAAAAATGACTCAATCTAGACCTAGTCCCCGGCAACGGCGCCAAAAACTTGTTACGCTAGAAACGTGACACGCAAAAGTCTTAAATTTATAACTCGATATATTTTTCCTAACTCCTAGCGAACCCACATTGTATGGGTCGTTTTGTAGTAAGGATAGTATTCCGAGGTCGAACACAAAGACTAAGGTGAAATTGAATCAATAGTGACTAAGGATAGTGTAAATCTGGGCTAAAAAAAGAGAAAGAAATAAAGAAAAGAAAATCTCAATGTTTTTGGTTTGGTTTTGTGGTGATCATTCAAGGATCACAAATCATGCAAGATTAACGAACAACTAATCTAGCAACAGAAATAAGCAAACACAAACACGAGATGGATAATCAAAGAGAGAGAAAAGTGGATTCTAGGGGTTAGAAATTCCGGTTATGGCATTGGACTCAAGCTATCTAGTCATTCCTTGGATCAACTATGGTATGTTGGGAGTGGGTGTTTCTAAATCGGGATTAATCACCGGGCAGGTCTCATGGTCCACTAGTCCGTTCCTAAGGTCTCATCACCGGGTAAGTCTCAAAGAGCCTAAGGTTAAGAATTCTACACAAACCGGATTGCTATATAAGGATCTAACCTCTCCTTGCCGGGTAAGTCTCGGGAAGGCAAGTCCTAAACATCAATCCTAGAACACTCAATCCAATAGCGGCTTATGAGGCTCACTACTACCTAGAGTTTATCATCTTCGGTACTTAAGATCGGAAATTACCGGGTAGGTCTCTTTCCTCACTTAGATTGCTAACACTAGGTCACCCTAGGATAGATCTAGCTCAACAAACACTAGGATTTCAACAATCTAACAACCTAACATTCAGATTCATCAATTCAAGCAAGTCAGACAAAATCACGGGTCGTTCATCACTTTCACGGCCGTGGATATACATGAACAAGCCGTGATTTGCAACAGTAGCTAGGTCCGAGCAAATAAGTCATCCAAAGGTACATTTAAGTCTATCCTATCATAGTCCAAGCCATAACCATCATTTCCTTACCCTAGAATCGCATCTATTTAGCCAACAACATGCATCTTAACAATCAAACTCATCAAGCATACATTCATGGAGTCCATATCAAGAGAATGAAATGAAAGAGAGATGAAACAAGTAGAACAAGAAAAACAAGCTGAACAAATGTTAAAAGAGAGACTTACAACCCTTCAAAAGAAGGTTCAATTCGTTTCTTACAATCCCTAACAAATGTCTTCAACAAAACTTACTCAAAACCACTAAATAACTATGAAAGTCTAAGATGGTATGTTCTTCTCTTCTTTCCCACAATGAGAGTGTTTCTTCTCCTCCAAGAGTAGCTCCAATCCAAATAAAAAATGAGAGTATGAGAGAGAATGTATGTGAGGTCAAGTGTCCTTTAGAATCAGCCTGCAAGAGTACTTATAACCTTCACCATTTTCAAGAGTCGGTTATGGAGATCATGGGACAGCTGTCCCAGCTGTGCAGAGGGAGTCACGGTCCATTCCACGGCCATGGAAGTACTAGTGGACCGTGGTTTTGGTGTTTCAGTCCTCTTTTGATCGTTGAGCCATGATTTGATGCAAGGCATGCACCAACATGGTCCTATGTGTTCTCCTTTGCTCCTAACTTGCTTTCTAATGAGTTGGGATACGTGTCATCACGAGGAACGATCCTCGGATGTATCGATTAGGCTCCAAAAGCTCCCAAAATACCTACAAAACATGCAAAAGTCCGTGTAGACGTCTATCTTGACAAATATACATGTATTGAATGTAAACGTCACGAACTAATGTCAAACTATGCATGAATAGCGGGAAAAACTATCTAAATGGATGCCTAAACTAACGTCATAAATCGTGTTATTAGCTCTCTCTCTCCTTCCAAACATAACCACTGGATCTCGAAGAACCTTTCTGTTGATTAAGCACCGGATTTGTCGCCCTCCTTCCCAATGTCCACGCCTGCCATTCTTTTACGTCCAAATGCATCGCCTCTATATCCGAAGTTACGTACCCCACTACAGCAACCCAGTCCTATCCCTAACGTCCTCTACTGCACACAGGTGACAACAAGACCCCCTCTTTGTACGGAGATAATCAAGCAGTAAACCCATCGATATTGCACACAGTGGTCGGTTGATTGGGTCTACCTGTTGCACACCACAACGCCCGGGGGATGTTCTTCACCGGCAAGAGAATGGTCGTCAGTCTTGATAGCCCTCTTCTGTACACCGACGCCGGCTGAGCCCTGTCTGTTGACAACATCCATTGCCGAATGTTAGCATGAAATATTGCGATATTCTAGGCACTTAATTTGGTTGTTTTTCCCTTATTATTGTGTACATGGATAAAGTTTAGAAGCAAATGCTAGCTTGTTCATCTATTTTGTCGATATGGAAGTCTACACTAGCTTTGTGTTGATTATAGGTGAATAGGAGCTAAATCGGAGCAATTGAGAGAGAAAAGGGAGTGATTGATCATGTTCGAGGATTAGGAGACACATCAAGGAAGCTAAGGAAGGAGCTAGGATGAAGAATGTCACGACACAAAGGAAACTACAAGCAATATACACTTCCACGCCCTGAATTACGGCCGTAAAGAAGTCCACGCTCTAAACCACGGCCGTGGATCTTGGTATCATGAGCGTGGAGCACTCCATTAGGTTACATGGCCTAAATTATGATCGTGGAAGTCACAAGACACCGTAATCCTTTTCCACACTCTAAACCACAGTCGTGAAAAGCCATGAGACCGTGATTTAGGCGATCTTTTGACGTGCCATTAATTGCCACGTCATTTACATATTGGGCCTGGACGGCTATTCTTTCTCGTCTTATAAAAAGGTCGGAAAAGAGAGTTTCGAGGACGGTTGCTTACGGACGCCGAGAGCCGCTTACCCTTGCTTTCAACATTCTTGCCTAGGGTTGATTGAAGATCACCGAAGATTGCAGAAACGCCGGATTGAGAGAGATTGGAGATTGCTCACAACGAAGGTTTAGCCTTTTTCTTCGGTTTTGATATTGAAGACGGATTGACATCCCGTTCTTCGTACTTGCCTTATATTCTTGTGAGGTTTTGTGTTATACGTTCTGAATCCATTAACATCGCTTTTTGTGTTTCGGATTTGAGAATTTATTTTGAAGTTTTATTGAGTATTCGAGGGTTTTCATCTTTTATTCTCTTTAAATTGAATATTGATATCATGACAATGATTATTGGCTAAAACCATTTAGCAATTCTTAGGTGAAGGGTTGATAGTTGTGGCTTAGATGATGATAGATCGATCGTAAATGGATTGGACCTTGAGAGTTAGAGAGATCTCGTCGACGAACCTAAATCACGGTCTGTTCTTAAGGTTCCACGGCCGTGGTTCTCAAGATCTGACCGTGATTTACCTCAGTTTTGCTTTTACTTTAATCCAAAGTTAAAGATTTGCTTTAACTTAGTCTTGGCTTGTCCCTTCTAAGTAGTAGTGAGACTCAACATCCTCTATTTCGGTTTCGAGTGTCACTACCTTAACCGTTTGAGTTTATCTTGATCCTTGGGTTACAAGTTTGGGTATTTGAGATTAATTCTTGTCCTTAGATCCTTTCTATACTGCAGCCTCAACAACCTTTATAGAGAGTGTCTTTAGATAAGTCATATAGAGTTTTGGAACTTCACCGTACATTAATTTACTTTAGTATACCTTTGCAATCCTTGACTCTGTCCTCAGTTCTTTAGTATATCTTGAATCGATTGCCACAATTGGATACCTGGATCTTTAGGGTTGTTGTTTTCCCCAATATTTGCAAAGCTTTACATCTTATTTGCTTGACAATCTGAAATTGGATTTTGTTTCACCAAATCCCTGTGATCGATACTATGGAATACTTGCTAATCTACGCCGATCTGTACACTGCGGGTTCGCTTGCTTTTATTCTAGTTTTATAAATTTAATTGCACGCACGTTTTTGGGCGAACACCGAATGCCGAAGGTCTTCTCCACCGTCGACACCAGCAGCTGTTGGAGTCCCATCAGTGTCGTAAGTTTGCCCTTTCTTCCTCCTAGCACCGACGCCGACGAGGTGAACCATCTGCACTCCTCTCCTCTTTGCAACAGCGGGACTACTATTCCCCAACCTAGCGGCGACTCAAGGGGATTCGTAAACGAGTAAGACACAAAGTTGAGTCTTCCAACCCAATGTAGAGTTGTCGAGCTTCCCGAACCACTGTAGGAGTTCCGGCGCCATCACCAATATCCATCGCTGATCAAACTCGACCGGACCTTGTACGGGGTACCGATCGACCCAATCACGATAGCTTTCCTACCTTATTTCCGTAGTCAGGTACGTGATAAATCCCTACTATGAATATAGAGTACGTAGGAAGAGAAGAGTTCTTATGATAGTGAATATGAATGTGACCCCTAGGAATCAAACTTAAGACTTGTGGGTAGGAGTTCAGTTGAATTCCGTGGACAGTAGGAATCGAAAAAGAGACCTTTTGCACCTTTGTTGAATTTCAGTTTTTTTTGTTCTTAGGTTTAGAATTGCCGACTTTTAGGATAGATTTCGATACCTTATAGTGAACATCCACCGTTGAATTTTTGATATGTTGTAGGTGTATACATGTAGTTGGAGGTATTAATTTTTGAGAACGATCCAACAGTCGGATCTGAATCCATAAGGGTGCAAAGTAGGCTATTTGTGTAGTTTGTGAAATGACTCAAAATTTGGCTAAGTATAGAATTCTTGGATTTTGTGTCCAACTTTAGAAAATTCTGTAGAAGTTGTTGTGGGGTGTTCTTGAGAAATATTTGTTCTATGATACGAGGGCATAGCATAGAAGACCTAGAATATTTTTGTGAAAATTTATATTTTTATTCGAGTCTAATATCTTAAGCCAAAGTTGGACCTTAACGAATTTTTTTATGAATGCCAAGAATGTGTTTAACTCTTCTAAACCTTTAGAGAACTTCCTTTTGAGAGTTAGAGTGTGCTTTTGAGTTCCAAATAATAGTTTGAAACTTTGTTATAGAATCTTCTAGAGTTTCGGGACCAGGGGTAAAATGGTCATTTTATCTTAGGAGGGTATTTTAGTAATTTCTCTTATGATGGGTTTGTACATATGGGTGTGGATAATGATAGTGTTTGAATGATGTGTTTATAGTTGTATTTATTAGTAATTATATACCGACCTATACATTGGCCTAAGAGTAATGGGCGGTGGCATTCTGCTCAGTTAGCCTGAGGGCGCTGGGGGGGGGGTTTCTTTAGGGACTAGTCCACACTCGGTTTGTAGTGATGCTACCGGCGGAGGTAAGCTAGACCTACACCTAGTTGGATAAGGAACGGAGGCGAGAACTCTTAAGATTCTCGTGCCACAACTTTAAAACGAAATAAAGTGAATCACTTAAACTATCAGATAATAACCGGATTGTGTGCCAGCATGATGATTGTTTTTATTTTGCCTGAGATGTGTTTGTGCTATTTTTTATTCTACTTATATTTGGATTGTTAGCTAACAGTTTATTTGTGTTGTAGATTTGTAGAGATAGACAATTGCAGAGAGATCCGGAACGGAGGGTCAGCCGGGTCCACATATTCATTAGATGGGGACGGGGGAGTCTTCCATACGGCATGCATGTTATGTATCTATATATATGTTTCTGTAAGGCTGTCACATGTGTACATTCATACAATAAAAATATTATGTTTTGAAATTGTTTTAAATACATTTGTGCCTTGTTGTAATATCCTAGTAAAGTTGTTGTTAAACCAAGGTCGGGACCCATTGGGAGGTCCTAACCAGTAGCTCCCCGAGTTCCAAGAACTTGGGGTGTTACAACATGGTATCAGAGCTCTGGGTTGGCAACAACGGCACTTGGAACCTTCTGAAAGACCGAATGTAGAAAATAACTAGAACCGAAAAGGGGTCTGAAAATTTCAAAATGAATTTCTAATTCAAAATCATGTGCATAGTCGGGTTGTTGGGTTAGTAGTACTTCGGACCACCATCGATCTCCGTGGATCTCTGCAACTTATAATGATAAGTGAGTTAGTATATAGACTTATATCGATATGTTTTAATGTATGGTTATAGATATGTGTACGTGTAGTAGGTTAGCATCCTAAAGGATATATTATATCCTTTAGTTATGGTATCATGAAGCGATTATCGCCTCAGGATAAATCGGTAGCGAACTTGAAGAGTTTTCAACACGAGACGATGAATTCAGACCTAGGATGGAGTACTATACTCTGGTGGGCGTCCTGGTGACCCTGTAAATCATCCGAAGAATGGGTGGCAAAAAAGGAAGGATGTTGAGATAATTTTCACCACAAGTACAACCCGATGAGAAAGAAATTCCTGAGTCAGCTCAGATGGAAGGAATAGGAGGTCATGCAAGGGACTTGGTTGTATGAAGCGGAGAGATGAATTAGAATAATCAGGCAAGAGACGACAAGAGGTTGGATTAGAGATAACAATAAGGGAATAAGAATCCTATAGAACGAAGTACAACCAAGATTGACAAAGTAAAGGACGTTACAATCAAGGCAGACGCCACCATATGCAAGCATGGGTATGAGAGTACAAAGAAGATAGGGTGTTGACCCATTTGGGAGAGATTAAAGGGTACAAAGATAGAGAGTGAGTTTAATGACGAGAAATAAATTTTGTGACCATAGAAGCATGTGGGGTCCTTCAAGGATACGAGAATTTTGAAGGAAACTTCGACATAAGTATCAAAGAAACTAGAAGTCTAAAACTGAAACAACGAATTTCTATAAAGGTAGCATGATCAAAACAACACCAATCAAGGGGAAGGATGTGGGAAAGTGATTTTGGTGGACTAGAGAGGCCACAATAATTTCTCATTGACATAAAGAATTAAGTTACCAACATTAACGGTCATATCAGAGAACCGCAAGTAGACGATGACCAAGTAAAAGGAATTTCAAAGACGCGCTTACAAGCTAACATGAAAGACTTAACAAGCAGTGATGACAGATGGACTCAGAAGAGTATAGTGATCTCATAAGAGAACCAAAGAAGTGCAGACTGTGGAAAGAGCTAAAGGGGTATTAACGAAGAAATTGGAGGAGATAGATTTTCACCAAGTGTATCAGACTTCAAAAGAGATAGAAGAACAGTAAGTCCGTGATCTTATAAAAAGGTCAAATACAGACTAGTTGGTAATAACTGAGACATAAAACGTGTGGGTCAACTAGTGGCAACTGGTTGGCTAATAAGAAGATTAACCATAGAGTTACAAAGGATGTTTATCGACATGTCGAGGAATCATTAAAGAGGCCAACTGCGACAATTATGAAGTCACATCAATACGAGTGCTAGTAACACTGAATAAGTTCAAGTCAGTAACTCTAAAATTGAGAAGAAGACTTTGACGGTCAAAATGACCTCCTTAATCATTAATGGTATAAAGAGAACTGTCGAGAGCAGTTGCTTACCTACTAGCTAAAGAAAACTTTACATATCACAATAGTACAAATGGATTGGTATAAGGAGAACTAGAGGAATAAGAAGAAGCAGATGATTTTGATCAGACTCTATTTCAATCTAGACCGAGGGTACTTAGCATTCCACACAAATGAAACTGATGGTGCTCATCGAAGCAAAGTTTGGGATCAATTTTCTAGAATTACCAAGGAGGCCCTTATCGCTAAAGATGTAACACATAGTAATTAGATTTATCGAGGCGGCACAAACATAGGAAGTATGATGCCCTGGTGAAATGTCTTATCGAGTGGTGGGGTGATTGGAGATGGAATCCACATCACTGTTGGAACAAATATGAAAAGAGTAAAGTTGAATGATTGAAGGTGGTTATACAGGTCCTGTATCACTCAATAAGATGATTACCGAAAATTGTTTATATAAGAATATAACGAGAAATGGTAGTACTCTAATGAAAATACAAGCTAGCCATGATAACCGATAAAATGTAGATGGAGTAGTAGTGAGACTGCGTACAAATGGTATGCTAGAAATCCCTTCACGACTGATGATATAGGGGTTGATGGAAGTAATAAGACCAATCAACGTGGTCGGTAAAGCAACCTGAGTATAAGGACAACCTAGTAAGATGTGAGTCAAGAGGTCGAGTGTTGAAGGAAAACACATGCATTTGATATTCCTTCACGAATGATACCGGGAGATGTTTAACAAAATTCATAATTTTGGGCCAATCAAACCATGATAGATGAAGCGTAAATCAGTCGGATAGCTTAACCGGTGAGAAGAAAAGTCAGGAATCAAAAATACGAGTCTTGCTAACTTGAAATAAAATGTTGAGATGCCTTATAGAATCTGTGAAACAATACAATATAAATGGGGTTTCAACACTGAATGAGTAATAATGATCAATTGACAGTAAGAGACCGATTCGGACAACTAAAAAAAATGTTACAATATGAGACACCTAGTAGAAGAGTTTACAAGACAAGTATGAGAGACCAACATGTGTTTGGTATTCTCGTCTCGATGTAGACTTGTGACCATACCTCGAGAATTTGTGACCACACCTCGATGTAGATAGGTCAATGCTAGGTGATGGAATCACTATCATTTAGGGTAGTTTTTAGAGTCTTTTTATTGCATTAGTGTCGGTTTATGCTACTAACTCCTTGGTCCAGAAGAAGAAGATCAAAAGAAGCTAAGGAAGGAGTTATAAGCACTTAGGAGTAAAAAACGATCAAAAAGCAAAGTTTCTGTTGCTCCACCGCCCCTGCGGGCCCTTGCAGCCGCCCCAGCGGGTGACACTTCCCACTAAAGCGCTCCCAGCACCTTCACCAGCGCCGGCCAAGATGCAGGTCACCGCCCCTGCGCCACCCATCGGCGCCCCTGCGGTGACTTGCCCGGACAAGACAAAGGCCAGCTCCCCTATGCCTCCCACTGCGCCTTGCTTGCGCCTCGCCTTGGGAGTTGGAAGGCGAAGAGTCTGTGTCACCGCCCCTGCGTTGGCCTTAAGGCGCCCCTGCGCCTTGACATCAAACACGTCAGGAAGGCGAAAGGTCAGACGTTGAAGAGCATTAAAGATCCGCCCCAGCGGAGTTGTGTAGCCGCCCCAACGGTTATGAAGAAGATCAACCGATTCTGCCTAAACCGCCCCTGCGGGTCCTGAAGGCCGCCCCTGCGGTGTAACGCCAAAAGCTTTACTCCGGCTGTTTACACCACCTTTATGGCATTAAAAGTGGCTGTTTTAGGCCGGCTATTTACTCCTAATTAAGTGTCTTTTGTAGTATAAATAGTCCATGGCTGATTGTTAGAATGATCCATGCTTTTCCCCATAAAATCCATTTTAGACTTGAGTTTTCCATTGTAATGAGTTGCTAACTCCCTTGCTACATTGGGTTGGTTTGAAGCTGCTTTGTTGCTTTGGTTGTAAGTTCTTTTAATATAAGTTTTTTATTCAGTAAAGCTTTGTGTTTCCTTGATCTCCATTGTTTAATTGCATGTTAACTATCACTTGAGATTAATAACCTTAGGTTCTAAAGTGCATGTAAACAACTAGGATTAATAGGTTCCGGGTTCGGATCTTTAATCTAGTAGCAACTTTAAGTAATAACGTGTTGTAATTACTTAAAGAAAAGGAACAGAAATACAAAGATCAGTTTAACGGTTTTAATCTTCTCTTTATATCCCTTTGTCTTTGTTTGAATGCTAACTTATTATTTGTTCTTGTAGGTTTACGGAACTTTAATAGGTTAAGTTGTGCTGATGCCAGTTGGCTCAACACATATGTACGATCGAGACGGGAGATTACTTAAAAACTTGTAAAAGGAATACACCAAAGTAGCAATTGCATGCTTAGAATCAACCTAGTGTAGATTCACCTTTATTGTCTTACTTGTCGCATTAATCGTTTTCATTAGTTTTTGTGAATCAATTCAACCAACCCCCTCCCCCTTTGTGTCACTTGTCATTATAATCGATAATTGCATCTAAAACACCTCAACTCTCTTGGGTTCGACCCTTACTTAATCACTATACTTGTTCTTAGTGGTAAGTCAGGATTTACTTTTGATTGGGTATAGACGACCATAGAAATACCTCTAGTCAAATTTTGGTGCCGTTGCCTGGAAGTTTTTGTGTTTTATTGTTATTATTGATTTTTGGTTTGAACCATTTTATGGTTCAAACCCGTGCTACTAATTCCGGCTTTGCTTCTTTTGATCCAGAAATTGAGAGGACGCACATCCGGCAACGAAGACAACCACTACAACAAGAGATGGCTGACCGTACTCTTCGTCAACTTACGCAGCCCACTTTGGCTCAAAACCCTCTTGCGGTCACTATACTGGCACTAGGGGAAGGAGTCAACTTTGAGCTCAAACCGGGCCTCATCCACCTACTTCCATCCTTCCATGGGCTAAGTGGTGAAGACCCCATCAAGCACCTTGGGAAGTTCCACACCGTTTGTATGAGTATGAAGCCGGCCAACATTACCGAAGAACAAATTAAGATGAGGGCATTCGGCTTCACACTCAAGGATTCGGCGGATGATTGGTATTACCACCTTCCATCCGGGAGCATTGTGTTCGCCCCTAAACGTGCGTGCAAATAAGCTTTAAATTTATAAAACTTGAATCAAGCAAGCGAACCCGCAGTGTACGGATCGGCGTAGATTAGCAAGTATTCTAGAGTATCGAACACAGGGATTTGGGGAGAAACAAATTTGATTTCAGATTATCAAGCAGGTAAATGTAAGAGCTTTGCAAATTATTGGGAAAACAACAATCCTAAAGATCCAAGTATCCAGCTGTGGCAATCGATTCAAGATATTCTTAATGATATAAAGACAGAGTTGAGATATGCAAAGGTATGCTAATGTAAGGTAATCGTACGGTGAAGTTCCAAAAACCTTATATGACTCACCTACAAGACACTCTCTATACAGGTTGTTGAGGCTTCAATATAGAAAGGTTCTAAAGGCAAGGATTAATGTCAAATACCCAAACTTGTAATCCAAGGATCAAGACTAACTTAACCGATTACGGTTGTGACACTCACAATCGAGGTAGAGGTTGTTGAGGCTTCACTACTACCTAGAAAAGGCAAGCCTAAACTAAGTTAAAGCAAATCTTTAACTTTGGATTAAAGTAAAAGTAGGTTCGTAAACTCAAGGGAAATTACGGGTGGATCTTGAGATTCCATGACCGTGGAACTCAAGAACAAACCGTGATTTAGGGTTCGTCAACGATTCTCTCTAACTCTCAGGGTCTAATCTGTTTACGATCGATCTATCATCATCTAAGCCACAACTATCAACCCTTCACCCTAGAATTGTTAAGGGTTTCTAGCCAACAATCATCATTATGATATCAAATTCAAAGATTAAAAGATTGAAAGATGAAAACTTCCGAAAACTTTCAATAAACTTCAAACCAATCTCAATGTCACAATCAAGAATGAATATTGTCAATAGATTCAGAATAAAGCAAACAATCACAATCTTAGGAAAGAAAGAAGAACGGGATGTCAATCCGTCTTCCAAATCAAACCTAAACAAGAAAAGAATTCTTCTTGCAACAATCTTCCAAAAACTTCGATCTTCCGTCAATCCGGAAATCTCCACAGCAATCTCCACCAAAAGTGCGAGATTAGGGCAACTCTAAGGAAAGGGCAAAATTCGTCTTTTGCAAGAACCGCCAAAAATCTCCAAAGTGAAGATGCAAGCGTAACTCTAAAACGAGGTCGCCAAACGCGTCTAAGCGGGGGTAAGCGAGGATGTAAGCGGGCATGACGGAATCTCCCTTCATCCGTCTTTTTATAGGGCAAGATAAAATATCGGCCCGGCCCAATCTTCAAAAGATCGTGGCTTCAAAATGTGGCGAAAAATATCGCCAAGATCACGGTCGTGGAAGGTTCCACGACCGTAATTTAGAGCGTGGGAATCAACACGGTTTGAACCATGGATTCCACGACCGTAAAAGCTCCTGGAATGAATCACGCTTCTCCTGCAGAGTTCCACGGCCGTGGAACTGAACGTGGTTTGTAGTACGGCCGTATTTTAGAGCGTGGTTTAGGGCAAGAACGTGATTCTTCCCTAGCCTCGTGCATTCCTGAAGTTGACATCCATTTTGCTCCTAAGAATGCCCTCAATCCATGGACACATCTCAATCAACTCATCTTTGCTCGATTCCGTTCGGAAATGGCTTTCAATCACCTATAATCAACATAAAGCTAGTGTAGACATCCATATCGACAATATAGGCAAACTAGCTCACAAATGCAACAATGCTAAATCAAAGACTATCAATATGAATCAAATACACTTAGAAAACGTGCCTAAAATATCACAATATTTCATGCTAACAAATAACCCCATACTTAACACTTGCTTGTCCCTAAGCAAGGTCTTTCAAAAAGCTTTAAACAAAAGTTAGGATGAAATATGTGTACCTTCTCAAAGCAATACCTCTTTTGGAGGAATGTGCCTTCTAAAGAATAGATCATTCTCAAACCTTGCTTCAATCGTTTATAAGACTTTCATATACTTAATCAAAGAGTAAAGAGTAAAGAAAACTCATGAATTAATCAAACTTCCATACAAGCATCATAACCTTCAAACATTATCAAAATCAATCATAAGAAACTTCAATTTAGATCACCAAGTCATATAACATTCTTTTGATCTTAAGAACTTTCAAAGAAAGGTCTAGAATGTGGAAAGGGAAGGAAACTTTAAGGAATGTGGTGCATGAATCCGGAAAAGTGGACAACTACCCTTCTTCTTCTTTTGCGGTTTCCGCAACACTTCAACTTAGAGCTTCGCTCTTCTTCCTTTCATTTCTCGACTTTACTTTTGGAGTTATGGATAGAGGTGCACAAAAACCGAAGCCTAGGAGATTGGCGTTTCTCAATTTTTACGAGATGCCTCAAACCCTTAGAGCACATACCATAATCCACTAGGAATATCGCTCAATCCGACTTTGGCAAGACACAAACACCCGGCTATGTGAATGGTGCCGAGTTACTCATCATCATAATTGACTTCCCCAAACCTAGAATTCCTTTCTATTCTTTTGATTGCAAATGATTGCTCTCATGGCCCTCCCACATCAAACATGCCTTTTTCATTCACTTCTCCAAATTCCCGGATAGGTAAAGGAGATCAATAATTCAATGAGGAGCTAAAATGATCAAAGAAAGAAGAAAGAAAAATCGAATTGCCTTAATCATCTCAACAAGAAGTATAAGAACTTATAGTGTGATTTCAACTTCAATTTCTCAACATGATTTAGGTAACATTCTTCACATTATGAAACTTGCAAAAGAAGCACAATCAACGCATTCAATTTCTTTTCAATTCACTAATCTTTTAAGCATGCAATTGTCATCAAACTCAATTCACAAGTAGTGATTATCATAGAAATCATCTCAATTCATTAGGAGCACAAAATTTTCAAAATTTTTCAATTTTTATGGGTTTTTCAAGTTCTTTTTCATGCAATGTAGTAATGAAACGTGCAACAATATAATGAACATGCAATGATAGTCTCGAATAGAAGCAAACATAGTGAGTAAGAGTTATTACAAACTTTTAGTACATCCCACCCCATACTTAGGACGAACATTGTCCCTAATGTTCAAAAGAAAGAAAGAAAAGAAGAAAAGAAAAAGAGACTCACAAAGTGGCGGTGGAATGGCTAAAGCGAACGGTCATGCAATCAATCACTGCGGCGCTGGTGGAGGCGGGAATGGAGAGAAGCTAGGATCATAAAACCGCCCAAACTGCTGGCGGTAGACATCCCTCATCATGTGGTCGAGGTCGTCTAAGCGTCCATCTCTAGCATCGGCTCGGATCTCCAATGCTCCTACTCTCTCCGAAAGGCCAGTAGCCCAATCCGGCATCTGCTCATACCATCCCGGAGCCTGACTGTACCATGCTGGAGCGTCGGATGGTGCTGGTGCTGGTGCTGGTGCTGCTGTCTGCTCTGTAGACCAAGGAGGTGGAGCTCCGTACCATGCAGGAGGTGTGGTCATCCATGTGGGTCTCTCACTCACGCTAGCGCGGCGAGAAGACGAGCCTGAAGCTCTAGCTGGACGTGGAGAACGTCTAGGTGCATCGGGGGCCGCCTCCGGCTGATCCGGAAACGTGCCAAACTCCTGCTCGGCTCCTCCTCCATCCTCAAACTGATCTCCCATGTCCTCCTCCTCAACAACTGGTGGTGGGACATATGGGGGAGCTGCTATCCTGTTCGCATGCATAGCAGCGAACGTCTCCTTCCAATTATGGCGTCCCGCCATAATGGAGTACTCCGGTAGCCACTCTATACCCCTACCCGTCCTGCTCTCCCAAGGCATGGCCGCATAAGGCGGACCTCTATGTGTGGGGAAGATGAGACCCCTAGTCATGAAGGCATGGAGTCCTAAGGGAACGGCCGGTATGCGGGTGCAAGCAGAAAAATCAACACCCAATCTCCTAGCAAGGTGGGTAACTATCCCACCATATCCGATGTTGACCTTCTTCTTGTTCTTGATCTTGCTCATAGTAGCAGCCAAGAGAGTGGCACAGTCAGCTCGGCGCCCGTACAGCATGGAGTAAAGCAAAAAGAGCTCATCCGTCTTGATCTTTTGGGGCGTCTCGGTCCTAGGAAAGAGACACTCCGAAAGAACACGATGAGCAATCTTCAAGGCTAGGTGGTACATCAACCTAGCCTTGGTGTCAGCAGGTTTCCAACGGTCCTCGCTGGCGTAAATCATCGCTACCTCTTCCCAAAAATCCTTGGCGTAAATGCCACTAGGAAAGCGACCGTTAAAGGTCTCCTGAAACCCAAAGAAGGTCCCGAACTCACGGATGCTAAAATGATAGTCTCTCTCCATAAGACGGAAAGAGACGGTCCTGTCTACATGGCTATGCTCGAAAGAAGTCACAACCTCCCGGGTAATCTCCTTATAAGCGTCTTCTCGGATAGCCGAGAAGACAACTAGTCCGGCTCTATCCAAGAGCCAAGTAAGGTCATCTATAATGTTGAGAGGAGCTAGATCCTCCAACAAGTACCTAGGACCAATCACAGCCCTCTCCTTGATCCTCTCGAGTGCATCGAGGTGATCCTCATGTATGGTCGGGACTCTAGGGCTAGGTGGTGAGGGTGAGGAAGGTGATGATGGAGGTAAAGGGGAAGAGGGTGGTGGTGCTCTAGAGGATGAGGAAGAGGAGGGATTACCCTTCCTCTTCTTGTTCTGGTTATCCTTCTTCTCTTTGATCCTCCCCAAAACTCTCCTCACAAAGTCCATTCTGTTAGAAATTACGGGTTGTTCTACAGATTCCACGGCCGTGGTTCTCCCAAAGACCGTGATTCGTCTCAGAAAGTCTCAAATCTCACAAAATCAACACACAATCTCCATAAACAGGCAGTCCTAATCTAATTTCTTCCAATCTCAATCAGTTCTTCCTAAAATCTCTAAAAAAAAACGAACCAAATCGACAAAGATCAAGAAGAGTGGAAAAACCTATTTTTCGGATTGAAAAATCCGAATTGCGCGTTCCTTGGTGAATTTCCGCTCGATTCGTCGCTTGGATCTTGTTGGTGGTCGAATTTGCTTCAGTTTAGGAAGAAGAATCGTTAAAAACGATTACGAAACGAGGAATTGAGAGAGGAGGCGTGGATTCGGCTTTTAGGTCGTGGAAGAGGGGTTTTGTGGGTGGTTTTTGTGAAGAACGTGGTTTATATAGTCACAGGCAAAATTTTGAAAATCACGGTCTGTCGGGGTGTTCCACAGCCGTGGAATTGTACGGAACCGTGGTTTTGGTGATTTTTCAAAGACTTTTGGAAATTACGGGCACTGTAGCTGTCACGACCGTGGTTTAGGCCGTGGAACTCTCTGTAAAGCTCCAAAGTACAAATTTCGTCACTTTTCTTCAACATTATCCTCCCCTTTTCCCTTTCCATCGTTCCTACATCCAAAAACACGAACATACCGGAAGGAATCGAAGGCAAAAACAAAGCAAAAACGTCTATTCTAAGCTAAACTATGAATCGAAATCAAAAAAAAATGCAATACCTTGGGTTGCCTCCCAAGAAGCGCTTTGTTTAAGGTCCGTAGCTAGACCAATCTCGCACTTATTCGAGTGCGGTAGGCGCGAACTCTTCAGCTTGGAGTTCCGGCGTATACCTCTTGAGTCATTGGCCGTTCACCTTAAAGCTTCCGCCCGTTTCACCCCATACTTCAACTGCACCATGGGGGAAAATACGCTTAATTAGAAAAGGTCCGGTCCAACGAGATTTAAGCTTACCTGGAAAGAGACGAAGCCTTGAATTGAAGAGGAGAACTTGATCTCCTTCTTTGAAGTCCTTTGGAATGATATGCTTATCATGCCAACGTTTCGCCCTCTCCTTATAGATCTTAGCGTTTTCATAAGCATTCAAGCGGAGTTCATCCAGCTCATTGATGTCTAGGAGACGCTTCTCTCCCGCTTCCTTCATGCAGAAGTTCAACCACTTGATAGCCCAAAACGCTTTGTGCTCCAACTCTGCCGGCAAGTGACAAGACTTCCCATACACAAGGTTGTATGGTGTGGTTCCTATGGGAGTCTTGTATGCAGTCCGGTACGCCCACAATGCATCGTCAAGCTTCAAAGACCAATCCTTCCTAGTCCTTGAAACCGTCTTCTCTAAGATTCCTTTGATCTCCCTATTTGAGATCTCAACTTGTCCACTTGTTTGTGGATGGTAAGGGGTAGCGATCTTGTGAGTAACCCCATACTTAGCTAGAAGAGCTTCAAAGCGCCGGGCAATGAAGTGAGAACCTCCATCACTAATGATAGTCCTTGGCGTCCCAAATCGCGGGAAGATGGTCTTGTTGAAGAACTTAACCACCACCATGGCATCATTGGTGGGAGAGGCAATTGCTTCCACCCATCTAGAAACGTAATCTACCGCCAATAGTATGTATTGGTTTCCACAAGAGGATGGGAACGGTCCCATAAAATCAACTCCCCAAACGTCGAAAATCTCCACCTCTTGGATGTTGTTGAGGGGCATCTCATTCCTCCTAGAGATATTGCCTGTTCTTTGACAAGCATCGCAGCAAGAAACAAAGGATTGCACATCTTTAAACAAAGTAGGCCAAAAGAATCCAGATTGCAATACCTTTGCGCTAGTCTTGTTCGAACTAGCGTGTCCTCCACAAGGTAGTGAATGACAATGACGGATGACACTTTGCATCTCATCTTCCGGCACACATCGCCGAATGATGCCATCCGGAGCTCTCTTAAAGAGGAGAGGCTCGTTCCAAAAGTATTCCCGGACATCCTTAAAGAACTTCTTCCTTTGTGCGTAGGATAATCCGGGTGGTATCTCCTGACAAACCAAATAGTTAACAAAATCAGCAAACCATGGTTCGTTACCTTTGGAGATCACATCGATGCACTCCTCAATAAGGTGTAGGTGTTCGTCCGGGAAGGAGTCGCCGATGGGTAAATGGTCATCCTCTAGATGTGTTAGGCGACTCAAATGATCCGCAACAGAATTTTCTGAACCTTTCTTGTCGCGGATCTCAAGATCGAATTCTTGTAGCAGAAGAATCCATCTAATTAGCCTTGGCTTCGCATCTTTCTTCGCAAGGAGGTACCGAATCGCAGCATGATCCGTGTAGACAATCACCTTTGCACCTACAAGATAAGAGCGAAACTTGTCAATAGCATAGACAATGGCTAAAAACTCTTTTTCGGTAGTGGCGTAGTTAGCGTCTTGCTAGCATAGTATATGGCATGGGTTCGCCCTTCCTTTCGTTGTCCAAGAACAGCTCCAATAGCTACGTCACTAGCATCGCACATAATCTCAAAGGGAAGAGTCCAATCCGGGGGTTGGATAATAGGTGCTGAAATTAGAGCTTGCCGAATGGTGTTAAACGCATCCAAACATTCCTTCGAAAACTCAAAAACCGCATCCTTCATCAATAGATTAGTGAGAGGTTTTGATATCTTAGAAAAGTCCTTAATGAAACGTCTATAAAATCCAGCATGTCCTAGGAAACTTCTTATCCCTTTCACCGAAATTGGGGGAGGAAGCTTCTCTATGGTCTCTATCTTAGCCTTGTCTACTTCTATCCCTCTACTAGAGACTAAGTGGCCTAATACAATTCCTTCCTTAACCATAAATTGACACTTCTCCCAATTTGGAACTAGGTTAGTGTCTTCACACCTTTGCAAAACAAGAGAAAGGTTAGAAAGGCAATCGTTAAAAGAGGAACCGTATACGGAGAAGTCGTCCATGAAGACTTCCATGATTTCCTCTACGTATTCGGAGAAGATGGCCATCATGCACCGTTGGAAGGTGGCTGGGGCGTTGCAAAGCCCGAACGGCATTCTCCTATAAGCAAACGTACCCCATGGGCACGTGAATGTGGTCTTCTCTTGATCATCCGGGTGTATCGGAATTTGAAAGAAACCACTATAACCGTCAAGGTAGCAAAAATGTGAATGTTGTGCTAACCTTTCAAGCATTTGATCAATGAATGGCAATGGGAAATGATCCTTCCGCGTTGCACTGTTGAGCTTGCGGTAGTCTATGCACATCCGCCATCCCGTCACAGTTCGGGTAGGAATGAGTTCGTTGTTTTTGTTGGTGATGACCGTCATTCCTCCCTTCTTCGGAACTACTTGAACCGGACTCACCCACTTACTATCGGAGATAGGGTAGATGATACCTGCATCAAGAAGCTTAAGAATTTCCTTCTTGACAACCTCCTTCTTGGTCGGATTCAACCGCCTTTGAGGTTGTCTTGAAGTTCTAAAATCTTCCTCCATTAGTATCTTATGCATGCATAGGGAGGGTTTAATTCCTACTAAGTCCTCAATAGTATAGCCTAAAGCTTTCCTATGTTTCCTAAGGACAATCATGAGCTGATTATGTTCATCTATGCTTAGATCGGAACTAACAATAACCGGGAAGGTAGAATTAGATCCTAGAAAAGCGTACCTTAGATGAGTAGGAAGTGGTTTGAGTTCCATTGCTTTCGGAGCTTCCAATGATCCTTGAGAAGCTTCTGATGTTTCCTTAGAAGTTTCTAAGGGTGTTGAGTGTGTGGGAGAAGAATCAGAAGAAGTCGAAGAAGCGTCTCGATCACTCCTTTCCACGCCCAAAATTACGGGTTCCTCTTGTCTTCCACGGCCGTGGTTTAGGGCGTGGAAGGGAAATACGGTTGTCATGTCTTCTCCACGACCGTATAACTCCCTGGAGTGGGACACGGATTTGGGTGTGAAATCCACGGCCGTGGAATACAGTGTGTGACCGTGGATTCTCACATTTTCTGCCTCATCGTGGAGTTTTTCGAACTCCACTTCATGCATCTCTTCTTGTGCCTCTAAGGCTTCAATTACCTCATTGCACTCTTCGTCTTCCCCTACATTTGTTAGACTCATAGTGATAACTTTTTGTAAAGGATCATTAAAGAGAATCGCACTTACCTCCTCCCTAGACAACCCTTCTTCGTCTTGGATATCGAATGTATCCTCATCGAAGATTGGCTCCTTTACTAAAGTGGAAAGAACGAACTCTACTTTCTCTTCTCCTATATCAAAAGCGAGTCTCCCATTCTTGCAATCGACTATGCAGCCGGAAGTTGCAAGAAACGGTCTTCCGAGTATGATCGGGACCGGACTATCTACAGGAATGTCAAGCACGACAAAATCAATGGGAACAAAGAATTTACCTAGCTTGACCGGGACGTCTTCTACGATACCGACGGGGCGAGTGATGGATCGATCCGCCATGTACAACGTCATCTTCACCGGTTTAGGGTCGCCTAAACCGATCTTCCTACACAACGCAAGTGGTATGATGCTCACACTTGCTCCTAAATCACATAACGCATCGTATGTGACATCTCCCACTCCTATAGGAATGCAAAATGACCCCGGATCCTTTAGCTTTGGGGGCATTTTCTCCTTCATGGTCTTGATGAGATCCGAAGAATCCGAACTCATCTTAACCTCTCCGAAGTCTTCTATCTTCCTTTTGTTAGAGAGGAGCTCCTTCAAGAACTTGCCATTAGCCGGCATACCTACAATAGCATCAATAAATGGTATATTAATATGCAGCTTGCTCATGAGTTCTATGAACTTACCAAACTGTTTATCTAGGCGCGCTCTCGCTCTAGATTGAGGGAATGGTAGGGGAGGTTTATAAGCTGGAGGAGGAACGTAGACATCTTCCTTCTCCTTCCCCTTCCCTTTGTCTTTCTCTACGGGGACTTCAACGAACTTAGGCTGCGGATCGGTGGTAGTCACTCCGCTCCTAGTTGTGATTGCCATCACCCTTCCCTTAGGGTTGTCCTCCGTCTTTCCTGGACGTTTCCCTTGATTCCTAGGAACTTCCTCCGCATGGCTGAACATTTGGTTTTCTAAAACCTTTTGAGCTTTATCAACCTTAGAAATTTGATCGTCAACCTTAATGATGCGGTTCTCCAACCCTTGAAGCTTTCCCAAAATCGTTTCCAACATGGGGTCGGGCTTCTCCTTTCCCGTATTGTTTCCTCCATTAGATGATTGCCCCTGGCTTTTCAAAGGAGTAGAGGAAGAGGAAGTATTCCACGCCAAAAACTTGTTCGCCCCTAAACGTGCGTGCAAATAAGCTTTAAATTTATAAAACTAGAATCAAGCAAGCGAACCCACAGTGTACGGATCGGCGTAGATTAGCAAGTATTCCAGAGTATCGAACACAGGAATTTGGGGAGAAACAAATTCGATTTCAGATTATCAAGCAGGTAAATGTAAGAGCTTTGCAAATTATTGGGAAAACAAAAATCCTAAAGATCCAAGTATCCAGCTGTGGCAATCGATTCAAGATATTCTTAATGATATAAAGACAGAGTTGAGATATGCAAAGGTATGCTAATGTAAGGTAATCGTACGGTGAAGTTCCAAAAACCTTATATGACTCACCTACAAGACACTCTCTATACAGGTTGTTGAGGCTTCAATATAGAAAGGTTCTAAAGGCAAGGATTAATGTCAAATACCCAAACTTGTAATCCAAGGATCAAGACTAACTTAACCGATTACGGTTGTGACACTCACAATCGAGGTAGAGGTTGTTGAGGCTTCACTACCACCTAGAAAAGGCAAGCCTAAACTAAGTTAAAGCAAATCTTTAACTTTGGATTAAAGTAAAAGCAGGTTCGTAAACTCAAGGGAAATTACGGGTGGATGTTGAGATTCCACGGCCGTGGAACTCAAGAACAAACCGTGATTTAGGGTTCGTCGACGATTCTCTCTAACTCTCAGGGTCTAATCTGTTTACGATCGATCTATCATCATCTAAGCCACAACTATCAACCCTTCACCCTAGAATTGTTAAGGGTTTCTAGCCAATAATCATTATTATGATATCAAATTCAAAGATTAAAAGATTGAAAGATGAAAACTTCCGAAAACTTTCAATAAACTTCAAACCAATCTCAATGTCACAATCAAGAATGAATATTGTCAATAGATTCAGAATAAAGCAAACAATCACAATCTTAGGAAAGAAAGAAGAACGGGATGTCAATCCGTCTTCCAAATCAAACCTAAACAAGAAGAGAATTCTTCTTGCAATAATCTTCCAAAAACTTCGATCTTCCGTCAATCCGGAAATCTCCACAGCAATCTCCACCAAAAGTGCGAGATTAGGGCAACTCTAAGGAAAGGGCAAAATTCGTCTTTTGCAAGAACCGCCAAAAATCTCCAAAGTGAAGATGCAAGCGTAACTCTAAAACGAGGTCGCCAAACGCGTCTAAGCGTGGGTAAGCGAGGATGTAAGCGGGCATGACGGAATCTCCCTTCGTCCGTCTTTTTATAGGGCAAGATAAAATATCGGCCAGGCCCAATCTTCAAAAGATCGTGGCTTCAAAATGTGGCGAAAAAGATCGCCGAGATCACGGTCGTGGAACCTTCCACGACCGTAATTTAGAGCGTGGGAATCAACACGGTCGTGGAACCTTCAAGAAATGCAGCGATCCGGGCATGGTTTGTAGTACGGCCGTATTTTGTAGTACGGCCGTATTTTAGAGCGTGGTTTAGGGCAAGAACGTGATTCTTCCCTAGCCTCGTGCATTCCTGAAGTTGACATCCATTTTGCTCCTAAGAATGCCCTCAATCCATGGACACATCTCAATCAACTCATCTTTGCTCAATTCCGTTCGGAAATGGCTTTCAATCACCTATAATCAACATAAAGCTAGTGTAGACATCTATATCGACAATATAGGCAAACTAGCTCACAAATGCAACAATGCTAAATCAAAGACTATCAATATGAATCAAATACACTTAGAAAACGTGCCTAAAATATCACAATATTTCATGCTAACACATTGACACTTGGGAAAACCTTCACAAAGCGTTTTTGGAGAAATATTTTCCAGCTAAAAAGGCCAATAGCTTGAAGAAATCTATAAGCAACATCGAGCAAGAGGCAACAAAAACTCTCTACGAGTACTTCGAAAGGTTTGCACGCCTCCGATCCAGCTGTCCTTTCCATGGATATTCAACTCAAGATCTAGTCTTGTACTTGTACAATGGCTTGCTAGACAATGAAAGGAGGATCGTCGATGCGGCTTGCGGAGGTAATATTCTTAACTCTACTCCTGACCTTACTTTGGAAAAGATACAGGAACTAGCGGAAGGGACTAGGAATTTGGAAGGACCCTGGCTAAGAAAGGAGTTCATGTCGTGAGTTCCGGGAAGAACGAGATTTCCACCGAGCTAGCGAAACTGAAGGAAATGGTGAAGAGGCTAACACTTATGGGAACACTACAACATCTAAAAGCTTGTGGAGTTTGTGCTGATCCATATCATCCTACGAACATGTGTCCACAAGTTCAAGATGACGATGCTGAAGTAAACGCAATGGGTTATGGACAATTACAACAGCAAAGACCTAGAAACGATCCCTATACACAGAATTTCGTGCCAAATTGGCGTGACCAACAGAATTTTCGTTGGAGGGATCAACAAAACCAACAACAACAGCCCCGCCAAGGTAAGTATCACTCAACTGAAGATATGTTGCAGGTTTTGACTAAACACTTTGCTACTCATGTCCAAACAACAGAATCAAGCATCAAGAACCTTGAGAAGCAAGTTGGTCAAATGGCGGAAGCTATCTCAAGGACCGAATCAAGGCTTTCCGGGGGATTGCCTTCCCAGATGTTTATAAACTCCAAGGAGAATGTTAGTGCCCTAACATTAAGGAGTGGGAAGCAAATTCGACAAGAATCTACGAAAGAGCCACAATGCGAACCCTCTGTTATTATTTCTGCACCCACAGCCGCCCCTACGGCTGCAGTTGCACCGAGCCCCGAAGGAAGGACGCCCCTGCGGCTGGCTGCCCCCGCCCCTACGGTGACAGCCCCTGAGTCGCCCCTGTGCCTTCAAGCCGATGCCCCTGCGGAAAACACAACAGAAGGTCCTGCTGAAAAGGATACTTACGTCCGGCCTAACTTTCCGCCACTGTACTCCGAAAAGCCACCAACCCCTTTTCCTGAAGCATTAAAGGAGCGAAGAATCATAAAGGACAAGGACCTTTTAGAGACTTTCTCTAAATGCGAGGTAAACATTCCTCTCCTTAAGTTGGTGAAAAGTATTCCTAAGTATGCTCGTTTTTTGAAGGAACTTTGCACTATCAAGAGAAATCAAAAGCTAAAGGGGAAACAAAAAGTGCAAGTGAGTGAGCATGTGTCGGCAGTTTTCCAAAGGAGAATGCCCAAGAAATGCAGCGATCCGGGCATGGTAAGCATTCCTTGTGTTATAGGGGAAACCCGCTTTGACAAAGCAATGCTTGATATCGGTGCTTCTATTAATGTTTTGCCATATTCAATTTACAAATCACTTGGCCTTGGGCCACTAATGGAAACTAGGATTGTAGTATAACTTGCTAATAGATCTAATGTGTACCCGAAAGGGATAATTGAAGATGTATTAGTGATGGTAGACAACCTAATTTTTCCTGCTGATTTCTTTGTAATGGATATGAAAAATGACTCGTAGGCTGAACCTATCCTGTTAGGAAGGCCATTTCTAAAAACGGCTAGGACGAAAATTGATTATGTTAGTGGTAAATTGACCATGGAGTTTGATGGAGAAGTAGTGGAATTTGACATTTATGATGCAATGAAATTTCCTAGCGATGATCATTCTCTATGTGCTATTGACGTTGTTGAACCTTTTGTGCAAGATGTTTTTGATAACTCTGATGTGGATGAATTGAGAAATGTGATTGAGCATGACATTGATGGTTTCAAATCAGATTATGTGTTAACATCTAGCATGAAAGAGGTCCTAGCCCAATTAGATGGGCATAAAAGGCTACTTATCTCCAATTTGGCCATTGGGCCCACTTTACTAACCCCAAGCAAAAAGCTTGTTCCGTCCATAGTGCAGGCACCGGAAATAGAATTGAAGGATCTTCCGTCACACCTCAAGTATGTTTTCCTTGGAGCACACAATAACTTGCCGGTGATCATCTCCAATAAGTTGACCGCGGGACAAGAAGATAAGTTGGTGAACGTACTAAAGGAGCACAAGACGGCCCTCGGATGGACTATTGCGGACATCAAGGGGATAATTCCTTCCACTTGCATGCATAGGATTTTACTTGAGGACGAAGCCAAGCCCTCTAGGCAACCTCAAAGGAGGTTGAACCCACCAATGATGGATGTGGTCAAAAAGGAAGTGTTGAAACTCCTCCAAGCGGACATGATCTTTCCTATCTCAGATAGCACTTGGGTTAGTCCAACCCAAGTAGTTCCAAAGAAGGGAGGCATCACCTTGGAGGAAAATCAACATGGAGAGATGGTCCCGAGCAAAACACAAACTGGATGGAGAGTTTGCATTGACTACCGCAAGCTCAATAAGGTAACACGAAAAGACCATTTTCCATTACCTTTTATTGATCAAATGTTGGAACGTCTTGCAGGTCATAAATACTACTGTTTCATGGATGGATATTCGGGCTATTTCCAAATAGCCATCGCACCAGAAGATCAAGAGAAGACGACCTTCACTTGCCCATTTGACACTTTTGCATATCGCAGAATGCCCTTTGGACTTTGCAACGCGCCGGGCACTTTCCAACGGTGCATGATAAGTATTTTCTCCGAATACATAGAAAATTTCATTGAAGTCTTCATGGATGATTTTACCGTCCATGGAGACAGTTTTGACGCATGTTTAGGGCATTTAAACTTGTTCTTGAAAAATGTGATGAAACCAACTTAGTTCTTAATTCGGAAAAATGTCATTTCATGGTCGAACAAGGAATTGTGCTAGGACATGTAATATCCTCAAAAGGGATAGAGGTAGATAAGGCAAAGGTTGATTTTATTCAAAATTTACCTTATCCTACTAATGTTCGGGAAATCCGATCTTTTCTTGGTCATGCAAGTTTCTACCGAAGGTTCATCAAAGACTTCTCAAAGATCTCAGCTCCCCTGTGTGAATTGCTCAAGAAAGATGTAACCTGCATAGTGGATGAGGATTGCAAGAAGGCTTTTGACACTCTGAAATCGTGTCTCACCATCGCTCCGATCATCCGTTCTCCGGATTGGGAGAAACCTTTTGAAATCATGTGTGACGCCAGTGACTCCGCTGTCGGAGCTGTCTTAGGACAAAAAGACGGAAGGGCCTCTCATGTGATCCATTATGCGTCTATGACACTAAATAGAGCACAAAGGAATTACTCCACCACCGAAAAGGAGATGTTGGTAGTAGTTTTTGCCCTTGAGAAGTTCAGGCAATACTTACTTGGGGTAAAGGTAATTATTTTCACTGAACATGCAGCCCTTAGGTACCTCATGGCAAAGAAGGAGGCGAAACCACGATTAATCCGTTGGGTGTTCCTTCTAAGCGAATTTAACCTAGAAATAAGGGAAAAAAGGGAGCTGAGAACCTGGTGGCAGATCATTTGAGTAGACTAGTGCAAGAGGAGGAAGAACCAGGACAAGAAAGAGAGATAGATGGAAGCTTCCCAGACGATACATTTTACACAACTCTCTGTTGTGTAACCGCCCCCGCGCCTCACACCAGCCGCCCCTGCGGCTCTGTTTAGGCGCCCTTGCGGAATTATCGACAGAGGTTTGTCTTAAGCTTCAATCTTTTAAGCCTTGGTTTGCTGACATTGTGAAGTTCATTGTCAGGAAAGAGTATCCTCCAGACTTCACCAAGGCACAACGAGAGAAAGTCAAGTTGAAGCTCGACACTACGTTTGGGACGATCCTTACCTTTGGAAACATTGTAGTGATCAAGTGATCCGGCGTTGCATTCCGGACAATGAGGTACTATCCGTCCTAAATTTCTGTCATTCTGAAGCATGTGGGGGGCACTTTGGAGCAAACAAAACTGCAAGAAAAGTTTTGGATGCCGGTTTCTTTTGGCCACACATTTTTTGAAACGCTTTTGCGTTTTGTAAAGTGTGTGATAGATGCCAAAGGGTGGGAAATCTTTCAAGGAGACATGAAATGCCCCAAACCTCTCTTATATTTTGTGAAATATTTGACGTTTGGGGAATCGATTTCATGGGGCCATTTCCTACGTCATTCGGGAACACATATATTTTGCTTGCGGTGGACTATGTTTCCAAGTGGGTGGAAGCAAAGGCCAACAAAACTGATGATTCAAAAGTGGTTGCAGCATTTCTTAAGGAAAATATCTTTGCTAGATTTGGAATTCCAAAAGCCTTCATCAGTGATAGGGGTACCCATTTCTGCAACAAGACGATCATGGCTCTCCTTAAGAAGTACCATGTTCACCAACGAGTATCAACATCCTATCATCCTCAAACAAACGCCCAAGTAGAGGTATCCAACCGGGAAATAAAGACCATCCTTGAAAAGACGGTTTCTCCCGGGCGGAAGGATTGGAGCGCAAGGCTAAATGACGCCCTATGGGCATATCGGACAACCTACAAAACTCCCATCGGAATGTCTCCTTTTAGGCTCGTGTTTGGGAAAGCTTGTCACCTACCGGTGGAGTTAGAACACAAGGTTTGGTGGGTGGTAAAGAAGTGCAACATGAACATAGAAGAAGTAGGAGAATTCCGGAAACTACAATTGATGGAGTTGGAGGAACTAAGGCTAGATGCATATGACCATGCTACCACATACAAAGAAAAGACCAAAGCATGGCATGACCGGAACATCCTCCGGAAGGACTTCAAGGTACGTAATAAGGTACTTCTCTTCCAATCCCGTTTGAAACTCTTTGCATGTAAGCTACGTTCAAGATGGACAGGGCCGTTCATAGTAGCCGAAGCATACCCTCACGGGGCTGTGGATCTCTATGACCCGTAGACGCACAAGGTGTTTAGGTGAACGGCCAAAGGCTAAAGCTTTACCTTGAAGGAGTCAAGGACGATCAAATTGACGAGATGGTACTAGAGGAGGCACAATAAGAGAAGTAGAGATCTTACGTCGAGCCAACGACGTAAAACAAAGGCGCTTCTCGGGAGGCAACCCGAAGGAATAAGAAGAGGAGCTTCTGTCAAGAACACGCCCCTGCGGTGACACTCAGGCCAGCACCGCCCCCGACGCTGGGCCTGCGCCTGCAACATGCTGGTCACCACCCCCACGGTGACATCCCCACGCCCCTACGGCGGCCATCCTTGACACAACTTTCCAGTGCCGCCCCCGGCACTGGGCCTGCGTGCTCCTCTCCCTTGTCGCTGCCCCTACAGTATCAGACCCCCGCCCCTGCGGGTTTACCTAGAAAAGAAAAAAAATGGATTGGCCCTCTCTCTATCTCGCCGCTTTGAAGCGGATTAGGAGGAATTAGCCGAGGGATATTGTCGGTGGTGGGGTGATCTCTTTGATCGCCTCATAAGTGATGGACCTGTCCGAGTTAGAGGATAGGATGCTAGCTCCCCTCTACACTGAGGGGATGCTTAGGAGGTGCAAGCTCCTCCGGAAGGACGGGGAGAACCTGTTTTGGATCTCCCTTGCAGATGGGAGCCACCTCACCTACCTCCCCTGACCTTTACCACTAGGAGATGAGCTCTCCGAGCTCTACATACCGGTAGATCCTTTCGTGCCGAGGAGGCCATTAGTGGCCATTGTGGAGAGGCATGCCGCCAGCTCTAGCCGGGCCCATTAGGAGGAGCACCTGCCCGTCCCAGATGACGAGGAGATGCCCACAGCGGCACCAGAGGAGGACCCGGCCCTTGCGAGCCTTCAGGCTCAGATGACGGCCATGACGACCCAGCACCGGGCTTGGCAGTCCGACTACCAGCGGACTATGCTGGAGCAGCAGTAGAGCTGGCAGGACACCTTTGACACCTCTATGACCTCACACTTCGACCAGAGGCAGGAGGCATGACAGACAGCCCAGCAGCAACAGCTGGAGGCTCAGCAACTGGCTTGGCAGGCCAGTTTTGAGACCTCCTTTGGTCGCTGGATGACTGCCTAGCAGGACCGCATCGATGATATCTACCAGCGGCATGAGCACTTCTTCCGCCATTTCCCCTACCCACCGGAGGAGGGTCCGGTCTTGGTGGTCCATTCGGACCACCCCAGTGAGGGGTACAATTCTTTCCCTTCTCCCACATTTATCTTTGACTCATTTTCACTTTGAGGACAAAGTGCACTTCAAGTATGGGGGAGGGATATATATCATTGCTTGTACAGTTTGTTAGTTGTTTTTGACATTTTGTTTTGCATTATTGAAATCAGTAAAAAAAAAAAGAAGAAAAAGAAAAAAGCCAAAGAAGTGAAAAAAGGCATGAAAATCCTTGGATAAACCGAAAACCTGAAAGGGAGGTTTAGGTAAAAAGAAGGTAGTCCGACCAACCTTAGGTTGGTGCAAAAATGGACTTGAGGAATATGAGCTTAAGAGAGAAAAGAAGAAGAGTGGCAAGGTGAAAACCCGAAAGGGCACCTTGGCAAGATGAGCAACACCGAGTGTAGGTTTTCCTTCCGGCGTTTTGGCGACATAATAAGAGGAGTCATAAGAAGGTTGTCCGGGTAGGCCACTCTTGGAGCATTAAGGATGGTAGTTTCTCTTTTTCTCACATTTCCTCTCTTTTCCCTTCTTTCTTTCTTAAGTTTTCTCTTATTTTCCATTATTTCTCTTTCTTTCCCTTGCTTCCTGAGACCTTGAGTCTAATGGTTGTCATTTGTTTTACTCAGGACGAGTAAAAGGTCTAAGTATGGGGGAGTTTGATAGGTTATAGAATCACTATCATTTAGGGTAGTTTTTAGAGTCTTTTTATTGCATTAATGTCGGTTTATGCTACTAACTCCTTGGTCCAGAAGAAGAAGATCAAAAGAAGCTAAGGAAGGAGTTATAAGCACTTAGGAGTAAAAAACGATCAAGAAGCAAAGTTTCTGTTGCTTCACCGCCCCCGCGGGCCCTTGCAGCCGCCCCAGCGGGTGACACTTCCCACTTAAGCGCTCCCAGCACCTTCACCAGCGCCGGCCAAGTGCAGGTCACCGCCCCTGCGCCACCCATCGGCGCCTCCTGCGGTGACTTGCCCGGACAGATGAAAGCCAGCTCCCCTGCGCCTCCCATTGCGCCCTGCCTGCGCCTCGCCTTGGGAGCTGGAAGGCGAAGAGTCTGTGTCACCGCCCCTGCATTGGCCTTAAGGCGCCCCTGCGCCTTGACATCAGAAACGTCAGGAAGGCGAAATGTCAGACGTTGAAGAGCATTAAAGATCCGCCTCAGGTTACGTCTAGGAATAGATGTGATGTGCACGCAATAAGTCTTAAATTTATACTCGTTATATTTATCCTAACTCCTAGCGAACCCGCAGTGTACGGGACGTTTGTAGAAAGGTAAGTATTCCGAGGTCGAACACAAAGACTAAGGTGAAATAGAGTCAAGCAATGATCAAAGATAGTGTGAATCTAGACTAAGATAAGATGAGGAACAAAGAAAATGGAAAACTCAATGTTTTTGTTGGTTTTTATGGTGATCAAGCAAAGATCACAAGTCAAGCAAGGAAATAAAACAACTAACAAATTAGGCTAGCAAACTAGTAAGTAACACAAAGCACAAGTATATGATCAAGAGATAAAAGTAGATTCTAGAGGTCAAAATTTCCGGTTATGGCATTGGACTCAAGGTTCTAAGGATCCTAAGGACAAGCTGCGGTGTTTGGGAAAGAATGTTCTCTAATGGAAGCGATTACCGGGTAAGTCTCTCACTTCACTAATCCCGCATCAAACTCCTATTACCGGGTAGGTCTCAAGGGGTTAGAGTAAGGAATTCCGCACAAACTAGATGCTACTTAAGGGTAACCCTCTCCTTACCGGGTAAGTCTCGGAATAGGGCAATCTCAAGCAATAATCCTAGCACACTCGATCCAATAGCGGCTTATGAGGCTCACTACTACCTAGCATTCATCATCTTAGGTATCTAAGGTCGGAAATCATCGGGTAGATCTCTTCCCTCACTTAGATTGGTAGCATTAGGTGATCCTAAGCTAAATTAGGCTTAATAAACACTAGGATTTAAACAACCAAACACCCTAGCATGCAGATTTATCATTTAGAGAGCAACAGAAGAATACATCGGGCTGTTCTACAGATAAATCGGCCGATTTATCTGATGAACAGGTCGATTTTTCCTTCTGTTGTGAGTTTCGTGCATATAAATCATCCTAAACTGACATATAAGCCCATCCTATCATCACCCTAGCCATAACCATCAATCCATCACTCTAAAATCACAAGAAACTAGCCAATAATATGCATATCAAGATCCGAAATCATCAAACAAGCATACATGGTGTTCATAGATGAGTAATGAAAGATGAGTAAGCAAAATCAATAAATCTCAGCCAAATCCGAGTTGTAGCAAGACTTACAAACTCTAAAATGAAGATTCAAAACGTTCTTAACAATCCTTGCAATTAGTTCTTCAATCCAAAACTACAAAATCACTCAAAATCCCTCTAAACTCTTAGAATGGTGTTCTTCTTCTTCCTTCAATCCTTGAGAGCTTTCCTTCTTCTCCAATCTTCCTACCAAATTGATGAGCTGTGAATGAGAGTGTGGGAGAGGAGAGATGCTCAGCAACCACCTGAGGGACCACTTATATTCTCCACCAAGAGCAAGGACGGACAAGAGATCGTGGGACACGTGGCTTAAGCTGTCAAAGCCTCAAAAATCGACCCAGTGGACAAAAATCGGCCGATTTAACTGCTACTTGGTCCGATTTTCTTCAGCAGAAACGTGCTATGATTGTCCAGCCATGAGTTGCTCCATTGCTTGCACCATTAGTGATCTTTGTGTCCTTTGTTGCTCCAATTATGCTCCTCAAAGGCTTTGGATGTGTACCATCATGAGGCTTGGCCCTCAAATGTATCGATTAACGTACGATAGATCCCCGAATTACCTACAAAACCGATAAAAGGTAGTGTAGACGTCTTTTCTAGAAATGTGCATGAATTGAGCGAAGACGTCATGAACCAATGCCAAAACGTGCATGAATGAGTGAGAAATCTATCTAAATGATTACCTAATCCTAAGTCATAAATCTTGTTATCAAAAATACCCCATACTTAAGGTTTGCTCGTCCCCGAGCAAATTCCCAACTATAGACTAAGAGATGACATGATTTATGTATGCAGAAAGATGGCAAAATCTTTTTGGAGTTGTGCTTCTAATATTGGATCACCTTCATAGTCATGTTTCATGGCAATGGACAAGCAATTATGCATCAAATAAATGAAAGCATGGAAAGACAATTACACTTAACTTGATAGCATGCAATGAAATGTAAAGATGAAGAAGTCAAGATGATCATGAGTATATCCAATCTAAATCACTTAGTCTTACACACATGCAAGTAGGTCAAAAGGACTTGTAAAATAGAAGGCCAAGAAACGTTGTGATTAGGTGGGAATTTTCTAGGCTATGTGATGCTAATCCGGGAAAGGAACTAAACAACCACAACTTCAAATTTTCTTATCAACTTCCTTCAAGTGTATATTTTTCTTCATTTTCTTTTCTTTCTTTTATTTTTGAGACAATGGCATTGGTGTGCAAAAGCCGAAACCTTGGTGATTAGCCATTCTCGGGCTTTTTCTATTTTTCGAGATGCATCCACACCGGGCACACATACCAAAGCTCGTTAGGACTATTGGTTTATTTGACTTTGGCAAGGCACCAACACCCGATTATGTGAAGTGTACCGAGTTACTTGTCATTTAAGCCAATGTCCCCAAGCCTATATTTTTGGCTACACTTTCACAACAATTTCAGCATTTCATTCACATCATTCTTTCATCAACAACTTCACCCCACACTTGCTTTTCACACACATCAACACACTAGCATGCTCCTATTCCCGGATGGGTCAAAAGAGGTCAAATTTATCTCAATTGAGGTGCTCAAGCAACATGATCAAGATGAGAAGTAGAGAAAGATGAATTGTCTTATTCATTCCTAAATGATGTGCAAGAACTAGCATGCAATTTTGACTTTCAATACTCAATTCAATCAAGGCAAACATTCATGATCACAAATTATTCATGGTTTCAAGAGAAGTACTTCAAGTCCACATATACATTCATCAATTTAACACATAAGGCCATCCATAGCCAATCCACAAGACAAGGTTCATCATTAGGGTCATATCCAAGCCTAGAAAGCACAAAAAGTTTTAAATTTTCTGATTTTTTTGGATTTTTCGAAATATGTATGTACAATGCAAGACATAATGAAACATGTGACAAAATTAAACTATCCTAGATGCTAATCATGCAAGTGATCATGAAAACCCCACCCCATACTTAGAAACACATTGTCCCTAATGTGTAAACTAAATAAAGAAGTGAAAGAGAGTTCTCACAATGTAAGAGTGGTGGTGCTTTGGTATTTCGGTTCTCATTGGATGATGATGGTGGATGATCGATCAAGGATGGTAGAGAGCTCTTGATGTTCATTATGGTGTCGGAACCCGCGCTTGGCACCGCAAGCCGTCCAAGTTCCACGTCCGCTCCACCCATGCTTGATTGGAGATCATCACTTTTCTTTACAGAGGAAAAATCGGCCAAGCAACCCAGGAAAATCGGCCGATTTTGTGCATGAACAGTCCGATTTCCTGGGTGCTTTCTTCCTTGTCCATGTGCTCGGATCTTGCTTCTTCAACCATTCCATGAGGCCTTCACATGACCTCCAACATCTCATAACTCATGACAATCGACAAGATCTAGCACCCAAAAACACAAAGGAAAAACAAAGCACACCAAGAGTAAGATCAAGCAAAAGCAAGAAAAAGAAAGGGAAAAATATGTACCAATGGGTTGCCTCCCATTAAGCGCTTCTTTAAAGTCATTAGCTTGACCAAATTCAGGAGCGTTTCAATCAAGGTGAAGCGGGGCAATCACTTCCACCGGGGCTTCCGAGATGTACTTCTTCAATCGATGCCCATTCACTTTGAAGTCACCACAATGATCTCCTCCTATCTCTACCGCTCCATGAGGAAAGATCTTCTTCACCATATATGGCCCGGTCCATCTTGATTTGAGCTTTCCGGGAAAAAGCCGCAGCCTTGATTTGAAGAGAAGGACAAGGTCTCCTTCACTCAACTCTTTCGGGGTGATCCTCTTGTCATGCCATCGCTTGGTTCTCTCCTTGTAGATCCGAGCATTCTCATATGCATCCAACCGGATCTCCTCAAGGGCGTTCATGTCTAGCAACCGCTTTTCTCCGGCCTCTTTGAGATCAAAATTTAGCCACCTTATAGCCCAATATGCTCGATGCTCCATCTCTACTGGAAGGTGGCAAGACTTTCCATAGACCAACTTGTAAGGAGTGGTGCCAATTGGTGTTTTGAAGGCGGTCCTATATGCCCACAAGGCATCATCGAGCTTCATAGCCCAATCTTTTCTCGTCCTTGATACCGTCTTCTCAAGAATGGCCTTGATCTCCCGGTTGGAGATCTCCACTTGGCCACTAGTTTGGGGATGGTAAGGTGTTGCCACCTTATGAGTCACCCCATACTTGGCCAAAAGTGCTCCAAAGTTCCTATTAGTGAAGTGCTTTCCTCCATCACTTATGATCACCCTTGGTGTTCCAAACCTAGGGAAGATCACTCGGTTGAAGAACCGCACCACAACCTTGGCATCATTTGTAGGAGAGGCGATTGCCTCCACCCATCTTGACACATAATCAACCGCCAATAGGATGTAGAGGTTGCCACAAGAAGAGGGAAACGGTCCCATGAAGTCCACACCCCACACATCAAATATTTCCACCTCTTGGATGTTGTTCAAGGGCATCTCATTCCTCCTTGAGATGTTGCCCGTCCTTTGGCAAGCATCACAAGCTACCACAAAGCCTTGCACGTCTTTGAACAGGCTTGGCCAAAAGAAGCCCGATTGCAACACCTTTGCACATGTCTTGTGTGAGCTAGCATGCCCTGCACATGGCAAGGAATGGCAATGGCGGATCACACTCTCCACCTCATCCTCCGGTATGCATCTTCTAAACATTCCATCCGGTCCTCTTTTGAACAAAAGTGGCTCGCTCCAATAGTAATGCCTCACATCCTTGAAGAACTTATTCCTTTGGGCATATGTCAAACCGGGAGGCACCTCCTCACACACTAAGTAGTTCACAATGTCGGCAAACCATGGCTCGCTTCCTCTAGACACTTGGAACAAGCATTCCTCCACCATTTGCAATTGCTCATCCCGGAACGAGTCATCAATCGGGATGTCCTCTCTTTCAAACTCCAATGGTGGGAGTCTACTAAGGTGATCCGCCACTGAGTTCTCGGATCCCTTCTTGTCCCGTATTTCCAAATCAAACTCTTGAAGAAGAAGGATCCACCGAATCAATCTAGGCTTTGCATCCTTCTTGGTACGGAGATAACGGATCGCAGCATGATCCGTATACACTATGACCTTCGCTCCAACAAGGTATGACCGAAACTTCTCAAAGGCATACACCACCGCTAGCAACTCCTTCTCGGTGGTAGCATAATTGAGTTGGGCATCATCTAGCGTCTTGATAGCATAATAAATAGCATGAGTTTTCCCATCTTTCCTTTGCCCCAAAACAGCCCCAATGGCTACATCGCTTGCATCACACATGATCTCAAACAGTAAGCTCCAATCCGGAGGTTGCATTATAGGTGCGGAGATCAAGGCGTTCTTCAACCTACAAAAAGCTTCAAGGCAATCTTTGGAGAAGACAAAATCAACATCCTTCATTAGTAGGTTAGTGAGAGGCTTAGAAATTTTAGAGAAATCTTGAATGAACCTCCGGTAAAAACCGGCATGCCCTAGAAAGCTCCTTACCCCCTTCACCGAGGTAGGTGGTGGCAACTTCTCTATCGTCTCAATCTTGGCCCTATCAACCTCAATGCCACGGTTAGACACCAAGTGTCCTAACACGATACCTTCACTTACCATGAAGTGGCATTTTTCCCAATTCAAGACAAGATTTGTCTCCTCACATCTTTGCAATACTAAGGACAAGTTAGCCAAGCAATTATCAAAGGAAGAACCATAAACAGAGAAATCATCCATGAACACTTCCATGATATCTTCAATGTATTCCGAAAAAATAGCCATCATACACCTTTGGAAGGTGGCGGGTGCATTACACAACCCAAATGGCATTCTCCTATATGCAAAAGTACCCCATGGACATGTAAAGGTTGTTTTCTCTTGGTCATCGGGGTGGATAGGGATTTGGAAGAATCCACTATAGCCATCTAGGTAGCAAAAATGAGAGTGTTGAGCTAACCTCTCTAGCATTTGGTCAATGAAAGGGAGAGGGAAGTGATCTTTCCTAGAGGCCATGTTCAACTTCCTATAATCAATGCACATCCTCCATCCCGTAACCGTTCTAGTGGGGATTAGTTCATTGTTATCATTGGTTACTACGGTCATCCCACCCTTCTTAGGTACTACATGAACGGGACTAACCCACTTACTATCCGAGATAGGGTAGATAATTCCCGCATCTAGCAACTTAATGATTTCCTTCTTAACTACCTCTTTCATTATAGGATTTAACCTTCTTTGATGTTCAATAGAGGGTTTATGATTATCTTCCATCATTATCCTATGCATGCACAAAGATGGCTTGATGCCAACAAGATCATCAATGGTGTATCCTATTGCCTTTCTATGCAGTTTCAATTCATTCAACAATCTATTAAGCTCATCATCATTCAAAGATGCATTCACAATCACCGGATAAGTAGAATTTAAACCAAGGAAAGCATACTTTAAGTGAGAAGGAAGAGGTTTAAGATCAAGTTGAGGAGGACCTTTTTCGGTTGGAGACGATCCATACAATGTAGGTTGAGATGATTGCAAAGCCATGGAAGCCTCCTTGAAGTCCCTTGATGATTGCTCACACTCAAGTGGTTGATGCTGAAAAGACTCAGGAAAATCGACCCAGGAAGAAAAATCGGTCGATTTTTCTGAAGGGGGGTCGATCTGAGTTTCTGTTTTGGCAAAACTGGCTGAAATTTCAGCATAAGTACAAAAATCGGCCGATTTTTGCCCTTCAGTCCGATTTTTCTGGCAGTTTTCCTCTTCTTCTAGCACTTCAAACCCAACACTTGGTAGCTCGTCCAATGCATTCAAGGCCTTGATTACTTCATTGCTACTCTCCTCAATTCCTTCTTCCATCAAGCTTGAGCTAAGAACTCTCTCAAGTGGATCCTTGAGCAAGATTGAGCTCACAACCTCTCTAGACTCCTCTTCTTCAACTATGTTGAATATATCCTCATCAAGGGTTGGCCCTTTCATCATTGTGGACAGCTTGAACTTGATGTTCTCTTCTCCAATGTTGAAGGAGAGAGTCCCATTCTTGCAATCCACTAGACATCCGGAAGTAGCTAGGAAAGGTCTCCCCAAGATGATAGGAACCGGATAGTCCGCCGGGATATCCAAAACAACGAAGTCTATGGGCACATAGAACTTCCCTAATTGTACCGGGATGTCTTCCAAGATCCCAACCGGATGAGTGATTGAGCGGTCCGCCATGTAAAGGGTCATCTTGACCGGCTTTGGCTCTCCTAGCCCAACCTTGTTGCAAAGTGCAAGCGGGATGATGCTTACACTTGCCCCAAGATCACATAGGGCATCATACTTCACTTCTCCTACTCCGATTGGCACACAAAAGGATCCTGGATCCCTTAGCTTGGGAGGCATCTCCTCCTTCATCGTTTGAATCAACTCCGAGGATCTCTTCGTCATTCTTATCTCCCCATACTCCTCCAACTTCCTCTTGTTGGAGAGTATTTCCTTTAAGAACTTGCCATATGCCGGCATACCTAAGATAGCATCCATGAACGGAATGTTAATATGCAATTTAGACATAAGTTCAAGGAATTTACCAAAGTGATTGTCCAAGCGAGCTCTTGCTCGTGATTGAGGGAACGGTAGTGGTGGCTTGTATGGAGGCGGTGCCACATAGGTTGGCTCTACATCTTTGCTCTTGCCTCCATCCCCTTGCAAAGTTTCTTCTTCATTCACTACTTGCTTCCCTTTAGCATTCTCCTTGGGCAAAGGATCCTTCATGCTTAACCCACTTCTTGTTGTAATAGCCAACACTTGGCCTCTTGGGATTTCTTCGGTTCTTCCGGGAAGCTTTCCCGGATCTCTATGGGTTTCACCCGCCTTTTGGAACACTTGTGCTTCCAAAACCTTTTGAGCCTTGGAAATAGAAGTCACGGTGCTCTCAAGACCACTCAACCTTCCTAGCAATTGCTCAAACATCATTTCGGTTCTATCCTTTGGAGGTTGAGTGAATCCGGGTGGAGGTTCTTGTGAAGCTCTTGGTGGTGGAGTTGTGCTTGTGGAAGCGGGAGGGTTCAAGGCTCCATCCGGGTTAGAGTAAGAAAACCCGGGATGGTTATGGTTGGGCCGGTAATTGTTGAATTGCCGGTTGTTGTTGAAGTTCCTTGGGCCTTGGTAGTTGTTGTAGTTGCCCCTTCCCATATAGTTCACATCCTCCTCTTTGGAAGATAGGTTGGCTTGTGGAGGCACTTGAGGAGTTGCTTGGTTCTTCAAGGTTGTAGCACACAACTCCCTCAAGGATTTCAACTCATTGTTGATGGCGTCGAGCTTGAAGTTGCTCATGGTGACCTCACTCACCTCATATGCTCCCGCCTTTCTCCCTTCACTCTTCCTATGGGAGTACTTCTCAATCACTAGAGCTTGCTTCTCCACAAACTCCCAAGCATCATCTACATGCTTCTCCATGAAAGTCCCACCGGAAAGGGATTGAAGCTTGAATTGGCTATCTTCATCAAGTCCTTTGAAGTAGATCTCCAATAGCTCAATTTTCGGTATGCCATGGTGTGGACAATCTAGGAGAAGGTCTTTGAATCTCTCCCAAGACTTGAACAAACTCTCTCTATCCTTCATCACGAAGGCATTGATCTTCCCTCTTAATTCGGTAGTCTTGGAAGGTGGGAAGAACTTAGTCAAAAACTCGGTTGTCATCTCCTCCCAAGTACCAACTCGCCCTTGCGGAATAGATTGATACCAAGCTAAGGCCTTGTCCTTAAGAGAGAAGGAGAAAGCCCTTAGCTTATGGTTGTTGCTCTCCAATCTCGGCGGTCTAAGAGTCTCCATCAAAATCTCGTAGTTCATCAAATGTTGGTGAGGAGACTCTCCTTCCATCCCTCCAAATTGGTTATGCCGGATCATTTGTAGAACTTGAGGGCGGAGCTCGTAATCATGGGCTGCGGGATCTCCTAAGTTCACACCCGGGCGGTGTGCTCTTTGTGCCGGATCCATACGTTGCCCCAACGTTTGTGGCTCATCCATAGCAATGGGCACAACCCTAACGTTCACCGCCGGCTGCGGTTGTGGTGGAGGTGGAGGAGGTTGTAGACGGTTAAGCTCCCTTTGCACAAGTGCTTGCCTAATCTCCTCAATCTCCCTCCTAGTTGCCTCTTGCCTCTCATTGGCAAGTCTCCTTTCTTCCTCCAAGAGCTCATCTCTTAGCCTAATTTGCTCTAAGGCTTCATCCAACTCAGCTTGGAGGTTCCTACCGGCCATCTCTTTCTCTTTTCGAATGCTCTTGGATCTAGATCTAAGGGTTTTCTCCGGTTCGGGATCAAATGGAGCTAAATCCTTGCCACGAGATCTTCGCATACACCTAAAGAGTAAGAGATGTCCTGAAAAGCAAAGACACACACCAAAGAGAGATCAAAAGCAACAAGAAAGATCTACACTACCAACAATCACAAATTAGACTCAATCTAGACCTAGTCCCCGGCAACGGCGCCAAAAACTTGTTACGTCTAGGAATAGATGTGATGTGCACGCAATAAGTCTTAAATTTATACTCGTTATATTTATCCTAACTCCTAGCGAACCAGCAGTGTACGGGACGTTTGTAGAAAGGTAAGTATTCCGAGGTCGAACACAAAGACTAAGGTGAAATAGAGTCAAGCAATGATCAAAGATAGTGTGAATCTAGACTAAGATAAGATGAGGAACAAAGAAAATGGAAAACTCAATGTTTTTGTTGGTTTTTATGGTGATCAAGCAAAGATCACAAGTCAAGCAAGGAAATAAAACAACTAACAAATTAGGCTAGCAAACTAGTAAGTAACACAAAGCACAAGTATATGATCAAGAGAGAAAAGTAGATTCTAGAGGTCAAGATTTCCGGTTATGGCATTGGACTCAAGGTTCTAAGGATCCTAAGGACAAGCTGCGGTGTTTGGGAAAGAATGTTCTCTAATGGAAGCGATTACCGGGTAAGTCTCTCACTTCACTAATCCCGCATCAAACTCCTATTACCGGGTAGGTCTCAAGGGGTTAGAGTAAGGAATTCCGCACAAACTAGATGCTACTTAAGGGTAACCCTCTCCTTACCGGGTAAGTCTCGGAATAGGGAAATCTCAAGCAATAATCCTAGCACACTTGATCCAATAGCGGCTTATGAGGCTCACTACTACCTAGCATTCATCATCTTAGGTATCTAAGGTCGGAAATCATCGGGTAGATCTCTTCCCTCACTTAGATTGGTAGCATTAGGTGATCCTAAGCTAAATTAGGCTTAATAAACACTAGGATTTAAACAACCAAACACCCTAGCATGCAGATTTATCATTTAGAGAGCAACAGAAGAATAAATCGGGTTGTTCTACAGATAAATCGGCCGATTTATCTGATGAACAGGTCGATTTTTCCTTCTGTTGTGAGTTTCGTGCATATAAATCATCCTAAACTGACATATAAGCCCATCCTATCATCACCCTAGCCATAACCATCAATCCATCACTCTAAAATCACAAGAAACTAGCCAATAATATGCATATCAAGATCCGAAATCATCAAACAAGCATACATGGTGTTCATAGATGAGTAATGAAAGATGAGTAAGCAAAATCAATAAATCTCAGCCAAATCCGAGTTGTAGCAAGACTTACAAACTCTAAAATGAAGATTCAAAACGTTCTTAACAATCCTTGCAATTAGTTCTTCAATCCAAAACTACAAAATCACTCAAAATCCCTCTAAACTCTTAGAATGGTGTTCTTCTTCTTCCTTCAATCCTTGAGAGCTTTCCTTCTTCTCCAATCTTCCTACCAAATTGATGAGCTGTGAATGAGAGTGTGGGAGAGGAGAGATGCTCAGCAACCACCTGAGGGACCACTTATATTCTCCACCAAGAGCAAGGACGAACAAGAGATCGTGGGACACGTGGCTTAAGCTGTCAAAGCCTCAAAAATCGACCCAGTGGACAAAAATTGGCCGATTTAACTGCTACTTGGTCCGATTTTCTTCAGCAGAAACGTGCTATGATTGTCCAGCCATGAGTTGCTCCATTGCTTGCACCATTAGTGATCTTTGTGTCCTTTGTTGCTCCAATTATGCTCCTCAAAGGCTTTGGATGTGTACCATCATGAGGCTTGGCCCTCAAATGTATCGATTAACGTACGATAGATCCCCGAATTACCTACAAAACCGATAAAAGGTAGTGTAGACGTCTTTTCTAGAAATGTGCATGAATTGAGCGAAGACGTCATGAACCAATGCCAAAACGTGCATGAATGAGTGAGAAATCTATCTAAATGATTACCTAATCCTAAGTCATAAATCTAGTTATCAGCGGAGTTGTGTAGCCCCCCCAGCGGTTATGAAGAAGATCAACCGATTCTGCCTAAACTGCCCCTACGGGTCCTGAAGGCCGCCCCTGCGGTATAACGCCAGAAGCTTTACTCCGGCTGTTTACACCACCTTTATGGCATTAAAGGTGGCTGTTTTAGGTCGGCTATTTACTCCTAATTAAGTGTCTTTTGTAGTATAAATAGTCCATGGCTGATTGTTAGAATGATCCATGCTTTTCCCCACAAAATCCATTTTAGACTTGAGTTTTCCATTGTAATGATTTGCTAACTCCCTTGCTACATTGGGTTGCTTTGAAGTTGCTTTGTTGCATTGGTTGTAAGTTCTTTTAATATAAGTTTTTTATTCAGTAATGCTTTGTGTTTCCTTGATCTCCATTGTTTAATTGCATGTTAACTATTACTTGAGATTGATAACCTTAGGTTCTAAAGTGCATGTAAACAACTAGGATTAATAGGTTCCGGGTTCGGGTCTTTAATCTAGTAGCAACTTTAAGTAATAACGGGTTGTAATTACTTAAAGAAAAGGAACACAGATATAAAGATAAGTTTAACGGTTTTAATCTTCTCTTTATATCCCTTTGTCTTTGTTTGAATGCTAGCTTATTATTTGTTCTTGTAGGTTTACGGAACTTTAATAGGTTAAGTTGTGTTGATGCCGGTTGACTCAACACATATGTACGATCGAGACGGGAGATTACTTAAAAACTTGTAAAAGGAATACACCAAAGTAGCAATTGCATGCTTAGAATCATGACAGCTTTCCTACCTTCTTTCCGCAGTCAGGTACATTATAAATACCTACTATGAATATGGAGTACGTAGGAAGAGAAGAGTTCTTATGATAGTGAATATGAATGTGACCCCTAGGAATCAAACTTAAGACTTGTGGGTAGGAGTTCAGTTTGAATTCCGTGCACAGTAGGAATCGAAGAAGAGACCTTTTGCACCTTTGTTGAATTTCAGTTTTTTTTGTTCTTACGTTTGGAATTGCCGACTTTAAGGATAGTTTTCGATACCTTATAGTGAACATCCACCGTTGAATTGTTGATATGTTGTAGGTGTATATATGTAGTTTGAGGTATTACAATTTGAGAACGATCCAACGGTCGGATCTGAATCCATAAGGGTGTAAAGTAGGCTATTTGTGTAGTTTGTGAAATGACTCAAAATTTGGCTAAGTATAGAATTCCTAGATTTTGTGTCCAACTTTAGAGAATTCTGTAGAAGTTATTGTTGGGTGTTCTTGAGAAATATTTGTTCTATGATACGAGGGCATAGCATAGAAGACCTAGAATATTTTTGTGAAATTTTATATTTTTATTCGAGTCTCATATCTTAAGCCAAAGTTGAACCTTAGCGAATTTTTTTATGAATGCCAAGAATGTGCTTAACTCTTCTAAACCTTTAGAGAACTTCCTTTTGAGAGTTAGAGTGTGCTTTTGAGTTCCAAATAATAGTTTGGAACTTTGTTATAGAATCTTCTAGAATTTCGGGACCAGGGTAAAATGGTCATTTTATCTTAGGAGCGTATTTTAGTAATTTCTCTTATGATGGATTTGTACATATTAGAAGCTATAGGCTTCTAAGATTATGGAATGTATTTTGATCCACTTGCCTCTTATGACAGGCAATTGAGTTTGGACGGTTATATACCGAGTTGAGATTTAAAAGAGTGAGACTTGATTCAGGTAAGTCCTTTGGTCTTACTTAGCTAGCTTCTAGATATGGGTGTGGATAATGATAGTGGTGTTTGAATGATGTGTTTATAGTTGTATTTAGTAATAATTATATACCGACCTATACATTGGCCTAAGAGTAACGGACGGTGGCATTTTGCTTTGTTAGCCTGAGGGCGCTGGGGGTTTCTTTAGGGACTAGTCCACACTCGGTTTCTAGTGATGCTACCAGCGGAGGTAAGCTAGACCTACACCCAGTTGGATAAGGAACGGAGGCGAGAACTCTTAAGATTCTCGTTCCACAAATTTAAAACGGAATAAAGTGAATCACTTAAACTATCAAATAATAACCGGATTGTGTGCCAACATGATGATTGTTTTTATTTTTCCTGAGATGTGTTCGTGCTATGTTTTATTCTACTTATATTTGGATTGTTAGCTAACGGTTTATCCGTGTTGTAGATTTGTAGAGATAGACAATTGCAGAGAGATCCGGAACGGAGGGTCAGCCGGGTCCACGTATTCATTAGATGGGGACAAGGGAGCCTTTTATACGGCATGCATGTTATGCATCTATATATATGTTTTTGTAAGGCTGTCATATGTGTACATTCATACAATAAAAATATTATGTTTTGAAATTGTTTTAAATACATTTGTGCCTTGTTGTAAGATCCTAGTAAGGTTGTTGTTAAACCATGGTCGGGACCCATTGGGAGGTCCTAACGAGTAGCTCCCCGAGTTCCAAGAACTTGGGGTGTTACATGGTTACACAAGTCCGTCATTTACACATGGTTTAGTTACATAAGTCCGTCGTTTACACAAGGTTTGGTTACACAAGTCCTTCATTTATACATGGTTACCTATTTCCTTTTTATTCATCCGGTTACATATTTTTATGTTGAATTAATTAATAAATATTAACTTTCCATAATTGTTATCTTACCCGCCTAATTAATATGCTACTAATCCTTTTATTTTAAGGCATAAATTTATCTTTTCTTTTACACAGTTTTTAACTATTTCCTTTTTATTCATACGGTTACCTATTTTTATGCTTAATTAATATATTTTATCAAATAAATATCTTTCATTAAGTTAGTAACTACCTATTAAAGATTACCTTAATTACTAATTTATCTTTTCCTAAACATTGTAAAATACATGGAGCCTTGTTTGTATTCTAAAAAAATTAGTTAGCTTAGTAGCTTAATCTTTTCTATTATTTTTGGTAAATATGTTGAGAAGTTTGTATTGCTACTAGTAATTTTCAAAGTTGGTATTATTTTAAGTTCAATGTTGATAGTTGGTATTATTGTGGGTTATTTTTCCTTAAAAAATTTATTGATGACATGACAACAAATAGATTAAAATAAGTGACAAGCAATCAAAATAAAATTACTTTTTAGTAATTTATTGATGACATGACAATTAGTTGATTTATTTTGTGATAATTTGTATACGAGTTAGTAATTTTTAAAGTTTGAAAGAAATTATATACAACAAGGTTAGTGTGTTAGGCTTGGTCGCTTTCTTTGAGTAGGCCATCCTATAAAAATCTTCGGGATGATGACTCCAACTTCATAAGGAATCACTACATTTGTTGTTGTAAGTGTAACGCCCGGTTTCGATATTTCTCCTCTTGCGTATTTCTATCGATGTTTTTATTAGCAAATTATAGTTATATTTTTCTTTTAAATTGTTTAAGGCGTAAAATAAGATTCCCAAGTATATTTATATTTTGGTTAATTTCGGAAAAAGGTCGGAAAGTCATTCCGACACGGAAATCCCGTTCGGAACTTTTGAAAACAAGTTTACCGTTTTTATTAATTCTTTTCTTCTTCTATTTTCTTTTTCCTTTTTCTTTTTTTCTTTCTTTCTATTTCTTCCTCTCTCCTCTGGCTGATGAACTTATCCCCCGACGCTGCAATGTCACGCGTCTGTAGTGGCTGACCCTCGCTTCAGCAGGCCGACCCCTCGCCTCCCGTCCCGACTCCTTGCCCTCCCTCTGTCTCCTACTACCTCGCCCAGTCCCAGCGCCTCACAACCTCACTTCCCTCCCCATCTACCTATCTCGTTTCTTCTTAGCACATTTGGGAACCGGCACTTGTAGGAGATCTGCACCTCGTAGGATCCACCGGAGAAGAGAGCTTCACCCCGCGAACCACTGGCACGAAAGAGAGACGCCGCCCCACTGAATCCTTGATCGATCGGGGCCGCCAATAGGCTTGGCACGCCTCTAGTAGGATGGGCACGCCGCCAACAGGTTGGGTACGCCGCCTGCATTCTTCCCCTTCTTCTCTGCTCTTTGCTGTCGCTTGGAGGCCGCCTTGCGGAACGTTGGACCGCCGCTGTGCCGGCGCTCCTTCCTCCGCCAGCACCGACACCGACCGCCTCTCTTTCCTGTTTGCGCAGCCGCCGGAGAACATTCTCCTCGTTGCGAGAAGACACCCAAAGGTTGAAGAAAGGGATTTTGTCCTAATTATTTCGCCCCCCCTATTTGTGATATTACAAAATGTGCTCACTGCTTTGAATTTGCAGTAATGGCTCTAATTTTTAGAAGTTGTATTTAATACCCCTGTAGAAAATTAAGTACGGAAAATGGCCCAAGTTTCGGAATTTGATTTTATGCCCCTTATGGATTATATTCTTGCGGTTTGGCCAAAAGTTATTTTCGTAAATGGTTTAAATTCTTGAGTTCCATATTATGGCCTGGAGATTTGATTGCGAATTTATGACTTATGTTTGTGACGTTGTATATTTTGCCTCGGAAAATATTTTAGCGGGTTTTAAACTCGGTTTTCAAAACAAGTTCCTTAGAGTTATATGTATTATATATATTCCAATCAAATTTAGCGTACGAGCTAAATTTGTTTAACTTTGGTATTAGGTTCGGAAGCATCCCGATAAAGGCCTACCGAGTCCAAAGTCGACATCCATTGATCGACTTCCGTCTTTTGACGTCACGTGAGTACCCTCTTCCCCAAAATCACGATCTTACTCGATCTAGTTATGTTTAGTATTAGTAGTATCATGCTAGGTATGATCTAGTATAACTTAGAGTGAATGCCAAGTAGTGGCTTTGGACCTTAGGCGAGTTGGTTGAGCTTGTTGGACCTTCTAGGCTAGATTGTCTTTCCTTAGGTTGTGGTTTATGATCTTGTGAGGTATATGTTATTATGAGTTCTAGCATGTGTTTGAGAGAGTGGGTTGTTGGTAGATCTCCTCATGCGTTGAGTGAGAGGTGAGTGTAGGAATTCTAGGATGCGGTCCTAGAATTGAGAGTCAAATGATCTTGCGTAGATCATTTGTATAGAAGTCTAAGACTTCTTTTGTGAGTGGGTTGTTGACATATATCCTCTTGTGAGCAGGTTGTGGGCTCTTCCCAAGGGAAGTGAGAGTGTTGTGAGTTGAGTGTGAAGACGAGGTAAGTCTCTGGACTTACTTAGCTTGTATTTCTTGTATTAGCATCTATGTGTGTTTGGTGGTGTGTGGTTATTGTTATGTTTGGCGTGTGTTTATTATTTTTGTTATAACAACGAAACCGGACATAGGACGACTTTATAGTTTAATATTGGCCCAAGTGTATGATAACGGGCGGTGACAACACTACTTAGCTCTTGCGGAGAGCTAGGGGGTTCTTGGTAATTAGCCCGGGCAAGTAGACGGCCAGATGCATCAGTGTCATTCCTTGACGGTGAGTAGGAACCGAGGCGAGATCATGCGGTGATTCTCGTGTCATAAACCTAAGTTGATTTAGTAACTGGATGTGACTTAATAATAATAAAAAGATAATGAACGGGTCTTGTGTGTTTCGAGCATGTTGTGTGTTTATGTTTATTTGTGTGTGTGTATGTGTGTGTGCCATTACCTTGATTCTAATGCTTTGAATATAGCTAACGGTATTATACCGATTGTTGTAGATTGTCCTGCAGGTTAGGAATGCGACCGAGAGATTCGGAAGAGTGGGCAGCCGGGGTTCGTACATTTTAGGAAGGGTTTTTGGTTGGTTTTATGTTTGGAGTTTGTATGTTGTATTTTGTTGGCCGCGTGTATGGCTGATGGTCTTTGGAGTTGTGTTTTCGGCTGAAGTCCGTTGTTGTTGTCTTTTGGGTTTCTTATCATTGCATAAAAAATGTATTTCGTTTTGGCCTTTATTTGTGCCTTGTTGCAAGATCCGGTGAAATTGTTGTCAAGCTAAGGGTCGGAGAACGACATATGGGAGAACGACCCGGATTAAAAGTTTTAAGGTTTGATTATGGTAAAGGGAACAAGTAGACCAAGTGGGAAGTGAGGCTTCTATTGTGTTGTGCGTAAAGGGGATGCATATTATGTTGGTTCTAATGAAGTGGATGGTATGTTTTCGCGAACAAAAGCTGGGTCAGTTGTTTTAACTCACGCGGGGGAGCGACGGTGGCTATGGTGTGAACAGGAGGACTTAGATAAGGGCAATGCTGCAAGCGTAAAGTTTATAATGTTCGCACTAGAGAAGTAATGAGTAGGATATTTTAGTGAGTTTGGAGGGGAATTTCTTCTAGCATTTTCACGGGACATATTAGTACGGTTGCGAAGTTTCTCATGAAATAGCGAGAGATGCTTAAGGTGACCAATAAGAGGAAGAGAAGACCGAAGTTTTGAAGTTGTTGTCAACATGTGATGTACGAGAAGTATGTGAAAGATTGAAGTTAGAAACCTTCCGATCGGAGTGACGTACATAAGGAAATAAAGTAAGTCCTACACCTACTCGAAGGAAGGGTGCAAGCTTGTATAACATACGAAGAACGTTTCCCCACATGTTGGGATGTCACTGAAAGTAAAGAAGATTAGATCGATTTATTTAGAGGCATGACTATGCCCTATAGTTAGGATGTTTATGGCAACACATAAGTATGAGTCCTTAAAAGGTTATTACGACCATGCCTTCAAGGTAAAAAAGATGTGGGACAATACGGATTCGAGAGAAGAAGGACCCTTGGAAGAAAACAGTCACGGTCATAGCTGAAGATGGAATAATACATGTGTTGAAGGGCATCACCCCAACAGATCGGGGTGGATCATTAGTACCATGACCACCGGTCAAGTTTTAAGACAAGGTTGTGACGGAGATTACGTTACGTGACGAGAAGAGAAAAGACGGAACCCGAGGTATCACGAAGTCCATAATGTTTGAAAGAGTATTTTGCCGCTAAGAACATGCTTGAATCAACGTGACATCCAAGGCGTCATATACAATGACCTTGGGAAGAAGCGTGAGTTGTGGAAGGAATCAAATGAACCAATCACAAAATTTTGTTGATAAGGGTTCACTAGAACCAATGCACTGAAGAGGGAACACCAAACGTTACCTTGAACTTTTGTTTTGAAATTATTATGGAGAACACCGGTTGTGATAAGAGAGAAGTTGTATAACCAGTTGTCCCAGGATGACAACCCCCGAAGGATGCGAAAGAGGTTACAAGTTTTCTAGGATGTGTTGGTCATTGCCGGATTTATGGAGAGATTCTCCAAGTGACACCATCCATGGATAACCGACTCCGGATGTCAACGAAGTTGGAGCGAGACGGAATAGTCAATCGAGTTGTTGAGTGCTAAGAAGGGATTCATCGGTGCAATTAGTATAGAACTGCCTCGAGGAAAGATAAGTTTGAGATGTACAAGTGATTCTCTAGGACAAGGCCTTTCTTTGGGTATCGAGGAACCATCCCGAGTTTTATGCAGATTTAGCGACATGTATAGGACCGTCGGATTAGCCCCGAGATCTTTCCTTGGTTGTGCTTATACAATTTGTGACGTGATTTGTTTTGTGTATGTACCTTGCGGGGTCTTGTTGTGTTTATGCGAGTAGACTTTGGATTTGAGAGCCGTAGTGGCCACGTTATAGTGTCCTGAGCGGTTATCGAGAGGAGGTCGTTTGAGATCTTCACATTTAGCAAGTTTTGGGGGCGAAACTTGATTTTTGAGGGACCTAATGTAACACCCGATTTCGATATTTCCCCTCTTGCGTACTTCTATCGATACTTTAATTAGCAAATTATAGTTATATTTTTCTTTTAAATGCTTTAAGACGTAACATATAAATTCCCGAACATAGTTATATTTTGGTTAATTTCGGAAAAAGGTCGGAAAGTCATTCCGACTCGGAATCCCGTTCGGAACGTTCGAAAACGAGTTTACCGTTTTTATTAATTCTTTTCTTCTTCTATTTTCTTCTTCCTTTTACTTTTTTATTTCCCTCTATTTCTTCCTCTCTCCTCTGGATTATGAACTTATCCCCCCGACGCTGCAATGTCACGCGTCTGCAGTGGTTGAACCCTCGCTTCAGTAGGCCGACCCCTCGCCTCCCGTGCACCCGACTCCTTGCCCTCCCTCTGTCTCCTACTGCCTCGCCCAGTCCCACCCTCTCACAGCCTCACTTCCCTCTCCATCTACCTATCTTGTTTCTTCTCTCCATATTTGGGAACCGGCACTTTTAGGAGATTTGCACCTTGTAGGATCCACTAGAGAAGAGAGCTTCACCCCGCAAACCACTGGCACGAAGGAGAGACACCGCCCCACTGCCGCCTTGATCGATCGGGGCTGCCAGTAGGCTGGGCACGCCGCCTGCATTCTTCCCCTTCTTCTCTGCTCTTTGCTGTCGCCTGGAGGCCGCCTTGCGGAGCGTTGGACCGCCGTTCTACTGCCGCTCCTTCCTCCGTTAGCACCGACACCGGCCGTCTCTCCTTCCTGTCTGCGCAGCCGCCGGAGACCCTTCTCCTCCCACTGTTGCGAGAAGACACCCCAAGGTTGAAGAAAGGGATTTTGCCCTAATTATTTTGGCCCCCCTTATTTGTGTATATTACAAAATTTCCCACTGCTTTGAATTTGCAGTAATGACCCTAATTTTTAGAAGTTGTATTTAATTTATACCCCTGTAGAAAATTAAGTATGGAAAATGGCCCAAGTTTCGGAATTTGATTTTATGCCCCTGCTAGATTATATTTTTGCGGTTTGGCCAAAAATTATTTCATAAATGGTTTAAATTCTTGAGTTCCATATTATGGTCCGGAGATTTAATTGTGGATTTATGACGTATGTTTGTGACGTTGTATATTTTGCCTTGGAAATTATTTTAGAGGGTTTTGACCTCGTTTTTCAAAACAAGTTCCTTAGAGTTATATGTATTATATATATTCCGATCAAATTTAGTGTACGAGCTAAATTTATTTAATTTTGGTGTTAGATTCGGAAGCGTCCCGATAAAGGCCTAACGAGTCCAAAGTCGACATCCATTGATCGACTTCCGTCTTTTGACGTCACGTGAGTACCCTCTCCCCCGAGATCATGATGTTACTCGATCTAGTTATGTTTAGTATTAGTATTATCATGCTAGGTTGGTTCTAGCATAACTTAGAGTGAATGCCAAGTAGTGGCTTTGGACCTTAGGCGAGTTGGTTGAGCTTGTTGGACCTTCTAGGCTAGATTATCTTTCCTTAGGTTGTGGTTTATGATCTTGTGAGCTATATGCTGTTATGAGTTCTAGCTTGTGTTTGAGAGAGTGGGTTGTTGGTAGATCTCCTCATGCGTTGAGTGAGAGGTTAGTGTAGGAATTCTAGGATGCGGTCCTATAATTGAGAGTCAAATGGTCATGCGTAGATCATTTGTATAGAAGTCTAAGACTTCTTGTGTGAGTGGGTTGTTTGCATATATCCTCTTGTGAGCAGGTTATGGGCTCTTCCCAAGGGAAGCGAGAGTGTTGTGAGTTGAGTGTGAAGACGAGGTAAGTCTCCGGACTTACTTACCTCATATTCCTTGTATTAGCATCTATGTGTGTTTGGTTGTGTGTGGTTATTGTTATGTTTGACGTGTGTTTATTATTTATGTTATAACAATGAAACCGGACATAAGACGACTTTATATTTTTATATTGGCTCAAGTGTATGATAACGGGCGGTGACAACACTACTTAGCTCTTGCAGAGAGCTAGGGGGTTCTCGGTAACTAGCCCGGGCAGGTAGACGGCCAGATACATCAGTGTCATTCCTTGACGGTGAGTAGGAACCGAGGGGAGATCATGCGGTGATTCTCGTGTCACAAACCTAAGTTGAATTAGTAACGGGATATGACTTAATAATAATAAAAGATAATGAACGGGTCTTGTGAGTTTCGAGCATGTTGTGTGTTTATGTTAATTTGTGTGTGTGTGTGCGCGCCATCACCTTGATTCTAATGCTTTGAATATAGCTAACAGTATTATACCGATTGTTGTAGATTGTTCTACAGGTTAGGAATGCGACCGAGAGATCCGGAAGAGTGGGCAACCGGGGTTCGTACATTTTAGGAAGGGTTTTTGGTTGGTTTTATGTTTGGAGTTTGTATGTTGTATTTTGTTGGCCGCGTGTATGGCTTATGGTCTTTGGAGTTTTGTTTTCGGCTAAAGTCCGTTGTTGTTGTTTTTCGGGTTTCTTATCATTGCATCAAAAATGTATTTCGTTTTGGCCTATATTTGTGCCTTGTTGCAAGATCCGGTGAAATTGTTGTCAAGCTAAGGGTTGAGACCCATTGTGAGGTCCAAACCCGTAGCATCCCGAGTCCCGCGGATTCGGGGTGTTACAGTAAGGTTGTCATGGTCAAATGTCGCGAGCTTATTTGCTACACCAATGACTTTCTTGAAAATATGGTATATTTGAACTTGCATGAAATCATTCAAGGTGAAACGTGAGTCTTAGATCTCACAAATAGTTGCAAGACTCAATCAAATTATAGGGTTGGTGATTTGAATAATTGAAAGTACAACCCGTAAAATAAAAACAAAAAACATAAACAAAAGACAAATATCGAGTCGGCAAAGAAAGAGATCCACTCGATTAAGATTATGTGATCGAGTTGACTCAAAATAAAGCAAAAGCAAGAAGAAAATCGAGTCGATTGAGGGTATCGATCGAATCGACTTGTGGGAGTAGGGGAGAGAAAATGGGGTTTTCATCATGCATTCCAAAATCATAGAATGTAGAGAATCAACAACAATAGTAGGTTGATAATAAAAGTATTTCAGAATCCAAATTTCCAATACAAGGCACAATCAATCTTCATTGATAATAATCCATATCCAAATCATATATAGTCGTGTTATGAAGAAAACAAACATACTTCACTCACGCATCTTGTTGAACATTACAATATAAATTGACGCAGCTCTCATGTCTTGCTGTATGTAAATATATTAGCTCGGGCAGAGAAATTTAGCAAGACATAATTCCTAGAAATTTTGTATTATTAATCAATGAAAATAGTGTTGTTCGAGCTTTCCCGGGGAGTAGATCGAGGGTGGTTTAATGCTTATAGAAGGTTGTCGATTGTAATCTGAATGAAAATTGGACAACTAATACAATGGCCAACATGCCTTTTTGTAGGTTGATGTAACACCCCAAATCCATAGAATTCGGAGTGCTACGGGGTAGGACCTCACAATGAGTCTTGACCGTATCCTGACAAAAAGTTCACCGGATCCTGCAACAAGGCACAAATAAATATAAAACCAAAAGTGATAAAACTGAAATATCATATATCGAAATACATACAAAACACACCGCCGAGTACCAAAACGGTATAACCACGGGTATATACATACAAAAACCCATAAAAATCCTATATGTTCGGAATTCCTCGGCTGATCACTCCACTATATCACTATGCAGTCCTCCTATCTTGCAAGACATCTACAACACGGTATAAACCGTTAGCTAATAATTCATATATAAAATTAATACATAACTACATACACACATCAGGATTACAATAAACATCAAGCATGTTATCACACATTTCCCTTTTAATTATCTTTATAAAGTCGTGCACTCAAAGTTCCTTTTAAAGGCATGACACGAGAAGTATATTGTAATATCTCAATTTTAGGCGCGTTTGCGATATTTTTTTTCACAGCCTTTATCGATATTTTATTAACTTAAATATTTTTATCAAATGTATTTTACGAGAATGACTCCTATATCGGAAAGTATAATTCTATATGTATTTTTATATATATTTGATACATATATATAGTCCGTATATTATTTTTTTAGAAAATGCCGAAAAATTTTCCATTTTAGAAATTCCGTTCCGAGTATTTGTATTGAGTTCTATATATATATATATATATATATATATATATATTACTTATTTTCCGTTTTTAAAATTTCTTTTTACCTTTTCTTTCTCTTCGTCCTTCTCTTCTATTTCTTTCTTTCTTACCTGGATGCCAACACCCAACCACCTGGCAACGCTTCCCCAACCTGTGCCTAGCTTGACTCAGTAGCCCAGTCCTACACCTAGCCCCTTCAGTCTACTCGACCTCTCGCCCCTCCCTCTCGGTTCCATTCCCTCCCTCACGCAAGCCTCCCCAGCCCCATGTCCCTCTCTCCCTTCCCTCAACTCTCCTTCTCCCCCACCTCTGTTTTTTGCAGCCACCAATGACCTCACCATCCCTCCATCCTCGTCCTCTGCTCGTCTCCCCTACTCTCTTCATCAACACCTGGAGCCATTACAGCGAGAAGCCTCGGTCATCTCTCTCAAGCCAACAACAACAACACAACGGCCTCTCGAGCCCTCCTCTGCGTCGGCAATTTTCTTCCATCGTCTTCACCTCTGGAACGAGCCACAAAGTCCATCAATCACCCCTGGCCGAGCCCTGTGCCACCGCACCGCCAATGGCGCCACCAGACGCCGGAAAAGCCCCCAGTTGCTTCGCCCTCGCGTTCTCACCATGCCACACCTGAGGCATCCTTAGCGGGTTGAAGACAACCCTTTTATTATATTAAATGGCCCCCTATATTTAAATGTAATTGCAATTTTAACCCACATTTTATATTTGTACTTTTGACCCTATGTTTTGTAAATGTGCAGATTTTCCCTTGTTGTAAATTACAGATTCGGCCCAAAAAATTTAATTACAGATTTTGACCCACGTTCATATAAGTGTATTTTGACCCGGAAAATGGTTGAGCGGTTTTGTTTTAACCTTGGTTTCGAAAACGAGTTTTTACCTTAGATATATATAAGTTATCTTCCATTCAAATTTAACGTCTAAGCTAAATTTGCTTAGCTTTGGTTTTAGGTCCGGAAGTGCCCCGATAAAGGCCATTGAATCCGTTTTCGACATCTGTAGACCGTCTTCCGCCTTTGACCTCATGTGAGTACCTTCTTCCTCGATCTAGTTATGTTTAGTAGTATCATGCTAGGTTGGATCTAGCATAACTTAGAGTGAATGCCAAATAGTGGTTGTGGACCCTTAGATGAGTTTTAAGGTTTTGATATTATTTGATGGATTGATGTTGTTATGAGTTTGGGGTGGTATTATTATCTTGTGAGGTTGTTGTTCGCTCCAAATGGTGTGTGCAAGCTTTAAATTTATATCCCAAGAAATATGCTTCAACAAGGATGCGAACCCGCAATGTACGGATAAATTATAGTAAAAGCAAGAATTTCGGGATGTCGATCTCAGGGGCTTAGGTGAAACAAAGAAAGTATAGGTTGTCAATGCAACTATTAACCACAAAAGCGATTAAAGCAATCAAAGAGATGATAATAAGGTCAATTAAAGGAAATATGCAAATTCTAGGGATTAAAGCATCTAGTTGTGGTTCCAACTCAAGATCTCAAGATAAGCGGACAAAGTTGAGATTTTGCTAAGGGAAGGTGTTTCTAAAGTGGAATATATTACCGGGTAAGTCTCACTACTCACTAATCCCAAACCAAAGCTCCTATTACCGGGTAAGTCTCAAGGTACTAAGGAAAGGAATTATAATCTCAAACCAACACACCAACTAAGGGAATAAAATCAACCTTTACCGGATAAGTCTCAGGCTAACTCACAAATATGGAATGAAGGCACACTCAAACCCCAATAATGGATAAACCTTATTACCTACACTTATGATCTTGGGTAAACAAACAAAGGAATTATCGGGTAAGTCTCATCCTAGGCTTGCATTGAACCAGGAAATGTGTAATAAGAATAGGATTTGGCAAACTCTAACACTCAACTCTCAGTTTCGGACCAGAAAAGGTAATCTCGGTCAGTCAAGTTCCACCCCGGCCGAGATGTTCATCGACTGAACGAGAGGTTCTAGGGTTAAGGATAAAGACTCGAGCTTTTTGGGTCCTACTGAATTTAAGATTATTCTATCATCGTTTTTCCCACAACCTTCAGCCAATCACCCTAGAATCGTACAAGGAAATTAGCCACTCATCATCATGAAAGCAATAATCAAATATATGGGAAAAGAATGAATATTTGAACACAAAAACCTTAAGAACAAGGTTTCAATAACTGAATCAAATATCAAACAAATCAGCGTTCCTTGGATCACAAATTCAACAAGACAATCAAACAAAAGGGAATCTAAGAAAGTCTTACAAATCCCCTCAAAAGCTATAACAAGGTATGAACTTCCTTCCTTCAATCTTCCTTCATACTTCCAAAAATCCTTCCTAACTGCAGCTTCTTCAATCTCCAAATATGCGATGATGGTGTATCGGATGCTTAATTTGTGGAAAATCCAACCCTTTATATAGGAGAATTATCTTCCAAAGATAATAATATCTTAAAAAGATAATATCCTAATAAAATATATCCATATCTTTAAAATAGATCTCCTAACTATATGATCTTCCTTCCAGAAATTCAGCCCAAAAATATAAGATCTCTCCTTCCAAAAATAAAAGATCTCATCCAAATAAATATATCTCGCCGCGTCAGGATATTCGACTCGGTCGGGGCGCTCCTCTAGATCACCTCGGTCGAGGTGACACTATAGCTGACCGAGGTGAATCTCAGCTAAATGTGAAATCTCTTAAATCTGGTCCAAAGTAAATCTTCTTTGTTAATTCCTTGCTTCCTGGGTTCTCTTTTAAGCTCCTGAATTTAGCTCCAATGACTCCTTTGCTCCTTAGCTCCATTTCAATCCAAAATGTGCCATTTTACCTACGATTACAATGAAACTTGGTGTAGACCTCGATTCCCGTAAAGGTAGATGAAACGACAATATAATCACATAATATACATTCAAACATGCAGATTATTGAAGATAAAACGTCTAAACAAGTCTCAAAATATAGACTATAATACATGCTATCAAATTACCCCATACTTGTCCCTTTCTTGTCCCTAAGCAAGTTCCAAATCTTAAGTACAAGATAGAATAGATTATAAGTCATAAAGATCAATGAAAAGTATTTCAAAACATTTTTAATGGTGTGCTTCGCTCATAGATCAGCTTCATGGTATTTAAAATCAAAATATGATCAAAACATTTTATAAATATAAGAAAGTTGTTCATATTTGCATAAAATCATAGAATGCATAATAAATCATAATTATCGAAATTAATCATGTATAATCCAGTTTAAACCACCAAGTCAATCAACAAGCTCGAGGTCTCAAGGGCTTTTCAAAAGAAGGCCAAGAAACGTGTGAGGGTGGGTTGTATATAGGGAATGTGGTGCTAGAATCCGGGAAAAGGATCTTCACTTCACTTTGCTTTGAACTTCAATATCTTCCACCAATAAACTTTGCTTATTTACTTTTTACTTTTTGGGATGCATGGACAGAGGTGCACAATAACCGAAGCCTAGGAGATTAGTAATAATCAATTTCTCGAGATGTTTCAAACCCTTGATGCACATACCATGACCCGTTAGGAATATCGCTCAATCCGACTTTGGCAAGACACAAACACCCGACTATGTGAATGGTGCCGAGTTACTCATCATCATGATTGACTTCCCCAAACCTATTTGTTTCTTTCTAACTTTCAGCCAACATCTCAACTTCACTTTCACTTGCTTTTCATTTGCTTGCTTCCAAATTTCCGGATAGGTAAAGGGAGGCAAGTATGTATATGAAGGACTAAGCATGATCAAGAAGAAGAAGAGAAGAGAATGAATTGCCTTAATCATCCCAGGAAGAAAGTGATAGAACTCATCATGTGGTGTCAACCTTCAAATTCAACATAATTTTGATAAAATAAAGTATTAAACATGCCAAAATTTCAAACAAAGCATTTAGCAACTTAAACATATCATAAAACCTTTCAAACATATAAAGATTTCAAAACCAATCTGCAAACAAAATCATCATTGAGGTCATATTCAGAAAAGAAGCACAAAAATCGTTTCGAAAACTGTCTTAGTTAAACCACCTCGGTCGAGATGTTCTAGGTCAACCGAGGTATTTGACCTCGTTTGGCAAGAATCACCCCGGTTAAGGTCATAATTTTTTTTTCTTTAACCAGTTTTTGACGTTTTTCTCAATCAAATAACCTGTATGCATGCATGTAATCTCAGATAAGCACATAAAGCCAAGTAAAGCATAATAAGATCATAAATATCCAAGAGTCATACACACAAGGTCACATAAAATACATCAATACCCCATACTTGGGACACATTGTCCCAATGGGTCAAAATAAGTCTAAAAATAGAGTACTCACCGGACATAAGCTGAGCTGCATAATAAATAAAGAAAACAAATCCCTGCAAGCTCTAGTCCTGATCTGCAGGTGGTGGTGGTGGTGGATATGGCACGTACGGATGTTGGGATGGGTCAAAAGGATATCCCATCGTGTGTTGGAACTACATCTCCATCATCCGGCGTTGGTAGTGCTAGCTCTCCTGTATCTGATGTGTCCAGCCCTCCATTCCTCGGTGCTGGTCATCAAAACGCTCACTGATATCAACTATCAGGGCAACGTAGGAGTCGATCATCTGGTCGGTGAGGTCATCAATCCTCTGATGCGCTACTGGATCTCTGAATCTGCGGCGGCGGGATCTGCGCTGGGATGGTGGTGGTGGTGTTGCTGCCTTCTTCTCTGTCTACTCGTCGTCCAAATCGACGACTAGCACACTGGGACCGGCTCTATCTGTCCTTGTCTCCATGGCAGCACCGCCATCATCATCCTCATCCTCCTCTTGTACCTGAGCTGCTGCATCTCTAGCATCCTCAATGTAAGGTATCCATGCAGTGGACCAATACTGGGGGTCGTAGACTGAGAACTGAGCTGACCACCTGATACCCTGAGGGGCAGTCTGCTCCCAAGGCATTGCCACATACGGCGTAGTGAGTCCACGAGGAACTAGAATTCTCCGGGTGATCATCTCTTGCAGACCTAGCGGCTTGGCAGCCGCCACCAATGTACAAGCGCTCATATCCAACCCCATCACTATCGCTATATGAGTCACTAAGCCGCCACAACAAATATCTCCCTTCCCCTTGGCCTTGATCCGGTACAGATCCTCAGCTAGCATCGCCCTAAAATCAGGCACTCCCTCGGTCACCATACAGAATAGGCCCAGAAGCTCCCCCTGTCTAATCTTCTGGGGCGTCTCAGTATATGCCAGAAGGGTCTCGCTGAAGATTCAGTGGGCTAATCTAAAATCAAGGTGGAAGATAATCCTCTCCCTGGAGTCTCCAGGTCTCCATCTGTCAGCATCCTCTCCCTGGAGTCTCCAGGGCTCCATCTGTCAGCATCCTCAAACCTTGCTTCATTCATCCTTGAAAACGCTCATATACATAAACCAAAGAATGTAAAGGAAAGAAACATCATAAATCGCTTAAACTTCAAGACAAACATCATAACCTTCAAGTATTGTCAAAATCAAGCATGTGAAATTTCAATTTAGATCACCAAGTCAAATAACACTCTTTTGATCTTAAGGACTTTCAAGTAAGGTCTAGAATGCGGAAATGAGAGAAACTTGTAAGGGATGTCGTGCATGAAAACGGGAAAAGGAATAACCCAACTCTTTTTCTTTTTATTTTGAATTGCAACACCATCAACTTAGAGTTTTGCTCTTTTCTTTTTCACATTATTTTCCGACTTTACTTTTTGAAATATGGACAGAGGTGCACAAAAACCGAAGCTTAGGAGATCGGTGTTTTTCAATTTTGAGATGCCTCAAACACTTGATGCACATACCATAATTCGTTAGGAATATCGCTCAATCCGACTTTGGCAAGACACAAACACCCGGCTATGTGAATGGTGCCGAGTTACTCATTGTCATGATTGACTTCCCCAAACCTATTAGTTCTATTCTTTGAATGCAAAATTTTGCTTTCATGGCCCTCCCACATCAAACACGCCAAATATCAACTCCTACAAATTCCCGGATAGGTAAGGGAGGCAATTACTTTTATTGAGGGGCTAAATGATCAAAGAAAGAAGTAAGAAAATCGAATTGCCTTAATCATTTCATAAAGAAGTATAAGAACTCATCATGTGATTTCAACCTTAATTTCTCAAAATGATTTAGACAAAACTTTCACATTATGAAACTTGCAAGAAAGGATAAACAACAAATTCAATTTCTTTTCAATTCATAATTCCGTTTAAGAATGCAATTGTCATCAAAACTCATTCCACAAGTGAGAATTATCATAGAAATCATCTCTAATCTTAGAAGCACAAGAACTTTTTCAAAATGTTTCAAATTTTTATGGATTTTTCAAAGCCTTTTTCATGCAATGCAATAACGAAACGTGTGACTATGGAATGAAACATGCAAAGTGTCATGGATAGAAGCAAGCAAATATAGTAGAGTTATTACACATAATAGTCACACCCCACCCCATACTTAAAACATACATTGTCCTCAATGTTCGAAAAGAAATAAAGAAAAGAAGAAAAGCAAAATGAACTCACTAGACGGTGTTGGGGCGGCTGAAACTGTCGATCAACAAGCTCATCACTGCGGAGAGGGTAGTGGTGGAAATGGACGGAAGTCATGGCTATAGTACCGCCCGAACTGCTGGCGGTAAATGTCGCTCATCATCTCATCATGCTCTCGGCTCCGTGTCTCCTGGGTCTCCCGGTGGATGTATAAGTCTCCAACTCTCCTGGAAAGGTAGGTGGCCCATGCCGGTAGCTGCTCGTACCAAGCCGGTGGCTGGCCGTACCATGCTGGTGCGTCCTGGGGAGTCGGTGCTGCTGGTGCTGCGGGTGCCTGACTATACCACGGAGGTGGAGCTCCCATCCATGAAGGCTGCTCCCCATACCAAGCGGGAGGAGCGTCCATCCAAGTCGGCCTCTCACTCACGCTAGCACGGCGAGATGAAGAGGCTCCGGAAGGTCCGGTAGGTCGTGGGGAACGTCTAGGAGGGTCAGGGAAGTGTGCCGCCTGATCCGAGAAAGTACCAAAGTCCTGCTCATCACCTCCTCCTCAACATCCTCAGCTGGAACCTCATCGGGTACATAAGGAGGTGCTACTAGCCTATTCACATGCATGGCAGTGAAAGTTTGCTTCCAGTTATGGCATCCGGCCATAATGGAATACTCGGGGAGCCAAGAGATGCCTCTACCTCCTCTCTCCTCCCAAGACATACCGGCGGTAGGTGGACCGCGGTTTCTAGGGAAGATGATACCTCTAGTCATAAGGCTATTGAGACCCAAAGGTCTTGCCTCTATCCTAATGCAGGCAGAATAATCTATCCCTAAATGCAAGGCAATGTGTGTAACTATACCACCATATCCTATATTATCGGCTCTCTTGTTCTTCAATTTACTCACAGTGGAGGCTAGGAGGGTAGCACAATCAACGGGTCTACCATGGAGCATAGAATAAAGAAGGAAAAGCTCATCGGTCTTGATCTTTTGAGGGGTTTCGGTCCTAGGGAAAAGGCACTCGGAAAGGACCTTATGAGCTATCTTTAAGGCTAAGTGGTAGATGAGCTTAGCATTGGTGTCGGCCGGTTGCCAACGGTCCTCACTAGCATATATCATCGTGATGTCCTCCCAAAAATCCTTAGCGTATACCCCGCTAGGAAAACGACAATTAAAGGTCTCTTGGAACCCAAAGAAGGCTCCAAACTGCAAGATCGAGAACTCATAGTTCTCCTCCATCAACCGAAAAGAAACCGTCCTATCGACGGCATTATGCTTAAAAGAAATGACGAACTCCCTAGTGATCTCCTCGTAAGCATCTTCTCTAATAGCGGATAAGCCTATCAAACCAGCTCTATCTAGAAGCCATGTCAAATCATTCACTACGTTCAGCGGTTCAAGCTCCTCAAGTACTAAGTATCGCGGTCTTATGACCGCCCTCTTCTCGATCCTTTCTAAGGCATCGAGGTAATCCTCATGAATGGTTGAAATTCTAGGAGGTGGGGTGATGGTTGCTCACTAGGGGGGACTTAGGAGGAAGAGGAAGTGTCACCTTTCCTCTTCTTTTTCCTACTCGACTTTCTCCTAAACAAATCCATTATAGGGGAAAATCACAGTCTGTTCTAGGGAAACCACGGCCGTAGAACCTTCAGGGACCGTGGTTCGGCTCTGTTTCACTCAAATCTCAACCAAATCACACCAAATTCACCAGACACAGTCCTAGACTAATTCCAATTCCAATTCTAATAAGTTATCCTAAAAAATCTTGCAAGAATTGAGCCAAATCGACAAAGTAGAGAAGGAGGAGAAAAACCTAGGTTTTGGATTTTTAAAATCAAAATTCCTTCTTTTGCAGGGATTGTTCAGTTCAATTGTTGATTGGATCTTGTTGATTGTCGAAAATGCTTCACTTTAGGCTCAAAAATCGTTCGAATCGGACTCCGGACAAAGATTTGTGAGAAGGGGAAAGATTTCGGCGATTAGGGCGTGGAAATGGGGCGTAGATTTGTGAGAAGGGTGTTTTTGTGAAGGAAGGTGGTTTATATAGTGACCGTAAAAATTTTGGAAAATCACGGTCACTAGGGGTGTTCCACGGCTGTGGAATTGTATGGAACCGTGGTTTTGGTGGTTTTTCTCAGATTTTGGAAGAATTACGGTCACTGTAGCTTCCACGACCGTGGTTTAGGGCGTGGAACTCTCTTTAATGTGCCAAAATCCAAGTTTCGTCAATTCCTTCTAATTTTCCCTCCTTCCATTGCCTATTCCATTGCTCCTACACCCAAAAACACAACATACCGGGAGGTATCGAGGGCAAAACAAAGCAAAAACGACTAAACTAATCTAATCTAAGAATGAAAAACAAAAGCATAAGTGCAATACCTTGGGTTGCCTCCCAAGAAGCGCTTGTTTTAGGTCTGTAGCTAGACCGTACCTGCATCTATTCGAGTGTGGTGGGTGCGAATTCCTCAGCTTGGAGCTCCGGTGTATACTTCTTAAGTCGTTGACCGTTCACCTTGAAACTTCCGCTCCTTTCACCCCATACTTCAACTGCGCCATGGGGAAAAACATGTTTGATTAGATAAGGTCCAGTCCAACGAGATTTAAGCTTACCTGGAAAGAGCCGAAGTCTTGAATTGAAGAGGAGAACTTGATCTCCTTCTTTGAGGTCCTTTGGAATGATATGCTTATCATGCCAACGCTTCGCTCTTTCCTTATAGATCTTGGCATTCTCATAAGCATTTAAGCGGAGTTCTTCAAGCTCATTTAGGTCTAAGAGGCGCTTCTCGCCCGCTTCCTTCATGCTGAAATTCAAACACTTTACCGCCCAATACGCTTTATGTTCCAGCTCCACCGGTAAGTGACAAGACTTTCCATACACAAGGTTGTATGGTGTTGTTCCTATGGGAGTCTTGTATGCAATCCTATACGCCCATAATGCGTCATCTAGTTTCAAAGACCAATCCTTCCTTGTCTTCGAAACTGTTTTCTCTAGGATGCCCTTGATCTCTCTATTCGAAATCTCCACTTGTCCACTCGTTTGTGGATGGTAGGGAGTGGCGATCTTGTGAGTCACCCCATACATAGTTAGTAGAGCTTCGAATCGTCAGGCAATGAAGTGAGAGCCTCCTTCACTAATGATGGTCCGTGGTGTCCCAAACCTTGGGAAAATAGTTCTATTAAAGAACTTAACTACTACCATGGCATCGTTAGTTGGAGAGGCTATAGCTTCAACCCATCTCGAAACATAATCTACAACTAAAAGTATGTATTGGTTTCCACAAGATGATGGGAAAGGTCCCATGAAGTCTACTCCCCAAACGTCGAAGATCTCTACCTCCTGAATGTTGTTAAGATGCATCTTGTTTCTCCTAGATATGTTTCTTGTTCTTTGACAAGCATCGTAGTAAGAAACAAAGTTTTGCACATCTTTAAATAAAGTAGGCCAGAAGAAACCAGATTACAATACCTTAGCGCTAGTTTTGTTTGAACTAGCGTGTCCTCCACAAGGTAGTGAATGACAATGACGGATGATGCTTTGCATCTCGTCTTCCGGCACACATCTTTGAATGATGCCGTTGGGACCTCTCTTGAAGAGTAGAGGTTCATTCCAAAAGTATTGCCGGACATCCTTAAAGAACTTCTTCCTTTGTGCATAGGATAGTCCGGGAGGTATTTCCTGACAAACCAAATAGTTAACAAAATCAGCAAACCATGGTTCGTTACCTTTAGTTATCTTATCGATGCACTCCTCTATGATGTGTAAATGCTCGTCCCGAAAGGAGTCATCTATAGCTAGGTTGTCTTCTTCAATGTGTGGTAGACGAATCAAATGATCCGCAACAGAATTTTCCGAACCTTTCTTGTCACGGATCTCTAGATCGAATTCTTGTAGGAGAAGAATCCATCTAATCAGCCTTGGTTTCGAATCCTTCTTGGCAAGTAGATACCGGATCGCAGCATGATCCGTGTATACAACCACCTTTGCACCTAGAAGATAAGAACGAAACTTTTCAAAGGCATATACAATAGCTAAGAATTCTTTTTCAGTTGTGGCGTAGTTAAGCTGCGCTTCATCTAGCGTCTTGCTAGTGTAATAGAAAGCATGGGTTCGGCCCTCCTTCTTTTGCCCAAGCACAACTCCAATAGCTACGTCACTTGCATCACACATAACCTCGAACGGGAGATTCTAGTCCGGAGGTTGGTGATCGGGGCTGAGATTAGAGCTTCCCGGATCTTATGAAATGCGTCTAAACAATCCTGCGAGAAATCAAAAACTGCATCCTTCATCAATAGATTAGTAAGAGGTTTTGTTATCTTAGGAAAGTCCTTTATAAAACGTCTATAAAATCCAACATGTCCTAGAAAGCTTCTTATCCCCTTCACCGAAGATGGAGGAGGGAGCTTTTCTTTGGTCTCTATCTTAGCCTTATCTACCTCAATCCCTCTATTAGAGATCAAGTGTTCGAGTACAATGCCTTCCTTCACCATGAATTGACACTTTTCCCAATTAAGAACTAGGTTAGTGTCTTCACACCTTTGTAGCACAAGAGAAAGGTTAGAAAGACAATTATCAAAAGAGGAACCATAAATAGAAAAGTCATCCATGAAAACCTCCATGATCTCCTCTATGTACTCCGAGAAGATAGCCATCATGCACCTTTGGAAGGTGGTTGGGACGTGGCAAAGCCCGAACGGCATTCTCCTATAAGCGAACGTACCCAATGGGCACGTGAATGTGGTCTTCTCTTGATCGACCAGATGGATCGGAATCTGAAAGAAGCCACTATAACCGTCAAGATACCAGAAATGAGAATGTTGTGCTAATCTTTCAAGCATTTGATCAATGAAAGGTAATGGGAAATGATCCTTCCTAGTTGCATTGTTTAGCTTCCGGTAATCAATGCACATCCTCCATCCAGTCACGGTTCTTGTAGGAATGAGCTCATTGTTCTTGTTGGTGATAACCGTCATTCCTCCTTTCTTTGGAACAACCTGTACGGGGCTCACCACTTGCTATCGGAGATAGGGTAGATGATATCTGCATCAAGTAGCTTAAGAATCTCATTCTTGACAACCTCCTTCATGATCGGGTTTAACCGTCGTTGAGGTTGTCGCAAAGGTCTAAAATCTTCTTCCATTAGGATCTTATGCATACATAATGAAGGTTTAATTCCTACAAGATCCTCTATAGTGTAACCTAAGGCTTTCCTATGTTTCCTTAGAACAACCATAAGTTTACTATTGATAACACGATTTATAGCATAGTTTTAGGTGCACATTTAGGTAGAATTCTCGCTCAATCATGCATTATCTAGCACTAGTCCAATACGTTTTGCACTCAAAACATGTATTTTGTCGAGATAGACGTCTACACGGACTTGTGTGCGTTTTGTAGGTATTTCGGGAAGTTTCGAGCCAAAACGACACGTTTGAGGGTCGCTCATTTAGAGGACACGTTTCCAAACTCATTAGAACGCAAGGCAAGGGCTGAGAAGGACACAAGGAACCTTGCCAACACAGGCCATGCACCAAACCACAGCCTAATGATCCAAGGCGAAGTTTCTGCACAGAATCACGGTTCTCTGAAGAACCACGGCCGTGGAAATGACCGTGGATTTTGCCAGATTCTCGTGACAGCTGTGCCACGACTCTCATGGCCAGCTCATGAAGAAATTGGTTATAAAAGTGGTCCTTGATAGTTGTTAGAGGCAGCTGGGATTTGGGTAGTTTGAGAGCAGCTCACATATTCTCCATTTTTCTTTGACAAAATATATTTCAAGAAGAAGAAGGACTTTTTCTAGGAAGGAAAGTGCAAGAAGAAGAAGAAAGGAGCCATTGCCATTGAAGAGGAGAGGAGAAGACACACTTAGCTCTTGTATTTTCGGATTTATTTCTAGAAGTTTTTGAACTCTTGAACCTTCCTTTGGAAGGGTTGTAAGTCGTTCTAATTTCATCTTCAGATTTAGATTGTGTTTGAAGTTCATTTGTTCATCTTCTTTCTCTCATTTTCTTGCAATGGAGGTTATGAATCTATGCTTGTTTGTTTTGATTTCTAATATGAATGTTGTAGGCTAGATTGATGTGATTCTAGGGTAAGGAAAGGATGGTTATGGCCAGATCTATGATAGGATGAACTTAGATTTACCTTTGGATGATTTTTGTTTATGAACGTAGCTACTGTTAGGAATCACGGGTAGTTCTTGAAGAACCACGGTCGTGGTTTCTGTAGAACAAACCGTGGTTCTTCCTGGTTCGAAGGATCTTATCTTAGGTTCATAAAATTGTTGAAACCCTAAGTTTTTGCTGAGTTTAACCTACCCTAGGGTGTCCTAGTGTAGCGACTAAGTGTTAGGAGAGACTTACCCGGTAATCCTTGCCCTTAGAATCTAAAATAGCAAAACCTTAGGTAATGGTGAGCCTAATAAGCCGCCATTGGATTAAATGTGCTAGGATAGTTGATTAGGACTTCCCTTTCCGAGACTTACCCGGTGAGGATAGGTTAGATCCCTAATTAAACAATCCGGTTTGTGTTAAATTCCTCCCCTTAGGTTCTTAGAGACTTAACCGGTAATGAGACCTTAGGTGTGGATTAGTTGGATCATGAGACTTACCCGGTAATTGATCCCATTTTAGGAACACTTAATCCCAACATATCATAATCAATCCAAAGAATGAATAGATAACTTGAGTTTTATGCCATAACCGGAATTTCCAACCCCTAGAATCCGTCTTCTCTTTCTCTTAATCAACATCTTGTTCGATTTGTTTATTTGTGCCAATTTTCCGACTTAGTTTGATTGATTGTTTGCATGAGTTATGACCTTAGTTTGATTGATTGTTTGCATGAGTTATGACCCTTGCTTGATGACCATAAAAACCAACAAAAACATTGAGTTTTCCATTTTCTTTGTTCCTCATCTTGTCTTAGCCTAGATTTACACTATTTTTGATCATTGCTCGACTCGATTTCACCTTAGTCTTTGAGTTCGACCTCGGAATACTTACCTTTCTACATAACGATCCGTACACTGCGGGTTTCGCTAGGTAGTTTAGGATTTAGTTCGAGTTTATAAATGTAAAGCTTTTTGTGCTATTTCCTAGCGTGACAAGTTTTTGGCGCCGTTGCCGGGGACTAGGTCTAGATTGAGTCATTTCGTGATTGTTGGTAGTGTAGATCTTTCTTGTTGCTTTTGATCTCTCTTTGGTGTGTGTCTTTGCTTTTCAGGACATCTCTTACTCTTTAGGTGTATGCGAAGATCTCGTGGCAAGGATTTAGCTCCATTCGATCCCGAACCGGAGAAAACCCTTAGATCTAGATCCAAGAGCATTCGAAAAGAGAAAGAGATGGCCGGTAGGAATCTCCAAGCTGAGTTGGATGAAGCCTTAGAGCAAATTAGGCTAAGAGATGAGCTCTTGGAGGAAGAAAGGAGACTTGCCAATGAGAGGCAAGAGGCAACTAGGAGGGAGATTGAGGAGATTAGGCAAGCACTTGTGCAAAGGGAGCTTAACCGTCAACAACCTCCTCCACCTCCACCACAACCGCAGCCGGCGGTGAACGTTAGGGTTGTGCCCATTGCTATGGATGAGCCACAAACATTGGGGCAACGTATGGATCCGGCACAAAGAGCACACCGACCGGGTGTGAATCTAGGAGATCCCGCAGCCCATGATTACGAGCTCCGCCCTCAAGTTCTACAAATGATCCGGCATAACCAATTTGGAGGGATGGAAGGAGAGTCTCCTCACCAACATTTGATGAACTATGATATTTTGATGGAGACTCTTAGACCACCAAGATTGGAGAGCAACAACCATAAGCTAAGAGCCTTTTCCTTCTCTCTTAAGGACAAAGCCTTGGCTTGGTATCAATCTATTCCACAAGGGAGAGTTGGTACTTGGGAGGAGATGACAACCGAGTTCTTGACCAAGTTCTTCCCACCATCCAAGACCACCGAGCTAAGGGGAAAGATCAATGCCTTTGTGATGAGGGATAGAGAAAGTTTGTTCAAGTCTTGGGAGAGATTTAAGGACCTTCTCCTAGATTTTCCGCACCATGGCATACCAAAGATTGAGCTATTAGAGATCTATTTCAAGGGGCTTGATGAAGATAGCCAATTCAAGCTTCAATCTCTTTCCGGTGGGACCTTTATGGAGAAGCATGTGGATGATGCTTGGGAGTTTGTGGAGAAGCAAGCTCTAGTAATTGAAAAGTACTCTCATAGGAAGAGCGAAGGAAGAAAGGCGGGAGCATATGAGGTGAGCGAAGTCACCATGAGCAATTTCAAGCTTGACGCCATCAACAATGAGTTGAAGTCCTTGAGAGAGTTGTGCACTACCACCTTGAAGAGCCAAGCAACTCCTCAAGCACCTCCACAAGCCAACTTGTCTTCCAAGGAGGAAGATGTGAATTATATGGGAAGGGGCAACTTCAACAATTACCAAGGCCCAAGAAATTTCAACAACAACCGGCAATTCAACAATTACCGGCCAAACCACAACCATCCCGGATTTTCTTACTCTAATCCGGATGGAGCCTTGAACCCTCCCGCCTCCACAAGTACAACTCCACCACAAAGAGCTTCACAAGAACCTCCACCCGGTTTTACTCAACCTTCAAAGGATAGAACCGAAGTCATGTTTGAACAATTGCTAGGAAGATTGAGTGGACTTGAGAGCACCGTCACTTCAATTTCTAAGGCTCAAAAAGTCTTGGAAGCACAAGTCTTTCAAAAGGCGGGAGAGGCACATAGAGATCCGGGAAAGCTTCCCGGAAGAACCGAAGATAACCCAAGAGACCAAGTTTTGGCTATCACAACAAGGAGTGGGTTGAGTATGAAGGATCCTTTGCCCAAGGACCAAGCTAAGGGGAGTCAAGTAGTGGTAGAAGAGGGAAGAAAGAAAGATGATGGAGGCAAGAGCAAGGATGTAGAGCCAACCTATGTGGCACCGCCTCCATACAAGCCACCACTACCATTCCCACAATCAAGAGCAAGAGCTCGTTTGGACAATCACTTTGGTAAGTTCCTTGAACTAATGTCCAAGTTACATATTAACATTCCGTTCATGGATGCCATCTTAGGAATGCCGGCATACGGAAAGTTCTTGAAGGAAATACTCTCCAACAAAAGGAAGTTGGAGGAGTATGGGGAGATTAGGATGACCAAGAGATCCTCGGAATTAATCCAAACAATGAAGGAAGCAATGCCTCCCAAGCTAAGGGATCCGGGCTCTTTTTGCGTCCCAATAGGAGTGGGAGATGTGAAATACGAGGCCCTTTGTGATCTTGGAGCAAGTGTAAGCATCATACCGCTTGCACTTAGCAACAAGGTCGGGTTAGGAGAGCCAAAGCCGGTCAAGATGACCCTCTATATGGCGGACCGTTCTATCACTCATCCAGTTGGGATTCTTGAGGACATTCCGGTGCAATTGGGAGGATTCTATGTGCCTATTGACTTTGTAGTGTTGGACATTCCGGCGGATTACCCGGTTCCCATCATCCTAGGAAGACCTTTCTTAGCTACCTCCGGATGTTTAGTGGATTGCAAGAACGGGACTCTCTCCTTCAACATTGGAGAGTAGAACATCAAGTTCAAGCTGTCCACAATGATGAAAGGGCCAACCCTTGATGAAGATATCTTCAACATAGTCGAGCAAGAAGAATCTAGAGAAATGGTGAGCTCGATTTTGATCAAGGACCCCTTGGAAAAGGTTCTTACCTTGAGTATGATGGAGGAGGACATTGAGGAGGAATGCAATGAAGAGATCAAGGCCTGGAGGCTTTGGAAGAAGAGTCAAGAGTTGGATTTGGGAGCCATGAAGAAATTGTGAACAGCTGCAAATTCCACGGTCGAGATTTAGGTTCCACGGCCGTCAAACTCTCTAGACAACTCCGAGAAGCAAGCTTGTCAAGAACCACGGCCGTGGAAGATGATCAAGCCGTATTTCCAACCGTGGTTTTCCTTGGATCAGCTCTTGATGATGATCAAGCTTCTAGGAGCCAAGGAGAGTCTTCATTTGCTTTGGATTCATCTCATCCAACCTTGTTTGGATCGTCTTCAACTGATAAAGGTCCTCCCTCACTTGAACTCAAACCCCTCCCCTCTCATTTAAAGTATGCATTCCTTGGTGATAATTCTACATATCCGGTGATTGTTAATGCATGCTTGAGTGATGATGAACTTGCTAAATTGCTGCATGAACTAAGATTACATAGGAAGGCCATTGGTTATACTATTGATGATTTGGTTGGCATTAAGCCATCTTTGTGCATGCATAAGATAATGATGGAAGATAACCACAAACCCTCTATTGAACATCAAAGGAGATTGAATCCTATAATGAAAGAGGTGGTCAAGAAGGAAATCATTAAGTTGCTAGATGCGGGAATTATCTACCCTATCTCGGATAGTAAGTGGGTTAGCCCCGTTCATGTAGTACCTAAGAAGGGTGGAATGACGGTAGTAACTAATGAGAACAATGAACTAATACCAACTAGGACGGTCACGGGATGGAGAATGTGTATAGATTATAGGAAATTGAACATGGCCTCTAGGAAAGATCACTTTCCCCTCCCCTTCATTGACCAAATGCTAGAAAGATTAGCTCAACACTCTCACTTTTGCTATCTAGATGGGTATAGTGGATTCTTCCAAATCCCTATCCACCCCGATGACCAAGAGAAAACAACTTTTACATGTCCATGGGGTACATTTGCATATAGGAGAATGCCATTTGGGTTGTGTAATGCACCCGCCACCTTTCAAAGGTGTATGATGGCTATCTTTTCGGAATACATAGAAAATATCATGGAAGTGTTCATGGATGATTTCTCTGTTTACGGTTCTTCTTTTGATAATTGCCTAGCTAATTTGTCATTAGTGTTGCAAAGATGTGAGGAAACAAATCTTGTCTTAAATTGGGAAAAACGCCACTTCATGGTAAGTGAAGGGATTGTGTTAGGACACTTGGTGTCTAACCGTGGCATTGAGGTTGATAGGGCTAAGATTGAAACAATAGAGAAGTTGCCACCACCTACCTCGGTGAAGGGGGTAAGGAGTTTCTTAGGGCATGCCGGTTTTTACCGGAGGTTTATTCAAGATTTCTCTAAAATTTCTAAGCCTCTCACTAACCTACTAATGAAAGATGTTGATTTTGTGTTTTCCAAAGATTGTCTTGAAGCGTTTTGTAGGTTGAAGAACGCCTTGATCTCCGCACCTATCATGCGTCCTCCGGATTGGAGTCTACCATTTGAGATTATGTGCGATGCAAGTGATGTGGCCGTTGGGGCCGTTTTGGGGCAAAGGAAAGAAGGGCGCACTCATGCTATTTACTATGCTAGCAAGACGCTAGATGATGCCCAACTCAATTATGCTACTACCGAGAAGGAGTTGTTAGCGGTAGTGTATGCATTTGAGAAGTTCCGCTCGTACCTTGTTGGAGCGAAGGTCATAGTTTACACGGATCATGCGGCGATCCGTTATCTACTTACAAAGAAGGATGCCAAGCCAAGGTTGATTCGGTGGATCCTTCTTCTTCAAGAGTTTGATTTGGAGATAAGAGATAAGAAGGGATCCGAGAACTCGGTGGCGGATCACCTTAGTAGACTCCCACCATTAGAGCTTGGGAAAGACAACATCCCGATAGATGACTCGTTCCGGGATGAACAATTGCAAATGGTGGAAGAATGCTTATTCCAAGTGGCTAGGGGAAGTGAGCCATGGTATGCCGACATTGTGAATTACTTGGTGTGTGAGGAAGTGCCTCCCGGATTATCATATTCACAAAGGAAGAAGTTCTTCAACGATGTAAGGCATTACTATTGGAGTGAGCCACTTCTATTCAAGAGAGGCCCGGATGGGGTGCTTAGAAGATGCATACCGGAAGATGAAATGGAGAGTGTGATCCGGCATTGTCACTCCCTACCATGTGGAGGCCATGCTAGCTCACACAAAATGTGTGCCAAGGTATTGCAATCCGGTTTTTATTGGCCTAACTTGTTTAGAGATGTGCAAGGTTTTGTAGCGGCATGTGATGCTTGCCAAAGAACGGGGAACATCTCAAGGAGGAATGAAATGCCCTTGAACAACATCCAAGAAGTTGAGATTTTTGATGTGTGGGGTGTAGACTTCATGGGACCATTCCCTTCTTCATGTGGCAATCTATTCATCCTATTGGCGGTGGACTATGTGTCAAGATGGGTAGAGGCAATCGCCTCTCCTACGAATGATGCCAAGGTGGTGGTGCGGTTCTTCAACCGAGTGATCTTCCCTAGGTTTGGAACACCAAGGGTGATCATTAGTGATGGAGGGAAGCACTTCACAAATAGGAATTTTGGAGCACTTTTGGCCAAGTATGGGGTGACTCATAAAGTGGCCACACCCTACCACCCCCAAACTAGTGGCCAAGTGGAGATCTCTAACCGAGAAATCAAGGCCATCCTCGAGAAGACGGTGTCTAGAACAAGGAAGGATTGGGCCATGAAGCTCAATGACGCACTATGGGCATATAGAACCGCCTTCAAGACACCTATTGGCACCACTCCCTACAAATTGGTCTATGGCAAGTCTTTCCATCTTCCGGTGGAAATGGAGCATAGAGCTTATTGGGCCATTAAGTGGCTAAATTTTGACCTCAAGGAGGCGGGAGAGAAGAGATTGCTTGATATCAATGCCCTTGAGGAACTCCGGTTGGAAGCTTATGAGAATGCCCGGATTTACAAGGAGAGAACCAAAAGGTGGCATGACAAGAGGATCATTCCAAAAGAGTTGAGTGAAGGAGATCTTGTCCTTCTCTTCAACTCGAGGCTAAGGCTTTTCCCCGGAAAGCTCAAATCAAGATGGACCGGGCCATATGTGGTAAAAAAGATCTTTCCCCGTGGAGCTATTGAGATAGGAGGAGAGCATTGTGGAGATTTCAAAGTGAATGGGCATCGCTTGAAGAAGTACATTCCGGGAGCCCCAATAGACATGATCGCCCCGCTTCACCTTGCATAAATGCTCCCGAGCTTGGTCAAGCTAATGACCTTAAAGAAGCGCTTGGTGGGAGGCAACCCATCGGTAACATTTTTTCTTCATTTTAGCTTAGATTTTTCTGTTTTTGTGTGCTTTGTGTGTTTTGTCTATTTTATGTGTGCTAGAACATTAGTGGCATTGGAAACCTTTCTTGGAAATGATGATGATGAAACCCTCACTAATCATGGGTGGAGCGGACGCGGAACTTGGACGGCTAGCGGTGCCTAGCGCGGGTTTCAAAGCTTGAAGGATGCTTAGAGCTCCCTACCATGGTTGAAAGGATCATCCAACATCAATCCTCTTAGGAATTCCCAAATACCGAAGAAAACCATTTTACATTGTGAGAACCTTCTTTCACTCTCTTTACTTGAATACCACATTGGGGACAATGTGTTTCTAAGTATGGGGTGGGGTTTGCATGATCCTTTGCATGATCAGCATCTAGGATAGGTTAATATTTGCACATATCTTGCATTGTATATACTTAAATCGAAAATTCCATAAAAATCAGAAAATTTAAAAAAAAATTTTGTGCTTTCTAGGCTTGGATATGATCCTAATGATGAAACTTGTCTTGTGATTGGCTATGAATGGCCTTATGTGTTGAATTGATAAATGCATATGTGGACTTGAACTACTTCTCTTGAATTCCATGAATGACTTGAGATCATGATGATTGCCTAGAATGGATTGAGTATTGAAAATCGAAATTACATGATAGTTCTTGCATACCATCTAGGAATGAATAAGGCACTTCATCTTTCTCTACTTCTCATCTTGATCATGATTGCTTGAGCACCTCAATTGATATAAAATTTGACCTCCTTTTAAAACCCATCCGGGAATAGGAGCATGCTAGTGTGTTTGAATGTGTAAAAAGCAAGTGCGGGGTGAAGATGTAATGAAAAGAATGTCGTGAATGGAATGCTGAAATTATTGTGGAAGTGTAGCCAAAATAGGTTTGGGGGCGTTGGTTTAAATGACAAGTAACTCGGTACACTTCACATAATCGGGTGTTGGTGCCTTGCCAAAGTCAAATGAGCCAATAGCCCTAACGAGCTTTGGTATGTGTGCCCGGTGTGGATGCACCTCGAAAAAGAGAAAAAGCCCGAGGATGGCTAATCACCGAGGTTTCGGCTATTGTAAACCAATGCCATTGTCTCAAAAATGAGTTAAAGAAAAAGAAAAGAAAGTAAGATAGGGAAAAATATGCACTTGGGGGAAGTTGATCGAGGACAAGGAAGTGAAGTTAGTTCCATTCCCGGATTAGCATCACATACCTAGAAAATTCCCCTCCCCAATTGAAACGTTTCTTAGCCTTTTATGTCACAAGCCCTTATGACCTACTTGCATGTTTGTAAGACTTGGTAATCTAGATTGGATAGACTCTTGATCTTCTTGACATCTCCGTCCTCCCAACTCATGCATGTTTTTGAGTAAAGTACAATTGTCTTTTCATGACTTTATTGTTTGATACATAATTGCTTATTCAATTGCCATTGATCATGACTATGAAGGTGATCCAATAGTAGAAGCACAAAACCAAAAAGATTTTTGCCATTTTTCTGCATACATAAATCATGTCATCTCTTAGTCTATAGTTGGGAATTTGCTCGGGGACGAGCAAACCTTAAGTATGGGGTATTTTGATAACACGATTTATAGCATAGTTTTAGGTGCACATTTAGGTAGAATTCTCGCTCAATCATGCATTATCTAGCACTAGTCCAATACGTTTTGCACTCAAAACATGTATTTTGTCGAGATAGACGTCTACACGGACTTGTGTGCGTTTTGTAGGTATTTCGGGAAGTTTCGAGCCAAAACGACACGTTTGAGGGTCGCTCATTTAGAGGACACGTTTCCAAACTCATTAGAACGCAAGGCAAGGGCTGAGAAGGACTCAAGGAACCTTGCCAACACAGGCCATGCACCAAACCACAGCCTAATGATCCAAGGCGAAGTTTCTGCACAGAATCACGGTTCTCTGAAGAACCACGGCCGTGGAAATGACCGTGGATTTTGCCAGATTCTCGTGACAGCTGTGCCACGACTCTCATGGCCAGCTCATGAAGAAATTGGTTATAAAAGTGGTCCTTGATAGTTGTTAGAGGCAGCTGGGATTTGGGTAGTTTGAGAGCAGCTCACATATTCTCCATTTTTCTTTGACAAAATATATTCCAAGAAGAAGAAGGACTTTTTCTAGGAAGGAAAGTGCAAGAAGAAGAAGAAAGGAGCCATTGCCATTGAAGAGGAGAGGAGAAGACACACTTAGCTCTTGCATTTTCGGATTTATTTCTAGAAGTTTTTGAACTCTTGAACCTTCCTTTGGAAGGGTTGTAAGTCGTTCTAATTTCATCTTCAGATTTAGATTGTGTTTGAAGTTCATTTGTTCATCTTCTTTCTCTCATTTTCTTGCAATGGAGGTTATGAATCTATGCTTGTTTGTTTTGATTTCTAATATGAATGTTGTAGGCTAGATTGATGTGATTCTAGGGTAAGGAAAGGATGGTTATGGCCAGATCTATGATAGGATGAACTTAGATTTACCTTTGGATGATTTTTGTTTATGAACGTAGCTACTGTTAGGAATCACGGGTAGTTCTTGAAGAACCACGGTCGTGGTTTCTGTAGAAAAAACCGTGGTTCTTCCTGGTTCGAAGGATCTTATCTTAGGTTCATAAAATTGTTGAAACCCTAAGTTTTTGCTGAGTTTAACCTACCCTAGGGTGTCCTAGTGTAGCGACTAAGTGTTAGGAGAGACTTACCCGGTAATCCTTGCCCTTAGAATCTAAAATAGCAAAACCTTAGGTAATGGTGAGCCTAATAAGCCGCCATTGGATTAAATGTGCTAGGATAGTTGATTAGGACTTCCCTTTCCGAGACTTACCCGGTGAGGATAGGTTAGATCCCTAATTAAACAATCCGGTTTGTGTTAAATTCCTCCCCTTAGGTTCTTAGAGACTTAACCGGTAATGAGACCTTAGGTGTGGATTAGTTGGATCATGAGACTTACCCGGTAATTGATCCCATTTTAGGAACACTTAATCCCAACATATCATAATCAATCCAAAGAATGAATAGATAACTTGAGTTTTATGCCATAACCGGAATTTCCAACCCCTAGAATCCGTCTTCTCTTTCTCTTAATCAACATCTTGTTCGATTTGTTTATTTGTGCCAATTTTCCGACTTAGTTTGATTGATTGTTTGCATGAGTTATGACCTTAGTTTGATTGATTGTTTGCATGAGTTATGACCCTTGCTTGATGACCATAAAAACCAACAAAAACATTGAGTTTTCCATTTTCTTTGTTCCTCATCTTGTCTTAGCATAGATTTACACTATTTTTGATCATTGCTCGACTCGATTTCACCTTAGTCTTTGAGTTCGACCTCGGAATACTTACCTTTCTACATAACGATCCGTACACTGCGGGTTTCGCTAGGTAGTTTAGGATTTAGTTCGAGTTTATAAATGTAAAGCTTTTTGTGCTATTTCCTAGCGTGACAACTATGTTCATGTTCACTTAGATCGGAACTAACAATTACCGGAAAAGTAGAATTAGTTCCTAGAAATGCGTACCTTAGATGCTTGGGAAGTGGCTTCAATTCCATCACCATTGGAGTCTCTAATGGCTCTTGAGGAGTGTCCAATGCTTCCTTAGAAGTCTCTAAGGGTGTAGGAGTGGTTGAAGAAGACTCAAGAATATTGGTGGAAAGAACGTAATTTTTCTCGGATTTTCCCTGAATTACGGTGTCACTGTTATTTCCACGGCCGTGGTTTAAGGCGTGGAAGTCAATTACGGCACCACTGGTAGTTCCACGGCCGTGGTTTTGGCCGTGTAACTTACTAGAGTCCTCTGAATAGGTGATTACAGTCATGTTGGTGGAAACCACGGCCGTGGAATAGCACAACTGGCCGTGATTCCTCACGTCTTCCGACCCATCGTAGAGTTTTTCAAACTCTTCTTCATGCACTTCCTTTAGCTCCTCCAAGGCTTCAATTTCCTCATTGCAATCCTCTTCTTCTCCTTTCTCCATAATGCTCATGGTGATAACTTTTGCAATGGATCCTTAAATAGAATCGAGCTTACTTCCTCTCTAGATGCCTCCTCGTCATAGATATTAAATATATCTTCTCCAAGAGTTGGCTCTTTCACCAAAGTGGAAAGAACAAACTCTACCTTCTCTTCTCCTATGTCGAAGGCAAGTCTAACATTCTTGCAATCCACCATACAACCGGATGTTGCAAGAAACGGTCTTCCGAGTATGATCGGGACCGGATTATCTACATAAATGTCAAGCACAACAAAATCTATTGGAACATAGAACTTACCAAGCTTGACCGGGACGTCTTCAATGATACCGACAGGACGAGTTATGGATCGATCCGCCATGTATAACGTCATCTTCACCGGTTTAGATTCACCTAAACCGATCTTCCTGCATAAGGCAAGCGGGATGATGCTAACGCTTGCTCCCAAGTCACATAATGCATCATAAGTGACTTCTCCCACTCCAATTGGAATACAAAATGACCCCGGATCCTTCAGCTTTGGGGGCATATTTTCCTTCATCGTTTTGATGAGGTCCGATGATTCCGAACTCATCTTGACTTCTCCAAAGTCTTCCAGCTTCCTCTTGTTAGAGAGGATCTCCTTTAAGAACTTCTCGTAAGCGGGCATACCTACAATTGCATCAATGAAAGGTATGTTAATATGCAGTTTGCTCATGAGTTCAATGAACTTACCGAACTGCTTGTCTAGACGCGCTCTTGCTCTAGATTGTGGGAATGGTAGGGGAGGTTTGTAAGCTAGAGGAGGAATGTAGACATCTTCCTTCTCCTTCCCCTTTTCCTTCTCCTTTTCGACGGGAACTTCAACAAACTTAGGCTGCAGGTTGGTAGTTGTTGCTCCGCTCCTAGTTGTGATAGCCATCACCCTTTCTTTTGGGTTGTCCTCCGTGTTTCCGGGAAGCTTTCCTTGGTTTCTAGGAACTTCCTCGGCATTGCTGAATATTTGATTTTCTAAAACCTTTTGAGCTTTATCAACCTTAGTGATGTGGTTCTCCAGTCCTTGAAGCTTTCCCAAGATTGTTTTCAGCATGGGATCGGGTTTCTCCTTTCCCGAATTGCTTCCGCTATTGGATGTTTGCCCCTGGCTTTTCAAAGGAATGGAAGAAGAAGATGGTGGTGTTAGTGAATTTCCTGAATTGGGTTAAGAATTACTGGAATTTTGGTGTTGGTTGGAACGCTAATTATTGTTTGAATTCCGATTGTTGTTCCAATTATTGTTCCGGTTGTTGTTGTTCCAATTGTTCCGGTTGTTGAGATTGGTGTTCTCATTCCCTTGATGGTTGTTGTTGTTTTCTAAATATCCAACATCTTGCTCCTTAGGCTTTTGAAAGCCCGCTCTACTGACTTCCTTCAACTCTTTAATTTTGGTGTTGAGGGAAAAGATTTGAGTTTGCGCAACTTGTGTTAGCTTCGCTCCTTGCTCTACTCGGTTAGCTTCCACCTTCCGGTGGGAGTACTTCTCAATTACTCGGGCTTGCTTCTCAATGAAGTCCCAAGCGTCATCTTCCCTCATGTCCATGAATGTGCCACATGAAAGGGATTGGAGCTTGAATTGTGTTTCCACATCCAGCCCCTTGTATTATATCTCCAACAACTCTAACATGGAAATGCCATGGTGTGGGCAATCCAATAATAGATCTTGAAATCTTTTCCAAGATTGAAACAAACTTTCATTAGATTTCATAGAAAAAACATTGATTTTACCTCTCAACTCCGCTGTCTTGGATGGCGGAAAAAATTTGGTTAGGAACTCCGAAGATAGATCCTCCCATGTGATGAGTCTTCCATTTGGAAGAGCTTGATACCAAGATAAAGCCTTCCTTTTCAAAGAGAAAAAGAATGGTTTGATCTTGTAGTTGTTGGTGGTTGCATTCTTTGGTTTCATTGTCTCCATTAGAATCTCAAATTTCTGTAAATGTTGGTGTGGAGATTCAGCACTCGTTCCTCCAAATTGGTTTTGGCGAACGATGGTAATAACCTGCGGGTTAAAGCTAAACCCTTGAATATCTTCAGTTTCGAAGTTCACACCTAGACGGCGTGGTTGGTGAATCGGATCCATCCTTTGTCCAAGAGTTCTTGGCTCCTCATCTACACGAGCGGCTCTCGCACCCCCAGCTGGGATACGAGGATTGACGTCCGGTCTTGGATCATTCCGGATTGGATTGATCGTTGGATCAATCTCCTGTGGCGGTGGCATATCATCATCATACTCCTCATCGGATGATTCCACTCTAATGAACTTAGTTGACTTAGCTTTCTTCTTTTTCTTGGAGTTATTCATCTCCAACCTCATGTCCATCATCACAGCTTTGAGCTCATCAATTTGGAATTAATGATGATCCGCTTCTTCCTTACGAGTTTTCTCACTCAACTTAAATCGAGCTTGAGACTCCTCTAACTCCGCTTGGAGATCCCTCTCTCTATTCTCAGCCATCTTTCTTTCTTTAGCTTTCTTCCTAAGAGTCTTTTCAAGTTCTAGATCAAGAGGTATGAGGTCCTTGTTGGATCTAGACCTGCGCATATACCTAAAAAGAACCTACAAATAACACTCAAAAGAGATATCAAATAACAAGAGCGAAGCTCCCAAGCTCGACAACCGAAAACCGAAGTTTGGTCTTGACCAACTCCACGGCAACGGCGCCAAAAACTTGTTTGCCCTAAAACGTGCGTGCAATCAAGTCTTAAATTTATAATCCTAGAATAAAAGCGCGAAACCGCAGTGTACGGATCGACGTAGATTAGCAAGTATTCCAAAGTATCGATCACAGGGAGTTGGTGAAACAAAATCGGTTTCAAGCAATCAAGCAAGTAAAGTGTAAAGCTTTGCAAATATTGGGGAAAACAACAACCCTAAAAGTTCCAGGTATCCAATTGTGGCAATCGATTCAAGACATACTATAGGTATAAGGACAAAGTTAAGAATTGCAAAGGTATGCTAAGGTAAGGTAATGTACGGTGAAATTCCAAAACCTTATATGTCTAACCACAGCCGTGGAAACCTAAGAACAGCCCGTGATTTAGGGCGTCGACGATATTTCTCTAACTCTCTGGGTCCAATCAAATTACGATGGATCTATCATCATCTAAGCCACAACTATCAACCCTTCACCTTAGAATTGCTAAAAAGTTTTAGCCAATAACCATTGTCATGATATCAATATTCAATTTAAGAAGAATGGAAGATAAAAACCCTCGAATACTCAATAAAACTTCAAAGCCAATCTCAAATCCGAAACACAAGAAGTAATGTTAATGGATTCAGAATATATAACACAAAACCTCACAATGATCTAAGGCAAATATGAAGAACGGGATGTCAATCCGTCTTCAATATCAAAACCTAAGAAAAAGACTAAACCTTCGCTGTGAGCAATCTCCAATCTTTAACAATCCGGCGTTTCCGTAACTCTCGGCGACTTCCAATCAACCCTAAGCAAGAGTGCTGAAAGCAAGGGTAAGCGGCCGTCCTCGAAACTCTCTTTTCCAGCCTTTTTATGAGACGAGAAAGAATTACCGTCCAGGCCCAATATGTAAATGACGTGTGATAACACGATTTATGACTTAGTTTTAGGTGATCATTTAGGTAGAATTTTCACTCATTCATGCATGGTTTAGCATTGGTTCGAGACATTTTGCACTCAATTCATGTATTTTGTCGAGATAGATGTCTACACGGACTTGTGCGTGTTTTATAGGTAATTCGGGAAATTTAGGAGCTAAAACGATGCGTTTGAGGATCGTTCATCTAAACGACACACCCTCGGACTCATTAGGACACAAGCTATAGGCTAAGGAGGACTCATGGAACCTTGCCAACACTAGCCATGCACCAAATCATAGCTTAATGATCCAAGGAAAAGTTTCTGCACAGAATCACGGTTCTCTGACAGATCACGGCCGTGGAATCAACCGTGGTTTTTGCCAGATTCTTGTGACAGTTGTGCCACGACTCTCATGGCCAGCTCATGCAAGTTTGTTATAAAAGTGGTCCTTCATGGGTTGTGAGGGGCAGCTGGGAGTAGTTTGGAGCAGCTCATCCATTATCCATTTCTCTCTAACAAATATATTCTCTCAACAAAGAAGTTTTTCTAGGAAGGAAAGTGTCAAAGAGAAGAAGAAGAGCTCCATTGAAGAGGAGGAGAAGAACACACACACCATTGCCATTCTTGCTAGTTTTTGTAGTGAAGATTTCCGGATCCTATTTCTAGAGTTTTGTGAACCTTTGAACTTTCTTTGGAAGGGTTGTAAGTTGTTCTAATTTTATTTTCAGCTTGGCTTGTTTTAAAGTTCACTTGTGCATCTCTTTTCCTTCATTATCTTGCAATGGATGTTATGGTTTTATGTTTGTTTGTTTTGATTTCTATTATGAACGTTGTAGGCTAAATTGCTGTGGTTCTAGGGTAAGGAAAGGATGGTTATAGCTAGGGCTATGATAGGATGGACTTAGATTTATCTTTGGATGACTTGTTTGTATGAACGTATCCTCTGTTAGGAATCACGGCCAGTTCTTGCCAAACCACGGCCGTGGTTTAGGTAGAACAAACCGTGATTTTCCTGGTTCGATGGATCTAATCTTAGACTGTTAGAATGTTGAAATCCTAAGTGTTTGTTGAGTTAAAACTATCCTAGGGTGACCTAGTGTTAGCAACTAAGTGTTAGGAGAGACTTACCCGGTAATCCTTATTCTTAGATTCCGAAGATAACAAACCTTAGGTAGTGGTGAGCCTAATAAACCGCCATTAGATTTAGTGTGCTGGATAGTAGCTTAAAACTAGCCCTTCCGAGACTTACCCGGTGAGGATAGGTTGGATCTTAAGTTAGAAATCCGGTTCGAGTAGAATTCCATCCCTTAGGTTCTTAGAGACTTACCCGGTAATGAGACTTAGGGAATGAGACTTAGGGAATAGATCATGAGACCTACCCGGTAATTAATCCCAATCTAGAAACACTTAACCCCAACATAGTTAATCCAAGAATGAATAGATAGCTTGAGTCCTATGCCATAACCGGAACTTCCAATCCCTAGAATCCGTCTTTTTCTTTCTTTAATCTATATCTTGTTTAGTTGTTTATTTGTGTTGATTTATAGTTTAGTCGATCGATTACTTGCATGTATTGTGATCTTTGATTGATCACTAAAAACCAACCAAAAACATTTGAGATTTTCATTTCTTTATTTCTTTCTTCTCTTTCAACCTAGGTCTTTACTAAACTCAATCACAAATCGAGTCAATTTCACCTTAGTCTTTGTGTTCGACCTCGGAATACTATCCCTACTACGAATGTCCCGTACACTGCGGGTTCGCTAGGAGTTAGGAGAAATATAACGAGTATAAATTTAAAACCCAATTGCGCATCACACGATCTTAGCGTAACAAGTTTTTGGCGCCGTTGCCGGGGACTAGGTCTAGATTGAGTCTATTTTGTGATTGTTTCTAGTGTAGATCTTTCTTGTTGCTTTTGATCTCTTTTTGGTTTGTGTCTTTGCTTTTCAGGACATCTATTACTCTTTAGGTGTATGCGAAGATCTCGTGGCAAGGATTTAGCTCCATTCGATCCCGAACCGGAGAAAACCCTTCGATCTAGATCCAAGAACATCCGAAAAGAGAAAGAGATGGCCGGAAGAAACCTCCAAGCTGAGTTGGATGAAGCCTTAGAGCAAATAAGGCTAAGAGATGACCTCTTGGAGGAAGAAAGGATACTTGCCAATGAGAGGCAAGAGGAAACTAGGAGGGAGATTGAGGAGATTAGGCAAGCCCTTGTTCAAGGAGAGCTTAATCGCCGACAACCTCCACCTCCTCCACCACAACCGCAGCCGGCGGCTAACGTTAGGGTTGTCCCCATTGCTATTGAGGAGCCATAAACCCTAGGGAGACGTATGGATCCGGCAAAAAAAGCACACCGACCGGGTGTGAACTTAGGAGATCCCGCGACCCACAACTATGAGCTCCGCCCTCAAGTTCTACAAATGATCCGGCATAATCAATTTGGAGGGATGGAAGGAGAGTCTCCTCATCAACACTTGATGAATTATGAGATCTTGATGGAGACTCTTAGACCGCCAAGATTGGAGAGCAACAACCATAAGCTTAGGGCTTTTTCCTTCTCTCTTAAGGACAAAGCCTTGGCTTGGTATCAATCTATTCCACAAGGGCGAGTTGGTACTTGGGAGGAGATGACAACCGAGTTTTTGACTAAGTTCTTCCCATCTTCCAAGACTACCGAGTTAAGAGGGAAGATCAATGCCTTCGTGATGAAGGATAGAGAGAGTTTATTCAAGTCTTGGGAGAGGTTCAAAGATCTTCTCCTTGATTGTCCACACCATGGCATACCAAAAATTGAGCTATTGGAGATCTACTTCAAAGGACTTGATGAAGATATCCAATTCAAGCTCCAATCTCTTTCCGTTGGGACATTTATGGAGAAGCATGTAGATGAAGCTTGGGAGTTTGTGGAGAAGCAAGCTCTAGTGATTGAGAAATACTCCCACAGGAAGAGTGAAGGGAGAAAGGCGGGAGCATATGAGGTGAGTGAAGTCACCATGAGCAATTTCAAGCTTGACGCCATCAACAATGAGTTGAAGTCCTTGAGGGAGTTATGTACTACAACTTTGAAGAACCAAGCAACTCCCCAAGTGCTTCCACAAGCCAACTTGTCTTCCAAGGAGGAGGATGTGAATTATATGGGAAGGGGCAACTTCAACAATTACCAAGGCCCAAGGAGTTTCAACAATAACCGGCAATTCAACAATTACCGGCCCAACCACAACCATCCCGGATTTTCTTACTCTAACCCGGATGGAGCCTTGAACCCTCCCGCTTCCACAAGCTCCACTCCACCACCAAGAGCTTCACAAGAACCTCCACCCGGCTTCACTCAACCTCCCAAGGATAGAACCGAAATAATGTTTGAGCAATTGCTAGGAAGGTTGAGTGGTCTTGAGAGCACCGTGACTTCAATTTCTAAGGCTCAAAAGGTTTTGGAAGCACAAGTGTTCCAAAAAGCGGGTGAAGCCCATAGGGATCCGGGAAAGCTTCCCGGAAGAACCGAAGACAACCCAAGAGGCCAAGTGTTGGCTATCACAACAAGGAGTGGGTTGAGTATGAAGGATCCTTTGCCCAAGGACCAAGCTAAGGGAAGAATGCAAGAAGATGGAGGCAAGAGCAAGGATGTAGAGCCAACTTATGTGGCACCACCTCCGTACAAGCCACCACTACCGTTCCCACAATCAAGAGCAAGAGCTCGTTTAGACAATCACTTTGGTAAGTTCCTTGAACTAATGTCCAAATTACATATTAACATTCCGTTCATGGATGCCATTTTAGGAATGCCGGCATATGGCAAGTTTTTGAAGGAAATACTCTCCAACAAAAGGAAGTTGGAGGAGTATGGGGAGATAAGAATGACCAAGAGATCCTCGGAATTGATCCAAACCATGAAGGAAGAGATGCCTCCCAAGCTAAGGGATCCGGGCTCTTTTTGCGTCCCAATAGGAGTGGGAGATGTGAAGTACGAGGCCCTTTGTGATCTTGGAGTGAGTGTAAGCATCATACCGCTTGCACTTTGCAACAAGGTCGGGCTAGGAGAGCCAAAGCCGGTCAAGATGACCCTCTATATGGCGGACCGTTCTATCACTCATCCGGTTGGGATTCTAGAGGACATTCCGGTGCAACTAGGAGGATTCTATGTGCCAATTGACTTTGTCGTCTTGGACATTCCAGCGGATTATCCGGTTCCCATCATCTTAGGAAGACCCTTCCTAGCCACCTCGGGATGCCTAGTGGATTGCAAGAATGGAACTCTCTCCTTCAACAATGGAGAAGAGAATGTCAAGTTCAAGTTATCCACAATGACGAAGGGCCAGCCCTTGATGAAGATCTCTTCAACATAGTCGAGCAAGAAGAATCTAGGGAAGTTGTGAGCTCGATCTTAATCAAGGATCCCTTGGAAAAGGTTCTTACCTTGAGTATGATGGAAGAAGGTGTTGAAGAAGCTTGCAATGAAGAGATCAAGGCCTTGGAAGCCTTGGAAGAGGAGCCAAGAGTTGGATTTGAAAGCCACGAAGAGGTGTTGAACGGCTGCAAATTCCACGGTCGAGATTTACGTTCCACGGCCGTCAAACTTTCTAGACAACTCCGAGAAGCAAGCTTGGCAAGAACCACGGCCGTGGAAGTTGGGCAAGCCGTGATTCCAACCGTGGATTTCCCTGTACCAGTCCTTGATGATGATCACGCTTTTAGGAGCCTTGGAGGTGCTGCATTTGCTTTGGACTCATCTCATCCAACCTTATTTGGATCATCTTCAACCGATAAAAGTCCTCCTCAAATTGAACTTAAACCCCTTCCCTCTGATTTAAAGTATGCATTTCTTGGTGAAAATTCTTCATATCCGGTGATTGTTAATGCATGCTTGAGTGATGATGAACTTGCTAAGTTGTTGCATGAACTAAGATTGCATAGAAAGGCCATTGGTTATACTATCAATGATTTGGTTGGCATTAAGCCGTCTTTGTGCATGCATAAGATAATGATGGAAGATAACCACAAACCCTCTATTGAACATCAAAGGAGATTGAATCCTATAATGAAAGAGGTAGTCAAAAAGGAAATCATCAAATTGCTAGATGCAGGAATTATCTACCCTATCTCGGATAGTAAGTGGGTTAGTCCCGTTCATGTAGTTCCTAAAAAGGGTGGGATGACTGTAGTGACTAATGAGAACAATGAACTAATCCCGACTAGGACGGTTACGGGGTGGAGGATGTGCATTGATTATAGGAAATTGAACATGGCCTCTAGGAAAGATCACTTCCCTCTCCCCTTCATTGACCAAATGCTAGAAAGGTTAGCTCAACACTCTCATTTTTGCTATCTAGATGGCTATAGTGGATTCTTCCAAATCCCTATCCACCCCGATGGCCAAGAGAAAACAACCTTTACATGTCCATGGGGGTACTTTTGCATATAGGAGAATGCCATTTGGGTTGTGTAATGCACCCGCCACCTTCCAAAGGTGCATGATGGCTATCTTTTCAGAATACATAGAAAATATCATGGAAGTGTTTATGGATGATTTCTCTGTTTATGGTTCTTCCTTTGATAACTGCTTGGCTAACTTGTCATTAGTATTGCAAAGATGTGAGGAGACAAATCTTGTCTTGAATTGGGAAAATGCCACTTCATGGCAAGTGAAGGCATTGTGTTAGGACACTTGGTGTCCAACCGTGGCATTGAGGTTGATAGGGCCAAAATTGAAACGATAGAGAAGTTGTCGCCACCTACCTCGGTGAAGGGGGTAAGGAGTTTCTTAGGGCATGCCGGTTTTTACCGGAGGTTTATCCAAGATTTCTCTAAAATTTCTAAGCCTCTCACTAACCTACTAATGAAAGATGTTGATTTTGTCTTTTCCAAGGATTATCTTGAGGCTTTTTGTAGGTTGAAGAACGCCTTGATCTCCGCACCTATCATGCAACCTCCGGATTGGAGTCTACCATTTGAGATCATGTGCGATGCAAGCGACGTAGCCGTAGGGGCTGTTTTGGGGCAAAGGAAAGAAGGGCGCACTCATGCCATTTATTATGCTAGCAAGACACTAGATGATGCCCAACTCAATTATGGTACCACCGAGAAGGAGTTGTTGGCGGTGGTGTATGCATTTGAGAAGTTCCGCTCATACCTTGTTGGAGCGAAGGTCATAGTCTATACGGATCATGCTGCGATCCGTTATCTACTTACAAAGAAGGATGCCAAACCAAGGTTGATTCGGTGGATCCTTCTTCTTCAAGAGTTTGATTTGGAGATACGAGATAAGAAGGGATCCGAGAACTCCGTGGTGGATCACCTTAGTAGATTGCCTCCATTAGAGCTTGGAAAAGATGACATTCCAAATGATGACTCATTCTGAGATGAGCAATTGCAAATGATGGAGGAATGCTTGTCCCAAGTGTCTAGAGAAAATGAGCCATGGTATGCCGACATTGTGAATTACTTAGTGTGTGAGGAAGTGCCTCCCGGATTGACATATGCACAAAGAAAGAAGTTCTTCAATGATGTGAGGCATTACTATTGGAGTGAGCCACCCTTGTTCAAGAAAGGCCCGGATGGGATGTTTAGAAGATGCATACCGGAAGATGAAGTGGAGAGTGTGATCCGGCATTGTCACTCCTTACCATGTGTGGGCCATGCTAGCTCACACAAGACGTGTGCAAAGGTATTGCAATCCGGTTTTTATTGGCCTAACTTGTTCAAGGATGTGCAAGGTTTTGTAGCGGCATGTGATGCTTGCCAAAGGACGGGCAACATCTCAAGAAGGAATGAAATGCCCTTGAACAACATCCAAGAAGTGGAGATTTTTGATGTGTGGGGTGTGGACTTCATGGGACCATTCCCTTCCTCATGTGGCAATCTCTATATCCTATTGGCGGTGGATTATGTGTCAAGATGGGTGGAGGCAATCGCCTCTCCTACAAATGATGCCAAGGTGGTGGTGCAGTTCTTCAACCGGGTGATCTTCCCTAGGTTTGGAACACCAAGGGTGATCATTAGTGATGGAGGAAAGCACTTCACAAATAGGAACTTTGGAGCGCTTTTGGCTAAGTATGGGGTGACTCATAAGGTGGCAACACCTTACCATCCCCAAACTAGTGGCCAAGTGGAGATCTCCAACCGGGAGATAAAGGCCATCCTTGAGAAGATGGTGTCTAGAACTAGAAAGGATTGGGCTATGAAGCTCAATGACGCACTGTGGGCATATAGAACCGCCTTCAAGACACCGATCGGCACCACTCCTTACAAGTTAGTCTATGGCAAGTCTTGCCATCTTCCGGTGGAAATGGAGCATAGAGCTTATTGGGCCATCAAGTGGCTAAATTTTGACCTCAAGGAGGCGGGAGAAAAGAGGTTGCTTGATCTAAACGCCCTTGAGGAGATCCGGTTGGACGCTTATGAGAATGCCCGGATTTACAAGGAACGAACCAAAAGATGGCATGACAAGAAGATCATCCCCAAGGAGTTGAATGAAGGAGATCTTGTCCTTCTCTTCAACTCAAGGCTAAGGCTCTTTCCCGGAAAGCTCAAATCAAGATGGACCGGGCCATATGTGGTGAAGAAGATCTTTTCCCATGGAGCCATTGAGATAGGAGGGGAGCATTGTGGGAATTTCAAAGTGAATGGGCACCGCTTGAAGAAGTATATTCCGGGAGCTCCGGTGGACATGATTGCCCCACTTCACCTTGAATAGACTCCCCCGAGTTTGGTCAAGCTAGTGACCTTAAAGAAGCGCTTGGTGGGAGGCAACCCATTGGTAACATTTTTTTTTTCTTTTTCGTTTTGTTTTCGTTTTTAGATTTTTCTATCTTTGTGTGTGTATTGTCTACTTTGTAATGTGTGCTAGAGTAGCATTGGAAGCCTTTCTTGGCATATGAATGATGATGATGAACCCCTCACCAATTATGGGTGGAGCGGACGCGGGACTTGGACGGCTAGCGGTGCCTAGCGCGGGTTCCGAAGCTTTGATGGATGCTTAGAGCTCTCTACCATGGTTGATAGGATCATCCAACATCAATTCATTTGAGAAATCCCAATTACCATAGCAAACCACTTTTACATTGTGAGAACCTTCTTTCACTCTCTTTGCTTGAATACCACATTGGGGACAATGTGTTTCTAAGTATGGGGTGGGGTTTGCATGATCCTTTGCATGATGAGCATCTAGGATAGTTTAATATTTGCACATGTCTTGCATTGTACATACTTAAAACGAAAATCCCATAAAAATCAGGAAATTTTAAAAAAAATTTTTTTGTGCTTTCTAGGCTTGGATATGATCCTAATGATGAAATCTTGTCTTGTGAATTGGCTATGAATGGCCTTATGTATTGAATTGATAAATGCATATGTGGACTTGAACTACTTCTCTTGAAATTCTATGAATGATTTGTGACCATGATGTTTGCCTAGAAGGGATTGAGTAGTGAAAATCGAAATTACATGATAGTTCTTGCATACCATCTAGGAATGAATGAGGCAATTCAATCTTTCTCTACTTCTCATCTTAATCATGATTGCTTGAGCACCTCAATTGAGATAAATTTGACCTCTTTTAACCCATCCGGGAATAGGAGCATGCTAGTGTGTTGATGTGTGCAAAAAGCAAGTGTGGGGTGAAGTTGTTGATGAAAAGAATATCATGCATAAAATGCTGAATTTGTTGTGAAAGTGTAGCCAAAATATAAGTTTGGGGACATTGGTTTAAATGACAAGTAACTCAGTACACTTCACATAATCGGGTGTTGGTGCCTTGCCAAAGTCAAATGAACCAATAGTCCTAACGAGCTTTGGTATGTGTGCCAGGTGTGGATGCACCTCGAAAACTAAGAAAAAAACCGAGGACGGCTAATCACCAAGGTTTTGGCTCTTGTACACCAATGCCATTGTCTCAAAAATAAGTCAAAGAAAAAGAAAAGAAAGAAAAGATAGAGGAAAATATACAATTGGGGGAAGTTGATCGAGGACAAGGATGTGAAGTTAGTTCCATTTCCGGATTAGCATCACATAACCTAGAAATCCCCACCCAATCACTACATTTCTTGGCCCTTTTATCTCACAAGACCTTATGACCTATTTGCATGTTTGTAAGACTTAGTAGTTTAGATTGGATATACTCTTGATCTTCTTGACTTCTTCATCTTTACATTTCATGCATACTTTTGAGTTAAGTACAATTGTCTGTCCATGCTTTCATTTGTTTGATGCATGATTGCTTGTCCTTAGCCATGAAACATTACTTTGAAGGTGATCCAATAGTAGAAGCACAAACCCAAAAAGATTTTTGCCATTTTTCTGCATACATAAATCATGTCATCTCTTAATCTATAGTTGGGAATTTGCTCGGGGACGAGCAAACCTTAAGTATGGGGTATTTTGATAACACGATTTATGACTTAGTTTTAGGTGATCATTTAGGTAGAATTTTCACTCATTCATGCATGGTTTAGCATTGCTTCGAGACATTTTGCACTCAATTCATGTATTTTGTCGAGATAGATGTCTACACGGACTTGTGCGTGTTTTATAGGTAATTCGGGAAATTTAGGAGCTAAAACGATGCGTTTGAGGATCGTTCATCTAGACGACACACCCTCGGACTCATTAGGACACAAGCTATAGGCTAAGGAGGACTCATGGAACCTTGCCAACACTAGCCATGCACCAAATCACAGCTTAATGATCCAAGGCAAAGTTTCTGCACAGAATCACGGTTCTCTGACAGATCACGGCCGTGGAATCAACCGTGGTTTTTGCCAGATTCTTGTGACAGCTGTGCCACGACTCTCATGGCCAGCTCATGCAAGTTTGTTATAAAAGTGGTCCTTCATGGGTTGTGAGGGGCAGCTGGGAGTAGTTTGGAGCAGCTCATCCATTATCCATTTCTCTCTAACAAATATATTCTCTCAACAAAGAAGTTTTTCTAGGAAGGAAAGTGTCAAAGAGAAGAAGAAGAGCTCTATTGAAGAGGAGGAGAAGAACACACACACCATTGCCATTCTTGCTAGTTTTTGTAGTGAAGATTTCCGGATCCTATTTCTAGAGTTTTGTGAACCTTTGAACCTTCTTTGGAAGGGTTGTAAGTTGTTCTAATTTTATTTTCAGCTTGGTTTGTTTTAAAGTTCACTTGTGCATCTCTTTTCCTTCATTATCTTGCAATGGATGTTATGGTTTTATGTTTGATTGTTTTGATTTCTATTATGAAGGTTGTAGGCTAAATTGCTGTGGTTCTAGGGTAAGGAAAGGATGGTTATGGCTAGGGCTATGATAGGATGGACTTAGATTTATCTTTGGATGACTTGTTTGTATGAACGTATCCTCTGTTAGGAATCACGGCCAGTTCTTGCCAAACCACGGCCGTGGTTTAGGTAGAACAAACCGTGATTTTCCTGGTTCGATGGATCTAATCTTAGACTGTTAGAATGTTGAAATCCTAAGTGTTTGTTGAGTTAAAACTATCCTAGGGTGACCTAGTGTTAGCAACTAAGTGTTAGGAGAGACTTACCCGGTAATCCTTACTCTTAGATTCCGAAGATAACAAACCTTAGGTAGTGGTGAGCCTAATAAGCCGCCATTGGATTTAGTGTGCTGGATAGTAGCTTAAAACTAGCCCTTCCGAGACTTACCCGGTGAGGATAGGTTGGATCTTAAGTTAGAAATCCGGTTCGAGTAGAATTCCATCCCTTAGGTTCTTAGAGACTTACCCGGTAATGAGACTTAGGGAATCAGACTTAGGGAATAGATCATGAGACCTACCCGGTAATTAATCCCAATCTAGAAACACTTAACCCCTACATAGTTAATCTAAGAATGAATAGATAGCTTGAGTCCTATGCCATAACCGGAACTTCCAATCCCTAGAATCCGTCTTTTTCTTTCTTTAATCTATATCTTGTTTAGTTGTTTATTTGTGTTGATTTATAGTTTAGTCGATCGATTACTTGCATGTATTGTGATCTTTGATTGATCACCAAAAACCAACCAAAAACATTTGAGATTTTCATTTCTTTATTTCTTTCTTCTCTTTCAACCTAGGTCTTTACTAAACTCAATCACAAATCGAGTCAATTTCACCTTAGTCTTTGTGTTCGACCTCGGAATACTATCCCTAGTACGAACGTCTCGTACACTGTGGGTTCGCTAGGAGTTAGGAGAAATATAACGAGTATAAATTTAAAACCCAATTGCGCATCACACGATCTTAGCGTAACAACGTGGAAAATAATGACACGTCAAAAGATCGCCTAAATCACGGTCTCATAGCTTTCCACGACCGTGGTTTAGAGCGTGGAAATAGATTACCGTGCCTTGTGACTTCCTCGACCGTAATTTAGGCCGTGTAACTTTCTGGAGTGCTCGAAACTCTCTTCCACATTCATGATGCCAAATCCACGGCCGTGGTTTAGAGTGTGGACTTTAAATCATCTTCTCCACGGCCGTAATTCAAGACGTGGAAGTGTATATTGCTTGTTGTTGCTTTTGTTTCGTGTCATTCTTCATCCTAGCTCCTTCCTCAGCTTCTTTGATGTATCTCCTAATCCTCTAACATGATCGATTACTCCCTTTCCTCCCTCAAATGCTCCGATTTCAGCTCATATTCACCTATAATCAACACAAAGCTAGTGTAGACTTCCATATCGACAATATAGATGAACAAGCTAACATTTGCTTCAAAACTTTATCCATGTACACAATAATAAGGGAAAAACAACCAAAATAAGTGCGTAGAATATCGCCATATTTCATGCTAACAGCATGCATCACAAGAAATAACAAACGTTTGCACATCCTTAAATAATGTAGGCCAAAAGAAACCGGAACGTAATACCTTAGCGCATGTTTTGTGAGCGCTAGCATGTCCTCCACAAGGAAGTGAGTGGCAATGCCGTATGACACTAGTAGCTTCATCTTCCGGAATGCATCTTCGAAGTATCCCGTCTGGACCTCTCTTAAACAACAGAGGTTCATCCCAATAGCAGTGGCGTACATCTTTAAAGAATTTCTTCCTTTGAGCGTACGTCAATCCAGGTGGTATTTCCTGGTAAACAAGATAATTAACAATGTCAGCATACCAAGGTTCTTTATTATCAGAAGCTTGGTGGAGGAAGTGCTCCACCAACTGTGAATGAGTTTCAGAAAAGGGAGTAAGAAGTTTGTTATTCTCAGTGGACGACATCTCGCTTGCGACCTCGGTCGAGGTCCAGAGTGGGTGACCGAGATGTTCTTCAGTCAAGAACACCTCGCTTGATCCAGAAAGTGCATGGGTCGAGGTACTGCAACTGGGACTAAAACTGGAGATTCTCTTCTCCTGGATTAGTGTTTCAATCTTAGCTCCTGGATCTTCTTCCAGTGCCTTTAAGCTCCGTATATCTGCATCATAAGAAGCATCTATACCTTCCTCCATTAAGCTAAAATTAATAACTCTTTCAAGTGGATCATTAATAAGGATAGAGCTCACCAATTCTCTTGATTCTTCTTCATCATAGATGTTGAAGATATCATCCTCCAGCGGCTCTCCTTTCATTGTAGCAAGCAATGCAAACTCCACTTGATCTCCGCCAATGTTGAATTGCAACTTGGCATTCTTACAATCCACATTACAACCCGAAGTTGCTAGAAATGGTCTCCCGAGATTGATAGGGACGGGATAATCTCCGGGACTATCAAGTACAACAAAGTCTATAGGTAAGTAGAAGTTACCTAACTTAACCGGAACATCTTCCAAAATGCCCACGGGATGGGTAATGGAGCGGTCCGTCATGTATAACCTTATCTTCACCGGCTTGGACTCTCCAAGACCGATCTTCACACATAGCTCCAGCGGGATGATGCTCACGCTGGCTCCTAGATCACACAACGCCTCACAAGTAACATCCCCAACTTGAATGGGGATGCAAAATGAGCCGGGATCTCTCAACTTAGGTGGCATCTTCTCCTTCATGATTTGAATGAGCTCCGAGGATTTAGATGTCATCCTTACTTCACCAAAGTCTTCCAGCTTCCTCTTACTTGATAGAATCTCTTTTAAGAACTTTCCATAGACGGGCATCCCTAGAATAGCATCAAGGAAAGGGATGTTAATATGTAATTTATTCATCAAGTCAAGGAACTTACCAAAGTGCTTGTCTAGATGTGCTCTAGCCCTTGACTGTGGGAATGGAAGTGGTGGTTTGTATGCAGGAGGTGGGACATAAACTTCAGTTTTGTCTAACGCTTTCTGAGGCTCCACCTCGGATGGTACCTCGACTGAAGTGTTCTTCATCTGTACCTGGACCGAGGTGTTCTTCATCTGCACTGGCATCGACCGAGGCACTGGATCTGCAGTTTTTAGTCCACTTCTCGTCGTCATTGCCATGATCTGTCCTTTTGGGTTGCTCTCTGTCCTTGCGGGAGCTTCCCTGGATCTCTTGGCGCTTCATTCGCCTTATTAAAGAATTGTTGCTCTAAGGCTTTTTGTGCCTTCGAAAATGAAGTCATGGATGTCTCCATAGCGTTGAGCTTCATCAAGATGGCCTCCAACACAACATCTTTCTTTTCTGGCTGGGACAAACTTGATCCAGGCTCCTGGCTCTTCAATGGAGTACAAGAAGAAGAAGAGGGATAAAAGAATTATTAGAATTGGAATTAGAATAATGGTTACCCGGATTTTGATTGTTCGATCTCCAATTGTTGTTGTTGGAGCCTCTATTGTTGTTGTAGTTGTTGTTCCGCGAACCATGATTGTTGTTCCTTCACCCTTGATATCCTCCCTCCTCCTTTTTGGTGTGAGCAACCAAAAGGTCCTTCAATTGCTTCACATCATTCTTGAGGGAGATGAGTTGATTATCATTTGATGGAGCTTCCTGGAAGTTAACTCTCTTAACTCCATTTTCAGCTCCTTGGTGTGAGTATTTCTCCATGTGCAAAGCTTGTTTCTCAATAAACTCCCAAGCTTCATCAATCGGCATGTCCATGAATGTGCCGGCGGATAGTAGTTAAAGGTTGAATTGGGTAGCTCCATCCAATCCCTTGAAATAAATCTCCAACAACTCTATCTTTGGAATCCCATGATGTGGGCAATCCAAAAGAACATCTTTAAATCTCTCCCATGACTTGGACAAACTCTCCTTGTCCTTCATGATAAATGCATTGATTACCCCTCTGTTTTAGAGGGGGAAAGAATTTTGTTAAGAATTTTGTCGTCATCTCCTCCCAAGTGTTGATCTTTCCGGGAGGAAGAGATTTATACCAAGTAAGCGCCTTGTCTTTCAAAGAAAAGTAAAAATGCCTTAGCTTGTAATTATTATTTTCCAGCCTTGGAGATCTCAAGGTCTCCATCAAAATCTCATAGTTTTGTAATTGTTGATGCGGAGACTCCCTCTCTAACCTCCAAATTGGCATTGGAAGATCATGGATAGAACTTGTGGTCGAAGTTCATAATCATGCTTCGCTGGATCACCTAGGTTGACTCCTGGACGCCTCACTTGCTGGTTTGGGTCCATCCATAGTCCTAGGGTCTGTGGAATACCTGCAAAAAGAACATCTCGGACAGGCATCCGAGGTGGAAGTATCTCGGCCGCGGCAACTAGAGCGGGGTCCTGCCTCGGTCGAGGGTCTGGTCGATGCAGAATCTGAGCTCTTAGCTCAGCCATATCTGCTTCAATCTCTGCAGCTCTGGTGCGAGTTTGCTCCCTCTCGCGCTACAATTCTTCCCTATTGAGGCGCAACTGTTCCATCGCCTCTTTCAATTCGGCCTCAAGATCGCGATTGTCTTGGTTGACCATTTTCGCTTCTTTCAAGCGCCTTTTGTTTGTCTTTTCTCGTTTGGGATCATAAGGAACGATTTCCTTCCCATCACGGGTTCTTCGCATAAACCTAAAAGAAATAACCTGCGAAAGTCACTCAAGTAGAGTGGTTAGTAGCAACAGGGGCAATTGCCCCGAAAGACAACCGCAACCGGCTCGGTCTAGACCAAGTCCCCGACAACGGCGCCAAAAACTTGTTCGCTCCAAACGGTGTGTGCAAGCTTTAAATTTATATCCCAAGAAATATGCTTTAACAAGGATGCGAACCCGCAGTGTACGGATCAATTATAGTAAAACCAAGAATTCTGGGGTGTCGATCTCAGGGACTTAGGTGAAACAAAGCAAGTATAGGTTGTCAATGCAACTATTAACCACAAAAGCGATTAAAGAAATCAAAGAGATGATAATATGATCAATTAAAGGAAATATGCAAATTCAGGGATTAAAGCATCTAGTTGTGGTTCCAACTCAAGATCTCAAGATAAGCGGACAAAGCTGAGATTTTGCTAGGGGAAGGTGTTTCTAAAGTGGAATGGAATAGATTACCGGGTAAGTCTCACTACTCACTAATCCCAAACCAAAGCTCCTATTACCGGGTAAGTCTCAAGGTACTAAGGAAAGGAATTATAATCTCAAACCAACACACCAACTAAGGGAATAGAATCAACCTTTACCGGGTAAGTCTCAGGCTAACTCACAAAGATGGAATGAAGGCACACTCAAACCCCAATAAAGGATAAACCTTTATTACCTACACTTATGATCTTGGGAAAACAAACAAAGGAATTACCAGGTAAGTCTCATCCTAGGCTTGCATTGAACCAGGAAAGGTGTAATAAGAATAGGATTTGGGAAACTCTAACACGCAACTCTCAGTTTCGGATCAGAAAAGGTAATCTCGGTCAGTAAAGTTCCACCCCGGCCGAGATGTTCATTGACTGAACGAGATGTTCTAGGGTTAAGGATAAAGACTCGAGCTTTCAGGGTCCTACTGGAATTAAGATTATTCTATCATCGTTTTCCCCACAACCTTCAACCAATCACCCTAGAATCGCACAAGGAAATTAGCCACTCATCATCATGAAAGCAATAATCAAATATATGGGAAGAAAATGAATATTTGAACACAAAAACCTTATGAACAAGGCTTCAATAACTGAATCAAATATCAAACAAATCAGCGTTCCTTGGATCACAAATCCAACAAGACAATCAAACAAAAGGGAATCTAAGAAAGTCTTACAAATCCCCTCAAAAGCTATAACAAGCTATGAACTTCCATCCTTCAATCTTCCTTCAAACTTCCAAAAATCCTTCCTAAATGCAGCTTCTTCAATCTCCAAGTATGCGATGATGGTATATCGGATGCTGAATTTGTGGAAAATCCAACCCTTTATATAGGATAATTATCTTCCAAAGATAATAATATCTTAAAAAGATAATATCCTAATAAAATATATCCATATCTCTAAAATAGATCTCCTAAATATATGATCTTCCTTCCAGAAATCCAACCCAAAAATATAAGATCTCTCCTTTCAAAAATAAAAGATCTCAGCCAAATAAAATATATCTCGCCGCGTCAGGATATTCGCCTCGGTCGGGGCGCTCCTCTAGATCACCTCGGTCGAGGTGACACTGTAGCTGACCGAGGTGAATCCCAGCTGAATGTGAAATCTCTTAAATCTGGTCCAAAGTAAATCTTCTTTGTTAATTCCTTGCTTCTTGGGTTCTCTTTTAAGCTTCTGAATGTAGCTCCAATGACTCCTTTGCTCCTTAGCTCCATTTCGATCCAAAATGTGCCATTTTACCTACGATTACAACGAAACTTGTTGTAGACCTCGATTCCCGTAAAGGTAGATAAAACGACAATATAATCACATAATATACATTCAAACATGCAGATTATTGAAGATAAAACGTCTAAACAAGTCCCAAAATATAGACTATATTAAATGCTATCAGTTGTTATAAGGTTTTAAGTTATATGGTTGATCTTGTGAGCGTTCTGAGGCTTGAGGTTCGGGTTGTATGATCTTGTGGGACTTTGGAGCTTAGGATTGACTTATCCTAGCATGGTGTTGTTACCGTTGAGTTTGTCTTGACTAGGCATGTTTATCCTAGTATGTATTATGGGTTATGATCTTGCGAGATCATAGAGTCTAGAAGTCTAAGGACTTCTAGCTTATATTGAGTGTGATGTGAGCATGAGGGATTCTAGGATGCGGTCCTAAAATGAGAGTCAAATGATCTTGCGTAGATCATTTGTGTAGAAGTCTAAGACTTCTTTAGTTGAGCGAGTTGTTGATATAGATATCTTGTTGTGAGCCGGTGTAGACTTCTTCCCAAGGGAAACGAGAGTGTTGCGTGAGTTATCGTTGGGACGAGGTAAGTATCTGGACTTACTTAGCTCGTATTCTTCGTATTAGTTTCGATGCGTATTTGGTGGTGTGTGTTTTACTGTTTATGTTATAACAAATAAACCGGTAATAGGGCCACCGACTTTATATTATTTTGGCTCAAGTGTATGATAACAGGCGGTGACATCATTTGCCTAGCTCTTACGAGAGTCTAGGAGGTTCTCGGCGACTAGCCCGTGTGGGTAGACGGTCGGATGCATCAGTACAATTCCTTGCCGGTAAGTAGGGACCGGGGTGAGTTTCGGGAGATTCTCGTGTCACAAAAGAAGTTGAATTAAAACGGGATATGACTTAATAATAAAAAGATAATAAACCGAATTTATGTGCTTTGGTGTATGTTGTGTGTGTTTATGATGACTTACGTGTGTTTTTGCCTTTCACCTTGATTCTAATGCTTTGAGTATTAGCTAACGGTTTTATACCGTCTGTTGTAGATTACCTTGCAGGTTAGGAATGCGGCCGAGAGATCCGGAAGAGTGGGAAGCCGGGGTTCCGTACATTTTTGGAGTGGGTTTTGGTTAGAGTCGTGTTAGTGTATTATATATCGTATTCCGTATGTCGCATTTATGGTGTTTGGCCTTTGGTGTTGTATCTCGGCTGGAGTCTTTGTTTGTTTACTTCCAGGAATCATATCATTTGCATAAAAATGCATTTCAATTTTGACCTTTATTTGTGTCTTGTTGTAAGATCCGGTGAAATTGTTGTCAGACTTAGGGTTGGGACCCATTGTGAGATCTCCGCCCGTAGCATCCCGAGTCCCGCGGATTAGGGGTGTTACATATATCATTCTCGCCTCTGTTTCCCTCGCCATCTGGAGAGGTTAAGAGCACCCCGCCGTATACCATAAGGAGTGGCTCGGTACCTTCACCGTATAACAGGTCTGGCATAGTCCCAAAGAACCCCACAACCTCCCTCGAGAGAACTGGATAAGTTATCACACCCAACAATAGTGGGCCAATACAACGTCACTAATAATCAATCTATCACATGCTATAAATCATACATCAAACACCACTCATGCACTCATCAAATATGCGAATGCAACTAAGAAAGTCCCAAGGACTTACTTGAATCTAGGTAATCTCAACTATTGATCAACCTCTCAAATTCCAATAGGAATATACAAAGCCTGATAAACAAGACATACATATCAATTATCGACTCAACATACTAGAAGACGAACTCCTATCCCCGAAGGATCCACAAGGATCATAAACATCGTAAACATTAACCTCATCATTCTATCAAAACCTCAAAGCCTTACAAGGCATAATTCCACAATATATCATCATCAAACACAACTAACCTAGCATGCTTTTAAGCTAAAGCCAAAGGGCATGAGGGAGGAAAACATACCAAAGAACTTGGTATGATTTGAAGCAAGGTACGGGCGCGGACAAGAGAATGCGCGGGCGCGGTGACAGGTCCCCAGATGCCGCGACTGCGGCCAATGTAGGCGTGAGGGAGGCGACACCCCAGGAGGCGCGGGGCGACACATGTGAGGCACGGGTGCAGTTTCTCCAATAGAGCACAACTCTTCGTACTCTTTGAAAAATCTTTCACTGAAGCCACTTCACTCCACCACATGAGTCAAACAAGGCAATCTTGCCTTCATCCATACATATGCACCAAACATTCAGAAGCACAACACAACAAAATCAACCTTGTTGGATTTCAAAACAAGAAAGGAGAAGAAGAAGAAACAGGAGGAGGAGGAGGAGGAGGAGGAGGAGGAGGAGGAAGAAGAAGAAGAAGAAGAAGAATGGATGACCACTCTTATTAGCAAAACAGGAAGGAATCCAAGCTACAACTCTGCCAACTATCCACAACAAGAACCACACATCTTCATGAACATCAATCTTCAATCTTTGAAGAAAATTCAAGGAAGATCAAGGAAGAGGAGCAAAGAGGAAGATAAGAATGTGAACGTGAAAGAGAGAGAGAGAGAGAAAGAAGAATCAGAAAGAGAGACAGAAGAATTAGAAAGAGAGTTTGGAACCCTTGAACGAAAGGAAAGAAGAATATTAAGAATAATGAAAGCAAAAAGGAAATTGAATGTCCAACTCTAGCCCCGTTATGGTGAACTGTGGGGCCTATGGTGAACTGTGGGGCCTCACCTCGAGACATCCTGTCTCGGATCCTTCTCAACGTCGGGCAGGTCTCTTGCTTTTGTTGTATGTCTCTTAACAGATCTGGTAGAACCTCTAAGGTAGACATGTGATTGTCTGTATCAAGAAACTAAATGTCCAACTCTAACCATGCTAGATCTCTCTACAACTGAGGTTGAACAGTCAATCGTGTTATCGCCTTTTATTGAGGCGTCTTCCTGCTAAGGGTGTCGGTGACTACATTCACCTTCCCCGGATGATGAAAAATCTCAAGATCAAAGTTCTTGATCAACTCGAGCCATCTTCTCTAGCGGTTATTCAATTTTTGCTGAGTAAATATGTACTTATGACTCTTATGGTCTGTGAAGATCAGGCATGAAACTCCATAGAAGTAATGCTGCCAGATCTTCAAAGCGTGTATCACTACAACTACTTTCATATCATGAGTCAGGTAGTTCTCCTCATACGTCTTTAGCCGTCGAGAAAGCGTTAGCAATTACCCTACCTCGCTGCATCAAAACGCATCCCAAGCCTAGCTTGGATGCGTCGCTATAAACCACAAAACCATATGTGCCCCCTCTGGTTGTGTTAAGATGGAAGAAGAAGTCAATCTCCTCTTCAGCTGCTTGAAACTCTGAGTACACAGCTCGGACAATACAAACCGGCTAGTCTTCCTCAACAAGCTGGTAAGTGGTCGGGCGATTATAGAAAACCCTTCCACAAACCTACGATAATACCCAGTCAAGCCTAGGAAGTTGCACACTTCCTTGACATCCTTCGGAGTCGTCCATGCTTCTACTGACTCGATCTTTGCCGGATAAACCTTGATTCCCTCGGCGGAAACTATGTGAACTAAGAAGGCCACCTCAGGCATCGAAAACTAACACTTAGAGAGCTTGGTGTACAACTTTCTACCCTATAGAACACGAAATACAATCCTCAAGTGTCATGTGTGTTCCTCTCTACTTCGAGAGTACACTAGGATGTCATCTATGAAAACCACCACAAATTGATCCAAGAAGTCAATGAATATGCCATTCATCAACTCCATAAAGATGGCGGGCAATGTTATCATGAAATATTGCGATACTCTAGGAACTTATTTTAGTTGTTTTTCCGTTATTGTTGTGTACATGGATGGAGTTTAGAAGCAATTGTTTGCTTGTTCCTCTATTTTTTCGATATGGATGTCTACACTAGCTTTGTGTTGATTGTAGGTGAAAAGGAGCTAAATAAGAGCAATTGAGAGAGAAAAGAGAGTAATTGATCATATTCGAGGATTAGGAACACATCAAGGAAGCTAAGGAAGGAGCTAGGATGAAGAATGTCACGACACAAAGGAAACTACAAGTATTTTACACTTCCACGCCCTGAATTACGGCCGTAGAAGAGTCCACGCTCTAAACCACGGCCGTGGAACTTGGAATCATGAACGTGGAGCACTCCAGTAAGTTACACGGCCTAAAGTATGGTCGTGGAAAATCACAAGAGACCGTAACCCCTTTCCACGCTCTAAACCACGGTCGTGGAATCCCTTGAGACCGTGATTTAGGTGATATTTTGACGTGTCTTTATTTGCCACGTTATTTACGTAATGGGCCTGGACGATTATTCTTTCCCGGTCATACAAAAAGGCTAGAGAAGAGAGTTTGAGGGCATCTCGCAATACTCGCGTATGATCCCGCTTAGACGCCTATGGACGCTGACGGCCGCTTACCTTGCTAGGAGCATTCTTACCTAGGGTTGATTGAAGATCACCGAAGGTTTAGCCTCTTTCTTAGGTTTTGATATTGAAGACAGATTGACAATCTGTTCTTCATACTTACCTTAGATCATTGTGAGGTTTTGTGTTCTACATTCTGAATCCATTGAATATCGCTTCTTGTGTATCGGATTGAGAGTTGGTTTTGAAGTTTATTGAGTATTCGAGGGTTTTCATCTTTCATTCTCTTTAAATTGAATATTGATATTATGACAATAGTTATTGGCTAAAACCCTTTAGCAATTCTAAGGTGAAGAGTTGATAGTTGTGGCTTAGATGATGATAGATCGATCGTAATTTGATTGGACCCTGAGAGTTAGAGAGATCTCGTCGACGAACCTAAATCACGGCCTGTTCTTGGGTTTCCACTACCGTGGTTCTCAAGATCTGACCGTGATTCACTCTAGTTTACGAACCTTGCTTTTAATTTGATCCAAGGTTAAAGATTAGCTTTAATCTAGTCTTGGCTTGCCCTTTTCTAGGTAGTAGTGAGACTCATCATCCTCTATTTCGGTTTCGAGTGTCACAACCTTAATCTTTTTAGTTTATCTTGATCCTTGGGTTACAAGTTTAGGTATTCGAGTTTAATTCTTGTCCATAGGTCCTTTCTATATTGCAGCCTCAACAACCTTTATAAAGAGTGTCTTTAGATAAGTCATATAAAGTCTTGGAACTTCACCGTACATTACTTTACCTTAGCATATCTTTGCAACTCTTGACTTTGTCCTTAGATCTTTAGTATATCTTGAATCGATTGCCACAATTTGATACCTGGATCTTTAGGGTTGTTGTTTTCCCCAATATTTGCAAAGCTTTACACCTATTTGCTTGACAACTTGAAATTGGATTTTGTTTCACCAAATCCCTGTGATCGATACTCTGGAATATTTGCTAATCTACGCCGATCCGTACAATGTGGGTTCGCTTGCCTTTATTCTAGTTTTATAAATTTAAGACTTGATTGCACGCACGTATTAGGGCGAACAAGTTTTTAGCGCCGTTGCCGGGGATTTGGTCAAGACCAAACTTCGGTTTTTGGTTGTCGAGCTTGGGAGCTTTGCTCTTGTTATATGATATCTCTTGTGAGTGCTACTTGCAAATTCTCTTTGGTATATGCGCATGTCTAGATCCAACAAAGACCTCCTACCTTTTGATCCGGAACTTGAGAAAACTCTTAGGAAGAAAGCCAAGGAAAGAAAGATGGCTGAAAATAAAGAGAGAGATTTACAAGCGGAGTTGGATGAATCTCAACGTCAACTTAAGTTGAGTAAGAAAGCTCGTATAAATGCGGAAACGAGTCATCAATTCCAAATTGATGAACTCAGGGCTATGATGTTGGACATGAAGTTGGAGCTGAATGATTCTAAGAAGAAGAAGAAGGTCAAGAAACCAACTAAGTCCATTAGAGTGGAATCATCCGATGATGAAGAATTCGATCCGGATATGCCAGCACTAGAGGAGATTGATCCAATGATCAATCCAGTCCGGATTAATCCAATACCAGCCGCCATTCCTCGTGTCCCAGCCGGGGGTGCGAGAGCCGCTCGTGTAGAAGAAGAGCCAAGAACTCTTGGCCAAAGGATGGATCCGATTCAGCAACCACGCCGTCTAGGTGTGAACTTTGATGCTGAAGATATTTAGGGGTTTAGCTTTAACCCACAAGTTATTACCATCGTTCGCCAAATCCAGTTTGGAGGAACGAGTGTTGAATTTCCACATCAACATTTACAGAATTTTGAGATTTTGATGGAGACAATGAAGCCAAAGAATGCAACTACCAACAATTACAAGGTCAAGCCATTCTTCTTCTCCTTGAAAGGGAAGGCTTTATCTTGGTTTCAAGCTCTTCCAAATGGAAGACTCAACACATGGGAGGATCTATCTTCGGAGTTCCTAACCAAGTTCTTTCCGTCATCCAAGACAGCGGAGTTGAGAGGTAAAATCAATGCTTTTTCTATGAGATCTAATGAAAGTTTGTTTCAGTCTTGGGAAAGATTTCAGGATTTACTATTGGATTGCCCACACCATGGCATTTCTAAATTGGAGTTGTTGGAGATATACTATAAGGGGGTGGATGTGGAAACACAATTCAAGCTCCAATCCCTTTCATGTGGCACATTTATGGACATGAGGGAAGATGATGCTTGGGACTTCATTGAGAAGCAAGCCCGAGTCATTGAGAAGTACTCTCACAGGAAGGCGGAGGCTAACCGAGTAGAGCAAGGAGCGAAGCTAACACAAGCTGCTCAAACTCAAATCTTTTCTCTCAATACCTAGATTAAAGAATTGAAGAAAGTCATCAAAGCTAGCTTTCAAAAGCCTAAGGAGCAAGATGTTGGTTATTTAGGAAATAGCAATAACCATAATGGGAATGAGAACACCAATCGCAACAGCCAGAACAATTGGAACAACAACAACCGCAATAATAATTGGAACAACAATAGGAATTCAAACAACAACAATTGGCGTTCCAACCAACAACAAAATTCCGGTAATTCTTATCCCAATTCAGGAAATTCACTAACTCTACCATCTTCTTCTTCCATTCCTTTGAAAAGCCAGGGGCAAACATCTAATAGTGGAAGCACTTCAGGTAAAGAGAAGCCTGATCCCATGCTGGAAACTATCTTGGGAAAGCTTCAAGGGCTGGAGAATCACATCACTAAGGTTGATAAATCTGAAAAGGTTTTAGAAAACCAAATGTTCAGCAACGTTGAGGAAGTTCCTAGAAATCAAGGAAAACTTCCAAGAAAGACAAAGGATAACCCAAAAGGAAGGGTGATGGCTATCACAACTAGGAGCGAAGCAACAACTACCGACCCGCAGCCTAAGTTTGTTGAAGTTCCCGTTGACAAAGAGAACGAAAAGGGGAAGGAGAAGGAAGACATCTACATTCCTCCCCCAGCTTACAAACCGCCCCTACCATTCCCACAATCTAGAGCAAGAGCGCGTCTAGACAAACAATTCGGTAAGTTCATTGAACTCATGAGCCAACTGCATATTAATATACCTTTCATTGATGCAATTATAGGTATGCCCGCTTATGGGAAGTTCTTAAAGGAGATCCTCTCTAACAAGAGCAAACTTGAAGACTTTGGAGAAGTCAAGATGAGTTTGGAATCATCGGATCTCATCAAAACGATGAAGGAAAAGATGCCCCCAAAGCTGAAGGATCCGGGGTCATTTTGTGTTCTAATTGGAGTAGGAGATGTCACATATGATGCATTATGTGATTTAGGAGCAAGTGTCAACATCATTCCGCTTGCGTTATGCAGGAAGATTGGTTTAGGTGAACCTAAACCGGTGAAGATGACGTTCTACATGGCAGATCGATCCATAAATCGTCCCGTCGGTATCATTGAAGATGTCCCGGTGAAGCTTGGTAAGTTCTATGTTCCAATAGATTTTGTTGTCCTTGACATTCCTATAGATAGTCCGGTCCCGATCATACTCAAAAGACCGTTTCTTGCAACATCCGGTTGTATGGTGGATTGCAAGAATGCTAGATTTGCCTTTGACATAGGAGAGGAGAAAGTAGAGTTTGTTCTTTCTACTTTGGTGAAAGAGCCAGCTCTTGAAGAAGATATGTTTAACATCCATGACGAAGAGGCATCTAGAAAGGAAGTAAGCTCGATTCTATTCAAAGATCCATTGCAAGAGGTGATAACTATGAGCATTATGGAGAAAGGAGAGGAAGAGGAATGCAATAAGGAAATTGAAGCTTTGGAGGAGCTAAAGGAAGTGCATGAAGAAGAGTTTGAAAAGCTCTACGATGGGTCAGAAAACGTGAGGAATCACGGCCAGTCGTGCTATTCCACGGCCGTGGTTCCCACCAACATGACCGTAATCAGCTATTCAGAGGACTCCAGTAAGTTACACGGCCAAAACCACGGCCTTCCATGCCCAAAACCACGGCCGTGGAAGTAACAGTGGTGCCGTAATTTTGGGAAATTCCGAGAAAAATTACGTCCTCTCCACCAATGCTCTTGAACCTTCTTCAACAACTTCTACATCCTTGGAGACTTCTAAGGAAGCATTGGACACTCCTCAAGAGCCATTAGAGACTCCAATAGTGATGGAATTGAAGCCTCTTCCCACGCATCTAAGGTACGCATTTCTAGGAACTAATTCTACTTTTCCGGTAATTGTTAGTTCCGATCTAAGTGAAGATGAACATGGTAAGCTTATGGTTGTTCTAAGGAAACATAGGAAAGCCTTAGGTTACCCTATAGAGGATCTAGTGGGAATTAAGCCTTCATTGTGCATGCATAAGATCCTAATGGAAGAAGACTTTAGACCTTCGCGACAACCTCAAAGACGGTTAAATCCGATCATGAAGGAGGTTGTCAAGAAGAAAATTCTTAAACTACTTGATGCAGGTATCATATACCCTATCTCCGATAGCAAGTGGGTGAGTCCCGTACAGGTTGTCCCAAAGAAGGGAGGAATGACGGTTATCACCAATAAGACAATGAGCTCATTCCTACAAGGACCGTGACTGGATGGAGGATGTGCATTGATTACCGGAAGATAAGCAATGCAACTAGAAAGGATCATTTCCCATTACCTTTCATTGATCAAATGCTTGAAAGGTTAGCACACCACTCTCGTTTCTGCTATCTTGACGGTTATAGTGCCTTCTTTCAGATTCTGATTCATCCGGACGATCAAGAGAAGACCACATTCACCATGGGGTACGTTCGCTTATAGAAGAATGCCATTCGGGCTTTACAACGCCCCAGGCACCTTCCAAAGGTGCATGATGGCTATCTTCTCGGAGTACATAGAGGAGATCATGGAGGTTTTCATGGATAACTTTTCTGTTTATGGTTCCTCTTTTGATAATTGTCTTTTTAACCTTTCTCTTGTGCTACAAAGGTGTAAAGACACTAACCTACTTCTTAATTGGGAAAAGTGTCAATTCATGGTGAAGGAAGGCATTGTACTCGGACACTTGATCTCTAATAGAGGGATTGAGGTAGATAAGGCTAAGATAGAGACCAAAGAAAAGCTCCCTCCTCCATCTTCGGTGAAGGGGATAAGAAGCTTTCTAGGACATGCTGGATTTTATAGACGTTTTGATAACACGATTTATAGCATAGTTTTAGGTGCACATTTAGGTAGAATTCTCGCTCAATCATGCATTATCTAGCACTAGTCCAATACGTTTTGCACTCAAAACATGTATTTTGTCGAGATAGACGTCTACACGGACTTGTGTGCGTTTTGTAGGTATTTCGGGAAGTTTCGAGCCAAAACGACACGTTTGAGGGTCGCTCATTTAGAGGACACGTTTCCAAACTCATTAGAACGCAAGGCAAGGGCTGAGAAGGACTCAAGGAACCTTGCCAACACAGGCCATGCACCAAACCACAGCCTAATGATCCAAGGCGAAGTTTCTGCACAGAATCACGGTTCTCTGAAGAACCACGGCCGTGGAAATGACCGTGGATTTTGCCAGATTCTCGTGACAGCTGTGCCACGACTCTCATGGCCAGCTCATGAAGAAATTGGTTATAAAAGTGGTCCTTGATAGTTGTTAGAGGCAGCTGGGATTTGGGTAGTTTGAGAGCAGCTCACATATTCTCCATTTTTCTTTGACAAAATATATTCCAAGAAGAAGAAGGACTTTTTCTAGGAAGGAAAGTGCAAGAAGAAGAAGAAAGGAGCCATTGCCATTGAAGAGGAGAGGAGAAGACACACTTAGCTCTTGTATTTTCGGATTTATTTCTAGAAGTTTTTGAACTCTTGAACCTTCCTTTGGAAGGGTTGTAAGTCGTTCTAATTTCATCTTCAGATTTAGATTGTGTTTGAAGTTCATTTGTTCATCTTCTTTCTCTCATTTTCTTGCAATGGAGGTTATGAATCTATGCTTGTTTGTTTTGATTTCTAATATGAATGTTGTAGGCTAGATTGATGTGATTCTAGGGTAAGGAAAGGATGGTTATGGCCAGATCTATGATAGGATGAACTTAGATTTACCTTTGGATGATTTTTGTTTATGAACGTAGCTACTGTTAGGAATCACGGGTAGTTCTTGAAGAACCACGGTCGTGGTTTCTGTAGAACAAACTGTGGTTCTTCCTGGTTCGAAGGATCTTATCTTAGGTTCATAAAATTGTTGAAACCCTAAGTTTTTGCTGAGTTTAACCTACCCTAGGGTGTCCTAGTGTAGCGACTAAGTGTTAGGAGAGACTTACCCGGTAATCCTTTCCCTTAGAATCTAAAATAGCAAAACCTTAGGTAATGGTGAGCCTAATAAGCCGCCATTGGATTAAATGTGCTAGGATAGTTGATTAGGACTTCCCTTTCCGAGACTTACCCGGTGAGGATAGGTTAGATCCCTAATTAAACAATCCGGTTTGTGTTAAATTCCTCCCCTTAGGTTCTTAGAGACTTAACCGGTAATGAGACCTTAGGTGTGGATTAGTTGGATCATGAGACTTACCCGGTAATTATCCCATTTTAGGAACACTTAATCCCAACATATCATAATCAATCCAAAGAATGAATAGATAACTTGAGTTTTATGCCATAACCGGAATTTCCAACCCCTAGGATCCGTCTTCTCTTTCTCTTAATCAACATCTTGTTCGATTTGTTTATTTGTGCCAATTTTCCGACTTAGTTTGATTGATTGTTTGCATGAGTTATGACCTTAGTTTGATTGATTGTTTGCATGAGTTATGACCCTTGCTTGATGACCATAAAAACCAACAAAAACATTGAGTTTTCCATTTTCTTTGTTCCTCATCTTGTCTTAGCCTAGATTTACACTATTTTTGATCATTGCTCGACTCGATTTCACCTTAGTCTTTGAGTTCGACCTCGGAATACTTACCTTTCTACATAACGATCCGTACACTGCGGGTTTCGCTAGGTAGTTTAGGATTTAGTTCGAGTTTATAAATGTAAAGCTTTTTGTGCTATTTCCTAGCGTGACAAGTTTTTGGCGCCGTTGCCGGGGACTAGGTCTAGATTGAGTCATTTCGTGATTGTTGGTAGTGTAGATCTTTCTTGTTGCTTTTGATCTCTCTTTGGTGTGTGTCTTTGCTTTTCAGGACATCTCTTACTCTTTAGGTGTATGCGAAGATCTCGTGGCAAGGATTTAGCTCCATTCGATCCCGAACCGGAGAAAACCCTTAGATCTAGATCCAAGAGCATTCGAAAAGAGAAAGAGATGGCCGGTAGGAATCTCCAAGCTGAGTTGGATGAAGCCTTAGAGCAAATTAGGCTAAGAGATGAGCTCTTGGAGGAAGAAAGGAGACTTGCCAATGAGAGGCAAGAGGCAACTAGGAGGGAGATTGAGGAGATTAGGCAAGCACTTGTGCAAAGGGAGCTTAACCGTCAACAACCTCCTCCACCTCCACCACAACCGCAGCCGGCGGTGAACGTTAGGGTTGTGCCCATTGCTATGGATGAGCCACAAACATTGGGGCAACGTATGGATCCGGCACAAAGAGCACACCGACCGGGTGTGAATCTAGGAGATCCCGCAGCCCATGATTACGAGCTCCGCCCTCAAGTTCTAAAAATGATCCGGCATAACCAATTTGGAGGGATGGAAGGAGAGTCTCCTCACCAACATTTGATGAACTATGAGATTTTGATGGAGACTCTTAGACCACCAAGATTGGAGAGCAACAACCATAAGCTAAGAGCCTTTTCCTTCTCTCTTAAGGACAAAGCCTTGGCTTGGTATCAATCTATTCCACAAGGGAGAGTTGGTACTTGGGAGGAGATGACAACCGAGTTCTTGACCAAGTTCTTCCCACCATCCAAGACCACCGAGCTAAGGGGAAAGATCAATGCCTTTGTGATGAGGGATAGAGAAAGTTTGTTCAAGTCTTGGGAGAGATTTAAGGACCTTCTCCTAGATTGTCCGCACCATGGCATACCAAAGATTGAGCTATTAGAGATCTATTTCAAGGGGCTTGATGAAGATAGCCAATTCAAGCTTCAATCTCTTTCCGGTGGGACCTTTATGGAGAAGCATGTGGATGATGCTTGGGAGTTTGTGGAGAAGCAAGCTCTAGTAATTGAAAAGTACTCTCATAGGAAGAGCGAAGGAAGAAAGGCGGGAGCATATGAGGTGAGCGAAGTCACCATGAGCAATTTCAAGCTTGACGCCATCAACAATGAGTTGAAGTCCTTGAGAGAGTTGTGCACTACCACCTTGAAGAGCCAAGCAACTCCTCAAGCACCTCCACGAGCCAACTTGTCTTCCAAGGAGGAAGATGTGAATTATATGGGAAGGGGCAACTTCAACAATTACCAAGGCCCAAGAAATTTCAACAACAACCGGCAATTCAACAATTACCGGCCAAACCACAACCATCCCGGATTTTCTTACTCTAATCCGGATGGAGCCTTGAACCCTCCCGCCTCCACAAGTACAACTCCACCACAAAGAGCTTCACAAGAACCTCCACCCGGTTTTACTCAACCTTCAAAGGATAGAACCGAAGTCATGTTTGAACAATTGCTAGGAAGATTGAGTGGACTTGAGAGCACCGTCACTTCAATTTCTAAGGCTCAAAAAGTCTTGGAAGCACAAGTCTTTCAAAAGGCGGGAGAGGCACATAGAGATCCGGGAAAGCTTCCCGGAAGAACCGAAGATAACCCAAGAGGCCAAGTTTTGGCTATCACAACAAGGAGTGGGTTGAGTATGAAGGATCCTTTGCCCAAGGACCAAGCTAAGGGGAGTCAAGTAGTGGTAGAAGAGGGAAGAAAGCAAGATGATGGAGGCAAGAGCAAGGATGTAGAGCCAACCTATGTGGCACCGCCTCCATACAAGCCACCACTACCATTCCCACAATCAAGAGCAAGAGCTCGTTTGGACAATCACTTTGGTAAGTTCCTTGAACTAATGTCCAAGTTACATATTAACATTCCGTTCATGGATGCCATCTTAGGAATGCCGGCATACGGAAAGTTCTTGAAGGAAATACTCTCCAACAAAAGGAAGTTGGAGGAGTATGGGGAGATTAGGATGACCAAGAGATCCTCGGAATTAATCCAAACAATGAAGGAAGCAATGCCTCCCAAGCTAAGGGATCCGGGCTCTTTTTGCGTCCCAATAGGAGTGGGAGATGTGAAATACGAGGCCCTTTGTGATCTTGGAGCAAGTGTAAGCATCATACCGCTTGCACTTAGCAACAAGGTCGGGTTAGGAGAGCCAAAGCCGGTCAAGATGACCCTCTATATGGCGGACCGTTCTATCACTCATCCAGTTGGGATTCTTGAGGACATTCCGGTGCAATTGGGAGGATTCTATGTGTGCCTATTGACTTTGTAGTGTTGGACATTCCGGCGGATTACCCGGTTCCCATCATCCTAGGAAGACCTTTCTTAGCTACCTCCGGATGTTTAGTGGATTGCAAGAACGGGACTCTCTCCTTCAACATTGGAGAGGAGAACATCAAGTTCAAGCTGTCCACAATGATGAAAGGGCCAACCCTTGATGAAGATATCTTCAACATAGTCGAGCAAGAAGAATCTAGAGAAATGGTGAGCTCGATTTTGATCAAGGACCCCTTGGAAAAGGTTCTTACCTTGAGTATGATGGAGGAGGACATTGAGGAGGAATGCAATGAAGAGATCAAGGCCTTGGAGGCTTTGGAAGAAGAGCCAAGAGTTGGATTTGGGAGCCATGAAGAAATTGTGAACAGCTGCAAATTCCACGGTCGAGATTTAGGTTCCACGGCCGTCAAACTCTCTGGACAACTCCGAGAAGCAAGCTTGTCAAGAACCACGGCCGTGGAAGATGATCAAGCCGTATTTCCAACCGTGGTTTTCCCTGGATCAGCTCTTGATGATGATCAAGCTTCTAGGAGCCAAGGAGAGTCTTCATTTGCTTTGGATTCATCTCATCCAACCTTGTTTGGATCGTCTTCAACTGATAAAGGTCCTCCCTCACTTGAACTCAAACCCCTCCCCTCTCATTTAAAGTATGCATTCCTTGGTGATAATTCTACATATCCGGTGATTGTTAATGCATGCTTGAGTGATGATGAACTTGCTAAATTGCTGCATGAACTAAGATTACATAGGAAGGCCATTGGTTATACTATTGATGATTTGGTTGGCATTAAGCCATCTTTGTGCATGCATAAGATAATGATGGAAGATAACCACAAACCCTCTATTGAACATCAAAGGAGATTGAATCCTATAATGAAAGAGGTGGTCAAGAAGGAAATCATTAAGTTGCTAGATGCGGGAATTATCTACCCTATCTCGGATAGTAAGTGGGTTAGCCCCGTTCATGTAGTACCTAAGAAGGGTGGAATGACGGTAGTAACTAATGAGAACAATGAACTAATACCAACTAGGACGGTCACGGGATGGAGAATGTGTATAGATTATAGGAAATTGAACATGGCCTCTAGGAAAGATCACTTTCCCCTCCCCTTCATTGACCAAATGCTAGAAAGATTAGCTCAACACTCTCACTTTTGCTATCTAGATGGGTATAGTGGATTCTTCCAAATCCCTATCCACCCCGATGACCAAGAGAAAACAACTTTTACATGTCCATGGGGTACATTTGCATATAGGAGAATGCCATTTGGGTTGTGTAATGCACCCGCCACCTTTCAAAGGTGTATGATGGCTATCTTTTCGGAATACATAGAAAATATCATGGAAGTG